>JAIFGZ020000265.1:1200000-2400000 GCA_019925245.2 Oryza australiensis | reverse complement strand
CTATCCACTGGTTTTAGACCCAATGGTCCGCAACATCAAGCTCAAGTGCGTCCTCATCGATGGGGGCAGCGCCCTCAATATCCTGTTCGCCAAGACCTTGGACGAGATGCAGATCCCAAGAGCAGAATTGAAGGCAAGCTCAGCCCCCTTCCACGGAGTGATCCCGGGGCTGTCGTCTACTCCACTCGGGCACATCGCCCTTCCAGTCACCTTCGGAGTTCGCGAGAATTTCCGAACGGAGAATATCACTTTCGAGGTGGCCGACTTCGAGATGGCCTACCACACGATCATTGGAAGGCCTGCACTCGCCAAGTTCATGGCGATACCGCACTATACCAACCTCTGCATGAAGATGCCGGGTCCAAACGGCGTCATCACCTTGCACAGCGACGTAAAGCAAGCCTTCACCTGCGACAAGGAGAGCTGCGACATGGCCCAATCTCGTGAGAGATCACGTGGCCAGCAAGAAATCTAATTGGCCGCATCGACTTCGGCAGAGGGTGAAATCCCTGCGAAGAAGATAGCCAAGTCGGGACAAGGCGACGCCAAAACTAAGAAGATCTCCCTTGATCCATCGGATCCCTCAAAAACCGCTGTAATCGGCGCTGAACTAGATCCTAAATAGGAAAGCACGCTCGTCACTTTCCTTCAAAATAATAAAGATGTTTTTGCTTGGAAACCATCTGATATGCCTGGAATTCCTAGGGAAGTGATCGAGCACTCTTTACACATCAAAGATGACGCAAAACCAATCAAACAACGATTACGCAGTTTCGCTCAAGATCTAAAAGATGCCATCAAGGAAGAGCTCACAAAGCGCTTAGCTGCCGGTTTATCAAGGAAGTTTTGCATCTTGACTGGTTGGCTAACCCGGTTCTGGTCCGGAAGAAGACGGGGCAATGGCGCATGTGCGTTGAGTACACCGACCTCAACAAAGCCTACCCCAAAGATCCGTTCGGGCTGCCTCGCATCGACCAAGTCGTGGACTCAACGGTCGGCTGCCAGCTCTTAAGCTTTCTAGACTGCTACTCGAGCTACCATCAAATCAGCTTGAAGGAATCCGACTGCCTGAAAACATCGTTCATCACGCCGTTTGGAGCTTACTGCCATATCACGATGCCCTTGGGCCTGAAGAACACCGGGGCCACATACCAACGCATGATCCAAAGATGTTTTTAGATGCAGACTGGGAAGAACGTGGAAGCCTACATCGACGATGTCGTCATCAAGATCAAGCGAAAGAAGACCCGATTGTCGACTTAGAAGAAACCTTTGCAAACATTCGGACTTTCGAATGAAGTTGAACCCGGAGAAGTGCACGTTCGGCGTGCCATCAGGCAAACTGCTCAGCTTCATGGTGTCACATCGTGGCATCGAAGCTAACCCAGAAAAAATCAACGCTATCCCGAACATGAAGCCCCGAGTAACCAGAAGGACGTTCAGAAGCTTACTGGCTGCATGGCAGCGCTAAGCCGATTCATCTCTCGACTCGGCGAACGTGGCATGCCTTTCTTCAAAGCTACTCAAGAAAACCGATGATTTCCGTAGACTACGGAAGCCCACAAGGCCTTTGAATATTTCAAGGAATTTCTCACAACGCCGCCCGTCCTAGCCTCACCCCAGCCCCAAGAGCCCCTCGCTATTGTACGTTTCACCACTCACCAAGTCGTTAGTACGGTTCTCATGGTCGAGCGCGAAGAAGAAGGGCGGGTCCAGAAGAGTCAGAGGCCGATCTACTTTGTTAGCAAAGTGCTGGCAGGAGCCAAAATTCGCTACCCTCAGGTACAAAAGTTTTTGTACGGTGTTCTGATAACCACGAGGAAATTGGCGCACTATTTTCAGGGTCACTCGGTCACCGTCGTCACTTCCTTTCCACTCGGCGAGGTCATCCACAATCGGGAGGCAACTGGGCGCATCGCGAAGTGGGCCCTGGAACTGATGCCGCTAGACTTAACTTTCAAGGCGAGGACGTCTGTGAAATCACAAGCCCTGGCAGATTTCTTGGCCGAGTGGACCGAACAGCAAGAAGATGTACCTCGAGAAGACCTTCAATATTGGACCATGCACTTTGACGGATCCAAGAGGATCACAGGCTTGGAAGCGGGAGTTGTGCTGATCTCCCCGACTGGAGAGAGGTTAAGATATGTTCTACACCTTCACTTCTCCGCCTCGCACAACGTCGCCGAGTACGAGGCCCTGCTACATGGACTGCGCCTTGCAATTTCACTCGGGATTCGCCGGCTCGTCGTGAAAGGAGACTCCCAACTGGTTGTCAACCAAGTGATGAAAGACTGGTCCTGTCTAAACGACACCATGGAGGCCTACCGACAAGAAGTTCGCAAACTTGAAGACAGGTTTGACGGACAGGAGCTATCCCATGTCCTAAGACATAATAATGAGGCAGCTGACGAGTTGGCACAGTTCGGGTCCAAGCGAGAAGGGGCTCCAACAGACGTTTTCGTAGAGCATCTCTACGAAGCAACTGTTGCAGCCAAACCAACTCCCAACGAGCAAGCTGCAAACAAAGTCACCATAATCGACGCCGACTGGAGGACGTCGCTCATCAAATTCTTAACTCAGCAAGAGCTGTCGGAAGACCGGGATGAGGCAAAACGCGTCCGATGCCGCTGTCAAGCTTATGTCATGGTGGACTCTGATTTATACAAGAGAAGCCCTTCTGGAGTCTTGATGAGATGCATCACACCTGAGGAAGGACAACAACTACTACAAGATATCCACTCGGGCATATGCAGAAGCCACGCGGTAGAACGCATCTTGGTGGGAAAAGCCTACAGACAAGGTTTCTTCTGGCTCACGGCGGTCTCCGACGCTGACAAAGTGGTCCAAACGTGCGAAGGTTGCCAGTTCTTCGCTCGGCAAAGTCATGTCCCAGCCCAAGAACTACAAACAATTCCACTATCATGGCCTTTTGCAGTATGGGCTTAGACATGGTCGGTCCTTTCAAAAAGGCTCCAGGAGGATTCACACACCTATTCGTCGCAATTGACAAGTTCTCCAAGTGGATCGAGGCTAAGCTGGTTGCTATGATCACCGCTGACAAGGCACGAGACTTCATCCTTAACATCGTGCATCGGTTCGGCGTCCCAAACAGAATAATAACCGACAATGGGACTCAATTCACCGGAGGCATCTTTAAAGAATTTTGCAAAGACTTCGGAATCAAAATCTACTACGCATCGGTTGCACATCCCAAAAGTAATGGACAAGTTGAGCGGGCCAACGGCATGGTTCTTCAAGGCATCAAGTCCCGAGTGTTTGACCGGCTAAACCCTTATGCTGGCAAATGGGTCCAAGAGCTCCCCTCGGTTCTATGGTCTCTGCGGACTACACCCAGTCGGGCTACCGACCAAACTCCTTTCTTTTTAGTCTACGGCGCAGAAGCCATGTTGCCAAACGAGATGGAGTACGAATCCCTCCGAGTTCGCAGCTTCAACGACGAACGCTATGATCAAGACCGAGTGGACGACCTCACCCGACTGGAAGAGGCCCGCGAGGCAGCCCTGATCCAATCGGCAAGGTATCTCCAAGGACTCAGATGATACCATAGTCGCAACGTTCGAGCATGAGCTTTCACTGTTGGCGATTTGGTTCTACGCAAAATTCAGACCACCAAGTACCGTCACAAGTTATCTCCATTATGGGAAGGACCGTATATAATTGCTGAGGTGACTCGGCTAGGAGCATATCGACTAAAACGTGAAGACGGTTCCATGGTGGAGAACTCCTAGAACATCGAGCATCTTCGACGATACTATGCTTAAATCACCTTAAGTTTCATGTTCTTCTTGACTGCCAACCTCAAGCAAGATGACTTTTTGAGTTAGCAGTCGGGGGCTGTACATATGTCAATAAAGCATGGTTTTCTCGGCAACCTGTGCATATTTGGTTTATCACTGTCTAATGTTCCTTGATTCGAGTTCAGTGTATAAGGACTGAGAATTTTTCGATGACCTAATCAAGCTTAGGCTTGGTGACAGTCGGACGAAAATTACTTAAGAAATTTTACATAAAAACTCGGATCAAGGCATTAACATAAATAAACTGAATATTCACAGGTTACATTAGAAAGTCACAAAAATACAATGTTTACAGAACAATCAAGGTTGAAAGTTGTTTACAACATCGACGGCTACTTTCTTAGCCGACTCTTGCGCTTCACTAATCAAGTCCAGGGCCTGCTCGTCTGAAGTGCCGTCGGCGAAGCCTTCCCCGATGTAATTGACATCTACCCGGGGGTAGAGTGACTTGGTTTGTGCAAGGGCAAGGCCCGCTCCCATGGTAGCTGCTTTAGAGATGTTGGCCAAGTACTGATCGGGGGCCCTCCGGAGCTTGTCGAAGATCTCGACTGGGTCCAACGAGCTGGTCCCGACTCCATGATGGAATAGTGATAGCAGGATTGGTCTCGCCGCGTTAGCAACATCTTCCCTGACCTTTTCGGCTTGTCTGACCCTCTCAATCAAAACATCGTATTGGGCTCAGGTCTTGATCTTATAGGCTGCCAAAGATATACGATCACACAAAGCATTCGAAGATGAAGTGAAACAAAGGATGCTAACTCACCTTCAAACTCAATCTCCAGCTCGGCCTTGCTGATGTTGACTGCTTCCAGTTGGGCTTGGAGCGAGTGGACCTCCAACGAGTTTTCTACAACAGAGGGATTATCAACGACCAAGATCATCACAGATTGCAATTAAAGGCATAAAGAGACCGAGAGGGTTAAGCTTACTCCCAACTGAACCCCGGAGGTCGAGGTTCTCCTCCCGGAGTGCGGCTATCTCTCTCCTTAGGGCTGCTTCCCTCGATGCAGCTTCCTCTCGAGTGGTCTTTAGATCTTGTTGGATGTTCTCCAAAGAGTTCAGATGAGGGACAACCTTCTCGAGTGCATCAGACTTGGCCATTGATTGACAGTACACCCTCTGCATACAAGTTCTGAAGTTGATCGACTGAAAAGAAGATGCTGAAGCTACAACAGAAAAGAATCAGGACTTACGTTTAACAGCCGAGTTGCTTCATTTAGGCTGTCTACAAGTGCATCTCTCTCTTCATTTTCCATTTGCTTGTTCAAGATGATGCCTTGTCTCTGGCCTTTCGAATCCCGCCACTCAATCTTGATCGGAGGAACCCGTGTTTGAGGCTGCAACCGGAATCTCCTCTACTTTGGCTGAATGGATCAAAGGAGCAGATGAAGATACAAAAAAATTAAACCGAAGACTAAAAGAGAAATATTGATTCAAGACTTACCAGTCTCGGTAGTGAAGTTTTAACCAAGCACTTCCCGCTCTTCTTTTCTTGGCTCTTGCCCGACTGGTCTTCAGTCCGGGCCCTTTGAGTAGCGGCCGGGGGCTCCTCTGCGGCCGACTGGTTTCTAGTCGAGGTATCCCGGCTGGCGGTCAGGAGCTCCTTCCTTGGGGTATCTTCGCTGGGAGGTGAGGGCCTTCCACCCGAGCGCTCTCGCTCGGAGAGGGCTCCGGGGTTTTGGCTCCACAGGCTTTGATGCCTTGGTTGTTGCAGCTGGCATTGGTCCCTCACTCTGCCCAGTGGGGTCTATGTCTTGAGGCCTCCTGCCAAACGAAGGACATGAGCAATCGGGATGAAGATGAAGAAATTCTCAACAAAGAGCTTGATTTTGGTCATAAGACATACCTGGTCGATCGGCGGATCTTGGGCGCCGCCTTCGGTGACGGCCTTGGAGGGGTCGCTTCGGCTTGAGGGGCTGGGATATCATCGTTCAAGTCATCTATGACCAGCCTCCTCTTGCTCGCCCGCTTACTGATGTCTTCACTCGGGGCCGCCCTCTTCCCGGCTGGATCACTCTGGATCTTCACGCCACCGGCTAGCTTCTTGGCAGGCCAAGCCGACACGTCGTTGTGATCTTCAAAATGATGAAGGCATTTTCCTGCAAGAAAGATTCTTACAACACTGAGAAGTGTGACATCAAGATTGAAAGGCAATGAAGGAGTTAAGTCGGCTTACCGGAGGAGCAGGGCGATATGGACTGTATGGGAGGACTGGTAGCATGAGGCTGCGTTCGACTGCAATCCCAGTCGAGAAGACCTTGTACATGCGAATCTTCAAGATCTCGAAGCTGAGGGAGTCGCGGTCTTCCCGATTGGGGTCCCTCTCGCCCTCGTACTCAAAAGCCGGCTTGGATCGCTCTTTGATCGGAGCTAGTCGACTCCGATGAAGTGCCGAGTGATCTCGCTCGCCCGAAGACCTTTCTCGCTTCATTTCCAAGATCTTCGCCAGCAGCTTGTTGGCTTCGTCCCAGTCTTGGGCTATCGGTACGATGCTCCAGTTAGGCCTGGGCACGGGGGGAAGGCCAACGAAGTCTGGCAGGCTGGGTTCAAGATTATTGATGTAGAACCAGCTCGCGTGCCAGCCCTTGTTGGAAGATTTCAAGGGGAGAGAAAAATACTCCTTGCGGAGGAATCCACAGAGTTGGAAGCCTGCCCCACCGACGACGCAGGGCTGATCCTTATTCGGATGCGGCTTAAGGTAGAACATGCGCCGGAAGAGTTGAAAGTGGAGAAGGATGCCAAGGAAAACTTCACACACATGGATGAAAAGAGCAATGTGAAGCATAGAGTTGGGGTTCAAATGAGAAAGCCGAAGGCCATAGTAGTCAAGAAGCCCCCTAAAGAACTCAGAGGTGGGGAGACTGAAACCGCAATAGAAGAAAGAGGTGAAAACGACGAGCTCACCGGTGTTTGGAGTGGGGAACTCCTCACCGGCCGCCGGACGCCAGCCCACGATTTCCTTAGGAGGAAGGACTCCGTGTTTCACCATCTCCTTGAGGGTAGACTCCCTGACATCCGAGGTAGCCCACTACTCGAAAGGGATCTTCTTCTCTCCTACCATGAATGTGGTTTGCGAGGAAGTGGATCTGGCCTGGAAGATGGGGATTTGAGATGGGGATCTGTGAAGGTGGATGCGGAGGCTAACTGTAGACGAAGTGCGAGCTTCTGGATCGGTGGATTGGGTACGCGCAAGGGCTTAGGGTTCTCCGCTGCAAGCTGAAGAACAGTGTTGCGAGTGGGGAATTTTTTGTGGGAAGACGAAGTGGCGGGGATGACCTCGAGGCTTTGTAAGAGATTTGAGGGTTGCGCTAGGTTTTCTCGCGATTGGGCCGAGCCCATGAGAGACTTGCGGCCCAGCTAAGGTGTGGACTGACGCGTGTCCTTATGGACTTAAGTGGATGAACTTAAGCAAATTTGCTTTGGCAATATGCACCTGTCTGAGTGCCCTGTACCTTTGGAAATCCTTTCATACCACGGTTTGCACGACTTCATGAGAAGTTGGCACGATGCAATTTGAAAGGTGACAAACAGCTAAGCTTTTTATGTCTGCCTTGATGACAGGGGTTGTTTGGTTTTTAAGCATTTGATTAAATGATTATATCAATGCTATCTTTCCACCTTGGTGAAGATCTTTTTAGATTAAAGACCAATATTATGGCAGGAGCTATTTGATATTTTGGTCGTATTTTTCAGATGACTGAAAAACTTGTTTACCCATGTGGGATGATTAAAATATTTGTTCCGAGATGACTCGGGCAGATCCACTCGGATGAGCAAGAGCTTACCGAGTGCTTTTTACCTATGAGGGTCGATTGAGCAATTTGTTCTGAGATGACTCGAGCAAATTTGCTCGGGGGGCTACACCTGGCAGGTGCACCTAGGCGGTGCACCTGCCAAAACATTAGCTCAAAGCTTTGAGGATCCATTGAAGACAACACTCCAAAAGAACTCTGACCCTAAGGATGTATGCTTCATCCCTCCTTAGGCTCGGGGCTGCTGTGGGAGGTGTCACCCTGGGATGCCTCAAAAAACCGGACTGAACCTCAACAAAAGTCAAATCGAGTGTCCTCGGGATGTGACTGAGAGCCCGACACCCCTCCTCGGGTCGGGCATTCCAGCCTTCCCTCGAGTCCGACCTCGGCCCCTTTTCTCGACCCTGACTCATCGCCCGACCTTGAGCATCCTCGGGAAGAAACTGACAGCAGAGGGAGGAGACAACCCGACAGCATCTGACACCACCTAGCGGCACAGAAGCAGGATCCCAAGGCTGACAGGAGTACAAGACACCCACGGTGTATAGGACCTAGCATACCAACATGTACTTTATGAGATATTTCTTATATCCCACCTTTTGTCTCTGTTAGTCTTAGCTTTCTTGGCCCCCAAGCTCATATGTACATGCCCCCCTTGAGGTATAAATGGGAGGGCAGGGCTAAGGGGCCGAGGGAGAGGATTCCAGATCCAACTTCCATACTCTCTCACACTTGTAACCTTGTTCATCATACACCCCAACGAAGACCACCTCACACTGGAGGTGGGCCTATTATCCTTCGGGAGGGCTGAACCAGTATAACTCTCTATGTCTTGTTTCTTGGCTCATCGTTAGATTCGAGACGACCATCGGATCCATCGGAGATCAGCTTCGCTACCACCCTCTCTTTCACCTCCTTGGGGATCCCCCTTGGAGGACTGCCGACCCATTCCGTCGACAGGTCCCATCGGGTTTCGGGGTGCGGGAATATGCCTTGGAAGTTGGTGATGAACTGAGCCTTCAATTTGGCTGTTCTTAGGGAGGCTAGTTAGCTAGGCCTGGGTCACCGAAGTCAGCATGATCGGCAAGTAGTTGACCATCGCACGTTGGTCGCCTTCAGCGGCTGGGATGGCGGTAGAGTAAACAAAGAGCCAAGCAGCTGGATCGGACTTTCCATTGTACTTGTAGATCCCCATCGGCTTAAAGTTACTGGACCAGTCTACCCGTGGTAAGCCCTGGAGTCTCCATCGGCTAAGTGTTCATATCGGCTCAAAGCAGAATCGGCTGAGAGTTCTACGTCAGCCGATGGAGGATCAATATCTTTCATAGTCGGATTCTGGTTAGATTCGGTTTGGAAAGATCTTATCCAGAAGACACCGAGTTCAAAAAGGATACAACTTGTATCTATTAATTAGGATAAGTTTGTTAACTTTCTATTTTATCTTTAGGAAAGTGTGTTAGTATCCGGTGAGGATTCAATTTGTTTCCTTTTATCTTTAGGAAAATTTGAATTGTAATGTGTTAGGATCTCTGTTAGCCTGCGGGTATAAATATGTAAGCCCGGGGTCCATGTAAATAAATCCTCACGATCAATACAACTCGGCACATCGCCACCTTTTACTTTTTCCACTTTGTTCATCATCCGGCGATACTTGGCACCCGACGCGGGGCTGCATCGGCTTCGATCTCCAGTGAAGGGGTAAGTCCAAGGTCCCACCGGTCCAGGTATATCGTATCTATCTTTAGTTTCGTTACCATTCATAGATACATCGGCTTAGTTAGGACTTTCTCGGTTAGGTCTGATATTCTGATCAAGTCGATGTTTATGTAAACGTAATGTTGTTTTAGGTAGATTTGTTATATCCATCACATTAGACAGATCTATCGGCTCCTCGAGTATTAGATTATCATATATAATCTCATGCTGCATCGGTTAGGTCCGACCTACTAGATCATTTTCGATAATCTAAGTCTTGTTAAGCCGATAGGTTCATACTAATTTTTCACCGGAGGATTAGCCAGTCTTATCATATGTCTCTGTTAATCTAGTACTAGTATCTCAATTTAGTTCTATCAGTTGTCTCTTGTTTTAGGGTTTTTGCCGATATTGGCTAAATCGTTATATTAGATTAGATTATTTTAGACAACTACCACCCTGAAAATTAGTCAAGGGCTTGATTGTCTAGATATTGCGTTTCTTTTCATACTTAGTGCTGCATCACTTCAGTTTGATCTACTAAGTCGTGATTAGAATCGTAGTCTCTAGCCTGCCTGGTGGCTGCCAATAAGAGTTTCATCGGGGTTTCAGCCGATGAGTTATCTGGACATCGGCATCGACTGGAATCACACAATCAGCTATCAACAGATCGGTTGTTTTGATTATTGGCCTATCGGCCGATATGATTTATGCTATGCTATTTTGCATATCTTGTCAGTGGCAGGATCAAACTGACTGGCACACACGCGCTTCATCAATTTTAGGACCTGCACTAGAGCTAAGCAGATCTCCTAGGCCAGCGTGTGATTCGACGTTAGCACATCCAGCGACGGTATGGATTTGGCGTCAACAACCCGACAAAGCGCACTAGTGAAGGCGGGGATCCCTACGGTCGGGTCTTCATGACGGGGCCAGTACTCGGACGTCCTGTCCGAGTGGTCTTGGATCGGGCGGCGCACCATGATGCGCCCGTCCGGCATGCGTTCAGCGTGCCTGTGGCGTCCTTCAATGTTGGGTTCGTGGATGTGAGCTAGTTCAGCGTCATGTTGGCAGCGTCGCTCGTTCATGACATTGCGAAGGTCGGAGTTCATTCACCGATTGGCTTCGATCTTGTCACGCTGGTCGCTGGTGTGCAAACTTGGCAGTGAGCTCCCAGCTTGGGAGTGCTGGTGGTGGGAAGGCCGGGCGCTCAGCTGGCCGGACGGTCGCTTGGAGGACTCGGCGCCTATATTGGAGACGGTGGGGCCATTTCCTTGTGTTGGACGACGGCGGCTTCAACCATGGCTTTCACCTAGGCCACGGTCGTGTTGATGACAGGGTTGTTGGGTATGTTGATAGTGTCAAGCAGAGCCTTGGTTGCAACGATGTTATGATATGGTGTCATGAAGACATCGTGATCCCCCATCTTAGTCTGGAGTATCATGTCGTTGGCGAAGCTCCACTCGACGTTTGTCGAGTTCCTTTTGTAGCTCCTTGAGTTGGCGCTCCTTCGCTTCGTGCTCCCACGTCTCAGCTTCCATCTCTTGTCCCAACATGACGAAGACATCTCGAGAGGAGCAGCCTGCTAGGGAGAAGTTTCTGAAACTTTCCAGATCCGAGTCTGAAAGCGGCACGAACTTGTCTATGAACCCGACCCATCGAGGGCCGAGCTCGCGAGGTACTCGGGAATGACGACACGGGGCTCGGAGGGGCCGAGTTCCCTTGGAATACGGCACGACCTTGCTGCTGGAGTTGATGAGGCAGTTGGTGGCGTTGGCAGCGAATTTCTTGAGGCCAAACGAGATTAGGAGGCCAAGCACCGACGGCAGGACAGGTGATGAGGTCGATTTAAGGACACCTGCCTTGGTGGCGATGACACCGAGTGTGACCCAAGCGAGTCGGCCGGTGTGATTGGCAGTGAAGGAGAGAAAACCAAAGGAAATCCTACTATCAGCGGGGAGCGCGACACAATTGGTGAAGACGATTCCTGAAGAATCCATCTCATCATTTGATAATGACGATCAAGCGCACCCCTACCTAGCGCGCCAACTATCGATACAGTGATTGGCAATATAATTTATAGGGTACACTAGATTAAGGAGAGATGGTGACTCAGATTTTATACTGGTTCAGACCCTCAAGATGAGTTAATACCCTAGTCCAGTTGAGTGTAGATCGAATCCGTGTAGGTGCGCAGCACGGCTTAGGAACGACACATAGCACTTATGGGAATTCTGTTCACCCCTTAGGGTTTCCCTCGGCACCCCTTATATAGATACTAGGGCGACCGTGGTAAGGGAGCCCTTATAATTCGGGCACCTACCATCTATTTACATGTGATAAGATTGGTAGCCTTATCCTTAATCTCTTTCTTCAAATACAAGTAAACCGGATAGGCCCATTGGACTCGACCCACCCTATGTTATACGACCCAAAGGCCATGCCGTGGGTACCCATGTACCGCATACCCCACAACCGGAGTCAACAGCGTCGAGTCAGTGTGGGACCCACATGAACCCTACATGGGAACGCCTGAGCGACTGAGCGACTTGAGAGCTGAGCAGATGGCGGCGGCGGTGGCGGTGCTGGACGTAATGGCTGGGAAAAGGTGAGGTTGGTGGCTAGGGCTCGTGATTGCGGTGTGGATGTAGTGCTTCTCTGGTGACAACTAAACCTTCTCCAATTACTACGACTCCACCAAGATGCTCATGGGCCTCACCCAGCTACAGCTCAACAGCCTCTCCATCGCCAAGGACGTTGCCAAGGTGTTAGGCCTCCTCGTCGTCCTCACCTCCGACCACGTCCCCTGTTGATGGTCCTTAAGTACCAAATCTGATCATCAATTCCTTCTTGAAAGCAATTGGAATAAAACATCAAACTTGGTGGTAGCGGTTATTACTAATCATTTCTACACGAGTTGGTGAATATTTGTATGTAGGTGAATTATGGACGAAAACCACCCGCCATGAGTTGAAACACACCTCCGGCCAATCAGACATGATTACACGGATTGGAGGGCCCACAAAGCTGACCAAATCACCTCCAAATGGGCCCACCACTGTGCACCATCATAAGGGCCCACTGGACAGTGACCAGATCGAAGGAGAGGGGGTATGGCGGTGCTAGCGGGCTGGTCGAACCATGGAGGTCCCATTCATCCCCACCTTCCACGTGGAGGTCCTTAATGCATCCGTTATGGCGGTTGTGGGTGAACCGACCTCACAACCACTATAGTAACCTTCATAGGAGAGCTATATAAGGAGGTGCTCATCTCACTCTCAAGACACAAAAATATGGAGTACAACTATCTTTCATACTTAGGCATTGCTCTAGTAGAATAGGAAGAAAGTGAGGGAAGCTCTGAATGGAGTGCCCCAAATGTCGGAGTTCTCTCTAGGGGTGTTCTGGAGCATTGCTGGAGATGTCGGCATTCTTCCATGGGAGTTCTGGAGGAGTACCGGAGATGTCGGCACTCTCTCCAATCTTGTATCTCGACGGATGCTTCTTTTATATAAGTAAGTGTTCGTGATTTTCTTTGGTATTTACTTTTCTTATTTAAGTAAGATATATTCTCATCATTGCGGGTTCATCGCTCTGCCTAGGTAGAGTACTTTAATCTTCATTAAGCATGGCATCGAGATTAGGGGAGTAATTGATAGCACAAATGTGGCGTCTAGGCTAGAGGTTACCTTTGTATGTTGTGTGCTCCACGGGATGTAGAGGCAGGCAACAGGTGGTCACAGCCATATCCGTCTCTTGTAATCCTCCATGTTTGGGTACATCATAGAGCTGCAGGCCGGAGTCTCCTTGGCAAACCAGGGCAAGCCGGTGCCTAAAGTAATCGATAGAGTTTTATCTTAACTTAATTAAGATAATTAACCCATAGGATTCCTCTCTATCCTAAGCCTACCATTTAGTGGTTGTCCTTGGATGAATCCTATTATTAGATTATACACACATGTTTCCTGTGGATACGATAACCCGAAATACTCTTATGTGAAAGCTACAATGGTATCTGTACACTTGCAGATTATTCTGTGCTCGTAATAAATACCAACATCCCCACCTGGTGACTCCTCGCCATCGGCTTCCTCGAGGGCCTGCTCGGCTACGACGCGCATGGGCTCGTCGTGTCCTGGGCTGTCGCGCCACTATCCTACTAGCATTTGTGTATGTTTCTCTGCCTTGGAGGGGAAAAACACCACGTGGATGAACACCACAATGCTCATCACCTGCATCTGCAACATCTGCCAGAGCAGGAGGGACAGCCTCGTTCTTTGTCATGCTTTCCGTCGTACCGGCCATAGTGCACACGGTCATCATGGTGTTCCTCCACGAGGAGGAGGCCCGTAGTATCAGGGACGGATAGGAGGAGGAGGAGGACGGTCGATGCTTCGCTGCAATCAACACGCTCGACATGTCCATCATGTTGTAGTTCCTTGCCGTTGACCTCACAGACGTTAGCGTTGATGGTGGGGACCAATGACGGATCTACAGGGTATGCCAGGGGTCCACGTGTAATGGGGATATATATATATGTTAAAAAATTAAGAATGTATGGCAACATATCTTCTCTCCAGAGTGAATCTTGTCTCCAGCACGAATCTCGTCTCATCCATCGCGTCGCGTAAAGACTCGAGACTCTAACTGCCCACACCTCCCTCTAGTCTCTGACTTCTGTCTTTACTCTTTTTGTCTCTATACTATATGAAAAAGAACAACAAGTGAACCATGTGCTCCTCTGGTTAGCTTATTACTGATTTTCTTTTGTTTCAAGTTCCTCTTTTGCTCACGCATTGCCTTGTACTGCACGCTTTCTATGTCTGGTTAGTTCTTGTATGTCGACCTTCAATCCTTCTAATTCATTTAATTGTTTTGATGCACGGAAACCACGCAAACTAGCTGAGTTCTATCCAAAGGAGTTCTCAAATTATAATTTGCTGAAACTTGAATTGCAGCTGCATAATTATATTGATGACATCACATAGGATGATAGTTTCAAAAGTTTAGAAAATATTGCTAATCTCTCAATTAAGCTTGTTGAATCAAAAAGACACAAAGTGTATGATATAGTCTATGAGCTTCTCAAATTGGTATTGCTTCTACCTGTGACAACAACAAGTGTTGAAAGTGTATTTTCTACAATGACTTTATTGAAAACAAAATTACGAAATAAGATAAGAGATAGTCTTTGAATGATTGTCTAGTCACTTTCATTGAGAGGGATATTTTCTTTCAAGTTGATGAAGATGATATAACTAAGACATTCATGTCCTTTAGAAAGCGTCGAATAAATTAGTCAGAAAAATAACATTATAAGTCTCTGGTACTCTTTTACGCATATATTTTCATTATCAGTAATGGTGTTTAAACTATTTATATTGTATTTAGTGAATCATTTTATTTAATCTAAGAATTAAAGCTTTATCATTTACTATCTAATCACGTTATTGATTTTTTTTAAATGGTATACTCTAAGTTAAAATCCTATATTCGTCACTGGTGATGACGGGTCGTCTCGGGCATCTTTGTGGGCGTGCTCTAGTGCTCTCCCTCTTCGACAGCCTCCACGCGCCTCCCTGACCTTCCACTGCTCAACCACTTCGCCGGTGTTGCAGAAAGCACCGTGTCGCTGTTGTGGCGTTGCATAAACCAGCCGCTATACTGTCATGCAACCTTCCGTGAACTGTTTTTTCTAGTTGAGATTCATGCTATATCTAGATTTACGGTTCAAGGTCGAAAATGTCAACATAAGGAAACTAAAGTGATTTTATTTCTTTTTCTTTGTTTCAAATTTACTCCGGCCTTTGAAAAGGCCTTTATAAGTTACGCCCAATTATTATAAAGAATGTAAAACAGACAATTGTGACCTATAAAATTACAAAATTACAGTTTGATCAAAAGTAAGGAAACTACTTGCCAAAGATTGAAGCATTGGTGTCCCTTGTAAGTTTTTCTTCCGAGATGGTAAATACAAGAACTGTGCAAACACGCACATATGCCTATGTGTTCTCATTTTCTCTCTTGTCTCTACTGACATTAGTCGCATGAAAAATGGAAAATCACTCCACATGAGACGCATGAAAGCGACCAAGAGCAACTGCGCCATATGCTCTGCAGTCCTTTTGGTGTCCTTTTTTGTCTAGCAGGGTGCACGTCCTTTCTAAGTTGGGCTGGACTAGGTTGGCCCGGGAAGTTCACAGGCTCCAAAGATAAGTTGGGCTCTTGTTGGCTGTAGGGATTTCACAAGGACTATTCAACGATTTTGCTATATACTTATCGATAATTTTTTTAAAAATTATCAAATACAAATATAGTATAATTATAATATAATTATGTGTAATTTGCATATAATTGTAATGTTCTAACTTTTATATAATTTAAACCGTTAGATTTACTTTAAAATTAATATAAATTTGAAAGAAAATAATTATAGCGCGTGCACGATCGAGGATATTCAGTCTCGTAGAACTTTCACTTTATGAAAATAGCATGTTACTGTGATATTTTTGAAACATATATATAATATATTATAATTATATATATGTTATAAGAGATGGGCTACTGTGGCGCGCCGCACGCCCATCCGTGTGGCATGACCGAATCTTTAATTTGAAAACTCAAATTGAAAATCGAACCGTTCAAATTGTTCAACATATTAATATCGTCTTGTATACCAAATTTTACATTTTTTTGAATTTTTTACTATTTTATCAGATAAGTCAAAGATGCATTAATCAAACGATTTACGGAGTATCTATTTTATTGCATCTTTCACCTATCTGATAAAATAGTAAAAAAATTAAAAAAAATATAAAATTTGGTATACAAGACGATATTAATATGTAGAACAATTTGAACGGTTCGGATTTTCAATTTGAGTTTTTAAATAAGAGATTCGGCCACGCCACACGGGATGGGCCGTGCGGCGCTCCACACAGTAGCCCATCTCTATGTTATAATATAATTATAATATGGCTGTTCCTTAATCATTGCAAATTTCACGTAAACTAATTCAACTTTTGCAGGGCGTTCTTAAGAGGGGCCCAACTTTTAATTTCCCTGAATGCATGCTTATGCATTTTAAATGCGTACTTTTATTTTCACCGTCCACTAATTAAGAGTAATGGAGCTCAAAGCATCATAGGAGACCATATAAAGTTGGTTCTAATATAATAAGTGAGTGCCATAATCATAACTAATAGTGTTTGACTGTAACAAATTCTAGGGTTAATGCTTGAGGTTTGAGATAACGCTTTGTATTAGCTGCAGTACACTATTATGCAAGCCGACACCATATATATATAAATCGAATATGGTTGACTTCTCTTCTGGCCGAACTATATGAATGCACATGCATGACTTGCTCGATCCTGGTCTCTACAATTTTTTCCCTTTGCCTAAATGTCAAGCTCTAACACACTGTTGGAGAAACCCACTATTATTCTGGTTCATAACCTCTCCTTTAGTTCCGGTTCTCGAACCGATATTATGAATCTGGGACTAAAGACTAAAAATCGCTATCTTTAGTCCCGGTTAAAATAACCGAAACTAAAGATGCATCATTAGTCCTGATTGGTAACACCAACCGGGACTAAAGATGGCAGCGCCACATGGCTTCCTCCATCAATTTTTAGTTCCGGTTGGTGTTACCAACCGAAACTAAAAGGATTTTTATTTTTTTAATTTGCTCCTCCTATAGATGTTAGCTTGCTGCCTATATATTACACACATATATATTGTGCATATATATTTTAGACACATATATTTATACATATATATGCAACATGCATATATATGTATAAATATATAATTTACACATATATAAATAAACTTAAGAAAGGAAATATATATATTACCAAATATATACACACATACAATATCCATATATATTTCGTAGCTTACAAAAAATTATCTCTAATCTACTTTGTGGATCCAGTGGTAAAGTTACTCAAACTAAAGTAGAACTCTCCCGCGGGATCAATGATCTGCTCATTTATAAATCACATCAATTCTTCCTGAGTAGCTTGTATGAAAGTCTCGTGGGACAGGTTGTCTCTTACTTGCATAAGCTGTCATTAATTCGAATAAATACAAGTATATGAAATGAATAAGAATCGAGACGTAATGTATGAATGGCTGTTATACGTATATCTATATCGTGAAGACTATTGACTTCGATAACAAAGTGATGAATGTAGTCGCAGACGTAGTATCCGCATAAGTTGTTGCCTTGCGCCTGTTTGGCACACTAAAGGAGAAACGACGACAGATTTAATATACCTTTCATATTTTAGAACAAAGTAATGATTCAATACAACTTTGAAGCATGCATGTTACTCACTGGAAAGTTCATCCTCACAGAGAGCTTATCTTTCCAATTTCCGCGAACATTCACCCGAAGTCGTCCCATGCCCTACATGCAGTTGAAAGTTAGCTAGTAATTATCTGAGAACCGTATATATGCAATAGCATGTAAGATGGCATTACCTGTTAAACAGTTCAAATATCTTTGAGTACGTGGACTCTGGTTTATCCATTAAGTCAAAGACATGGATCCGTGAGTGATCCATGTCAATTACTAACAAAACCCAGTGGAATCTGCAAATTGGTTTAGATGACACATATGAAACTTTATGTATGCACGAGATTGAAATTGGTACGGAAGGAAGAAAAAACTTACGCAATGTTGTAGGGCAGAAGGATAAACGGCCTGAAGTGGTGCTGCACCAGTGCATTGTATATGTTATCCACTGTTGGATCATGAAATTGATCAACCAATGCGCAGTTGATTTTCCGTGGATCCATGAATCCATGTTTGGTACAGTCGTGCTTGTTGCAATATTGGATCGCCATTCTACAACGGTTAAAATAATTTTAGTCAGCTAAATACAAGGAGGTAAGAAACGAAATAACAAAACGATACTTACAGAACCCACGTGGCTAGAAGTGAGATGTCGAGGGCATCAAGCTGGCACAGGTCGAATATGTCTTCGAATCGGATAAAGAAGTTGTCACCTCCATCGAAAAAATAGTCCAGTGAATATCTGCCCGATACCATCTCTCCACCCATGTTGGATTCTTGCATGTACCACTTGTGGAAGCGGTTCATCTGTGTAGGTAGCTTTTTCACTTGATCTGGCTTTACAAGAGGCTTTCCAAGTTTGAACTTATATTTCAGCGGAGCCTTCGCGAGGGGAGCACAGCCAGATAATTGATCCATTGAAATTCCAGCAGATTTCATAAATTGTCTTAACTCAGTTCTAACATTTGGACCCGTGCTGAACTCCAGAGGTTTCTGAGGCTGTATGCCAAGCTAGGGTACATCTCTGCCCATTCTCTTCGCCTTGACAGCAGCCTTCCAGATAGTCCTGTTGTAGTCGGACTGCGGTTGAGGTTACGGTTTAGGCTGTGGCGTTAGGTACGTCTTGTTGAAGAAGTCCTTGCTCTCCTGGGGGATTTCAGTAGGCTTCTCAGGAGACTTATTTCTGAAGTGGGCCTTGACTTCAGCTTGGACGGCCTCGCGCAACTTCTCTGGAGTCATGTCGTACGCCGTTTTCTTTCGGGCTGGTGGGAGCGGGTCAAGTTTAGGCCTCTTGCTTCTTGGTCCACTGGTTGACATTGACCGTGTGGCTCGAGCTATGCGCTTAGGAGGTGACGGAGGAGAAGTCGGTGCTCGTTGTGTTGACGGAGGAGGCTGAGAAGGCGGTGGAGTTAGAGACGACCGTTTAGGAGTCGGTGCTCGTGGAGGCGACGCAGGAGGCGGAGGAGGCGGAGGAGGCTGAGGAGACGGTCCACGTGGAGGCGACGGCGGTGGAACGATAGGAGATGCTGTTTGTCCTAGGAATATGATGAAAGGCTTCCTCTGAAGAAATATTTTGTGAGTTGTTTCTCCTAGCGTCATCTCCCCATCTCCTCCGGGGATATCTAGCTCGAGATCTTTGTAGCCGCGTTCCACCTGTTCAACTTCCACTTTTGAGTACGCAGGTGGAACGGGCCTGCAGTGGTAGGTGTCATCTTGTTCTACTAGAATCGCCATGCTCGATGCAACCTATTCGAGAAGATTGCTTATTAGTTAGTAATGAACCTTGATTGTCAAGTTTTTCAAGGAAATATACAACATAAAAGTATGAACATACCTTTATTGTTATGTTCTTGAGCGGAATGTGCAGCTCACACGGTGTCCGCTGCATGATATCATCCACGGGGCATGGCGGACACGCTTGAGCTTGTGGAGCCAGCTCGCCTTCATTTCCTATTGACGCGCAGCTGCTGCGCTGCTGCTGTAGTTGAGTCGTTGTTGCTGGATCTGCCTATTGGCTAACCCAGTGGCTCCGCTCCTCTGCCAACCTTTCGTTCAGCCTTTGGTCCACAATCTGATCAATATGCGAGAGCCGCATCTCCATTTCTGCGAACCTCGCATCCATCTCTCGCTTCGACCTCATGCGGCTCTTGTATGTGTCGACGTCCGCTTGAAACCCGTATTTCCAGGTAACGACGTGTAACATCCTGAAAATCGAAGAAACTGAAATCGGAACGTAAAAGTCGGAACTTTCAAAAACCTTCGCTTGTTGCTTTTTCCTCGGGTTTGTTGCTTCTTATTTGCCAGCTCAGTTGCATAAATCTAGTTGTGATCAATTCCCTTTTTGGTGTTTGTGGATGATTTGGAGTTTGTCGGTGAGAAAAATTCGAAATTCAGTATTAGGGATTTTTAAAAGAAATCGGAGAATGAAGTGCGGATTTATGAAAATACGAATTTGAAGAAATAGGATAGTAATTGTGGTTGGGGGAAGATAAATTAGGACACAAAATAAACAATAAAATATTTGGGAGTCTTACTCGGAATCTTGAAAATTTTTGGAAAATAAATAGGTGAAGTATGAAAATTAGGAAAAAGGAATTTAAATAAATAAATAAGAAAAATAAATGTGGAAAAATAAAAGTGGAGAAAAAGTTGAAAATATAGTATTAAATTATTTTTGGAATATAGAAATTTAATTTGGAATTTTTAGAGGGAGGAAAATAGAAATAGGAATTAAAAATCAAAAATCGGGAAAATAGAAAATCGCACTGCTCGGCGCTGCAGTGTTCGACGCCGTACGGCCGTACCACGCCCGCCCGAGCGCGCGACACGCGCTGCGCCGCGCTCCGCGCCCGGCCCTGCTGCACCGCGCGCGCGCCCCCCCCCTACCCCACGCGCGCCACGCGCACCGGCGCGCGCGCGCCGCGCGCGCGTCCCAAGCGCCGCGTGCACGCGCGCCCGCACCGGACCCCACCGCGCCTCGCACCCCGCAGCCGCGCGCCCGTACTGGCCCTGCCCGTGCCTCGCGCCATCGTCGCCGCGCGTCGCTGTTAGTGATATGCCCTAGAGGCAACATGGAGATGTTGGATATCACGTCAATGTTTATGTATAAATGAATAAAGTGTTATTCAGTTCCATGAAATAGACATCTTGTATTGATCAGTAAGTACGTGACTTATTTATGAGACTCTTTATGTATGAATCTATTTCTAAACGATCCCTGATCATATGTCATATTGTTGGAACAAATATGATTCTAAGATCGGCATGTTTATTGATTGATGATCATGTCTCATAGATCATGGGTATGGAGATACCAAATCAATAAACATGGACACATGTGTTGGAGAACACATTGTTGGATAGACCCATCATGAGACACTACAGGAATTAATGTGTCATTAGTTGGTCTCGAGTAGTGTTGGTACAAAGTCCTTAGACACCGAGATCACCATGGATTCCAACATGTGTAGTAGCCTACTTTGGGACTACCAAACACTATTCCGTAATCGGGTAGTTATAAAGGTAGTTTTCGGGTTTGCTATGAAACATGGAGTGGGATGTGAGTGATCAAGATGGAATTTGCCCTCCTTTGGAGATATATCTCTGGGCCCCTCGAGGTAATGGATTATGGAAATGCATGGCCATGCTAAGTTGATTGAGGAGTCAATCAACGGACGGATAATCCAATATGGTTCGAGTGAATGGTTAAGCTATTGAAGGGATGGCACACATCTTGCCTATAGCTTAACTGGTATCGTGAGGCAAAGGGATTTGTGTACACATTACAGGTTCAGAGCCGATATTATTCTTGTATACTATGGTGTCAATATGTGCTGCTAGGCGCCGCTGTTGACGGGTTGGCTGAGTTGGACTCGAGCCGACGATCGCCAAGTTAGACTATAGTCGAAACCGAGTATACCTGAACCTACGGGTCGCACGCTTAAGGGGATAGAATAGATATTCGAGTTGGACTCGGATACGGCTCGATCGGATAGGGATCCGATCGGATAGAGTCCTATGGGCTTACGACGTATGGGCGGCCAACTCTATGAGATACGGATGAGATCCGATTCAAAATAGAGTCCTAATCGGCCACTAGTCCCGTCGGCCAACTCTATATAAAGGAGGGAGGGGTGGAGAGCTGCCACACGTCAATCGCATCGCGTGCAACAGAAGTCATCGAGATCAATCTCCACGGAAACCCTCCCCACTTTCGAGCCAAACCCTAGCCTTGCATCGCGTGCTAGCACACGGGTGTACGGCGTTCTGTCCCCGGACGTGTGGATACCGGTAGAGGCGCTGCTACATTGCGCGCTGTTGATCGGCTTCGGATCGGCTGCAATTGAAGCGATCGGCTGTGGTGGAATCGGCTGCGGTCGGGCGCATCGGAGCGAGGTGTGAGAACGCGGCCGGACGACGCGAATCGGCTGATTGGCGAATCGGCTGTCCCCGGGTATCGGCTGTCGGCTTGCGAGAATCGGCTACACTGTTCCGAATCGGATAGCCCTGATTGGCTGTTTGCACACTCCAATCGGTAACGATCTATCGGCCCTTACTTGCAAGTGTTCCTAGTTTGCGCGGTAAAAAGTTTTGTTTTCGGCTAGCGTAGCCTCCGCGTAACCCTTCAGTCGCGACCCTGCGCCCGGACCCCGCCCGGGCCCCGCTCGCCCACGCCACGCGCACGACGCCGTACGTGGCCCCGCGCCCGCGCCGCGCCCCTTCCGCCACGTCGCAAGCGCCCGCACGGCCGGCCTCCGCCGCCGCGTGGCAACCGCCGAGCCGAGCTTGCGCCGGCCCCCTCCTTCCCTCCATTCCCTCTCCCCGGCCGCGCCTATAAAAGGCCGGCGTCCCCCGCCCCCTTTCCCGCACCGCCGCCGCCTCTCCCTCCTTTTCCCCGAGCGCCAACGCCGTCGCCGCCGTGCGCCAAAGTCGCCGGGCCTTGCCGTGCCTCTCGGAGGGCCGCCGTCGCCGTAAGCCCCGCCGCCGCCCCTTTTCCCTCGCGAACTAGCGCCGCCGCCGCCTCTGTTTTGCCGCGCCACGGTCGAACACCTTTCGGGCAGTGAACACTAGCGCTGAGAAAATAAAAAAAGAAAAAATATATATATATAAAATTTGGAAAAATTTTAGAAAATTTGGAAAAATATTTTGGAAAGATTTGAGTAAAATTTTGGGTAAAATTAAAGTATTTTCTTGTATGTTTTCTCGGTGCGAAAATTTGAAAATCAAAACCGGACTTCTCCGAAATTTCGTTTTGCGTAGTTTTGAATCCGAATTTCGTTTAGATCTTTCTCGCCATTTAAATATGTTTCTATTTTTGTGCTCGGACCTCCAAGACCTCGAGCACCAATCCCTCCGCGGATATTTTCAAATCCATTTTCTTGAACAAGTCACGATCGTCGCTTTGCGAAAACCCTAAGTCGTCGACCCGACGTCAAAACTTGGAGTTTTCCTGGGCGATCTTAGTACAAACTTAAGTAGGAATTTGGGCTTAGCGCTTGGAATCATTTCGAGGCTTTTCGGATCTTTTCGATCTTTTGGTGTTATATGGGATTCTAATCGGATTCGATTGATCTTTCGCACGTACGGGTAGCACCTGAAGAGACCGGCATCGACCCCGTTGAAGACACCACTCCACAAGCGTGCGAGCAAGGCAAGTCATCATACTCTTTGAATATATTGATCCTACTTTGCGAAATGAAGTTGATTTCAATTGCAAATTTTATTCTATACACAAATGAGTACCTATGCTTGATATACCCTGCTTTGAGATTGATTACCATTAGAATTATTCTTTGTAACCTTCGATGTGACATGACCGGAGGCTAACTTCGGTAAAAATGCTTAGCCCTGCTTATACTAGATCTCTGCATACTCAAGATTTTACAAAGAAGCTTTGTGTTTGGGCAACTACCTTAGGGAAGGTAGTTGAGATGCGGCCTGTGGAGACATGAGCGCCACATGGCCATGAGAATGATGAACTAAGTTTGATGAAAATTGAAAGTACTATACAAATGTTTTAGACTGGGGCGGCCGGATGATTTGGGTGGATTCCAGAAAAGGCAAGTGCCGACCCTGGTCAATTAAGGACCGAGCCGTGAGATAGCCGGGAAACGAGCCAGTACAACCGTACTTCTCGAATGGGTATAGACCTAGCGACTAGATAGCCGAGCGGAGGCGGTATCCTTGCATAGATGGTTCTTTATGATGTGGTTTGTGTGATGAGGATGAGGCTGTGGCCTATGTTGTGGATGGTGGAATTAAATCGATATTAATTGAACTTAAAGATTGAGGAAGTTTTTCCCTTACCCCGGTGCGTCGAACTCCTCTCACCTAGAAAATGACGGCTAGAGTGCATGAGGGCTTAAGTTCATGGAGCGTGTACGCCAAAGTGAGGTCATCGAAAGGCTTTGCCGTGACCGTCTCATGTGTTGGGACGTAGGCTCATTTGTTGGGCTGTCACGGAGTACGGGTAAAGTGTACATCCAGCAGTGTGAATGAATCAATCTATTCGAATAGCCGTGCTCGCGGATATTGAGCATCGTGACAAGACTTTCGCTTGGCTAGACTTTAACCTAAAAATGCTGGGACAGGTTTGCATGATGATTTCATTCGCTGGTGGATCAACTTCTCGAGATGCGAGAAGGGGTGGATTCCCAAAACCATGACGAATCGGAGGCGGAAAGCCATCCTTGGAATAACGATGGATGGTAGACGAACCGTCGCCGAATTAATGAACTATGGAACTAAAACTTGACTTGGCTAGTTGTTAGTCTTGTGAAAAGATTTGTGAAAATTGGCTTTACGCAAAAGAGCTCCACCATTCCTTGAATAACCCTATCATATGCATCACTTCCGTGTTGGCTTGCTGAGTACGGTTGGTACTCACCCTTGCTATACGCACAAACCTTCAGATGTTGGGAATGAAGAAACGGAGGATCCTTACGCCTACTACCGGAAGGTGAAGAAGCGATGGCGCTTACTAGGTCTTAGTCCCGGTCGTTGCTTGTGGCAACCGATATGCCGCTGCTTTTATTCCGCCGTATCTAATCTCTGCTTTTGTGTTGTATCCGGACCATGAGGTCATGTGTGGTGAACATTGCCTTCGGGCCTATCGTTGTAATAATTTCGTTGTAAGACTATTCGTGCATGCGCACCTGATTATTCAGTACTGTATTTCGTGGGTACCAACTACTTGATCCAGGAAATGGTACTA
Source organism: Oryza australiensis (assembly GCA_019925245.2). NCBI lineage: Eukaryota > Viridiplantae > Streptophyta > Magnoliopsida > Poales > Poaceae > Oryza > Oryza australiensis. The sequence goes on along the minus strand of JAIFGZ020000265.1, from coordinate 2,375,217 downwards.
AGAACACGAAAGATTCCCGTTCCAAAAACGGGGTCCACAGAGCGGTATCGAGCCATGCGACCGTAGGATAAGACCAATCGGCGCCCTACCCCGACTAGTTGGCTAAAGGGAAGTATTCCTACGTAGGACCATTTCGCAAACTATTATTTCTGAAAGTACAAATATACTTTTCCTATATCTTTATTTTCTTTCTTTACCAAATGGTTTTGATGTTATCTCTCCCCCTCTAACCCTAAGTTGCTTTCAAAAGCAGATGTCGGACCATGTCGGAGTCTGGGAAATCACCATCCCACTAGATGAGGGATTCGTGGCACAGCTTCAGTCATTGCTGTGGTGTTTAAGATACCCAGAACCACCCACTTACCAGATCAAGAGGCACGGCTCCGAGGGATATCCAGCATGGGAAGCAGCAGTTTCCGTGGAGGCCCGCATGGGGAGTGAAACCCCTTTTTGCTTTCACACCCGCTACCACCGAGATTTAGTGGAAGCAGCCATTCAAGACGCGGCCCACGAAGCATTCCTTCGCCTTAATGCTATACACCGTGCTGAACTCACAGTGACAAAATTTGTGCACCATCCCTATCGCGAGGAAGGCAACCCGGTTTGCACCGTGGAAGCCACCCCTGCTGCTACAACCCTATGGTCACTCGTCTATCACGGCCGGCGAGACGGCGGATGATGCTACGAAGAAGCTTTGCTCGAGATCAACGACCGGCAGCAACGCCTCAATGATGCGGTCGAGAGCCACCGAGCTACGGGGATCGGATCAACGTGCTGCAGACTCGGCTACGAGGCCAACGGTGCCCAATATGAGCAGCTCTCGGACCGTTACATGGCCCGTGGGGAAGCCCTGGTGGAGCTGGAGGAGCAGCTCAGGAAGAGCAAGCAACAAGTCAACCAGCTGGAGGAACAGCTGCGCTCCCGCCCTATCCATGCTGCAGGTACTTCCACCGGAGTTGTACCAACACCTCCTGCTCCTGTGCCCGACCACTACTACCTTATGACTCCAGCATGCTTGGACACCTTTCAAGCCATGATGGAGCAAGCTTTCATGTTGAGCACAGAGTCGGCGCCGTACCTGATAGACCCCACTGCTGCCACCTCCATGGGACCCACCTCAAACTCCATAGCAGTGCCATCCGAGCCTGGATCGGGAGAGGAGAACCCCATCCAGATCCACACCGACTCTGAGTCTAAGACGGAACCTATGGAGATCAAATTGGAGTCCAGCGACACTGATCCAATGGAGGAGGAAGCTCCCACTCGTCGCCTGACTCACACCGGAGGTCCCCTCACCCGCAAGATCGCTCGTAAGAGTACCCTGCCATCGAGCAGGAAGATCCAGCATGACTCCAAGGCCATCACCTCTGAGCCATGGGGACTCCGATTCGCTTCAGCAGAGGATCACCCCCTTCCTGCTCCTGGCTCCTGCGGATGGTTGGATGATTAGGCGAGAGGACCACCCCGCTTGATCTCGCTCGGACGGTTTGGCACAAGGATCACACCTTTTCCCCCTAATAGCTAAAGCCGTAGTACGATGTAGCTGTTGTATCATGGCATGTGGGACTGTGCATGTACAGTCCATTGTACCCCTTTGATGTAATATTATGGACCTATGTATCGCTTTATGGTATCCTATTAATGAGCTTATTCTACCATGCTTGTTTGGTCGAAGATCATTTAAAAACAACTTGAAGAGAAATCACCTAGGAACCATGACCATAATGGGTCCAGTCTCTTAAATTCATCTATCTTCTTCAGATGGCGCATCGTCGCAGAGCTGCAGCAACCAACGAGAACCCACCGGAGCCTAACCCCTCCACTCTGGCGGAGGTTATGGCTTTACAAACCCAGCTGCTCCAAGCAATCGCCAACAACCAGGGAAGTCGAGGAGGATCAAGCTTAGGAGAGTTCATGCGAGCTAAGCCACCAACCTTCTCTACGGCCGAAGAACCCATGGATGCTGAAGATTGGTTAAGAGTGATAGAGAAAAAGCTAACCCTCGTCCGAGTTTGAGAAGCAGATAGAGTTATCTTCGCCACTAGCCAGCTAGAGGGTCCCGCAAGTGACGGTGGGACACCTACAAGGAGACTCGGGCTGAAGATGCCGGGAGAACCAACATGGGAAGAATTCACGGCCGCTTTCCGTGAAAATTTCGTACCAGCGCAGCGGTTATGAGGATGAAGAAAAATGAGTTCCGCAGGCTGCGCCAAGGAAACACCTCAGTACAAGAGTACCTGAACAAGTTTACCCAGCTTGCCCGTTACGCCACAAGTGACCTGGCGGACGAAGAAGAAAAGATGGATAAATTTAACGAGGGACTAAACGATGAGCTGAGAGGACCAATGATCGACAAGACCACACCGCTTCCAAAGCCTCATCAACAAGGTCGTACGGCTTGAACATGATCAAAAGGTGGTAGAAAATAACCACAAAAGGAGGCTTGCTATGGCCCGCCCATTTCGGGGAACGCCTCAACGTCCCAAGGGAGCCACCCCGTCCTGGATGGAAGCCAAACGTTCGGCAACCGGTCGTTCCCCCGCACCCGACCATGTCAACAGTCGGCTACACCTCGATTCCGTACACCGACGCCAACCCTAGCCGCTCCAGGAAGGAGGAATGTGAACCGCTTCAACTGTGGAGAATTCGGGCACTACTCCAACAGTGCCCCAAACCACGCAACACTCCCGTGCACACCGGCGCCAATGCAACGGCCGTCCGAGGAACCCCACTCTCTGCGGGACGCGGTCCATTTAGGACCCCGCAACCCAATGAGACTGCCACCGGATTTCGACGTGGCCGGTGAATCATGTGCGTGCTTGAAGAAGCACAGGAGGATCGAACGTGCCGATGGGTATGTTCTCTATCAACTCTACCCCAGTTAAAGTCTTATTTGATTCTGGAGCATCGCATTCATTCATATCTTCACAAGTAAGCAAATAACACCACCTACACCAAGTAGAACTTAAGAGACCCATGTTGGTACACTCGCCTGGGGAAAACATAACCGTACCCCATGCTTGCATCAATGTGCCCATACGGATTAGGGACGTGGTATTCCCTTCAAACCTCATGGTGCTAACACCCCAAACCATTGATATCATACTCGGGATGGATTGGTTGACCAAGAATAATGGAATCATAGACTGCAGTCGAAGGGAAGTCACGGTATCCACCCCATGGGGATCACCAATGAGCATAACTATGGACCAAAACCCGAAGCTATGCGAGCAAGCTGCGGGGGTATTCACCATGATACCTCTAAGCGGGATGCCAGTAGTACAAGAATACCCGGACGTATTCCCCGAGAAATTGCCTCAAATGCCCTCGGATCGCGACATAGAATTTATCATCGACCTAATGCCTGGTACTGCCCCCATATCCAAGAGACCTTACCGAATGCCGGCCAACGAATTAGAAGAACTCAAGAAGCAAATCCGAGAACTACAAGAGAAAGGATTTGTACGCCCCAGTTCTTCTCCCTGGGGAGCTCCAGTACTCTTCGTCAAGAAGAAGGATGGGAGTATGAGGATGTGTGTGGACTACCGATCGTTGAATGAAGTGACTATCAAAAACAAGTACCCACTACCTCGAATTGATGACCTATTCGATCAACTTAAGGGTGCGCAAGTATTCTCAAAGATTGATCTTCGGTCGGGATATCATCAGTTGAAGATTAGAGCCGGAGATATTCCCAAAACGGCGTTCTCTACACGTTACGGCCTATATGAGTTCACAGTAATGTCCTTCAGATTGACCAATGCCCCGACGTATTTCATGAATCTGATGAACAAGGTATTCATGGAATATCTGGACAAATTTGTAGTTGTATTTATAGACGATATACTTATCTACTCCAAGGACGATGAGGAGCATGCGGAGCATCTACGACTGGTACTGGAAAAATTGCGAGAGCACCAGCTGTATGCAAAATTTAGCAAATGCGAGTTCTGGCTCAAGGAAGTCGCTTTTCTTGGCCATGTAATCTCAGCTGGAGGGGTAGCGGTAGACCCTACCAAGGTCGAAGCTGTCACAAAATGGAAGACACCCAAGTCAGTAACGGAAGTTCGGAGTTTCTTGGGCTTGGCCAGATATTACCAAAGGTTCATCAAAGGGTTTTCCACCATAGCCCGACCTATGACTCAACTTCTGAAGAAGGAAAAGAAGTTTGAATGGAACGAGAAGTGTCAAGAAGCCTTTGACCAACTAAAAGAAAAGTTAACCACCGCCCCAATCTTAACTTTACCTGACAACCGGAAGGATTTCGTGATGTACTGTGATGCGTCTCGGCAAGGACTAGGAGGCGTGTTAATGCAGGATGGAAAGGTCGTAGCATATGCCTCGCAACAGTTACGACCCCACGAGGAGAACTATCCCACACACGACCTGGAATTAGCGGCGGTTGTTCACGCATTGAAGATCTGGAGACACTACCTGATCGGGGACCATTGTGATGTATATACTGATCACAAGAGCTTGAAATACTTCTTTACTCAGTCCGATCTAAACCTACGACAGAGACGATGGTTGGAATTAATCAAAGATTACGATCTAGGAATCCATTACCATCCCGGCAAGGCAAATATAGTGGCCAATGCGTTAAGCCGCAAAGCCCAATGCAACCATATGGGATTGGAAGGTATGGCCAGTGAGCTCCAAGAAGAAATGGCTCGGCTTAATCTGCACCTGATTCCTCACGGAGAAGTAAACTCATTGCAAATCTAACCCCTTCTGAGGACTCAAATAGAAGAGGCTCAAAAGGGAAATGAGGAAACCCAGGAAATCAAAGAGCGCATGGCCGCTGGACGCGCTAAGGAATTTTTGGTAGACAACAAGGGAACCCTGTGGTACAAGAAAAGAATCTGCGTGCCTGAACAAGGTAGTTTGAGAGGGTTGATCTTAAAAGAAGCACACGAATCAGCATATTCGTTACATCCAGGAAGCACGAAAATGTACCAGGATTTGAAGGGAGAATACTGGTGGCCCAATATGAAGAGAGACGTAGCCGAATATGTAGCCGTATGCGATGTATGCCAAAGGGTGAAAGCTGAGCATCAACGACCGGCAGGCTTACTGCAGCCGCTCAAGATTCCCGAATTGAAATGGGACGAGATAGGCATGGATTTCATCGTGGGACTACCCAAAACGCAACCGGTTATGATTCCATTTGGGTAATAGTAGATCGGCTCACCAAGACCGCCATTTATTCCCGTAAAGACTAACTACAACGGTGCCAAGCTAGCAGAACTATACATGAGTAGGATTGTATGTCTCCATGGTGTACCAAAAAGGATTATATCAGATCGCGGTACCCAATTCACGTCTCATTTCTGGAGCAAAGTTCACGAGGCACTCGGAAGTCACCTTGCCTTCAGTACCGCTTACCACCCACAGACCGACGGGCGGCGAAAGGACAAATCAAGTGTTAGAAGATATGCCGAGAGCTCGTGCGTTGGATTTCACCAAGGATTGGGAGAAATGTTTACCGTACGCCGAGTTCTCCTACAACAACAGCTACCAAGCCAGTCTGAAGATGTCACCAAACGAAGCCCTATTTGGTCGCCGATGCCGAACCCCATTGATGTGGTCAGAAACCGGTGAACGAGCCGTATTCGGGCCTGACATAATCAAAGAGGCCGAGGAAAAGGTTCGCCTGATCCGGGACCGATTACAAGCTACCCAATCACGACAAAAGAGCTACGCGGATACCCATCGAAGAGAATTAGAGTTCAAAGAAGATGACTATGTGTATCTAAAGGTCTCACCACTACGAGGAACTCAGAGGTTCAAGGTCAAAGGGAAACTCGCACCGAGATATGTGGGCCCATTCTTGATAAACGCTAGAAGAGGTGAAGTGGCCTACCAGCTGGGGCTGCCCGAGAACATCTCCGATGTCCACCCAGTATTCCACGTATCGTAGTTGAAGAAATGCCTGCGGGTGCCAGAAGAGCAAGCTCCTTTGGAACCATCCATATCAACAGTGATCTTACCTACCCGGTGCATCCAATAAAGATACTGGACGAGGCAGAAAAGAAGACACGGACCAAGTCATGGCGCATGTACAAAGTACAATGGAGCAACCACACTGAAGAGGAGGCTACCTGGGAAAGCGAGGATTTCCTGAAGACGGAATACCCACACCTACTCAGCAACCGGTAAGAAATCTCGGGGACGAGATTTATTATTAGGGGGGTAGGTTTGTAACATCCTGAAAATCGAAGAAACTGAAATCGGAACGTAAAAGTCGGAACTTTCAAAAACCTTCGCTTGTTGCTTTTTCCTCGGGTTTGTTGCTTCTTATTTGCCAGCTCAGTTGCATAAATCTAGTTGTGATCAATTCCCTTTTTGGTGTTTGTGGATGATTTGGAGTTTGTCGGTGAGAAAAATTCAAATTCGGTATTAGGGATTTTTAAAAGAAATCGGAGAATGAAGTGCGGATTTATGAAAATACGAATTTGAAGAAATAGAATAGTAATTGTGGTTGGGGAAGATAAATTAGGACACAAAATAAACAATAAAATATTGGGAGTCTTACTCGGAATCTGGGAAATTTTTGGAAAATAAATAGGTGAAGGATGAAAATTAGGAAAAAGGAATTTAAATAAATAAATATGAAAAATAAATGTAAAAAATAAAAGTGGAGAAAAAGTTGAAAATATAGTATTAAAAATTATTTTTGGAATATAGGAATTTAATTTGGAATTTTTAGAGGGGAGGAAAATAGAAATAGGAATTAAAAATCAAAATCGGGAAAATAGAAAATTGCACTGCTCACGCTACGCCAAGTGTTCGACGCCGTACCGGCCGTACCGCGCCCGCCCGTGCGCGCGACACGCGCGCGCCGCGCTCGCCGCGCCCGGCCCTGCCTCGCACCGCGCGCGCGCCGGCCCCTACCCCGCACGCGCCGCGCCGCGCGCGCCACGCGCCGCGTGCATGCGCGCCGCGCCGGACCCCGCCGCGCCTCGCGCCCGCAGCCGCGCGCCCGTACCGGCCCTGCCCGTGCCTCGCGCCATCGTCGCCGCGCGCGCGACCCGCGCACCGCTCGCCCGCGCCACGCGCACGACGCTATACGCGGCCCGCGCCCGCGCCGCGCCCTTCCGTCACGCCGCAGCGCCCGCGCCGGCCCGGCCTCCCGCGCCGCCGCGTGGCAACCGCCGAGCCGAGCTTGCGCCGACCCCCTTCCCTCCATTCCCTCTCCCGGCCGTGCCTATAAAAGGCCGGCGTCCCCGCCCCTTTCCCGCACCGCCGCGCTCTCCTCCTTTTCCCCGAGCGCCAACGCCGTGCCGCCGTGCGCCAAAGTCGCCCGGCCTCGCCATGCCTCCCCGAGGGCCGCCGTCACCGGTAAGCCCCGCCGCCGCCCTTTTCCCTCGCGAACTAGCGCCGCCACCGCCTCTGTTTTGCCGCGCCACGGTCGAACATCTTTCGGGCAATGAACACCGGCGCGAGAAAATAAAAAAGAAAAATATATATAAATAAAATTTGGAAAAATTTTAGAAAATTTGGAAAAATATTTTGGAAAGATTTGAGTAAAATTTTGGGCAAAATTAAAGTATTTTCTTGTATGTTTTCTCGGTGCGAAAATTTGAAAATCAAAACCGGACTTCTCCGAAATTTTGTTTTGCGTCGTTTTGAATCCGAATTTCGTTTAGATCTTTCTCGCCATTTAAATATGTTTCTATTCTTGTGCTCGGACCTCCAAGACCTCGAGCACCAATCCCTCCGCGGATATTTTCAAATCCATTTTCTTGAACAAGTCGCGATTGTCGCTTGCGAAAACCCTAAGTCGTCGACCCGACGTCAAAACTTGGAGCTTTCCGGGCGATCTTAGTACAAACTTAAGTAGGAATTTGGGCTTAGCGCTTGGAATCATTTCGAGGCTTTTTGGATCTTTTCGATCTTTTGGTGTTATATGGGATTCTAATCGGATTCGATTGATCTTTCGCACGTACGGGTAGCACCTGAAGAGACCGGCATCGACCCCGTTGAAGATACCACTCCACAAGCGTGCGAGCAAGGCAAGTCATCATACTCTTTGAACATATCGATCCTACTTTGCGAAATGATGTTGATTTCAATTACAAATTTCATTCTATACACAAATGAGTACCTATGCTTGATATACCCTGCTTTGAGATTGATTACCATTAGAATTATTCTTTGTAACCTTCGATGTGACATGACCGGAGGCTAACTTCGGTAAAAATGCTTAGCCCTGCTTATACTAGATCTCTGCATACTCATGATTTTACAAAGAAGCTTTGTGCTTGGGCAACTACCTTAGGGAAGGTAGTTGAGATGCGGCCTGTGGAGACATGAGCGCCACATGGCCATGAGAATGATGAACTAAGTTTGATGAAAATTGAAAGTACTATACAAATGTTTTAGACTGGGCGGCCGGATGATTTGGGTAGATTCCAGAAAAGGCAAGTGCCGACCCTGGTCAATTAAGGACCGAGCCATGAGATAGCCGGAAAACGAGCCAGTACAACCGTACTTCTCGAATGGGTATAGACCTAGCTGACTAGATAGCCGAGCGGAGGCAGTATCCTTGCATAGATGGTTCTTTATGATGTGGTTTGTGTGATGAGGATGAGGCTGCGGCCTATGTTGTGGATGGTGGAATTAAATCGATATTAATTGAACTTAAAGATTGAGGAAGTTTTCCCTTACCCCGGGTGCGCCAGAACTCCTCTCACTGCTAGAAAATGACGGCTAGAGTGCATGAGGGCTTAAGTTCATGGAGCAGGTACTGCCAAAGTGAGGTCATCGAAAGGCTTTGCCGTGACCGTCTCATGTGTTGGGACGTAGGCTCATTTGTTGGGCTGTCACGGAGTACGGGTAAAGTGTACATCCACTGCAGTGTGAATGAATCAATCTATTCGAATAGCCGTGCTCACGGATATTGAGCATCGTAACAAGACTTTCGCTTGGCTAGACTTTAACCTAAAAATGCTGGGACGGGTTTGCATGATGATTTCATTCGCTGGTGGATCAACTTCTCGAGATGCGAGAAGGGGTGGATTCCCCAGAAAACCATGACGAATCGGAGGCGAAAAGCCATCCTTGGAATAACGATGGATGGTAGACAGAACCGTCGCCGAATTAATGAACTATGGAACTAAAACTTGACTTGGCTAGTTGTTAGTCTTGTGAAAAGATTTGTGAAAATTGGCTTTACGCAAAAGAGCTCCAGCCATTCCTTGAATAACCCTATCATATGCATCACTTCCGTGTTGGCTTGCTGAGTACGGTTGGTACTCACCCTTGCTATACGCACAAACCTTCAGATGTTGGGAATGAAGAAAAGGAGGATCCTTACGCCTACTACCAGGAAGGTGAAGAAGCTGATGGCGCTTACTAGGTCTTAGTCCCCGGTCGTTGCCTGTGGCAACCGATATGCCGCTGCTTTTATTCCGCTGCCGTATCTAATCTCTGCTTTTGTGTTGTATCCGGACCATGAGGTCCTGTGTAGTGAACATTACCTTCGGGCCTATCGTTGTAATAATTTCGTTGTAAGACTATTCGTGCATGTGCACCTGATTATTCAGTACTGTTTTTCGTGGGTACCAACTACTTGATCCAGAGAAATGGTACTAAGAACACGAAAGATTTCCGTTCCAAAAATGGGGGTCCACACGACGCCTTTTCCTCGTGTTCGTCCCGGATGCTCTGGGTTCTGGAGTGTGAGCGTTAGCTCGTCCTTTTCTCTGTCGGGCCTGAACGAGCCCGAGGCAGAGGCCTCCAGCGCTTCCTCTAATCTTCGCCCGGCTTCTTGGATTTCAACGCTAAAGACTGATCCATCTCCGGGATTAAGTGAACCGCCGTGAGCATAGAGCCAATGCTTTGATCGTTCGGGCCAGTTGGCTGTGCCCGGAACAATACCTCACGCTTCAAGGTCGGCTTCCATCTTCTCTCATTTTTGCATTCCCTTCTGATAACCGACCGACCCAAGCTTATGATGGTATTTCTTCTTGGCTGCGTTGGCCTTGTTCTTTTCAATGAGCGCTCGTGCTTTTTTCCTTGTATTGTGTTCTACAAAGGCCTCCCAGTGATCTCTAAGCTTTGGGAACTTGTCAAAGTCTGGGTCCCTTTCCAAATACTACTTTGAGGTCATTCACCATGGCAAACACGGCCTTCCCGTTGCGATGCTTTGGCTTAGTACGATGATCTGCCTTTTGATCAAAATGTTTGCCTCTTCTTCGGACAGGGTGGCTTGCAACAAAAAAGCGACGATGGCCCATGTACACTACCTTCTTACAGTGTTTCAGGTACATACACTCGGTCTCATCTATACAGTGGGTGCAAGCATGGTGCCACCTGTTTGACTGTCCGGATAGGTTGCCAAATGTAGGTCAATCGTTGATGGTAACAAACAGCAACCCTCGTAGGTTAAACTGCTCCTGTTTATCCTCATCCCACACGGGAACACCTTTTTTCCACAGTAGTTTTAGATCTTCGATCAGCGGTCTCAGGTACACATAGATGTCGTTACCAGGTTGCTTCGGGCCTTGAATAATAACTGACATCTGAATGTACTTTCGCTTAATGCAAAGCCAAGGCGGGAGGTTGTAGATACACATCGTTACAGGCCAAGTGCTATGCCCGCTGCTCATCTCTCCAAAAGGATTCATGTCGTCCGTGCTTAAGCCGAACTTTATGTTTCTTGCATCCTCACCGAAGTCTTTAAATGTTATGTCGATGTTTTGCCACTGTGACCCATCGGTGGGATGTCTCAGCATGCCGTCTTGTAGACGTTCTTCCGCGTGCCAGCGCATCATCCTTGCATGCTCCTTGTTCCTGAACAGACGCTTCAGCCGTGGTATTATAGGAAAATACCACATCACCTTAGCAGAAACCCTTTTCTTCGAAGGCTGTTCGTCAACTTCGCCTGGATCATCTCGTTTGATCTTGTATCGAAGAGCTTTACAATCCGGTCATGCTTCTAGGTTCTCGTACCCCTCACCATAGTAGAGGATACAATCGCTAGGACATGCGTGTATCTTCTGTACCTCTAGTCCTAGAGGGCAGACTAACTTCTTAGCCTCATACGTTGATTCCGGCAATTCGTTTCCCTCTGGAAGAATGTTCTTCACGAGTTTTAGTAACTCGCCAAATGCCTTGTCACTGACACCATTTTTGGCCTTCCATTGCAAGAATTCCAATGCGGTACCCACTTTTTTGTGCCCCTGTTCACAGCCTAGGTACAAGGACGTTTTGTGGTCCGCCAACATACGCTCCAATTTCTGCACCTCCTTTTCACCTTCGCAGTCCCCCCTATACGTCGTGCAACATCTGACCAAGGTCATCGGAACCATCGTTTTCTTCAGCATCCCCGCCTGCCTCGTCTGTTGTATTCTCTTCAAACCCACCGTATTGACCACAGTCCGAAATGTTGTCGTCGTCTTCTTCATCTTCTTCCATTGCAACCCCCACCTCTACGTGCAATGTCTAACAATTCTAGTGCGGCATGAATCCCGACTGAAACAAGTGGGCATGAATAATTTTTTATGTAGAATACTCCTTCTTGTTTTTGTACTTTTTGCATGGACAACGTATGAAACTCTTCTGCTCGTTGGCATCAGTCATAATAAAAAAAATAATGCATGCCTTCAATAAACTCTGGCGACCGTCGATCCGCGTTGTACATCTATTGCCGATCCATCTACATGAAATGCCCAAAAATCGTAATAAAAATCCATGAAATTCAAACCATTTAAATATTATTACAATAATTATATATATGTAATCAGACAATAATTATATACTAATCCAACATACGTAATGTGTTGTTCTAAAAAAATTAGAATTATTTTTAAAAGGTCTTTTAAAGTGGTAACACAAAATTAATTAATTATTTTAAAAGTTATTTTTAATGTACATAGTGTACATTAAATTTTTCTAATCTACTATCAAATTTTCTATATTTTTCCTTTGTCATTTATTTTATAACTTTTTTGTCCAAAAGTTTCTCTCTCATCATTTTTCATAAACTTTTTTGAGATAAAATTGTACGTAATAAATTCCTACAAATGTAACATGCTAAGCATATTTTCTTCCTCTTTATTTTTCCAAACATTTTTCTCGACACAATGTAATGTGCTTACTAAAATAATTAATTAGTCCAAACAAATTTCCTATCTCTTCATTTTTGCATAAAAGTCTAGAAATGAAAATGTCTAGAATACAACTGTAAAAAGCAAAGTGCTAAGCACAGATCATAAGAGGAAGAAGTTGCTAACCTTGTAGATAGCAAAGATTTATGTATTATCACCAAAAAGAAAACCATAAAAAATTTTGGCAGCACATCCCCTCTAGCTAGAGCAAAAGTTTGAAGAAAAGTGGAGCTGGCTCGGGCTGCAGGAGGAAGGAGTATAAAAAGGAACCTCGTCTTTAGTCTCGGTTGGTGTTACCAACCGGCACTAAAAATCAAAATGATCTTTAGTCACAGTTTGTAACACCAACTGGAACAAAAAATATCATCTTTAGTGCCGGTTGGTGTTACCAACCGGGACAAAAGATCCAAGGCGTCCTGACAGGTTTTGATTATAAGCCGTTGCCTTATCTGATCTTTAGTCCCAATTCTTGACATGAACCGGGACTAAAGTTCCTACATAGCCGTTGCCTTTTTAAACCAGAACTAAAAAAAATTTTACTCTCGGGTACAACTCTAACTGGGACTATTGTGGTTTTTGCCGCTTCATGTCGAAACTTGGTTTCGGCAATAGAAATTGGGGGTGCAGTCAGGATCACCAAACACGATGGATTAGATGGAAAACAAGGGTTTAGACAAGTTCAGGCCCTCTCGTGAGGTAATACCCTACTCCTGTTTCGGGGATTCGATCCGCCGAGTTTATTGATCTCACGATCTCGTGTGTCTAGTTGCTCGTATGTGTTTCGCACACATCAGATATCCCTCAAGGGACGCCTCTGCCCTCCTTATATTGTCTTGGAGGGCAGACTTACAAGTCGGAAACCCTATCATACTCTAAGTCGGTTTCTTCAATCTTACCAAGTTATGACTATAAGCCATTGCCTTATCTGATTAGCAACGTAACACCCAAGTCATAGCCGGTTTACACAATCCATAAGCGTAACCTATCCCTATTACCAGTCGGACAAGCTTGCCATGAGGATATCCGATTGCCATAATCTCCATAGTAGCCCCTGAGACCTTCGCAGTCGACGAGATAACTTTGCCTTGAACCAAAGCAACATACAGCCGGATGACTCCCTGGCCAAGTGCTTCTGTTGCCGAGTGGTTCCGTCATCTCTACCTGAATCTCCCGAGTGGTTCCAAAGACTGTGAAGGGCTGAAAAATACCTCAAAAAATTCTCAAAAATAAATATTTAGGTGTAGCCCCCGACTATGTGGTTAGTCAAAAACAGACTAAACATATAGTCAAGAACTATAAAAAATCATACTCATGTAAACGCTTAGGTCAAGCTAAAGCAATCATAAAAAATCACATCACTTGGCAAGCTCGTGCTTATCCGAGTAAATTCGCCCGAGTCGTCTCGGAACAAATAATTTAATTAGCCTTCATAGGTAAGAAATCAATTCACTCGGCAAGCTCATGCTTATCCAAGTTAATTTGCCCGAGTCATCTCGGAACAAATAGCTCAATCGACCCTCGTGGGTAAAAAACACTTGGCAAGCTCATGCTTATCTGAGTTAACTTGCCCGAGTCATCTCGGAAAAAATAATTTGATCGACCCTTATGGGTAAACAAAATTTTCAGTCATCTGAAAAATATGACCAAAATATTAAATAGCTTCTGCCATAATTTTAGTCTTAATCTAAAAAGATCTTCACCAAGGTGGAAAAATAGCATTGATATAATCATTTTAATCAAATGCTTAAAAACCAAACAGCCCCTATCTTCAGGACAGCCATGAAAAGCTTAACTGTTTGTCACCTTTCAAATTGCATCATGCCAACTTCTCATGAAGTCGTGCAAACCGCGGTATGAAAGGATTTTAAAGGTATTGGGCAATTAGACACGTGCATATTGCCAGGGCAAATCTGCTCAAGCCCATCCACTTAAGTCCCCAAGGACATGCGTCAGGCCACACCTTAGCTGGGCTGTAAGTCTCTCATGGGCTCGGCCCAATCGCGAGATGACTTAATGAAAACCCTCAAGTCTTTTTACGAAGCCTCGAGGTCATCCCCGCCACTTCGTCTTCCCCAAAAATTTTCTCTTTCGCATCACTGTTCACAAGTTCCCTGTAGAGAACCCTAAACTCGCGCGTGCCCAAATCCACCAATCTAGGAGCTCTCGTTCCACCACAAGCCATCTTCCGCATCCAACCTCCAAGATTCCCTTGTCAAATCCCCATCTCCCATGCCAGATCCGTTCTCCCCCGAATCGCATCCATGGTGGGAGAAAAAGAAATCCCCTTCGAACAATGGGCGACCTCTGACGTCAAGGAATCAACTCTTCAGGAGATAGTGAAGAACGGAGTTCTTCCTCCCAAGGAAATCATCGGCTGGCGTCCTGCGACTGGTGAAGAGTTCCCCACTCCAAACACCCCGGTCAGATCGTTGTTTTCACATCTTTCTTCTACTGTGGCTTCGGCCTTCCCGCCTCTGAGTTCTTTCGGGGTCTCATCGAGTATTATGGTCTTCAAATTTATCACTTTAATCCCAACTCTATGCTTCACATTGCAATCTTCATCCACGTCTGCAAAGCTTTTCTCGGCATCATTCCCCACTTCCACCTTTTCCACCGCATGTTTTATCTTAAGCCACATCCAAACAAGGATGAGCCCTGCGTCGTTGGTGGGGCCGGCTTTCAACTCCACGGAACTCTCCACAAAGATTATTTCTCTCTCCCCTTAAAATCTTCCAACAAAGGCTGGCATGCGAACTAGTTTTACATCTCAAACCTTGAACCCAGCTTGCCCAACTTTGTCGGCCTTCCACCAGTTCCAAGGCCTAACTGGAGCACTGTGCCAGTGGCCCAAGATTGGGATGAAGCCAACAAGCTCTTGGCCAAGATCCTTGAAATGAAGAAAAAGGGCCTTCAGGGAGAACAAATCACTCGACACTTCATCAAGAACCGACTGGCGCCTATCAAAGAAAGATCCAAGCCTGCATTCGAGTATGAGGGTGAAAGGGACCCCAATCGGGAAGACCACAATTCCTTGAGCTACGAGACCCTGAAGACTCGCATGTACAAAATCTTTTCTTCTGGGATCGCAGTTGAGCGCAGCCTCATGTTGTCGGTTCTCCCATACAACTTGTACCGTCCTCCTCCTTCGGTAAGCTGACTCAACTTCTTTAATGTCTTTCAATCTTAATATTGCATCTCTTAGTGTATAAAAAATCTCCGTTGCAGGAAAATGCTTTCGTCATCTCTAAGCCGTACAAGGTGCATCATGACAATGCGCCAGCTCGGCCTGCTAAGAAGCCAGTCGGCGGCGTCAAGATCAGGAGTGATCCAGTCGGCAAAAGGGCTGCTGCCGATGAGGATATCCGCAAGCGAGCGAGCAAAAGGAGGCTGGTGATCGATGACTCGGACGATGATGTTCCAGCTCCTCAAGCTGAAGTAACCCCTCCGAGGCCATCCACCAAATCAGCACCTAAAATTCGCTGATCAGCCAGATCTGTCTCATAATTGAAATCATGTCCTCATTGAAAATCTTTCTGCCTCGGTCCCGATTGTTCTCATCTCTTTTCTTGCAGGAATCCTCAGAAAATAGATCCTACCGGGCAAAGTGAGGCCTCAAACCCATCTACAGTGGCTGAGGAAACAAGGCCTGCAGAGCAAGGATCTCAGGACCCTCTCCCGAGTGAGAGCGCTCCGAGTAAGAAGTCCCTCCTCCCAGTAAAGATATCCCGGTGGAGGAGCCCCCGACTGCCAACCAGGAGACCTCTGCTAGAAACTAATCGGTAGAAGAAGAGATCCCCACTGGCGCTCAAGTTGCCCCGACTGAAAGCCAGTCGGGTGTGAACCAAGAAGAAAAAGGCAGCCGGGAAGTACCAATTGAGGATTCGGCCACTGATGCTGGTAAGCTTTAAAGCAGTCTTCTGACTTTAGTCTTCAATCTGTCTTTTCTTTGTCTTCATTTGTCTTCTTTAAATCAATCAGCAAAAGAGGAGGAGATCCCTAGGCTGCGATCTTCAGAGACCTGGATCCCTCCAATCAAAATAGAGTGGCGCGACTCCGAAGGCTTGAAGCAGGGCATCATCTTGAACAAGCAGAAAGAGATATGCTTGTAGACAGCCTTAATGAAGCTACCCGACTGCTAAATGTAAGCATCGCTCTTCTCTGTCATAACCTTATGGTTTCTTTTAGTCGACTAACCCTGAACTCATGTGCAGAGAGTATATTGTCGATCAATGGCCAAGTCTGACGCCCTTGAGAAACTGGTCCCCCACTTGAATTCCGTGGAGAACATCCAGTAGGAGCTCAAGGCCACTCGGGAGGAGGCTGCATCAAGAGAGGCTGCCCTGCAGAGAGAAATTGTCGCGCTCCGAGAAGAGAACCTTGACCTCCAGGGTTCAGTCGGGAGTAAGTTCAATCCTCTCGGTCTCTTTATGCCTCCATTTGTAATCCGTCTCGATCTTGACGTCAGCAAATTTTCTTGTTGCAAAGAACTCGTCAGAAGTCCACATACTCCAGACCCAGCTGGAAGAAGCTAATGCTAACAAAGCTGAGTTGGAATCTGAGTTCGAAGGTAAATTCTTTCAAGATAGCATTCTTCATTTTGCTTCATCTTCGAGTGTCTGTGTAATCATATGTCTCGTGCAGCTTATAAAGTCAAAACCCGAGCGCAATTTAATGTCTTTGTCGAAAGGGTCCGAAGAGCTGAAGGCGTAAGGGATGATATTGCTAATGCAGCCACGCCGATCCTCTTGTCGCTGTTTCAGCACGGGCTCGGGACAAGCTCACTGGATGCCGTCGTAGTCTTCGACAAGCTCAGGAGGGCCCCGGAAAAGTACATAGCTAATATCTCAGAAGCGGCCACCATGGGAGCAGGCCTCGCTCTTGCGCAGGCCAAGTCACTCTATCCTCGGATAGATGTTGACTCAGTCGGGGAAGGCTTCGCCAATGGCACTTCTGACGAGCAAGCCTTAGAATTGGTCAGCGAAGCACAGGAGTCGGCCAAAAAAGTAGCTGCTGATGTAGTGGACAACTTTCGATCTTGATGACTTTGTGAATGTTGTTTGTAAACTCTGATGTGAACTTGTAGATATCTGGCTTATTTATGTTAATGCCTTGACCCGAGTCTTCATAGAAGATTTCTTAAGTAATTTTCATCCGACTATCACCAAGCCTAAGCTTGATTAGGTCATAAAAAAAATTCTCAGTCCTTATCTATTGAACTCGAATCAAAACACTAAACAATGATAAACCAAATATACACAAGCTGTCGAAGAAAACCATGCTTTATTGACACATGTGTAGCCCCCGACTATCAACTCAAGAAGTCATCTTGCTTGAGGTTGGCAGTCGAGAATAACATGAAACTTAAAGCAATTTAAGCATAGTATCGTCGAAGATATTCGATATTCCAAGAGTTCTCCACCATGGATCCATCTTCACGCTTTAGTCGATATGCTCCTAGCCGAGTCACCTCAGCGATTATGTATGGTCCTTCCCATAATGGAGATAATTTGTGACGGTCTTTGGTGGTTTGGATCTTGCGTAGAACCAAATTGCCGACAATGAAGGCTCGTGCCCGAACATTGCGACTATGGTATCGTCTAAGTCCTTGAAGATATCTTGCCGACTGGATTAAGGCTGCCTCACGGGCCTCTTCCAGTCGGGTTAGGTCATCCACTCGGTCTTGATCATAGCGCTCATCGTTGAAACTATGGACTCGAAGAGATTCATACTCCATTTCATTCGGCAACATGGCTTCTGTCCCATAAACCAAGAAGAAAGGAGTTTGGCCGGTAGCCCGACTGGGCGTAGTCTGCAGTGACCATAGGACCAAAGGTAATTCTTGAACCCATCTGCCGGCATAAGATTTAAGCCTATCAAACACTCGGGCCTTGATGCCTTGGAGAACCATGCCATTGGCGTGCTCAACCTGTCCATTGCTTTTGGGATGCGCGACTGATGCGTAGCAGATTTTGATAACGAAATCTTCACATAATTCCTTGAAAACGCCTCCAATGAATTGAGTCCCATTGTCAATTATAATTCTGTTTGGGACACCAAACCGGTGCACGATGTTTAGGATGAAGTCTCATGCCTTGTCAGCGGTGATCGTAGCAACCGGCTTAGCTTCGATCCACTTGGAAAACTTGTCGATCGCGACGAACAGATGTGTGAATCCTCCTGGAGCCTTTTTGAAAGGACCAACCATATCTAGGCCCCATACCGCGAATGGCCATGATAATGGAATCGTCTGTAGCTCTTGGGCTGGAACATGGCTTTGCCGAGCAAAGAACTGGCAGCCCTCACACGTGCGAACCACTTTGTCAGCATCAGAGACCGCCGTAAGCCAGAAGAAACCTTGTCTATAGGCTTTGCCTACCAAGGTGCGTGCCGCCGCGTGACTTTCGCATACGCCCGAGTGGATATCTTGGAGTAGTTGTCGTCCTTCCTCAGGCGTGATACATCTCATTAGGATTCTAGAAGGGCTTCTCTTGTATAATTCAGAATCGACCATGACGTAGCCCTGTCTACGACGTCGGACTCGTTCCGCCTCATCCCGGTCTTCCGACAGCCTTGTTGAGTTAAGAATTTGATGAGCGGTGTCCTCCAGTCGGCGTCGAGCATGGCAACTTGGTTCGCAGCTTGCTCGTTGGGAGTTGGTTTTGCTACAACAGTTGGCTCATAGAGATTCTCTATGAAAACGTCTGTTGGGGCGGCTTCCCGCTTGGACCCGAACTGCGCCAACTCGTCAGCTACCTGATTGTTATGTCTCAAGACATGGGATAGCTCCAGTCCATCAAATCTGTCTTCAAGTTTGCGAACTTCTTGCCGATAGACTTCCATGGTGTCGTCTAAACAAGACCAGTCTTTCATCACTTGGTTGACAACCAGCTGGGAATCTTCTTTCACAACCAACCGTCGTATCCCGAGTGAAACAGCAAGTCGTAGGCCATGTAGCAGGGCTTCATACTCGGCAACGTTGTGTGAGGCGGGAAAATGAATATGAAGAACGTATCGCAGCCTTTCTCCAGTCGGGGAGATCAGCACGACTCCCGCTCCCAAGCCAGTGATCCTCTTGGATCCGTCAAAGTGCATGGTCTAGTATTGTAGGTCTTCCCTAGGTACGTCTTCTTGTTGTTTGGTCCACTCGGCTAGGAAATCTGCCAGGGCTTGTGACTTTATAGACGTCCTCGCCTTGAAAGTTAAGTCCAGCGGCATCAGTTCCAGAGCCCACTTTGCGATGAGCCCAGTCGCCTCCCGGTTATGGATGACATCGCAGTGGAAAGGAAGTGACGATGGTGACCGAGTGACCTTGAAAATAGTGCGCCAATTTCCTCGCGGTCATCAAGACACCATATAATAATTTTTGTACCTGGGGGTAGCGAATTTTTGCTCATGCCAGCACTTCGCTAGCAAAGTAAATTGGCCTTTGAATCTTCTCGACTCATCCTTCTTCCTCACGCTCAACAACGAGAACTGTGCTGACCACCTGGTGAGTTGCTGAGACATACAATAACAGGGGTTCATGAGGCTGAGGTGAGGCTAGAACGGGCGGCGTCGTGAGAAACTCTTTGAAATCTTCAAAGGCTTTGTGGGCTTCTGTGGTCCATTGGAAGTCATCAGTTTTCTTCAGTAACCTAAAAAAAAGCATGCCTCGCTCGCCGAGTCGGGAGATGAATCGGCTTAGCGCCGCCATGCAGCCAGTGAGCTTCTGGACATCTTTCTGGTTACTCGGGGGCTTCATATTCAAAATAGAATTGATTTTCTCTAGGTTAGCTTCGATGCCGCAATGGGACACCATGAAGCCAAGCAGTTTGCCTGATGGCACGCCGAATGTGCATTTCTCCGGGTTCAGCTTCATTCTGAAGGCCCGAATGTTTGCGAATGTTTTTTCTAAGTTGGCAATCAGGTCTTCCTTCTGCTTGGTCTTGATGACGACATCGTCGACGTAAGCTTCCACGTTTTTCCCGATTTGCGTCTGAAAGCATCTCTGGATCATGCGCTGGTACGTGGCTCCGGCATTCTTCAGACCGAAGGGCATCGTGATGTAGCAGTAAGCTCCAAACGGCGTGATGAACAATGTTTTCAGGCAGTCGAATTCCTTCAAGTTGATCTGATGGTAGCCTGAGTAACAGTCCAGAAAGCTCAAGAGCTGGCAACCGGCTGTTGAATCCACGACTTGGTCGATTCGAGGCAGTCCGAATGGATCTGTAGGGCAGGCTTTGTTGAGATCGGTGTAGTCAACGCACACGTGCCATTGCCCTGTCTTCTTCCAGACCAGGACTAGGTTAGCTAGCCAGTCGGGATGGTAAACCTCTTTGATGAACCTGGCGGCTAAGAGTTTTGTGAGTTCTTCCTTGATAGCATCTTTCCGATCCTGAGCAAAACGGCGTAATCGCTGTTTAATAGGTTTCGCGTCATCTTTGACGTGTAAACAGTGCTCGATCACCTCCCTATTTAGGATCTAGCTCGGCGCCGATTACAGCGGTTTTGGAAGGATCCGATGGATCAAGGGAGATTTTCTTCGTTTTGGCGTCGCCTTGTCCCGACTTGGCTATCTTCTTCGCGGGGATTTTGCCCTCTTCAGATGTCGATGCCGCCAGTCGGATTTCCTCCTGGCCGTGTGATCTCTCATGAGATTGGGCCATATCGCAGCTTTCTTTGTCGCAGGTAAAGGCTTGTTTGACGTCGTTGCGCAGGGTGATGACGCCGTTGGGGTCGGGCAGCTTCATGCAAAGATAGGTGTAGTGTGGTATCACCATGAACTTGGCGAGCGCAGGCCTTCCAATGATTGCGTGGTAGGCCGTTTCAAAGTCGGCTACCTCAAAGATGATGTTCTCTGTGCGGAAATTCTCTCGAACTCCGAAGGTGACTGGGAGGGCGATGTGCCCGAGTGGCGTAGATGATAGCCCTGGGATAACTCCGTGGAAGGGGGCTGAACTCAGCTTCAGCTCGGATCTTGGGATCAGCATCTCGTCCAGCGTCTTGGCAAATAGGATATTGAGGGCGCTGCCCCCATCAATGAGGACGCGCTTGAGCTTTATGTTTCGGACCACCGGGTCTAGTACCAGGGGATACCGCCCCGGGTGAACCACTCGGTCAGGGTGATCCGAGTAGTTGAACGTGATGGCCACCTCCGACCACCGTAGGTATTGTGGGACTTCCTGTTGTGCCGCGTTGACCTCGCGGTCAGTCAGCTTTTGCTTCCTCTTGGACTCATAAGCCTGTGGCCCCCCGAAAATATGATTCAGCTCGCCTACGGGGTCTTGAAAAGGCTCTGAGTTGCCAGTCGGGTTGTTCTTCTTGGTTCCCGATGGGCCGGCTTCGTCAGTTGGCTTCCTGTTTAGTTGTGCCACGTATTGTTCGGCGAATTGCTTGTAGATGAAGCAATCCTTGGCCGCATGCTGGTGATGTGGATGATGTGTGCACTGAGCATTCATGATCATGTCGTAGGCTGCAACCCGGGGGCGACGTTGGGAGTTGGACGTTGTAGCGACCAGATCCTCGGGCCGGCGCTTGCGGTCTTTCTGGTCATGATTGTTGTTGCCGTCATCCTTCTTAGGATGTCGGCTGCCTCCCGACTGCTTGTCGTCCCTTTTGTCGTGCCGATCTTGTCGTGCCGCTTTGATCGCATCATTGGATTTCGCGTAAGAATTTGCTGTCTCGAACATTTGTTTCACCGTCTTCGGTGGCTTACACCCAAATTTTCCGATCAGCAACTCGTCACGGACACCCTTCTGGAATGCGGCTATTATGATGTCATCTGTGATGTTGGGGATCTTGTTGCGCTTTTCCGAGAAGCGTCGGATGTAGTCTTTCAGCGGCTCGTCTCGTTTCTGGATGACGTTGTAGAGATCGAAGTGAGTCCCAGGTCTTTCAAAAGTTCCCTGGAAATTGGAGATGAAGTGATCCTGTAGCTCACTCCACAAGCTAATCGAGCCTCTCGGCAAGCTCGTGAGCCAGTTCCTGGCTGAGTCGGCAAGGGCGACAGGCAAGTAATTGGCCATGACCTTGTTGTCTCCTCCTGCTGCGCGGATGGTGAGGGTGTACACAGTCAGCCATGACTCAGGGTTGGTCTTTCTGTCGTACTTCTCGATTCCTGTGGGCTTGAAACCACTCGGCCAATCCACTCGGCGCAGGTCCCGAGTGAACGCAGGTACTCCGTCATCGTTGTAGTCGGGCGATCTCCTACGGTCTTCATAAAAGCGCTGCTCACGCTCACGATGGCGTCAGTTAAGTACTTCCCATAGATCACTCGGCGGGGTTCTTTGTAGGCTTCTATGGTAGTCGGAGTTGTAGCTACGACGGATCCGGTCGTGGACGGGTGGTCGTCCGTGTCCTTTTTCGTGAGAGTCGGCCGATTGTTCCTGATGCCTCCGTGTTGTCTCGTGGCAGGGGTTTCTTGACCTAGTGGCCGTCTTGGCTTGCTCGGGCCTCCTGTGGTCCTTCGACCATAGCGGCAGAAGTCGGCTTCCGTCGGGCGTTTCAGCGATGGACTCAGTCGGCCTTCGTGCTGAGGTAGAGGGAGAGCAATTGGTTGTAGCCGTGACGATGGTCTTGATCTTGTCCAGGATTGGTGTTACCGTAGCGGGTGTCACTTCAATAACAGTGTCGAGGAGGGTGAGGGCGGCAACGGCGTTCTGTTGAGGCATCTGGAAGATGTTGGTGTTATCGACTCGTGTCTGAAGTATGGCCTCTTGAGCAGATCGCCCAGTCGCCCTCAGGTCTCGCTTTCTCTTGTTGTCTTCTTCTCTGCATATATTCTCTTCCTCCGCAAGCTTGCGCTCTTGCTCAAGCCTGGCTTGTTCTTCTACTGCGATTCTGCGGGCCATGACCGAGTCGATCTCGGCCACGTCAGCCATGAGAACGTTAAAGCACTTTGGCTCGTAATCCTTGTCGAAGTCGGAGTCATTGGCCTCGTCCATGGAGATGCCGTAGAGATCATCGAAATCTGAAGAGCTGAGGTACTCGTCAAGCTCCATGGATGAGCATGATCCAAGTGGTTGGAGGATGACGGCGACTTCCCTTGAACCCGGATCGCTTGAGTCTGGATCGTTCTAATCTGGGTCGCTGCTTGATGACGATGGTTCTCCCGAGTGAGTCGATTTTGACTCAGAAGAAAGGAGATTGCAATAGATCTCAGCGACATTTGGTAACCCGAATGGCGCCGAGAGGGTTTCTCCTCCCAAGTGGATGGATTCCGACTTGGAGGTCAGAAGGTGGCTGTAGATCTCAGCGGCGTTTGGTAATCCGAACGGCGCCGAGTGGATTCCTCCTTCCAAGTGGATGGACTCCAGCTCGGAAGTCAGAACGTTGTAGTAGATCTCAGCGTCGTTTGGTAACCCGAACGACGCCGAGCGGGTTCCCCCTCCTGACTAGTCCGAATCCGAGTCGAGGTGGGAGAGCTTGTCGAATTTTTTGGCGGCGAAGTCGTCGATGCCTGATGAAGATCCCATCGCGCTTGCCGGCGAGATTGAAGAAGAAGTCTTGACGCGCGGCCCCCACCTGGCGCGCCAACTGTCGAAACTTGGTTTCGGCAATAGAAATTGGGGGTGCAGTCAAGATTGCCAAACACGAAGGGTTAGATGGAAAACAAGGGTTTAGACAGGTTCAAGCACTCTCGTAAGGTAATACCCTACTCCTGTTTCGGGGATTCGATCCGCCGAGTGTTTATTGATCTCACGATCTCGTGTGTCTAGTTGCTCGTATGTGTTTTGCACACATCAGATATCCCTCAAGGGACGCCTCTGCCCTCCTTATATAGTCTTGGAGGGCGGGCTTACAAGTCGAAAACCCTATCATAATCTAAGTCGGTTTCCTCAATCTTACCAAGTTATGACTATAAGCCGTTTGCCTTATCTTATCGGCAACGTAACACCCAAGTCATAGCCGGTTTACACAATCCATAAGCGTAACCTATCTCTATTACCAGTCGGACAAGCTTGCCATGAGGATATCTGATTGCCATAATCTCCACACTTCAATCAAACATGGTTTCTCCACTAGTGATACAAGAAAAGTATTACCTCCCTTTCATATCCGTTTCATACTATAATATCCGTTTCATACTATAAGTCACGATTTTTTTCTATTGATCAGATTAATAGAAAAATATAATAACATTTTAAAAAATATATTAAAAGTTAGTATTAACATTAGCAAAATTAATTTGATGTTATAAATATTACTAAAATTTTCTATAAATTATTTATAAAATTTGATTATAAAAAATCAAAACAACTATACAATATTATGAAACGAAAGTAGTATATACTAGCATATATGCACTGGCTTCAAAAAGATAGACATCATCATAATATAGATAAAAAAATGTTGCGTGTTATTATTCGTCTCCTAACTCATATCTTAAATCCTAACCTTCCAATCGCATTGTTAATTCACCCTACAAATCTAGAACACTTCTTTCTTTTCTGGATCCAAATGTAGAATATTTGCAAGAAAAGTATCTGCTGCTTTCTCCTCACTTCTAGTAATAGTTTTCTAGTAACCTGTCATTAGCATTGATGCATCGTCATTTGCATAGCCATGAGATCAGTTATTTTTAATCTTGGAGGGCCAAATAGAATCATGGAACATTGTATAAACAAATGCAGGCCTGATTTCTTTCTCGATCCCCATTTGCCTCATCTTTGGCCATCCAGTAGCATATAGACACGTCGGCAGCCAGAAATGAGGAGTCGGATGCCAAGTCATCGGCGGCGGCGCACAGTGCAGCGATCAATTGTATATGCCAGGTGGCAGTCTAGTGGGCTTGTTTTCTATTGGAGTTACTAGGGCAAGTAACGAGAGGGATTATTAATTTGACTTGGGATTACTACTTTGTGAATTTTTTTATATAGATCATTGACTTAGAATGTTCATTACTAATATAACTAACTAAAACTGTTAAAAATATAAGCAGATATTGATTTAATTTATTCCATAAATAAATTAGGACATTAAAGATGTAAATTAGCATAATTGCATCATACCATCTATACATGTAAACTAGACAGTAAAACATGAACAGATTGAATATGTAAAACATGACGATGCATATCGAGGGTTCTGGAAATTCAGTTGCATAGCAGAAAGAACTCGTGTTACCAGACATTGACAATGGCCGTGGTGGATGAACAGCAAGTAGTCGCGCGAAGCGCTTTTAAAAAACCTTATTGTTGCGTTCTTCCGATGCAGAACGTCAAAGGTGAAGGTATCGAAGACTTGCTCTCCCGATTGTTGGTGCATGCTGACGAGCGGGGCGGAGTAGACTACGAGCGATGAAGGTGAAGGTTTCAAAGACTTGCTCTCCCGATTGTTGGTGCATGCTGACGAGCGGGGCAGAGTAGACTACGAGCGACGGTGCAGTACAAAGGAGGAGGCAAACCCTAAAGATTTTGCGTGTGTCGCGAGGAGGGGGCGGAGTAGACTACGAGCGACGGTGCAGTACAAAGGAGGAGGCAAACCCTAAAGATTTTGCGTGTGTCGCGAGGAGGTGGCAGCTCGGTTTATATATAGAGATACCATGACGCGTAATCAAACTGCATAAGTCACACATAACTTATCCGGGGCCAGGCGAGGCGAGCGAGCGCACATGCGTTTCTCTTGTTCTCTTCACCACACGTCTTAAGTGGCTAAGAGAGCATCCTCCCTTATAAGAAGGTCCCCTCTCCTAGAATAGGCAAGGTGGTACTAAACATCCCATGCATGCCATCCCATGAGGTGGGCTTTTGTGATTTTTCAAAGAATTAATCTCCATATGGGCCTTAGCCCACATATCAATTCCATCGATCCCTTACCAAATCTCAAAATCCCACAGAGATTTGCCTTTTCCAATGTACTATTTATATACCGGCGGTTCGATGGAGACCGGTTAAGGTTGAACATCCACCTAGAACTCCAAGTTACAGTTATTCACAACTTGAACAATGGACTATGTCTTAAATTGCAAGCCTTGCAACTCATGAGAGTATATGCATCTTCACTTAGAGAGGGTTTTAGAAAGGTAATCTCCTCCCATTAACTAATGGCTTGTTCTTTCGAGGTCTTAATTCACGAGATCTCTGATTGCATAGGTTGGACCATCATAGTATAACTCACATGGGTCTCATACCCATCTCCTTCGATGCATTGTCTATCATATTTCGTGATAGTCCTTCGTGAATAGATCTGCTAGGTTTCTAGCTGTTTGGATATAACCAATGTTATAATCCTGAAGATTCTCAATTTCTTGACAGACTTCAATCGTCTTTTCACATGTCTAGACGATTTCATGTTATCCTTAGAACTGTTCACCTTGACAATTACCGTTTGATTGTCACGGATCATAAGAATAGCTGGCACCAGTTTTTCAACCAGAGGCAGATCCATCAGTAGATCGTGTAGCCATTCCGCCTCAATAGTAGCAGTGTCTAGTGCCGTAAGTTATGGTTCCATGGTTGACCTTGTCAAGATGGTTTGTTTGCAAGACCTCCATGAAACAACAATACCACCTAATGTGAAGACAAATTCACTGGTGGCTTTGATCTCATCAATATCAGAGATCCAATTAAAATCACTATATCCCTCTAGTACTGCAGGATACCCGGTATAGTGAAGCCCTAAGTCCATAGTACCTTTTAGATAGCACATCACTCACTCAAGCGCACACCAGTGATCATTTCCCGGATTAGAGGTAAACCGGCTCAACTTGCTCACATCAAAGGAGATGTCAGGCCTAGTTACGCTAGCTAGGTACATAAGTGAGCCAATGATTTGGGAGTACTCCAATTGAGTCCTAGCAAATCTCTTGTTCTTGTGAAGCAACAAGATAGGATCATAAGGTGTTGGTGAAGGCTTGCTATCAAGGTAGCCAAAACGACTAAAGATATTTTCCACATAATGAGACTACAAGAGTATAATCCCATTCTCATATCTAATTAGCTTAATGTTTAGGATAACATCAACTACTCCCAAATCCTTCATATCAAAATTTTGAGACAAAAATGATTTAACCTCACTAATCACCTCAAGATTTGTCCCAAATATAAGTATGTCATCAACATACAAGCAGGTAATAACTCCCTCACCTTCACCATGACGATAGTATACACATTTATCTGTCTCATTGACTGCGAAGCCTGTAGATGTTAATGTTTTTATCAATTTTCTCATGTCATTGCTTAGGAGCTTGTTTTATACCATACAAATACTTCAACAATTTGCACACCTTGTCTTCTTGATCTTCTACTACACACCCATCAGGCTGATCCAAATCTCCTCATCCAGCTCTCCATTGAGAAAAGTTGTTTTAACGTCCATTTGATGAATGAGAAGACCATGTGCTGTCAGGGAAAATAGCACTCGGATGTCAATCTAGCAAAAGGTGAGTAAGTCTCAAAGAAGTCTTCACCTTCTTCCTAAGTATAGCCCTTTGCAACAAGCCGAGCCTTATTCTTTTCAATAGTACCGTTAGGCCTAAGCTTTTTCTTGTTGAACATCCACTTGCACCCCACAGGTTTACACCCATAGGGTTGTTCTGTCACCTCCCAAGTTCCGTTAGTGAGATCGGAATCCATTTCATTATGGACAGCCTAATTCCAGTAGTCTGCATCGGGAGATGCATATGCTTCTGAAATTGACTTAGGAGTGTCACCCATGAGGTACACAATAAAATCATCACCAAAAGACTTGTTGTCCTTTGTCTCTTGCTTCTCCTAGGAGCTTCACTGCCATCCTTCTCAGTGACAAGTTCATGTGTATGTCCAGTTTGTTCCAGTGGTGTGATTGAGCTGGGAATTATTTGAGAAGTTTGACTAGAAGTACTATATGTATCATTCATTGCAAAAAAGCTCTCAAAGAAGACAACATCACGAGACTCCATAATTGTACCAACATGCATGTCATATGCCTCAGATTTAACTATTAAAAATCTATAGACAATGTTGTGGTGAGCATATCCCAGAAAGACACAGTCCACAGTTTTAGGTCCCAGCTTGCGCTTCTTCATTATTGGTACATTGACTTTTGCCAAGCACCCCATACACGCAAGTAAGAAAGTGATGGTTTTCCCCAATCCATACCTCATATGGTGTTTTGTCCTTATTTCTGTTAAGAACTCTATTTCACACATAATTCGAGGTCAACAATGCCTTCCCCACCATGCCTTATGTAGTCTCACGATATCTAACATGACATTCACCAAGTCAGTCAGCGTGCAGTTCTTCCTTTCGATAATCCCATTAGACTTGGGAGAATAGGGAGGTGTCCTCTCATGTATGATGCCATGTTCCTCGCAAAATAAGTCAAAATTCATATTCGTTTGAGAAAAACTCTCCACCACGATCATACCTCAATCTTTTTATATTTTTTTAAGTTGGTTTTCAACTTCTGCCTTATAAATTTTAAAATAGTCTAGAGCCTCATCTTTCGTTTTCAACAAATACACATAGTAAAATCTAGTAGCATCATCAATTAATGTCATGAAATATCATTTTTCACCCTTTGTCAACACCCCATTAATATCACAAAGATCTGAATGTAGGAGTTCTAGAGGTGTCAAGTTTCTCTCCTCGGCAGCCTTCTGAGGCTTGCAAGGTTGCTTTGATTGCACACAACTATGACATTAGAACCTTTGATAATGGAAAACTTAGGAATTAAACATGTATTGGAAAATCTAGACATCAAGTCAAAATTAATATGAATAAATGTGAGTGCCAAATATTAGCCTCATCATCCACACTGTCACAAATATGGTTCACAGACTTATTGTAGAAATTAGAAAGAGAAAAACAGAACAAGCATATGCACTCATAGCCTTTACCAATAAAATATACATGTTTAGACAAGACTACTTTATTAGACTCAAACACCAACTTAAATCTGTCTCTACATAGACGGGAGCCACTAACGATATTCTTGTTGGTAGTAAGGACATGCTACACGTTCTTCAGCTGCACGATCTTTTCCGAAGTAAACTTCAGATCTGTCATGCCAACACCATGAACAGAAGCATGTGACCCATTCCCAATTAGGATGGAGGAATCCCGTGCGACTTGATAAGAAGAAAACAACGAGATGTCAAAACAAAATTGTACATTGGTCCCTGTATCAACCCACCAGTTAGTGGACTGATTAACTGAAAAAATAGTAGGTAAATTATCATACTCGCTTCCATCTCCAGTGTTGCCAATTGTCACATTGGCAGACTTAGAAGTCTAACCTGTAGGTCACTTCATCCAATTGCATTGTGGACACTTCTTGGCCAGATGACTAGGCAAGCCACACACAAAGCAAGTTCTCTCATCCTAGTTCACATTCTTCTTCTTCCTCCTCTTCTTCTTTTTCTTCTTCTTCTTCTTGAAGTTGGTGGTCTTCTAGGCTTTGAATTTTTCTTTGTTCTTGTGTTGAGGCCTTGTGCACCACATTGGCACTAGTCTGTCCACCATTGCCCTTAGACACAACGTCTTTTTCTCGAGCTTTCTCCTCAACATCAAGAGATGCTATCAACCCCTCAACGGAGTACTCCTGTCTCTTGTGCTTGAGTGCAGTACCAAAACTTCTCCATGAAGGAGGTAGTTTCCCAATAATGCACCTAGCCACAAATTTTTCGGGTAAGACACACTTAAGGAGTTTGAGTTCCTTAGCCATGGTCTATATCTCATGAGCCTTCTCAACTACAGAACAGTTGTCAACCATCCTGTAGTCATGAAACTGCTCCATGACGTACAGATCAGTGCTAGCATCAGTTGCACCGAATTTAGTATTCAGTACGTCCCACAACTCCTTAGTGTTCATCATGTGCATATACACCTCAACCAGACGATCACCAAGAATGCTAAGAATGCATCCCACAAAAACAGTAGTGGCATCTTCGAATTCTTTTTGCTTATCAACATTAAGAGCTTCTTCAGGTTTGCCATTACTAACCCAGAAGCATTTCATAGTTGTCAGCCACAGAGTGACCCTGATCTGCCATCTCTTGAAGTGCACATCGGTAAATTTATCCGGCCTTAGTGCATCGGCAAAACTAGCCATAATAAAATCACCATTTTTCCATGCCACTACACTAATCGAGTTTCATTTTCCCTCCCTCCATCACAAAAATCACCATTTAAAAAAATAAATTTCATAAAACCCAATATTTTAAAGTCAAAGTTACCAAAAACCACATGTATTATTGTGATGGGTGACCTATGTTTTATGGTATTAATAGTTCATAAAACCCAACTTTATTAAGATCTTGATAAATTTCAACATATCTTAAACAAATTACGAAAGTGGTAAAGAATTAACCTATCAATCTTAGTTAATAACTTAATAATTAAAAATTTCATATACACTCTATGTTTTTGGACTTTAAGTAAATTTGTGTTCAAAATACATAAGGATGAGGTTTTGTGAAAATTTAAAAGGATTTTCTATAACTGTGACCGTAAAACATGGGTTATTCTTAAATTTACTTTCTTTTTTATCACAACTATAAATAAATTATCACCACTACATAACCCCTAACGGGGATGTCCTTTCCATCCATATGTGAAGGGTTACGCGGAGGCTACGCTAGCCGAAAACAAAAACTTTTCTACCACGCAAACCAGGAACACTTGCAAGTAAGGGTCGATAGATCGTTACCAATTGGAGTATGCAGCGGAAATAGCCAATGAGGGCTATCCGATCTGGAACTGTGCTGACCGATGACAGCCGATTCTCGCAAGACGACAGCCGATTCCTGGGGACAGCCGATCCACCAATCAGCCGATTCGCCGATGCCGTAGCCGACCCGAGTCGTCGATCTGCCGCAGTCGCCTCGCTCCGATTGCAGCCGATTCGTAGCCGATCAGCAGTGCGCAACGTAGCAACGCCTTTACCGGTATCCACACGTCCAGGGACAGAACACCGAACACCCGTGTGCTAGCACGCGATGCAAGGCTAGGGTTTTGGCTCGAAGGTGGGAGGGTTTCCGTGGAGTTTGATCTTGCCGACTTCTAAAGCCACGTGTGATGAGATTGATTTCGGCGCAATGCGATTCAATTGACGTGCAGCAGCTCTCCACCCCTCCCTCCTTTATATAGAGTTGGCCAACTGGGACTAGTGGCCGATCAGGACTCTATTTTGAATCGAATCCTATCCGAATCTCACAGAGTTGATCGCCCATACGTCGTAAGCCCATAGGACTCTATCCGATCGGATCCCTATCCGATCGAGCCGTATTCGAGTCCAACTTGAATGCCTGTTCTTATCCCCTTAAGCGTGCGACCCTGTAGGTTCAGGTATACTTGGTTCGGCTATAGTCTAACTTAGCCGATCGTCGGCTTGAGTCCAACTCAGGCGACCTGTCAATAGCGGCGCCTAGCAGCACATATTGATACCATAGTATACAAGAATATAATATCGGCTATGAACCTGTAATGTGTACACAAATCCCTTTGCCTCACGATACCAGTTAAGCTATAGGCAAGATGTGTGTCATCCCTTCAATAGCTTAACCATTCACTCGAACCATATTGGATTATCTGTCTGTTGATTGACTCCTCAATCAACTTAGCATGGCCATGCATTTTCATAATCCATTACCTCGAGGGGTCCAGAGATATCTCTCCAAAGGAGGGGCAAATTCCATCTTGATCACTCACATCCCACTCCATGTTTCATAGCAAACTCAAAACTACCTTTATAACTACCCGATTACGGAATAGCGTTTGGTAGTCCCAAAGTAGGCTACTACACATGTTGGAATCCATGGTGATCTCAGGTCTAAGGACTTTGTACCAACACTACCTGAGACCAACTAATGGCATATTAATTCCTGTAGTGTCTCATGGTGGGTATATCCAACAATGTGTTCTCTAACACATATGTCCATGTTTATTGATTTGGTATCTCCATGCCCACGATCTATGAGACATGATCATCAATCAATAAACATGCCGATCTTAGAATCATATTAGTTCCAATAATATGATATATGATCAGGGATCATTTAGAAATAGATTCATACATATAGAGTCTCATAAATAAGTCACGTATTTATTGATCAATACAAGATGTCTATTTCATGGAACTGAATAACACTTTATTCATATATACATAAACATTGACAATGATATCCAACATCTCCATGTTGTCTCTAGGGCATATCACTAACAATATGAACCTCTATAAAAGGTTAAAATTAAAAACCAATACATATAAGTGTCTATATGTGATCATATCGGCCTTTTTCTTAACAACCCATTTACACTCAATGGTTTTGACACCATCAGGTGGATCAACCAAGTTCCAAACTTGACTGTCGTACATGGATTCTATTTCGGATTTCATGGCTCCAAGCCACTTGTTGGAATCGGGTCCCACCATCGCTTTCTCATAGGTCTTAGGTTCATCGTTGTCTAACAACAATATATCACGTTGTTCCGCACCTGTGTACCTGTCAGGCGCACGACGTGATCTTTCAAACCTTCGTGGGGCTGGTGTATCTACAACTGGTGGCGCAACACTTTGCTCCTCCTGTTGTGGTTCTGTGGTTGCTGAAACATTTTTTGGTGTTTCTTGAACTTCTTCAAGATGCACCCTGCTCCCACTAACCCTTCTTGAAAGAAACTCTTTCTCCAAGAAAACATCGTGTCGGGCGACAAACACTTTGCCTTGTTCCCGATTATAAAAGTAATATCCCTTGGTTTCCTTAGGATATGCCACAAAGAAGCACTTGTCGATTTGGGTGTGAGCTTGTCGATCAAACGTTTTACATAAGCTTCGCATCCCCAAATTTTGAGAAAAGACAAACTAGGGGGTTGCCCTGTCCATATCTCATATGGTGTCTTTTCAACCGACTTAGATGGAACTCTATTTAGTGTGAGCGCAATGTTTCAAGAGCATATCCCTGAAGGATAACGGAAGATCACTTTGGCTCATCATCGACCGCACCATGTCCAACAAGGTGCGATTTCCGCATTCGGACACTCTGTTCCATTGTGGAGTTCCGGTGGAGTCAACTCGTGGAACAATTCCACAATCTTTCGATGATTACCAAACTCTTGGCTCAAGTATTCCCTCCACGATCCGATCGTAGAAACTTGATTGTTTTCCTAAATGATTATGTACTTCATTCTGGAATTCTTTGAACTTTTCAAAGGATTCGGACTTATGCCTCATTAAGTAGATATAACTATATCTACTAAAGTCATCGGTAAAGGTAATGAAGTACGATAACCACCTCGGCCGTTGAGCTCATTGGTCCACATACATCGGTATGTACGAGTGCCAACAAGTCACTTGCTCTCTCACCGTGTCCCGTGAAAGGTGCCTTTGTCATCTTACCAAGTAAACAAGACTCACATGTCTCAAATGATTCAAAATCAAAAGAGTGAAGCAATCCATCCTTATGGAGCTTCTCCATGCGTTTCTTATTTATATGGCCTAAGCGACAATGCCGGATAAACGTGGGGTTTGTATCATTAGAGAGTTGCCTTTCTGTATTAATGTTATAGATGGGAGACACTTCAAGATTCAAAACGTATAATCCATTCACCAATGGAGCATGAAAATAGAACATATTTCGAGATATATTGAACAACCATTGTCCACCGATCTAAAATCATATCCTTCCGCTTGCAAACATGAAGCGAAAATAACGTTTTGGCATAGTGTTGGAACACAATAACAATTATTTAATTCCAAAACTAATCCCGAAGGTAGATGAAATGGTACTATGACGACAAAGAATCGTAGCAACGCTTGCTCCATTGCCGACGCGCAGTTCACCTCGCCCCTTCTCAAGCCTCTACTTCTTCTCATTCCCGCAACGATTTGCAAATATGAGCTACCGATCCGGTATCAAATACCCAAGAGTCAATAGGTGAAGTAGCAAGATTAATGTCTATAACATTAATACCTGAAGCGAAGTCGTACTTTGCTTCTTTTTGAGATCCTCCACGTACTTCTTACAGGTTCCTCTTCCAGTGGCATGTCTCCTTGCAATAGAAGCAAATGGCATCGAAGCCGCCGACCCCTTTTTGCCCTTCTTTGCATTAGAGGCACTCGCGATCTCATCGGGAGTTAACTTCCTCTTGGTGCAAAGTTTCTTGACATGTGGTTTGCGCTTAGCCTTCGCATCATCATTACATGATGACCGTTTTTCCGGATACTCTCTCAACCTGTCTTTAGCATCCCATGCAATTCAGCCAAGGTCTTATCCATACTGTTCATGTGATAATTCAATATGAATGGCTCGAAGCTCGGAGGGAGCGACTGGAGAATCACATCAGTAGCCAACTCTTGGCTAAGGGGAAAACCTAGTTTTTCCAGACTCTCGATATAGCCAATCATCTTTATCACATGCGGACTGACGGGATTCCCCTCAACAAGCCTGCACGCAAACAAGGACTTTGAGGTGTTGAACCTCTCGGCCGAGCTTGGTTCTCAAACATGCCACGCAGTCCCTGAATAATAGTGTGAGCATCGCTGCTCTCATATTGCTTTTGAAGCTCAGGGGACATTGTAGCAAGCATGAGACAGCTTATATCTAGGGCATCATTAGTGTGCTTCTCGTAAGCCCTCCGTGCAGTTGCAGTGGCATTATTAGGCAAATCCTCAGGATAGGGTACTTCAAGAACGTACTCCTTACGCTCTTGCTTGAGAACAATTCTCAAGTTGCGATACCAATCCATAAAGTTTGTTCCATTTAATTTTTCCTTTTCGAGAATAGATCGCAAATTAAAGGTACTGGGTGTAGTATTAGCCGCCATTTATTCTACAATAGAAAAAGCAAAGTTTAGCACAATGTTTATGCTATGTCTATTGTTAAACAATTTAACATTAGACTCCCATTACGTATTTTACACCTTCCCTCTAGGTTACATATTGGGTCAAGATCCACATGTTAATTAATTTCTAGTGAGCTTTGGCATCACTGCTAGAAAATTAATAACATCGGTAAGCAACTCCTTGCTAATCACATCTCTATGTGACTCTTGTTGTTGGTGTGGCATCTCCATGCCCCGGCGCCAACCTATGCCCCAAGGCCCAAAACTGTTTTGATAGCCTTGTTAAGTAAACCAAATGCTCCTGCATGTATATGTCCGACATATACCCCCTCGTGTTATGATAGAGAATGGCACTCTGCTTTGGCAGACCCACCATTGACGAGCATAACGGTGACGGGTGCAACATTTGGAAGGGCATCATTACTACTTAATTTTGCGAGGGATGCTATCCTATCAAACAAACATATCACATATATGAAAGCAGATAGAATAGCATATAATGAAATAGTATGGCCCCCTTCACATGGTGATCTCCATCTCCATGCCGGTGTAGAGGATCTCCATCTTCATCACCGTTCTTTCGAGTGCCGAATGCTTGATTTCTTCAAACTAAGCTACTACTATAGAAGCTCTAATTGAAGATTACATCGACTCGTAGGTCGTGAAAGAATATTACAAGCATTGCACGTAAGAAAGAATATTACAGGATTGCACATATGAAAGAATATTACATGCATCACATGCATCTCATACATACAATAGGGCCATACCATCTCAAAGCATTCTCTGCAAAAAAAAGTTAGGCGTAGAATATTTTCTACCTATCGCAGAGATACGGCATCGAGACGACCTATAAGGGGGGGCACACACGGCGGAACACCACACGAAATCCATAGATCCAATCTATGAAATCGCTTACGGAAACCATGTCGGCATAATCACATTATGCCGTCCCGATACACTATCAAGGGAGATGGTTTGCGTAGGCGCGAGGCAGCAAACAAGGTCGGACTACGAGATAGCTTCGGTATAATCACATTATACCGTTCCGATACACTATCAAGGAACGCTATCTCGAACCCGACTCAAACCAAGTTCTATGGATATTGCTTTGACGTAATCACATTACGCCGTTCCGATACACTATCAAGGAACACAATTACCATCAACTCTCCTCAACGATCCCGTAAAACCGATTGATCTAATCAACCCGTGTGCAAAACTTGTTCCGGATCCAATCTAAAACCCGAACTAAGCAAGATTAGCTCGATACTATCAAGGGTTACGCGGAGGCTACGCTAGCCGAAAACAAAAACTTTTCTACCACGCAAACCAAGAACACTTGCAAGTAAGGGCCGATAGATCGTTACCGATTGGAGTATGCAATGGAAATAGCCAACCAGGGCTATCTCGATCCTGGAACCGTGTCGGGCCGATGACAGCCGATTCCGCAAGCCGACACTCGATTCCCGGGGACAGCCGATCCACCAATCGCCGATTCACCGATGCCGCAGCTCCGACCCGAGCCGTCGATCTGCCGCAGTCGCCTCGCTCCGATTGCAGTCGATTCGTAGCCGATCAACAACGCGCAACGTAGCAGCGCCTCTACCGGTATCCACACGTCCGGGGACTGAACACCGAACACCCATGTGCTAGCACGCGATGCAAGGCTAGGGTTTTGGCTCGAAGGTGGGAGGGTTTCCGTGGAGTTTGATCTTGCCGACTTCTAAAGCCACGTGTGATGAGATTGATTTCGGCGCAATGCGATTCAATTGACGTGCAGCCTCTCCACCCCTCCCTCCTTTATATAGAGTTGGCCAATCGGGACTAGTGGCCGATCAGGACTCTATTTTGAATCGGATCTTATCCGAATCTCACAGAGTTGATCGCGCCCATACGTCGTAAGCCCATAGGACTCTATCCGATCGGATCCCTATCCGATCGAGCCGTATCCGAGTCCAACTCGAATGCCTGTTCTTATCCCCTTAAGCGTGCGACCCTATAGGTTCAGGTATACTTGGTTTCGGCTATAGTCTAACTTAGCCGATCGTCGGCTCGAGTCCAACTCAGCCACATCAATAGCGGCGCCTAGCAGCACATATTGACACCATAGTATACAAGAATATAATATCGGCTCGAACCGTAATGTGTACACAAATCCCTTTGCCTCACGATACCGTTAAGCTATAGGCAAGATGTGTGCCATCCCTTCAATAGCTTAACCATTCACTCGAACCGTATTGGATTATCTGTCTGTTGATTGACTCCTCAATCAACTTAGCATGGCCATGCATTTCCATAATCCATTACCTCGAGGGGCCCAGAGATATCTCTCCAAAGGAGGGGCAAATTCCATCTTGATCACTCACATCCCACTCCATGTTTCATAGCAAACCCGAAAACTACCTTTATAACTACCCATTACGGAATAGTGTTTGGTAGTCCCAAAGTAGGCTACTACACATGTTGGAATCCATGGTGGTTTCGGTCTAAGGACTTTGTACCAACACTACCCGAGACCAACTAATGGCACATTAATTCCCGTAGTGTCTCATGGTGGGTCTATCCAACAATGTGTTCTCTAACACATATGTCCATGTTTATTGATTTGGTATCTCCATACCCATGATCTATGAGACATGATCATCAATCAATAAACATGCCGATCTTAGAATCATATTAGTTCCAATAATATGATATATGATCAGGGATCATTTAGAAATAGATTCATACATATAGAGTCTCATAAATAAGTCACGTACTTATTGATCAATACAAGATGTCTATTTCATGGAACGGAATAACACTTTATTCATATATACATAAACATTGACAATGATATCCAACATCTTCATGTTGCCTCTAGGGCATATCACTAACAATATGAACCTCTATAAAAGGTTAAAATTAAAAACCAATACATATAAGTGTCTATATGTGATGGTTCTTAATAAAAAGCTACACATATAAGGATGCCCCGTCAAATATTACATTTTTAAAGAAAAAACAACATATATAAAAGACTTATAAATGCTTTTTAAAAAAATGACACCCTAAACCGCTGAGCCAAGTCTCATCCCTCTGTCCTTACATATCCTCTCCCAGTCTCCTCACCTTCTCCTCCCCTTGCGCGCTCTCTCTCCTGCCTCGGGGGTGGCACCCTCTTCTTGCTACCTTTGCTCTGTTTCTCTCCAGGGCGCCTTGTTTCCCCCTCTTTCTCCCTCTTTCTCTCTTGAGACAGTGGCGCACGACATGCCCCTCGATGGTGGCACACTCTCCTCCATGGTGTTGCTCTCCTCATGGCGGAGCGGTGGTGCCGCTCTCCCCACAGCGACGGTGACTTCCTCGGCGGTGTCGTCCTTCCCATGGCAGCGACGATCTCCCCTTGGTGCTTCGCCTTCCCATGCGCTTAAGGGTGGCCAGATCCAACTGCCATGAGCTCGGGTCAGCCAGATCCAGCCGCCACGAGCTCAGGAAAGGTCAAATCCGTGCGGTGAGTGGTATGGGAGAGATCGATAATGGAGGGCAGGTGGGTAAACTACACCACGGCGAGCAAAGCGATGGCAGTGTTCCTGAATCCTCCCTCTATGTTCTTCCCTTTTGATCCCCTCTATGTGTTCTATGATTTTGTGATTCTGTGATTTTATTCTTGCATGAATGTCAATTGATCTTGAGGTCTCTGTGTTCTTGGATGTTGATATATGGATATTGATTCTATGATGTGATGATTTAATTATTGGATGTCGATCGATCTAGGGGTGACGGGGAGCATCGAGCCGGGTCTCTCTCTTTTTTTTGTCATTGTAGGCCTTAAATGTGCCGGTTCTGAAACTAGCACAAATAAGCAGCGTCGCTATCATGGTGCCAATTTACAGAACCGACACCTATACGGGTTACAAACTGGCACCGACCAAGGTTCCTGCACTAGCGTATAACAATATGTGTGCTTGACCAATAACCTTGAGGCTCCAAGATAGCATGAAGATCAATTTCTTTATTGCAATTCATGACAAGTAGTATTATATAAAAGGGAAACTAACTTATAGAGATAGCAAAACCTGTATATATCTAGCTAACGTGTCTTCAGGTCACTACTTATGTATAGGGGTGAAAACGGTATGGATAATATCCGGTTTCCGTTCGAAAAATCGGATACGGTTAGTGATTTTCGGATAATTTTTGGATAATTTCGGATTCGGAAATGAAAACGGATAACTTTTTTCAGATACGGATACGAATACGGTAGAGGCTTTATCCGGCGGATAGCAGATACGGTCGAATAATATCCGGATACCTTACCGGATAATATCCGGACCATAGGAGCCTAGCCCAGCCAGCCCATAATCCTCCAAAAGCCCAACAAAAAAATTAAACCCTAATCCTCCTCTTTCCACCGGTCTCACTCCTCCAGTCCCAGTCCCAGGCTTGCACGCACGGGCACGGTGGGCGCCGCTGCATCTCACAGCCACAGGTCCCAGGTCGAGCTGACGCCGGCGTCTTAGCGCCAGCATCTCCCACATCCTAGCCGGCGCCTGCCTCGGCGACCGCGCCTCCCAACCGTCCGGCGCCTCATCTCGGCTCCCACTGGCCGGCGCCCGGCCAGCCGGCTGCGTCGCTCTCCTAGCCGGCCGGGCGCCCCTCGGCGTCGCCGCCTCCCGCCGCTGCCCGCCCGCGCCCGCGTCGGCGTCGACTCCGCCACCTCCGGCCGGCGCCGCGCGTCGGCTACGGATCTCTCGTTTCTACGATTCGTCCGGTGATGTTAACTGCATGCTTATGTTAGCAAGTAGCAACTAGTCCTCTACTCTTACTAGTTACTACGCATCTTGCTCTATAGTTCTTTTGAGTCGTGATTTGTAGCTTGATTTTGCAAATGTGTGCTTTGATAAAAAGGTTGAGCCTACATACAACATATGTTTCAGTGAACTCATACATTTTCTCGTGTGCTTATTGTTGCTTAAACTAAAATTCTGGATGGTGATAACAAATTCAAAATTATATGGTCACATCGTTGGATAGTTCTGTAGCCACTTCTTGCATTTGTTATCAGGCTAAAATTTGTTATCAGGCTCACCTTTTAAACACAGAATGCATATGTTCAGTAGCTGCACAAAATTAATTGGTCTGTTTGCTAAGTTGCACAAGTACCTGGTATTTATTATTGTATTTCCCTACCTATTTTCCTAGTGATATTTGGTCGATACCAGTGCCAGGTTATTGTTAAACTGAATTTGATCACATGTTTAAGAAGCAAATGCATGCCAGATCAGCTTCTTCATTCTTGTATATCACATGAATCATGGATTCATGGGTTGGATATGTTTGACAAGGTTGTAATAGTTAGTGTTCTGTCTATTCCTAAATTATTGTTCGATGTTATAAAGTACTGTTATGGTGCAACACTATTAGTTCACTATATATGTGTTCTATTTAAATCACAGGTCATGGATTCATCTCATGCCAGTAGTAGCAGCGCAACTACGTGGAGTGCTAGTGTAGCAGCTTTGCAATCATCAAAACCAACCACGATAATGGGGGATTCTAATAAGGATCGACAAGTGATTGTGAGTGAATTATTTTTTTTATGGATGTCTAAAATTACAATGCTTGATTTATAATGATATTTGAGGTCATGGAATATCCCATCAATATCCTTTACCGTATTTGTTTCGATCCGTATTCGTTCCGTATTTGTTTTCGATAGTATTTGTTTTTATTTTCGTATCCGAGGTTTCCGATTCCGAATCCGATTCCGAAAAAAAATATGAAAACAAATACGGTATAGCTAGTTTTCGACCGTATCCGATCCGTTTTCACCCTTACTTATGTACAAAGCAAGGTCCTAACATAAGCCAAAATTCCTGTGCATTAATTCAGTGAGCCGCGCGAAAATCTGCATCCATCGATCGCACCCTGTGGGCGACGCGTACCTGGTTTCGGCTTGCAAAATTTTGCAATTGCATCACTACATCTATATATACATCGTTGGTTCTGCGAGAAGGGAAAAACAAAACCCACTTGCAATATCTCTATATTCTCTGTTTACATGATATATATAGGCCACATTCTCTGCATGCAACTTTGTTGATCCATTCTGAATTTCTGATCAAGCTGGATAGATAGATTCTAAGCTCTTTTTCGAGAAAGATACATACATGTTCCCATGGTTTTTGCCCACCCAGCGTCGTCAAGAGTCATCAGCCAGTTAAGCTTGCAGGCCATCGATTCTTTGACCTAGCATCTCAACATGAGCCGGTTTACAACTAATTATAACTACCAATTCTTCCCTAGCTTCCTCCTAATCCATTCTCAACCCTGGTTGATTACTCTTTTCATTTCATATTATAAATCGTTACTTTTCACTTAAACTTTTAACGATTAAATTTATAAAAAAATAACAATATTTCTAACATAAAACAAACATATATTATCAAAACATATTTAATATTAATAAAATATTTAATAAAACTAATTTAATATTGTTAAATTATTTTATAACTTGATCAAACATAAAAAACTATTATGTTATGAAAAAATCAAACGATTTATAATATAAAAAAATAGTAGTTTTTAATTTATCTCGCTGACTGTCTCTCACTAGCTTAGCTTGTATAAAACGTATAAGGATAGCTAGCTAGAGGTAGCAGACGTAGCACGATCTTTCGGCAGCTAGCTAGCTGGTGGATATATCCATGAAAAGCGGCGGCGGCGCGGGGGGTGACGTCAACGGCGGCGGGCAGTGGGCGCCGAGCGGGCGGCAGCTCACGGCGAGCCTCGTCGGGCTCAATGTCTTTGTCTTCTTGCTCATCTACTACTACCTGTGGCGATTCTTCTCCGGCAAGAGCGACGGCGGCGTCCCGGGCGGCGGGGGCGACGACGACGCGGAGTCGTCAGCGGCGCCCTCGCGGGCCGTGTCGCCCAAGGCGAGGGACAGGCAGGCGATGGAGCGCGCCATCACCGCGTTGCCCGTCTTCGTCGTGCACCTCCCCTCCGACTCCGGCGGCGACGGCTGCGGCAAGGTGATGGAGTGCGCGATCTGCATCTCAGAGTTCACCGACCGCGAGGAGGGGCGGCTGCTGCCGCGGTGCGGGCACCAGTTCCACGTGCGGTGCGTCGACATGTGGTTCCAGCTCCACTCCACCTGCCCGCTCTGCCGCGCCGGCGTCCTGCCGCCGCCGCCGCCGTCTCCCACCACCGCACCGCTCGACGACGGCGAGCAGGTCGTCGCGCCACCGCCGGACACACACATGAATAGTACAGACAATTGTCCTGTGTGACGAATTAATTGAAAGGACAAATTAAATTCGACCAAGTCTAGAAAAAAAAAGAGATCACTTTCACGTAGATAACTTATTGTTTGTAGATTGGGAAAGGTTGGCGATGAGAAAGAATGGAAGATCAGTTCTAGCAGTTCTTTTTTTTTAATTATGTGTTATTTTTTTGGGGGGGTTGTTTGATGTGCTTTCACTCTTGTGTGCACAGTTAATTAGTTGACATTGACATTAAGTACACATGCATGTGACTGTTCATTGTTGGAGCTGTAAATAATTAATTGTATAAAGAAAATGATGGGGTTACGCAACCTGCAGCTTGATTAATGTTTGGTCAATTAATCACTTGCATCCTAGCAGCTGAAGCATTCAGACTGAAGGTGTGTTTTAGGGCGACCACAACATGAAAATAGAGAGGGGTTTTAAGCCTCCTAAGTAACCTATATACATTATAGGAGTGAACTTTATAGAGATTTTTTGGTTGAGTTATGGCTAATGCCTGGCCATAAGGAATAAAAAACAATTGTTCTCTCTCTCCTCTAGCACATTTTTCTCTCTTCGTTGCTTGCCACCATGGGGAAGGGGAGGAGGACACATGCGAGCCGTCGCGCCTGAGCCGCCACCGCTGCTGCGGCTTCCTCCTGCGGGCTGCCACCGTGATCTCCTCCTACGAGCGAATGGGCCACTGCTATCACGACCTTCTCCTGCGAACGCCCGGGCTACCGCTACCGCTGCGGCCTCCTCTCGCTGGCCGCCGTCGCCGCGACCTCCTTCCACAAGCTATCTGGACACCGTCGCCGTTGTAGGCCGTCGTCACCAGAGCCTCCTCCCGCTGCTGGATCTGAGAGCCGTATCTCTCTCTCGTTCGGTGGAGGAGAAGAGATTGAACAGGAGGAGAAAATAAAAATGGTTGAGATGGTAAAAGGTGGGACCCATCTTAACACCTCTCCTAGCCACATACATTGTGAGAGGAGTGCTATATCTCAGTGGGGCTCATCCAAGACCTCCCACTTAAATATTATACACTGCTAATGTCCTAGTAGATTATATATGCATACGGTTAAACTGACATAAGTTTCTGAATAATTGTAACTATTCGACGTCTTAGATAACCAAGAAGACAAGAGCACAGAACAAGAAAACGCCTCTAAAACTCCAAAGAAGTCAAAAGATGATATAAATTGACAGCTCTAAAGGATATTTTCTCCATTGATTCTTCCAATCATACAGGGTTGTATGGTTATTTGGACTGCAGAGGCTTGCAGCTAGCTCGCATCCTATATGTATGCAACGCAAGTGGTAGAGCCAATGACACCGTCAAATTAAGCCTAAGCGACTAATAACGTTTTTTCGGTGGTCAGTCTTTTTTCTAGACGTCGGTAGCAGCAACAGAGCAATCAACAGTGGAGACGCAACGGTGAAAGCCTGTGCAACCTTCTGATCAGCCCGGGAGCAGACTCCGTTGTTAGCCAACGTTATGTTTGGTAGCCTGCATCCCCATTCGACTTAATTAGTCTCATCTTATGCAAATTGCATTCATGTAACCAGGCCGAGAGAAATTGCATACTGAGGAACTTTTTTTATAATAATAATATTTATAATTAATGCATAAATTAATATAGAGAAAATGAATTATTATAATTAATGTGTAGGATTTAGAATTTTTTATTCTTTAATTGGAATAGGTTACCTCATTCCTAACCATTCCTTGGAGGCATTACTGGAGAAAGCCATAATTATCCCGGTTCGTAACCCTCAGTAGTTCTGGTTGTCAAACCGGGACTACGAATCCGGGACTAGAGATGGACGATCTCCAGTCCCGATTAAATAACCGGACTAGAAATGCATCTTTAGTCCGTTGAAGCCACCAACCTGGACTAAAGATAGCGGAGCCACGTGGCCGGCTCCGTCATCTTTAGTCCCTTGGTGGCTTCAACCGGGACTAAAGATTTTTTTAAAAAAATTTTAAATTTGCCCTTTCTCCAACCCACTGCCCTCAGATTCTTTTGTTTTTTTCTTGTCAAAATCCCAAAAACATCACAGATACTGAAATCAAATATCACAGATTCATAAATAGCAATGAACAATACATATTCCAAATGTTTTTTCATTTTTTCTCCACATATCAAATACATCTTCAAATAAAAAAATCACAGATCAAATACTATCACAAATTTGTTCACACATATATTGTGGACCCCCGTTTTTGGAACTGGAATCTTTCGTGTTCTTAATACCATTTCCCTGGATCGAGTAGTTTGATACCCACGAAATACAGTACTGTATAACC
The DNA here is from genome assembly GCA_019925245.2 of Oryza australiensis. Lineage (NCBI taxonomy): Eukaryota > Viridiplantae > Streptophyta > Magnoliopsida > Poales > Poaceae > Oryza > Oryza australiensis. The sequence goes on along the minus strand of JAIFGZ020000265.1, from coordinate 2,330,807 downwards.
AGGTGCAAATGCACGAATAGTCTTACAACGAAATTATTACAATAGTAGGCCCGGAGGCAATGTTCATTACATAGGACCTCATGGTCCGGATACAACCCAAAAGCAGAATATTAGACGAGGCAGCGGAATAAAGGCAGCGGCATGTCGGTTGCCACAGGCAACGACCGGAGACTAAGACCTAGTAAGCGCCATCAGCTTCTTCGCCTTCCTGGTAGTAGGCGTATGGATCCTCCGATTCTTTATTCCCAACATCTGAAGGTTTGTGCGTATAGCAAGGGTGAGTACCAACCGTACTCAGCAAGCCAACACGGAAGTGATGCATATGATAGGTTTATTCAAGAAATGGCTAGTGCTCTTTTGCATAAAGTCAATTTTCACAAATCTTTTCACAAGCCTAACAACTAGCAAAGTCAGATTTTAGTTCCATAGTTCATTAACTCGGCGACGGTTCTGTCTACCATCCATCGTGATACCAAGGATGGCTTCCCGCCTCCGGTTCGTCATGGTTTTCTGGGAATCCACCCCTTCTCGCATCTCGAGAAGTTGATCCACCAGCGAACAAAATCATCATGCAAACCCATCCCAACATTTTAAAGTTTGAAGTCTAGCCAAGCGAAAGTCTTGTCACGATGCTCAATATCTGCGAGCACGGATATTCGAATAGATTGAATCATTCACACTGCAGTGGATGTACACTTTACCGTACTCGTGACAACCCAACAAATGAGCCTACGTCCCAACACATGAAACGGTCACGGCAAAGCCTTTCGATAACCTCACTTTGGCGCACCGCTCCATGAACTTAAGCCCTCATGCACTCTAGCCGTCCTTTTCTAGCAGTGAGAGGAGTTCTGGCGCACCCGGGATAAGGGGAAATTCCATTCGTCGAGTAATAATAAATTTCAAATTACCATCAACTCTTTCACATCTCATCTCATCCATAAGAACCACTATGCAAGGGTACTGCCTCCGTTCGGCTATCTACTCCGCTAGGTCTATACCCATTCGAGAAGTACGGTTGTACTGGCTCGTTTCCCGGCTATCTCATGGCTCGGGCCTTAATTGACCAGGGTAGGCACTCGCCTTTTCCGGAATCCACCCAAATCATCCAGCCGCCCCAGTCTAAAACATTCGTTTAGTACTTTCAGTTTTCATCAAAACTCATTTCATCATTCTCATGGCCATGTGGCGCTCATGTCTCCACATGCCGTATCTCAACTACCTTCTCCAAGGTAGTTGCCCGAGCATAAAGCTTTTTATAAAATCATGAGTATGCATGAATCTAAGTTTAGCAGGGCTAAGCAATTTGCCAAAGTTATTCTCCGGTTATTTGTATCACATCGAGGGTTACAAGGGATAATTCTAAAGGTAATCAATGACAAGGTATGGTATAACAAGTATAGGTAACTCTGTATAGCATGCATGTTTAGAGTTTAAAATAACATCATTTCGTAATTGGGATCAATATGTTCAAAGAGTGTGATGACTTGCCTTGCTCGCACGCTTATGGAGTGGTGTCTTCAATGGGGTCGATGCCGGCCTCCTCAGTGCTATCCGTACGTACGAAAGATCAATCGAATTCGATTAGAATCCAATATAACACCGAAAGATCGAAAAGAACCATAAAAGCCACCGAAACGATTTCAAGCCTTAGCATAAATTTCTACTTGAGTTCGTACGAGGATCGCCAGGGAAAACTCCAAGTTTTGAAATCGGGTTGATGCCCTAGGGTTTTCGCAAAACGACGATCGTACTTATTCAAGTAAAGGTTTGGAAATATCAATGGAGGAATTCGTGCTCGAGGTTTTGAAGGTTTGAGCACAAGAAAGAATCGTATTTAAATGGCGGAAAGAATTAAACGATATCCGGATTTGAAAACGACGCAAAACGATGTTTCTAAAAAAGTCAAATTTTGATTTTCAAATTTTTCACCGAGAAAACATGCAAGAAAATAATTTATTTTTGCCCAAAATTTTACTCAAGTCTTCTCAAAATATTTTTCCAAATTTTGTAAAATTTTTCCAAATTTTTCCCTATTTTCTTTTTTTTTTTTTTTCTTTTCTTTTTCTCTCGCGCACTGCTCATCGCTCACAAGGTGTTCGACCGGAGCCCGTGAAGAACAGAGGCGGGCCGGCGCTAGTGCGTGGGGAAAAGGGGGATGGCCCGGGGCTTACCGGCGACGGCGGCTCTTCTGGCGGTTAGGGCGGCAGGGCTCGGGCGTTGGCGGCACGCGACACAACGGTGACGGCGGCGCACGGCGATTAGGGGCGGCGGCGGCTCGGGGCGGGAGAGGAGGTGGGGAACGGCGGCGAGGTGGGGAAATGGGGTGGCTTTGCCTCCTTTATATAGCGGTGGCCGAGGAGGGCGGGAGAGAGAAAGGGGTCCGCGCGGCGCGGCGCGCACGGCGGACGCCATGCGGCGGCGCGGAGGCCGGGCGGCGCGCGCAAGCGCGGCGTGGCGAGAGGAGCGCGGCGTGAACGGGGCCGAGTACGGCGTCGGACGCGTGGGGCGAGCGCACGGGGCACGGCGGGGTCCGCGCGGCGCGGGCGCGCGAGGCGCGGACCGCGGCGGGAGGTCGCGGCGCGGGCGCGGCGCGCTTGCGCGCGCGTGGCGCGCACGGCGCGGGCGTGTACGTCCGAGCGACGCGCAGCGGCGTGCATCCGGGCGGGCATCACAACACGATGCACAATGAAGTGGCTTTTCATAATTTCTCGATTTTTAATTTCTAATTTCCCATTTCCATTTTCTTCCATTCTAAAAATTCAAAATAAATTCCAATATTCCTAGAATAATTTTTAATATTATATTTTCAACTTTTTTTCTTCACTATTATTTTTCTACATATATTTTTCATATTTATTTAAATTCCTTTTTCCCAATTTCATAATTCCCTATTTTAATTTTCAAAAATTTCCTAGATTTCTTGTAAATTCCCTAAATACTTTTTATTGTATATTTTATACCCCGATTAATCTTCCACCATCCACAATTAATACTCTATTTCTCAAATTTGTATTTTCATAAACCCGCTTCTCTTCTCCGATTTTCTTTTAAAATTCCTAATTCTGCATTTCGAAATTTTCTTCCCAACAAACTCCAAATCATTCAAAAACACCGAGAGGAATTGCTCACAATTAAATTTATGCAACATAGTTGGCAAATAAGAAGCAACAAATCCGAGGAAAAAGGCAACAAGCGAAAGTTTTTGTAAGTTCCGATTTTTACGTTCCGATTTCAGTTTCTTCGATTTTCAGGATGTTACATATATACAACAAAATCAACTATATACAATAAAATACAACAACATCAATTTTCGCTCGCCCACGCTGCTCCCTCGCTGCCGCCCGACTCCCGCTCGCCGCGGCTCCGCGCTGTCGCCGCTCCCGCTCCCGCTCCCGCTCGCCGCCGGTGCCATTTCCTCCCAGCTGCCGCCACCTCCTCCCCGCTGCCGCCATTTCCTCCCCTCCCTTGCTTGCCGAGGGGAGAGGGAGAGAGAGAGGAGAGGGAGAGGAGAGAAAGAGAGCTGAGAGAGGGAAAGAGATCCGAAAATGTGCTAAGTGTTGGATCTATGGAGAAGACGATGCGAGCCGGGATATATATAGCCAATTCATCTTTAGTCCCGGTTGGTGGCACCAACCGGACTAAAGATAATTTTTCGCTATTTCAATTCATCTTTAGTCCGGTTGGTGGCATCAACCGACTAAAGATAATTTCCGCTATTTTCAATTCATCTTTAGTCCCGTTGGTGTCACCAACCGGACTAAAGATAATTTCTCGCTATTTCTAATTCACTTTAGTCCCGTTGGTGCCACCAACCGAACAAAAGATAATTTTCCGCTATTTTTCTAATTTATTTGGTCCCGCTAGGTTAACAATTAAATAATTCATTAAATAGGGTCAAATTAAATTCATTAAATATAGGTTTAAAACAATACTATTAAAATTTAATCAAACATAGATAATCCTAGACATTAATGTGCTCCTCTAGATATTGTTCCTCTTTTGCCCTCGCTTTTCTTCATTTTCATCTCGCCGTTGAGCAAGAGAGGAAAATTTTGACTTTTTTGTTTTATTTTTTAATATTTTTTATGGACTTAGGAGCACACGAGAGGTAACCACATAAAATTTGAGCGTAAACAAGCAAAAGACGTGGCCTGTGGAAAATTGGAAAGACACGCTCAAAATCGAAAAACTTCTAGGCTAGAAAAGGCAACCTTCTGAGGCTTTTTGGGAAAAATAAAATCGCCGAACGTGGCAAAGCGGCGAACGAACGCATCTGAAATTTTTTTCTGATCGATTTTCATATATGGAACGTCTCGATCGGAGTCCGTATCCGAAAGTTATGGCCGTTTTAAAACCGACTCCGAGTTAGAGGACGAAACGGGAACAATGCGCGTAAAACTTGTTAAACGCGCATAAACTAGATGTGACGACCAGGGTTTAAATGTCTTTATCAACATTGTACATCCCTCCGATTCGTATATTATCACCAAAATAATTTTACAAAAGATTTTGTATATTGAGAATCATTAGTTAATAACAATGTGATGATATGTAATAACAAAATTAAAGCTTATTTCTATCTTCAATCACCCACCTCCACACAACACCACACTCTTTGAAATTATAGATACTCTTAAATTAATTTTTGGCCATTTGAATCATGTAGCAAAATTTATATATTTTTATTAGGTTCAGTTAAAAAATAAGCACATTCACTTTTGTCCCGGTTGGTAACACCAACCGGGACAAAAAATAGCATCTCTAGTCCCGGTTGGTGTTACCAACCGGGACTAAAGATGGTGTCAGAGGCTGTCAGAACCTGTCAGAGCGCCAGGCATCTTTAGTCCCGGTTAAAGCCACCAACCAGGACTAAAGATAGCATCTCTAGTCCCGGTTGGTGTTACCAACCGGGACTAAAGGTGTCCGGCGCTCTGATAGGCTCTGACAACATTTGAACCGGAACTAGAGGTGATCTTTAGTCCCGGTTCGTGACACGAACCGGGACTAATGTTTCTAGAAATCCGTAAACTTTTTAAACCGGGACTAGAGATCATCTTTAGTCCCGGGTGCAACTCAAACCAGGACTACTGTGGTTTTTGCCACTTCAACCAATGATGGTTTCTCCAGTAGTGGGGTAACCACCATGGTAGTCTTATATGTAATCAACCAAACACAATCTCAATCTCGTGTGCAAAAATTCACCAAACTCCCTATATAATCAACCTAACAATATCTCACCTTATATAGGTTAAACTAATATAAACCGACGAACAATCCTGTTTGCACCGCTAGCCAGCATAGCCAACCCTACCTAAAACGGTATTGTTATACATTTATCGATAACTCCTAAAAAATTTAATAGATGTAACTATAATACAATCGCAATATAATTACATTATAACTTGTATGTAACTACATATCTATAACTATCTATAAATCACCTAAAATTTTTGTCCGCCTGACTATTTTGTAGAAAACCTTTGAGTTTTTGTGAAATTAACTCGCAGTCCCAATGCTGAAAAAAAAGAGATGGCTTGGATGGAAAAAATAGACCTCCTGCGCCCCTCCCTCCCGTCGCTGCTCAGAGCTCCCGCACCGCGCCTGCGTCCCTCCCTCTCGTCCCCATCCGCGCCGCGTCCCGACTTCACCCGTTGCAACGTACGGGCATAATTGCTAGTAACTTATAAATAATGTAACTTATATAAAACTTTCACATAATTGTTAATTGTTAGATTTGCTTTAAGATTCATACAAACGAGGAAGAAAAAAATCACAACGTACGCAACTCCCACAACCGAAAAGTTAAATATACATTACATTGTCATGCACGTTATAACGTAAATGTAATTATACTATGGTTATAAATATATTTGTCAATTTTTTAAAAAAATTTGTCAATAAATATATAGGTAGTCCCCGTCATCATACAATACACACAAAACCAAATAGGCCCATATCTGGCCCATACAAAGTGTGAATGCACGCCACAGCCATGTCCGATAGATACATCGCGATCGACGATCTCTGCAACAAATATCCGGCCACCAGATCGAGCCGGCACACACTGCCCTAGCTTGCTTGCTTGTCAAAATCTCCAACTTTGTCGGCATCCATCGGAATACATACGTACCTACCTAGTTTATTCGATCTTTCTTCTTCTTCTTCTTCCATTCCATGGATATATCAATTAAAGATAATTAAGGTAGGTAATTAACCAGCTTTGTTCGTTCGTTCTCATGCATGCATGCGATCGATCGATCGATGGATGCGCCCTCCCTCAGATCGTACCGTCTTCGTACGGTTGACCCCGTGCGCGATAAACAATTAAATCTTCTTCTTCAGAAGGCGCCCCAACATTTTTCTATTCGATCCGCCGCCGGTGTTCGATCGATCTGTCCGGAAGCGACGGACAGATCGCTTTCACAGCTAGAGCTAGCTAGCCTTGTGAAAGCAACCTCAATCTATAGCTTAATTTGCTTTGCTTAATTATATCTTAATTTGGCCTCCTCTCGATCTCTGCAGAATTAAGCCGACATATATACATAGATGGACATGAGGAGCAGGGGATGAAGCACATACGATGGATCGATCGATGCACACTCACCTTACTCGGTACGCATGACAACAACACATATATACGAGGAAGTCGAGTAATTCAGCATGCAGCAAGGAACATGCATGAACTGATGAGAACATGCAGCAAAGAGTTCAAGCTTGTGTTATCTATACTAGTATTATCTTGAAAAAAATTATCTGTATGCAGGCATGCATGTATGTCTTCATTCAGGATGAGGGATGATCGTGCCAGTCGTCTTCTGGATAGGTCGCTGCTAGACAGGCGGAGAGTGACGTTCCCTTGCCTTTATTTATTTATTTTTTTTGGACAGAGAAAGAAAGAGAATCTAGCTTAGCTATACCTTTCTTCTTCTATATTTTTCTCAGCTGCTCGACATGATAGATTTGTGTTAATTTGAAGGAGGGGACTATTGGTTGCTGGTTGCTTAGCTAGATGATTGGATGATGTTTAAGTTTATTAGTGTGTGCGTTGGGATCAAATTAATTTGGTCAGTGCGTGTGTGTGTGTATACATATATATATAGAGTCGTGTATAAGATTAGACTATGACCATCGACCATCCTTTCTATGAAAAAGTTTCCATAAAATCTCACCCAATTTGTGTGTTTTTCCTGTGAGACTAAACTAGAATACACTATTTTTCCAAGGGGTTAGACCTCATGTTAACACTTTCCTATAATTTTTTCATGCATTGAGTTATTCGAAAGGAATGTAAGGATTTTCAAAGTTACAATCCTTTCAAAGGACCAGATAGAAAAAATCATATATGATTTCAATTCAACAAAATTCCTTCAGAAGTAATCCTTTGTCGTTTCCAAGCTAGAAGCCCTGTCTGCTCAAGGTCATGAGGGCAATACCATGTCACACCCACTTGACCACTTCAACTGTGTGTCGGAGCGAGATGAATGATCAATGTGAAGATTGGAGCACATTAGATGTGTGCACATAAGGGCAAATAATGCATGGGATCAAAGAATCAAGATATCTTTATATATCTTTATATATATATATATATATATATATAATGGAAGCTATCTACTTTCGGCGTCTACACAGAGGACTACATGATGCACACATCTATTTAAAGGTGAGAACCAAAATTTGAATTAGGTGGAAGGAGTCATTTACTACCTCCGTTCTAAAATAGTTGTCTTTGTATAATTCAAAATTTATCTCAAAATATTTGTCACTAAAGTTTTACTTGTCTCATCCATCACCTTTCATTTAAATTTCTTCCTATATATCACTCCACCTTTTACCATACATCATTTAATGATGGATATTATAGTTTTTTTCTTAAACCTTAATCTATACAAACTAACTAGAATGTCAAGTATTTTGGGACAAGAGAGTAAAAAAAGTCAGGACCTAGCTATCTTTTGTTGAGTATCAAATTAATGGTTCGATGGAAGCTGTTTTCTATATTTCATTAATTTTTATTACAGTGTGGTGTCTACTTCTCTGCTTGAAATGTATATATACTTCTAAGTAATTAGGTTCATTGGCTGGCACACATGCACGCAAGTCTGTTGGCCAACTGTAATCCGTGAAGAAAAGAATACCACGACAAAGGCAAATGTGGAATATACTATAAGAAAAACATGTCAAGTTTTCTCTTTAAAAGATACTCCGTCTGTTTCCAAATACTTGTCATCGTACATTATTTACATTTAAACTTTGATCACTTTTTTTAAAAAAAATTACATAAAATATACAGTGTTACTTTACATCATAACATAAGCTTTGGTTTATCCTCTGATAACCATTTAAAAATTATTAGTGGTCAAAAGTTGTTGTAACATTATCTCTCACTAGTGAAAGTATTGGGAATGAGGGAGTCCTATAAATTGTTGTTGCTAGCCTTTGCAGCCTTGTCTTTTTTGTCCTTTTTCATGTGTCATTTTTAACCATTATCTCTTTGAATGTGCTGTAAGAATAGTTGATTCAGTATCCAAGGTTGAGCATAAAGTACCTCATAACTCATACTAGAAAAGGAATCAATTGGAACATACATGTTATAACTGGCTAAACATCTCTATCAAAATTAATATAGGCCATCTCACAAAACTATACATTCTCGGGATCACAAAAGTGATTTGACGAGGGGAGGTTTAGAATATATAATTGCTTCAATGATTCCCCAGTATGTACCACTTTTTTCTGTTAGATGTACATGCACTACCGGAATCTCAACGTTTATCGAGTGTCCAAAGATTTGTCGAGTGCATAACCTCGGAAACTCGGTAAACAACGTGTTTGTCCATTGCCTCTCGGCAAAGCCGAACACTCGGTAAACGTCCCTGTTTGTCGAGGGTGGCTCTCGGCAAACAGGGACACTCGGCAAAACTTAACCTTTGCCGAGTGTCCCACCAAGGCCCTCAGCAAAACTTCACTTCTACCGAGTGACGCTGAGAGCACTCGGCAAAAGGTGAAATTTGCCGAGTGTCTACCAAAGGCACTCGGCAAACAATAATCTTTGCGAGTGCTTAGCCTATGCACTCGGTAAAATTTTAAGATTTTGTTGTATAACACCCTCCAAACTTTTCCACACCTTCATATAGAACATGAATTACTATATGTTAAAATTTGAGATATTTTTCTAATTGTTTATGATATTTAAATAATTTTTTCTGTATATAGGAATTTCTTTAATAGTGCCACATTTGAACTACAAGTGATTCGAATAATGGAATAAAATGTGTTAAAAAATGATATTCATGTTGTTGAGTCTATTTTGAGGCCATATCTAAGAAATAGAAAGTAATTACAAAGATCTTATTCAGGAAGACCGTGAGTCAAATAAAGTCCGCTCGGTTTTTAAATTATTAGAAAAATAATTAAAGTCCAAAAATCACGAGATTTGTCAGAGTATCATGAAATCTGACATTGAGGCTATGGTAAAAATTTGAAAAGGTTTCGTACATTTTATCACGTACTGACGCTTATAACCCGAAACATCTCCGAATAAGAATATTAGAGTTTATACTCATCTCACAAAATTAGAGTAATAATGATGATCAAATTTATAAATTGGCGACAGAACTTTTTGTGCACGTAATATATAACATACATGGCACCATGCCAAGTTATGGGATTTTTTTCAAGCAATTTAAAATTTTTAAAAAAAATTTCGATGTAATAGGTAATTACTTTGCCGAGTGCACCACATAAAAGCACTCGTCAAAGTCTTTGCCGAGTGCAACCATAGGGGGCACTCGGCAAAGATAGACACGTGGCCTCTACCCAGGCCTATAGGGGGGAAAATGTTTGCCGAGTGCCCCGAAATAAAGCACTCAGCAAACCTAAAAAAATATTTAGGTTTGCTGAGTGCTCCTCTGTGAAGCACTCGGCAAAGTCTTTGCCGAGTGCGTCTCACTGGGGCACTCGGCAAACTTACAAAAATTCTTTAACTTAGCCAAGTGCCTCGGCGCTCGGCACTCGGCAAATCCTTTGCCGAGGGCCGGATCTAGGGCACTCGGCAAACTCGTCCAACACTTAGTAATTTTGGCCGGCCACACACAACACACACAACACACAACACACAATGGCTCTTTGCAGACCGTTCGCCGCCCCCTGTGGCCCGCCGCCCTTGGTCGCGCCCGCCGCGCCCGCCGTCCCCCGTCGCGCCCGCTGCCCCCCGACCACCCTTCCCGGTCGTCGCCCTCCGACCGTCGCCACCGTCCTCCACGCGTAGAGTCTCTCCACCGGCCGGTCTTTCCCGACCCACCACCGGGGTTTAATGTAAGTGTTTAATGGAAAAAAGTAGATTTTAGTATAGAGTAACTATATAGTATAGACTAAGTAGTGTGATATTCGACAAAAGAAAATATAGGAAGTTGATGTAGTGCATATGTGGTGATTTTAGGGTTTATTGTTTATAGCTAATTTGTATATGTGGTGCATATATGTCTTGTTATATCTGTATGTGGTTGTCGGCCATCGTGCCATCTCTTTTGTTGCAGGTTTTGGAAACCTACCCGTGCAGGGGAGGTGCTGCCGAAATTTTCAATTGACATGACTATTTTTCTTCAGTACAGACCTTTGCACCTACATCGACTTGTGTAGCCATGACTGCTTCGATACCGGGGGTGTACTGTGAGTCCGTCGTCGCCTCCTTCTACTACACGGCTTCCTCGCTACCTTCATCGATGTCGTCGTCCGTCTAGCCCAAGAGGCACTTAGGTGAGAGACCCCGGGCTTCTCTTGCACAGTTTAATTAGATATAATGTAGGTGTATCACGTTACCTAGTTAGTCGTCTCCCGTTCGAAAGAGATATGATTGGAGTAGATATGCAGATCTTTGCATATTTGAAACCGTATCTGTTTCGAATTGTCCCTGTTTTTTGGACAGCCCGAGGATGTGTAGAGCGGTTTAGTTTTCATGCCTTACTCCAGTCCGAGATAGGGTTTCGACAGCAACTCTCTGTTGTTCTCTGGATACACAATCTCCCTGATGGGACGTGTATTTGGAGAACAGCAGGGAGGTGCTACCGAAATTCTGTCTCGGACCGAAGTAGGGTATGAAAACTAACACCGTCTACACATCCTCGGGTAGGATTAGGACCTATCCTCACCTATTAGAGAGTATAGGCACTCGGTAGATTCAAACAATTCTTATATTATTCGCTGATTTGTTAGAGGATGGATGACCGTGAGTGGATGTACACGGGCCGCCCAAATGTGTCTGGGATGACCCTTGAATGGATTAACAAGACCAATGCTTTCATCGAGGAGACTTTTGCCATGCTTAATGGGAAGCCTACCACTTGGTGTCCATACGCTGATTGTCGAAACAAGTGTCAACAATCAAAGAAGCAGTTGGGTGAACATCTTGTGAAGAATGGATTTATGCCAAACTATACCCGATGGACCTTACATGGTGAGCACCATCGTGTGAGAGAGGAGGTCGTGAGACAACGAATCGATGAATATGATTCTGATGCCAGGGTAGGAGATATGCTACATGACTATGATGAAGGGTGTATGGAGGACGAGCCAGAGGAAACCACAAAGGCATATTACCAGATGTTGCAGGCGGCACAACAACCCCTTCACGGACATACTAAGGTTTCTCAACTGGATGCCATTGCACGTCTAATGGCCCTGAAGTCCTAGTTTAGCTGGAGTAGAGACGGCTTCGATGCTATCTTGTCAATATTTGGTGGTCTGCTTTCGGAAGGTCACATTCTGCCTAAGAGCATGTATGATGCACAAAAACTCCTTCGTGCACTTAAGATGCCATACGAGCAGATACATGCGTGTCCGAATGGATGCATCTTATTTAGGAAAGAATATGCAGAAGATAAGTACTGTCCAAACTGTAAAGCCTCTAGGTACGTAGAGGTAGACTCTGGTGATGGTAAGAAGAGGCAGCTCCAAATCGGCGAGAAGATCCTTAGGTACCTTCCGTTCATACCGAGGATCCAACGGCTATACATGACCAAGGAATCCGCGAAGCAGATGACACGGCACAAAAATGAACGTCGATACAATCCTGATATGATGGTACATCCAGCCGATGGAGAAGCATGGGCAAAGTTTGATGTGGTTTATCATGAGAGAACTAAAGAGGCTCGTCATGTACGTGTTGCGCTCGCAACAGATGGGTTCAATCCTTACGGAATGTCGGCGTCACCATACATTTGTTGGCCCGTATTCGTTATCCCCCTCAATCCCCCCCCGGCGTTATCTTTCAACGACAGAATATTTTTTTGTCGTTGATAATTCCTGGACACCCGGGAGATAATATGAGTGTGTACATGGAGCCTTTGATTGATGAATTGTTTCATGCTTGGGATGAAGGGGTATTGACGTACGACCGAGCCACGAAGACAAATTTCAAAATGAATGTTTGGTACCATACCTCCCTGCATGACTTCCTGGCTTATGGAATATTCTGTGGCTGGTGTGTTCACGAAAAATTTCCATGCCCGGTATGCAAGGAATCTCTGGAGTTCTTTTGGTTGAAAAAGGGTGGAAAGTATTCTTCGTTCGACAAACATTGACAATTCCTTCCTCTTGACCACCCATTCAGGCAAGACATCAAGAACTTTAAAAAAGGTGTTGCCGTTAAAGACACTGCACCACAGATGATGACAGGGGCCGAGGTTCGTGCTCAGTTAGATGCTCTCGTGGTGAATGAAGAAGGTGGTTTTGTGGGATACGGTGTGCACCGTGCATGGACACAAAAGTCAGGCCTGTGGAAGCTCCCCTATTTTGAACACCTCCTTCTTTCACATAACATTGATGTAATGCACACCGAAAAGAATGTCGTCGAGGCGCTCTTTTGTACAATCATGGACATTCCTGATAAGATAAAGGACAACGTTAAGGCTAGAGTAGACTAGGAGAGGTTGTGCGATAGACCCAAGCTGGACATGGCACGTCCCAACGGCTACAAGTCATGGAGGAAGCCTAAGGCAGATTTCGTCCTGACGAGGGCCCAAAGGAAGGAGGTACTGCAATGGTTCCAAACGTTAATGTTCCCTGATGGGTATGTAGCAAATTGGAGGAGGGGAGTAAACTTATCTACAATGCAAATCAGCGGGCTTAAAAGTCATGACTACCACATATGGATTGAGCGGCTTCTTCCGGTGATGGTTTGTGGCTATGTCCCTGAGCATATTTGGAGGGTGCTGGCAGAGTTGAGCAATTTCTTACGCCAGCTCTGTGCTAAGGAGTTATGTCGGACCGTGGTTAAAGAAATGAAAGAAATGGTGCCTGTGTTGATCTGTAAGTTGGAGAAGATCTTTCCACCCGGCTTCTTCAATCCGATGCAACATTTGATTTTGCACCTCCCGTATGAGGCACGAATGGGGGGCCCTATGCAGTACCGTTGGTGCTATGGATTGAGAGAGAACTAAAAGATCTTAGAACCAAATGTAAAAATAAATGCAAAATTGAAGCTTCTGTCGCAGAGGCATATGTTATGGAGGAGGTGTCAAATTTCACAACAAAGTATTATGCCAATAACCTTCCTAATGTGCATAATCCACCCGCTCGTTACAATGCTGGTGAAAATGAATCAACCCTCAGGCTTTCTAGACCAATTCATGACCATTGTTTGTCGAGTGCTGCCATTTTTTGCCGAGTGCTACCAATTTTTGCCGAGAGCATGCACTCGACAAAGTCTCTGGTCTTTGCCGAGTGCATGCTCTCGGCAAAGAGCAGAATCTTTACCAAGTGCATGCACTCTGCAAAGAGCAGATACTTTATCGAGTGTATGCACTCGGCAAAGAGTTTGCCGAGTGCTCGATACCTTGCACACAGCAAATAGGCTTTTGCCGACTCCTTGTTTACCGACAGAGGTTTGCCAAGTGCTACTCTCGGCAAACCCTTTGCCTAGTGTTTTGTGGGCTTCGCCGAGTGTCTTGGACACTCGACAAACATCCTAAGTCCGGTAGTGATGAATGCTAAATCGTGGGCTATAATTATGTTTCATGGTACAAGTCATTCTTAATTGTTACATATGGTAATTTTTTACGTCCTACCGTGCTATAACTATGTCATTGTTAAATGCTAGACTAGTGGCATTGCCACTTTCATGGACATTATCATATATTGCAGCCTCAAAAAATTAACAAGTAAGAATACAATTGCAAGAAATCGATCACATTGTTGATGTGGGTAAGGTGCAGATCTAGCTCATGCAAGTTTATTACAGATGGATACATACACTACTGGAGAAACCATCATTGGTTAAAGTGGCAAAAATCACAGTAGTCCCGGTTTGAGTTGCACCCGGGACTAGAGATGATCTCTAGTTCCGGTTTAAAAAGTCTATGGATTTCTAGGAACATTAGTCCCGGTTCGTGTCATGAACCGGGACTAAAGATCACCTCTAGTCCCAATTCAAATGTTGTCAGAGCCTGTCAAAGCACCGAGCATCTTTAGTCCCGGTTGAGAGATGCTATCTTTAGTCCCAGTTGGTACTATCAACCGGGTTAGTCCCGGTTGGTGCTACCAATCGGGACTAAAGATGTCTGGCGCTCTAACAAGTTCTGACAGCCTCTGACACCATCTTTAGTCCCAGTTGATAACACCAGCCGAGACTAAAGATGCTATTTTTTGTCTCGGTTGGTAACACCAACCGGGACAAAAGTGAATATGCTTATTTTTTAATTGAATCTAATAAAATTATATAAATTTTGCTACATGATTCAAATGGACAAAAAATAATTTAAGGGGATCTGTAATTTCAAAGAGTGTAGTGTTGTATGGAGGTGAGTGACTCAAGATAGAAGGAAGCTTTAATTTTGTTATTACATATCATCATATTGTTATTAACTAATGATTCTCAATATACAAAATCTTTTGTTAAATTATTTTGGTGATAATATACGAATCGGAGGGATGTACAATATTAATAAGAACATTCAAACCCTGGCCGTCACATCTAGCTTATGCGCGTTTAACAAGTTTTACGTGCATTGTTCCCGTTTCGTCCTCTAACTCGGAGTCGGTTTTTAAAACGGTCATAACTTTCGCATACGGACTCCGATCGAGACGTTTCATATATGAAAATCGACGAGAAAAAAATTTTGGATGCGTTCGTTCATCGCTTCGTTGTGTTCGGTGATTTTATTTTGCCCAAAAAAGCCTCAGAAGTTTTCCTTTTCGAGCGCGGAAGCTTTTTTCCGATTTTGAGCGTGTCTTCCGAATTTTCCACAGCCACGTCTTTTGCTTGTTTACGCTCAAATTTTATGTGGTTACCTCTTGTATGCTCTTAAGTCCATAAAAAATATAAATAAAATAAAAAGAAAAAGTGAAATTTTTCTTGTCTTGCTCAATAGCAGATGAAAATGAAGAAAACCGAGGGGCAAAAGAGGAACAATATCTAGAGGAGCACATTAATGTCTAAGATTATCTATATTTGATTTAATTTTAATATTATTATTTTAAACCTATATTTAATGAATTTAATTTGGCCCTATTTAATGGATTATTTAATTGTTAACCCTAGTGGGACCAAATAAATTTAGGAAATTACGGAAATTATCTTTAGTCTCGGTTGGTGGCACCAACCGGGACTAAAGATAAATTAGAAATAGCGGGAAATTATCTTTAGTCCGGTTGGTGCCACCAACCGACTAAAGATGAATTGAAAATAGCGGGAAATTATCTTTACTCCTCTAGTGACACCAACCGGACTAAAGATGAATTGGCTATATATATCCCCGGCTCGCATCGTCTTCTCCATCGATCCAACACTTAGCATATTTTTTGATCTCTCTCCCTCTTCCTAGCTCTCTCCCTCTCCCTCTCCCTCTCTCTCTCTCCCTCTCTCCTCGACAAGCAAGGGGAGGGGAGGAAATGGCGGTGGCGGGGGAGGAGGTGGCGCGAGGGCGCCATCATCTCACCGGGCGGCGGGAGCGAGAGCCGAGCGAGCGGGAGCGGGAGTCGGCGGTGAGCGGAGCCGGCGGCAGCGACGAGCCGAGCGGAAAATTGATGTTGTTGTATTTTATTGTATATAGTGGATTTTGTTGTATATATGTGTGAACAAATTTGTGGACAATTTGTTGTATACATGTTTAAATTTTATTGTTGCATTTTATTGTATTCGATTTCGATGTTGTTTGCATATATATGTATGTTATGTGTGTTATATGTGTGTGTGTTATGTATTTAGACATATATATGCAAATCTATATATGTATATATATATGCGTGTGTGTAAACAGGCAGAAAGCTAACAACAGGAGGAGGAATTAAAAAAATAAAAAAAATCTTTAGTCCCGGTTAAAGCCACCAACCGGGACTAAAGATGGCGGAGCCAGCCACGTGGCGCCGCCATCTTTAGTCCCGGTTGGTGGCTTCAACCGGGACTAAAGATACATCTCTCGTCCCGGTTATTTAACTGGGACTAGAGATCGTCATTCTCTAGTTCCGGATTCATAGTCCCGGTTTAACAACCAGAACTACTGAGGGTTATGAACCGAGACTAGTGTGGCTTTCTCCAGTAGTGATAGTTAGAAAATGGATAGTGTCTCACTCTAATGTACCGAGGCGCACAACTAAAATAGTTGTAGATGATCACGTTGACTAACCTCTTGGTTTGGCGTTTATGTTATGTTGCAAATTGGTAGTATTTTGGTATTGAAGTATAAATTGGGTTGTGTAATGCTGGTGTGTTAGTTTATATTCATTCAGCCATATATCTATATGACATTAGCATTTACTCCTATCATGGTAGTTTGGAAGTTCTTTTGAGGGCCAACGGAATTTGGAAGTGTTCTTTTTTGTTTTGTTTTGGCGAACCTTCTCATAAAGCATATCATTTAAGAGTTGAGATATTTTTCGCTCGACATATCTTCCCAAGGTTTAATTTGCATTGACATGAGAAAATACAATTGCAAGATCATGACATGTAAAACACCATCTTAGAAGACAATTAATCAATAAGAATATGAATTGAAAATTAATTTCATACCCACAAATTAATCAAACAGAAGTTTGGAATCATTCACTTTCCAAATTCACAAGGGAATTGACATCTCTCATATATAATTCATGCAGATTGGATCTTTATGATCTCTCGTTTGCTTTTTGGTGTTGAATCTCTATACTTTTAGCTTCCAGTGATGCATTGCACATAAAAAATGCTAATGCAAAGAATTTGTCTGCCTTTTTTATATTAAACATTAATTTGGAGTTGTTTGGTTTATGTTTCCTGTTCTATATATAGAGAGTTTAAAACCTTATCACATGAAAGAATGAACGTTATGAACTTATATTTTGTGTCTGCGGATCCTCGTGCATTCATAAAGGCCATAGACATGGTGTATCACTTCACAAACAATACCCTTCCCCACTATGCATGTAAAACACTTCATGATCTATAGATATTTAAATTTACAGATATTTATTAATTAGTATATATCTGGTGACAACATTATATGAATTATATAAATCATTAGCATGGCCGCCACTTATAGTGATCATAGACGCTCTGTATCGAAGAAATCAATATCTATTTCTTGGATCTTCTCCAAAACCAACCCAGGAAATCGCCCACAAGGAGACATGATACTGTCCTTGCTTGAATTTAAAAAATAGTGAGAAAAATATGGTGATCTTCTGCTAATAGATTGGTGAACCTTTATATTTTATTAATCTTCATACTTAATGACAAGTTGAGCAATATTTTTTTCTCGATAGACAACATCTAATATTTTGATTTCCCCCATCCCTGGTCTCTACTCACATGGCGTCACCATTGAAAAGGGACCATGCAGAATCTTGTGAATATTTTGCTCTCGTGAGAACCAAACAAAATACCTGATAAATTATTCATAGAAGATCTTATTCTTGAACCCTATTGGAAGTTATCTTGCACAGCCACTAATATATTGACACATCAGCAGAACATGTGATGAGCTGGACTGTTAAAAAAATGGCCACACCTTGTGTTAACCACTAAACAATTGACACATCAGCAATGTCATCTGACCAGTCCTGTGAATCAAAGCTTGCTAGTGGAATTATTTTATATGGAAGTAGTCATGGCTGGTTTTCATTCTCGCACTTTTGAAAATTTCCATTTTAAACAGGTCATGCACGGTCTCATTTTTATTTATAAATAAATAAATATAGGTGAGATCAAAACGAGGCTCACTGTGCATTTTCCATTGAGTAATTATGAAAGCATCTATGTGCGTCAACTACTTGATGTTTGAGAAAAAAATAATGAACGATTTATCATTGCATTAAAGGAATAAATATCACTATGATCATATAGGATTTCTTTTCAATGCTAGCTCCATAAACTACTTGCACATACTACCGAAATTTCATAGTATTTGTTTCTTTCCATGTATAATAAATTTGTAATCACACTAATTTATGTCTCCAAAATCCCTAGCTAGTTCCGTTTTATGTTTGCGTCATTTAATTTTGTATAACCACTTTTTACTTATACAATTCACAAAAATGTTTTGCCAATAAATTATGAAACAATATATACCATCTATACTGGCATATATACCACCAAACTTGATCCACATTTGTCAGCCTTTATGCCACATAACTTCAAAAATATCTCATTTTTACATATGTCAATTATACTACACTCCCTCTATTCCAAATTATAAGGCCTATAATTTTTTCTATACAGTCTTTAATGACATACTTTGACCACTAATTTACTTCATATTATGTATTAACCACTATACAATTAATATCATGTGAAAGTATTTTAAAATACGAACCGCCTGATATAATAATATTTATCAGATATTGTTAGTATAATCATTAGTTAAAACTACCAAGTTTGATTTTTAGGACATCCTATAATTTAGGACATAGGGAGTATATGTTTTTATGTTGCCAGTTATTTATAAAAATGGCCTTTCAAAAACTGACTAGATTCATAATCTAGATCTCGATATTGTACATTCATGTTAAACATTATTGTAATATTTGCTGAAATGATTAGGATAATTCAAATTATGTTTCCTTATCCTCTATCTTGTGTTGTTTTTTTGACGAAAAATAGTGTTGGCCTATTTTTTAGAGTAAATTGTACTTTGGACCACCTTTCATTATCAATGTTTCGCTTTGACCACTCTTTAACTAATTTTAACTAATGTTTTCATTTTGAACCGAGTAATTTTGACTTTATTTTACTTTGGACCACTCCAACTTTTTTCTCAAGCATATAACTGACCTCGAATACGCTGGTCCAAAGTGTCACAAATGTAAAATTAACCGGTTCAAAGTGAAAACATTGGTTGAAGGATGGTTCAAAGCGAAACACCGACAATAAAAGATGGGTCAAAGTTACTCTTTTTTAATTATAAACAACTCGTAACAATATAAGTATGTGGCTTGTTTACATATATAATTTTTAGAGTAAATTATAAACATGGTATAATTTTATTCATCTTCCACTAAAGTTCCACGACATAGATACTAACAGTATTTAAGCTACCTTGGATATCTCTCTCTCAAGAAAAGAAAAGGGGAGTCTAGCTAGACTAGAAGTCTCCATGGCAAATCTCGGCATCCATATATTTATACCTATGCAATAATCGATAAGCCCGCTCCCACATCTCCCTCCCTCACGCCCATGCCAAAACACCATATACGACCTTTTCTCGTGCAAAACAATTTAATTTGTTATTTTGTACAGCTCACTATCAATGGGACATCATCATAGTTTAATAGGTCGGGATCAGCACATAAACCTGTTCTGTACAACTATATGTTGAACCTATACGGGCTACTTTACTCTTTTATATGAATAGAGGACAAAGAAACTACGGGAAACAGTGACTTTGCCGAGTGTCTCAGACACTTGGTAAAGACCCAAATGTACTAGGAGGGTTTACCGAGTGTAACACTCGGTAAAGAGAATACGTCAAATCTTTTATCAGCAAAGTTGACTTTGCCGAGTGTTTTTCGTGGTCTAGGCCCAACATAGTCAGCCCAAGCTAACCGCACAGAAATTTGTCTGAAAAATTGTCCCTCTATGGGAGTCGAACCCACGACCCCTCGTGTGTGCGCCCCTTCACCTCGCTCTCTAGCCAACCCGCCCCGCGCGTGCCTGTGGCAGAGAAGGGTTGTGTTTTTACTTATCATGAGCAGGACGGATCCACTCTTTGCCGAGTGCCAGATCTCGGGCACTCGACAAAGAGGCTCTTTGCCGAGTGCCGGATCTAGGGCACACGACAAAGTATTTTTTATTTTTTAGTTTTGACATTAAGAAATTTAAAATATATTTCTATTTTGTCATGTGCTTTTTTACCGAGTGCTACGCTCAGCAAAAAAACTCTATATTTCATGCAACTAATAATTAAAAATTATCAAACCTATCCCAAAAATTACCAAAATTTGACATAAACCAATCTATGCTAAATATTACCTATAGAAAGTTTTGAAGTCAAATCTCAATTCGACCGTCACTTTGCCTCCAAATCCTACCGATCCCCCTCAATGCTTTTAATCTTCTTCTTAGAAGCTTCGGTTTGTGAGCGTCGTACGTGAAAAATATTTGAAATGTTCTTAATTTTTTACCACGGTCTCAACGTATTAAATCATGACATCCTGACAAATTTCATGATTTTTGGACTTTGTTTGCTATTTTTATAATTTTTAAAACCATTCGGTTCACGTTCGTGTAATTGTGTTTCCTGAAAAAAATGTTCAAAATTTCTTTTCATTTCCCGGATAAGGCCTCAAATTGGACTAAATAACATGAATATTATTTTTCACTTATTTTATTCCATTATTTGAATTACTTGCAGTTCAAATTTGACACTTAACAAAAATTCCTATAAATATTAGAAATCTGAAATATAGCAAACAGATCGATAAAATACAAAAATTTGAAATTAAGGACTACATGTTGTATTTGAAGAGCAGAAAAAGTTTGTAAGATAAAGAAAAAAATTCAAAAGTTTGTCGAGTGTCGAGAAAACACTCGGCAAAATGGCCTCTTTGCCAAGTGCCAGGGTGGGGCACTCGACAAACAAGCCATTTTGCTGAGTGCCAAGAAAACACTCGGCAAATTAGGTTGTTTGCCGAGTGACTGCGTAAGGCACTCGACAAACAACCCAACAATTTGCTGAGTGCTTTTTTGCCGAGTGTAGACACTCGGCAAACACGATAGTTTGTCGAGTGTTTTTTTCAAGTGCCCGCTCGGCAAAAAAGAGTTTGCCAAGTGTCCGATGAAATGCACTCGGCAAACACTCAGGCATTCGGCAAATTTGCGGTTTCCTGTAGTGTATAAGTGTGTGATTTGTGTATGTCACAAATTTCGGATGCTAGATTGTTACGGTCTTCTTGCATGTCTTGCTCCAAACAATTTTCTTTCCCATTTTTGACAAACTATTAATTGTTGTATCCACAAATTTGACAAATTGTGAATCTCTCTTACTGGGACAGTTCAATAAACATTGTCTCGAAAATAATTTCATAATTTCAGCTTTAACTCAAGATCGTTCATATATTAGATATGTTCCCAAATTTTGTTGTGTTATTTCCTAATTTTCTCGAATTTTAGAATACAACATGAATGCGGGTAACAAATCTTTTAAAGTGCCCATAGTTGAGAACATTAAAAAAAAAGTTGAGTGTGAAGTAATACTTTGCTTTGGTTTTGGTGGTGTAGCCGTGCAACAACTAGATTTTGGCGACATTGGGTTGTGGTGCATTGCTGTGTATTAGCAATACAAATGATAAAAGGAGTGTGCAGAAGGGGTTATAATAGGAGTGGGTGTGGTGATACTGATAAGAGTTTGGCGAGACCTAGAGGTGGATTTCTTGGATTATTTCTTTTCAGCTAGTTCAAGCTCTTTTGAGGATTCACTAGAAGTATTTATTTTTTTAGAGGGAGGGGTTGATATACATAAATTCAGTAGAGGACTCTGCCTGGCGATTAACATGGCCATACTAACCGAGAATCTAAAGAAATTCCCACGTCAATAGAAGAAATAGTATGTAAATCTAGTTAATTGATGAAATTGGTCAAGGTGACACCGATTAATTCTAAATTTTAATATTATTAAATCATGAAGAAAGCTATAATTAAGAAACCAAATGCAAAGAGCATTTATTAAGTACAACTTGGTACGCAATTATTAATTTTGGTTCTATAATTATTAAATAAAGAAAAATACTAAAGTGATTTAGAAGTCAGAGTAATTCTGAATTTTTTGAAAAACTAAGTTCATGAAGAGCTATAGGCTCCAAACCGGCTAAACTAAATATATATTAATTTCAAAAAATTAAGAAAAATACTAAATTGATCTTACAACATGAGCTAAACATATTTATCTTGTGTTAAGATCCATTTTGTAAATATTGATGTTAACAGGTTTGTCTTGAAAAGTATTTTCATACTTATATTTTCAATAGCTTTTATGATAGATATATATATATATATATATATAATTAGAAAATAAAATGCTAAGCATGTGTATTTTGAGATTGTGTCGATGTTCATTAAAAAAGAAATGGAGAGAGTTGTATAGTGTAAAGGAATAGGTAGCTAGTAACATTTTATCCTGTACATCCATGTCATAAAGAACAAAAACCATAAATTAACTGCACCAAGTTCATCCATCATGAAAAGCTAGCCAGCCTTAAGAACAAGACAACTCCAGTCAAAAGCACAAACATCACAAAAACTCTCAAGTCATCACCATTAGAAGTACACCCCAAAACCCCAAAAGCCAATATCACCTCCCCCTTCCACTTTTTATAAACCCCTTTGTATTCCACTTCTCTACACCATCTTTCTCTCCTTCCCCTTTTGCTGTTTTTGCCCCCTCTCGTCTTCTTCTCTTTGGAAGAACACCTCCAATTAATCTTCTTCTCTTTTGCTGTTTTTTCCCCTCTCGTCTTCTTCTCGATCGATCACTTTGCAAAAAGTTTTGATTTTTGTGGTTTATGCACAGCATTGGCAGCTATCGTCTGCCTTTTCTCTTTGCCAAAAGCTACTTTGTCGCACCAGTCATCGGCATGTCGACGGTCCAGAGCGGCAGCCCGAGCCCCGCGCCAGCGCCGGCGGTGGAGGATGCGAGCAAACACTGGGCGCGGCACGGCGCAGTGCTGACGGCGTGCGTCGTCGGGATTAACTTGCTCATGGTCCTCCTCGTGTTCTTCTACTTCTGGCGGTTCTTCTCCGGGAAGCGTGGCCCGCCGTCGTCGTCCACGGCCGGCGCCGGTGATGAGGAGGCGTCGTCGTCCGACACGTCGCCAGCGGCCTCGCCGGGGCGTCGTGGCGGCGGCTGCGCGAGTGGCCGGTGGGGAGCCGACAGCAGGAGGAAGAGGACATCGCGTCGTCCCTGCCCGTGTCCGTGTACTCCTCCGCCTCCGACGTCGACGCCGGCGGCCAGCAAGCCGGGAAGACGGCCGAGTGCGCGGTGTGTATCGTGGAGTTCCACGACGGCGACCTGGCGCGCCTCCTCCCGCGGTGCGGCCACCGGTTCCACGCCGACTGCGTCGGCGCGTGGCTGCGGCTCCACTCCACCTGCCCGCTCTGCCGCGCCACCGTGCTCCCCCTCGCCGCCGCCGCCACCGCCTCCGAGACCAACAACAACGACCCAAAGGACGACGCCGCCGCGGAGTGCCCGGTGTGAGGAGGAAAGGGCGCGGCATCCGCCCCCACCAGCGCAGCGCATGCCGCGCGGCGCTCGCGCTAGCGCTCTCGCCGGCGACAGGCGAGACGACGAGACACGCAACGGAGGCGGGCGGCGCCGGGGAAGAAGGCGACAAGCAAGCATCTTTCGATCGGCGGCGTCGTTGTCCAGATCAGTCTGATGAGATGAGATGAGACGAGGCGAGATTGCCTTCAACTTCAACTCGTACGGCCGCTTTTGTTATCTTCTTCTCCATCTCTTCTGCTCTTGTCAGTAAGTGCGGTACACTACATTAATTTGTAGTGCATATATGCTGAGGATTAGTTACCACATAACTGTCCATACATGTATGTCATATTGATACATATACCCTCTGTAAATAAAAAACCCCAACATCTAAAGCACTAGTGTGCATGTCTTTCTTCTAGATCTGGTTGTGTGTGCGTGTGTGTCTATATATATATATATATATATATAGATGTATGTATGTATATATGTATGTATGTATGAGATTGTCTATATATATGTATGTATGTATGTATGTATGAGATTGGAGTAGCTTATATGATATGTTGTATAATTAAGAGCTAGTACCTAGTTTGTGCATTCATGCATGCATGCATGTCATAGAATTAGTAGCAGTTGAAGTTGTAATGAAGGTGTGGATGTAAAAATAAGTGACAGAAGAGCATTATGAATTAATCATGTTAGTTAATCTTGTGGTTTCATGCGGATGATATTTATTGCAGTGGGCACACAAGGGAAGATCGAAATGAAATGATGATCCTATTCCTAGACCTTTAATTCGCTTGGATTAGTCGTCGTCCAGATAAGTGAGAGTTTATAGCAAAGGCATTTGTAATTGAAATCGATCGTAAATGTAATTTAGTCGTTGCTCATGAACTTGGTCGCTAGCTATATGTGTGTGTGTGTGTGGAGCTAAGCTCACCTCAATCCAGCCAGTGTGAATGTTTGATGTTAATTATGGCCACTGATCGGTATCGAAACTTCGTTTCGATTGTGGTCGCTATATAGATCTCGCAACAGTCACGGTTTAATGAAATATTTTACTTTAGGAAAAAGATTTTGTGCAAATTCAACTGAATTATAGCCTAGCTACATTTGGGCGCTCGCTAAAACACGGTAAAAAAACTCTTGGACCTTTCTAATCTAAAAGGGAAAAAAAATATCCTGAACCTTTCGACAAATACAACAAGTAGGCACGCAACCACTGTTCCCGTGCAGGGCAGAACACTGCAGTAACAGCACGCTATCAACAAGCGATGTTACGCTCGCTGTCTGTCAAGTCACATCGACCAGCAGCTGCACGACTTGATCAAATAAGAATAATACGACGATACGTTAGAAAAAATAATTTATAAATTATATATATATTTGTCACTTAAATATCAATGCTAAAAAAATAAATTTTGATGAAAAAATTCAAAATCAACTTCAAAATATTCTATAGAGGAAAGTATGGAGGTAATTGTGCTGATTCTTTGGTTTTTGTCGCAATAAAGGGCTAGCTAGCTTGTTTCAAGTGAGAGTTAATTTATCCTCTTCTGTTTTTTTTAAAATAATGAAGTGAGGGAATCATTGGGGTGAACAAGTGTTCAAAGTACTACAAGTAATTAGCTTTCCAATATTAAGAGATTCCAAATAGTGTCCTGTGTGCTTACAAAACGCACGGTTGGAGTGATGCGTATTTGCATTTCTTTGGAAGTGACAGCTAGCTGACGCCCAAAATTAAGTTGTGACTAACTTTGATGAGGCCAGGTTATGCAGATAAATAATCAAGAGAGTTTATACGGCATGTAGTTTCAGATGCATATATATGTATGAGTTGTAGCATCCATAATGTGATAATTCATAGAAACACGTAATTATTCATAATGTCACTCTGGTCTATTCTCACTTAATTATGTTGTTCAATCGGTCCAAAATGCATGCCACCTTTTCTTTTGTCACTATACACCCCGCCTTAACCCATACTTAATGAAGACTTCATTAAAATTCTACTAAAAACGTACCCACAGAATTTGAACTTTGGTGAGGCCAATCACCACCAATAGCCTAGGTATTTTACTTACGTACATAGTGGTTTTCTAAAAAAGAAATTTGAATTTGAATTTTTTTATGGAAATATCATTTTTACGAAAACTAAAATGTAAGCTTCCCAGGCCAATATCATTTTTATGGAAATGATTATCGATAGGTTGAAAATTTTTATATTTATCAATTTAACTATTTAAGTGATCATTGCAATACAACGTTGAAAGAAATTTAAAAATCAAATCAAATTTTATATATAGGAAAACAATGGTAAAAAGTACTATTTTTACGAAAACGATCCTTGGTCAGTCGAGAATTAATTTCTACTATTTTTATCCCAACGTGCTAGGGAGCTATCGTTACTACTCTTAGAAAATTGCATTATTCTTATCTTTCAATAAAATTTATTGATCTTGCCTTGGGCTTAATATTCACTCGTGAGGCAATTAATAATTAACCACCATGTAACCATGCATCTCTCCCCAAAAGTTAGGTGAGTGTTGCAAGTTGCAAGTATGGGTTTTTCGCGGCTTTCGTGGATTTCGCGCGGTTTTCGCGTGGTTTTCACGGTTTTTCGTGCGGTTTTCGCGGTACGCACGAAATCGTTCAAATTCAAATTTTTACTGTTTATTGTCGTCGGCTTTCGCGAATTTCGGCGAAATTTATCGTGCCGCCGGCATTGCAAACCCTGGTTGCAACCTGTTGAACCCGTACAGCCAAAAAATAACCAACCATCATGCAGTTCTAGCTTTTCGTGAAATTCGATACAGTATATATTGTATTAGTTTGCAATTATAGTACAATACAATATGTATCTATGTATCTAGTTATATCTGCAGCTCATATGGAACAGTGTAGCATGCATATTATAAAAGGACTCCCTCACTTTAATTTTTCTAAAAGATAAGCATAAAAAACAATGATAACCTATTTATTGAATAAGAGGTGATTGAAAAGCAACAGGTTGGTTGTGGATAAAATTGGCTAAAAAATTTAAAAAGAAATGATTGGTAGGAAAAGTACATTAAATTAAGGGAGGGACGAAGGGGTATATTATATGAAGAATATCTTAGCTTGCAACGAAATAGTTATACTGGTTAGTTTTTTATATTGAAATTTGTCCATCAGATTTAAATTCAGGTACTAGCTAGACTTAGACTTATATATTGATACTCGTATTTAAAATTAATTGTTTTTCTAATTATAAATAATTAATGTAAACGAGACGGTTGTAATAATTTCGTCAGAATGTTTGATGCTCGTGGAGAGTGTGTGTTTGCGATGACTTTGTCAGGCTATTTGTGATGACTCTGTACTGTGTTTCGGGGAAAAAACAACTTTAGCTTGCAGCAAAGGACTAAGATTTTTGTTCATTTTCTTTTATTAATTGCGGAAGATAGGATTGGCAAAAAGATTGGCCCAGAATTTGTGGGCGAGTAGGCAATATAATATATTCCTCTCCCGTCGCCGTCGCCGTCTCGCCGTGGTGTGGCTCCCGGCCGTCGACCGTCAGTTGTGCCTCCCTCAGTTCACACCGCTTCGTACCTTTCGTACGTTCCGTGACCGGCTAATATGTTGCGACAAGAACTAGCAATTAAAAACAACTAAACCAGCTAGTACTGAGTTCTTTTCAAATTGGCGTTTAGTGATCAAAACATATTTTTGGTCACCGTTTTTTCTTCTCTGAAGCCGACGTCCAGACACGGAGACATGCATGCCTACATGTTTACATGCGGTCCATGTCATGGGAAGAGAGAGAGAGACCGTCCTTTGGTTGTACGAACAGGTAAGGTACTGCATCTGCATATATATTCGGTAGTTGTTGGGGCTTCATCGACCGTAGAATAATTTGTCTAACATTCCATTAAACACTTAGAAACACTCCTACTAAACACTGTCATATGACACTCCTATAAACAATCACAACACACCTCATAGTACACTAATAAATCAGATAAATTCATATAAATTCTGAGAAAAAACAAAATTTTAAACAATTGGTTTTCATTTAATCTGGTGAACTTATTATTTTTAACCCTATTATTTTTAACCGATCTACGTTAGACTAGCCTAGCGCATTTTTGAAAAACAAATTAAGTTTTTATCTTATTAAATCGAACTTATTAAATATTATGATTTTTTATTAAACAATAAGGTGATTTTAAAATTTGAAGAAAACCAATAGTAAAACGAGAAAGTATTCACTATAAATTATGACCCGCATGTCAATGATACAGATGATATAAAAATAAACATCATCATTAAAATAATATTTGAAGTAGTATAAATTAGAAAAATAAATAACCAACTCCTAACCCCCACGGCCCCACCGTGACTAGCCCGTAATTAGTGGATGAATACATAAGTACGTACACACCTCGTCCTTCTGTTCCTCCCGTTCTCTTCACTATTTTCATGTTACATTTAGTTAGAAACATGATTTTTGATTAAAAAAGTTAAATAACTATAACATGTAAATCGTAAAGCTAACTTATACTTCACAGCGAATATTTATTACAAAATTTACATTTAAAGAACTATATTTACTATATTTTAATTTTTTTAAAAATGTCATTTTTTGTTATTTTTTTACTTTTTGCTAATCAAAGATATGAAAAACAATGATATATAAAATTTACCATCAAACACATCTTCATAATAATTAAATTTTAGATCTACAATTAACTATACCATCTAAATCATACAGCTAATTTGTATGTAGCAGATTATTTATGATTAAATTTATATTTAAAGACCCGTATATATTTAAATCTAATGATCAAAATTACGGGTCGACAATTAAAGTGAAAATAAAATGTTAGATTTTTTCTTGATAATATTTTTTTTATGAAAATTGTTAGATAGAAGATAGGATGGTGATATAGAAGGCCAGATGGGCCGGGCCAAAGTGGGTCGGCACGGGCACGCGTGTACTGTAGAAGGGACGGCACGACATGAAACGATGGGGAAACGGGTTGGGCCGGCATGGCATGACTGGCCGTGCCATGCTTGGCCGCCAGTGAGCTGTGGCGGCACACACGACATCTGTGCGTGCAGCACGGCAGCAGCTGCCGGGCAGACGGCACGGAAGGGGAGCGGAGCGCGGGCAACCGGGGACGGGTGGTGGCGGGTGGCCGACGGTGTCACGAGCGGCGACCGGCGCGGAGGAGGACTGGAGGAAGCGCGGGTGTGGGGCAACCAGGACGGGTGGCTGACAGCCGGCGCAATGTGGAGGACGAATCGCGGGCGCGGGCACGTGGCCGACGACGGAGGAATCACGGGCGATGGCCGACGATGTGGAGGGGCGGACGGCCGATACCGTCATGGGCGATGGGTGCGTGGTCGGCGTCGGTCGCGGCGCCGGCTTGGCTCGACGACGGCGTCCGGGCCTTGCGACGCGTGCGGGTAGATGACGTCGGCTCGGCTCGACGTCGGCGTCCGGGCGTCGCGTTGTCGCGACGCATACGGGTGGGTGGCACCGGCGTGCGGATGGACGGCGTCGGTGTTCGGATGAGGATCGAATAGATTGAAGAGAAGAAGTCAGGATGGACTTGTATGCGATTTTACCATTTTAACCTTAGTGTAAGTAGTACAGTTATAAAACTACTTGTACAAAATGGTAATTTCGTGTTAGTTGGCTAGGGTTTCCTGGCCAAATGGGCTGACCTCAGCCGATGGGCTGTAACCGGGCCCGTGCCGCACGGCCCGACCAGCCGTGGGCCGTGCTTGGGCCAGAGGTGAGGCACGTGGGCCGGTACGGCATGGACCGTCAC
Organism: Oryza australiensis; assembly: GCA_019925245.2. Classification (NCBI taxonomy): domain Eukaryota; kingdom Viridiplantae; phylum Streptophyta; class Magnoliopsida; order Poales; family Poaceae; genus Oryza; species Oryza australiensis. The sequence goes on along the minus strand of JAIFGZ020000265.1, from coordinate 2,301,319 downwards.
AATAACCATGTCTAACGGATCGTGCCTAAACGGGTCGTGCCTCAACCGTGCCCGTGTCGGGCTGGGCCGTGTGGCCCATTTGGCCACCTATAGATGGTGAGAGGAAGAATTATTGGAGGACGGAGAAAGCGTATGTACAGACATACATACGTGTGTAGGGTGCTCGGTGGAGGGTGGGCCGTCAGGGTAAGAAGAGGAGATGTAGGTTGTGTGGTTTTTTATTTATAAATTTAATGTATGAAAAATAGTGGGTTTCATCGATTTATTAGAGTGACTAATTTAATAGAAATTTGAGGAAAAAAATTATAGGTTCTCACTTACATCGTTTAGAAAGATTAGAAAACCAATGTCTCCTATCATCTCTTTCCCATCACATGTGCACACTCTCCACTCTCTCTCTCCCTATTTTTAGCTATCAAACAAAAATAAAATTAAAAGGAGAAACAACAAATGTAGATATCAAAAAGACCATAATTTTAAGCTAAACTTATAATTTATAATCTAACTGTAATTTATAATTAATCAACAATTTAAGATCCATGTGGCTATATTTTGCTATGTAAAAGGTATATATGACATTTGGGCACTTAGTATGTAATCTGAATGACAATAAAAAATATGAAAAAATATCAATATATATATATATATATTTCTTCATTATACATCAATTTATAAATATACATAGCTAAATTAAATCAATAGTAACCAAACAAAAATTATAAATCATGTTTCAAATAATGTTTTCAACAATGGACAACCTCCCTGCAATTTTACGTCTCATCTGTGCCATTGAAAACTATGAGATAATTCAGCAACATACATTGCACCATCCTATATTGTTTTACAAATATGTATAACTAAATTAGATATTTAGTACATAAGAAAATATTAGCTCAAATATGAATAGTCCAAGCCATTAAATAAAAAATTCAGAGGGACAATCATCCAAATTGCATAAAAAACATAAAATACAGACACACACAGGTTGTATCATTATAAGCAAACATGGCATAGATAAATTAGATATATAATATATATAAAAAAGAACTATGCCAAATATGATTGTATAAAAATTCTGTTGCATTTTATTAGAGAAAATAATCCGATTACTTCATATTTTTTTGCAATTAATATGCTCAAATAATCCCATCAAGCCAAATGATCTTACGCCTAATAGACTTTAGATAATGATTGCAAGCCATCACGTCTTATCCAACGGATACTCCTAAGCCTTCTAAACCAGTCGAAACATTATTTCAAAATAAAAAATAAGTGTATATTTTTATAATATATCACATTCCAAAAATTTCAAAATATCACTACACAATTATATTTCCGTGCTAGGCTACATGGAGCCTCCTTATATATCTCATAGATGGATCATCTCTCAAACTACACCAATCATATTAGGTTATATAAACTCATGCATTTAGTGAAGCTTTATGTCCCACCAGATTCATCTTTTAATAAACAATGATAACATATATGCAACTAAAAAAAGAAAAGCATTTTACTTTTATTTTACACTTACTTTTTATAGACATGTTTTCTAAAGAAAATAAGTCTATCTTTTTAACTGATGAAGACTATAAATAATTGTTTATAGGAATTACTTAAATATGAAAATATGATATAGTATAAAGCTAATATGTTAGAAAATTATGAAATTATGGCAGATGTTCCCCGGTTAATATTTCATAGTCACTAGTACAAATCCTCTCCTCTATGATGGGCCATCACATGCTTGAGATTTACGGGCCGTTACAACTAGGTCATCTCAAACGGGTCTAAAAGAGGCCGACAAAGATATACACGCACAGATATTTTAGATGTGCATAAAACTTGAGCCCGTCACAAATAACAATCGGTGACGGGCACAATAAAAAGCTCGACAAAGATAACAAACGTTATCTTTATCGGGCTCCCATAGAAGCCTGTCATCGATGGTACACATCGGTGACGGGCCCAAAACTACAGCCCGATTGAGATAACAAGTGTAGCCCGACATTATGGTCCGTCACTGATGAGTGCATCGCTGATGGGTTTATACACTTGCCCGACAAAGATAACTTTCAGTCTATAAATACCCACATTACCCATTGTTCTGGTTATACCACAGTTGGGAGGAGGAGGGGGCGAATTTTTGTCTTTTTTTCCAAGAAAATCTGAAAAATAGTAGGTCAATGCCCTTGTAGCCCCTCACCACCATCTTTACGCCCTTGTGATAGGCTTCTTCTTCCATGTTACCCCAAATGCTCAGGATATCTTCGTTGAAAATGGTGTAAAGCTCGTCTGCATTGACAGGTAAAAAATATATAAACTTTCAAAGCTTTCTACTGCATACGTGCTTGAATACATGATGTTCCATTGTTACTCAGTACAAAGACTTGTATTACCTTGCAAGAAGCTGCTTTGAACACTAGTATAGAAATGACGAGTAAAAAAGGGCTCATCCTCTCCCAGCTGGTAATTAAGATTCCATCGATCGCAACTCGCTCGAGTGTAGCATTTGCTTTCTGCCTTTTGAAGCTCGAGTTTACATGGTAAGCCTAGACATTGCACCACATCATTGAATAAGGCGAGATCGATGTAGGTAAAGAAGGCATTGGGGCCCCTTCATTGACCAGCAGCGGGATGCGGTGCAGTTGCCGATGAGACGACCAAGGTGATCTACTCCATTGACCGCGACTTGTTGGAGTGTGGGATTTGCTTCATGCCTTTTGAAGCTCAAGTTTACATGGTACTCCTAGACATGGATCATACTAACGCACGCGTCCACTACTCGTCACCACCACCTCGATAACAAACTGCTGCATGCATGCATTACAAAAAGACATGACTGAACTGACTTATGATTTTGGAACAAGAGGTGGTCCCCCTGGCTTTGAGGGAAAACTCTTCAAAGCTTGTAAACTCAAATCATCCCTGTGTGGCTCTAAGCATTGTCGATTTATACCGATCGTACTTGTAATGCAGAGAGAGTTGGTTGCTGTGAGACAGTCCTCCCAAGAGGCCTGTGCTTATAGACATGAGGATGACATCCTCACGCAAGCATTGGGCACCGACGAACACTGTGGACGGACAAGGGGCGTTGGCTCTAATGTTCCTTGGAAATATGGACTTCCAGAATACGTCGGGCAGTATAAGAAGCAGGCCTTTACAAAGAAGGCAAAAAGAGATGCACGCCTAGTTGAGAGATCTGGGAGCAGGTTAGAGCCGAACTGAGCTTAGAAATTGAAGAGAAGCTAGACCATGCTGCGGAACGGATTAGGCAGCGGATCTTCGTCCAGCAGCAGACCATCGCACGCACTGTCGCTCTGGATCAAGAAAGTCCAACGGAAAGACTGAGCAGTTGTGCATCAATTGAGGCGGTGAAAAATCCAACACCAGTCCTAGCCGCCGTCGACCATATAACGGTAAAACTCTAGGCCAAAATGCATAACACTCTTAACAAATACATTTTTGATAAATTATCTAAAAATTATGTTTGGATCTATCGCAGAACCAACTAATTGCGTGCTAAGAGTTGAGGTGATGCTCTCTTTCATGGTTCCGGTGGCCGAGAGACTAACATTCAATGCAAACGCCGATACAAGAGTGCACGGGTTGCAACTTATGGCCGGATATGCAAAAGTGCAAGTGGACAAAGTGAAAGATGATTGGGTCCATCTGCTGCTGCAGCATCCACCGAACAACGAGATCCTAACCCTAGGAGCTGCACGAGAAAGCTTTATCCAATGGCCGAAGGAGCTCATTGACATCAAATTAACTCTGATGTCAGCCCCTTCATCTCCCTTAGGTGATCCAACCCCTCCATCTCCCTTAGGTGATCCACAAGATGACTCGATCGAGCTACTGTATGACACCGACTTTGGCGGGTCTAGCTCTAAATGGCCTGCTCGCTCTGAATCATCATCTCTGGAGAAGGGCAAGAAAGCGGCGTCGGAGCCATCTGTATGCATGCCAGTTGAAGTACAAGACCACTTCATTCGCATGGCAATGCCGCCAACACCGAAGGAACCAATTTTGGACTACCGACGCACAATCAACAAAAGAAAATTGCGACAATTTTCCAGGGAAGAGTTCATGAAAGACATAGCACAAAAGTATGAGCAAGAAATTGTTGAAAGTTCAGGGGTGAAGAGTTATACTGATGTGCAAAATATGCGAAGACCCCTCAGCCAGCTAAGTTCAAGTTAGGTGCTCCTTTGACCACCCCTGAATATCGCAACGTAGTTGGAAATTGCACTCAGATGAGAAGGGTAGAAGAGTGGTTCCTACAGATGGCAAAGGAGGGTAAGGAGATGTTCACTGTCTTTTATAGGGACGAGGACTTCCATCACGAGGATGGTATAATCTGGGTTTCATTTGAGAAACTATTTCAGCTATACAATCTGAGAGACCTAGACATATCGATATTTCAGCTATGGGCATTGTAAGTATACTCGAACCCCTCGCTATTATTTCTAAGTTGATATCCTCATAGAGTGTCTAACTTGTTTCCTTATGCAGAATGGGGACTCTTGAATATAGAGCAACATATAACAAAGTAGGATTTCTCGATCCAGGGGTTATCAATTCCAATCAGATTGATGACAGTCCAAGGTCCCAAAAATGGGTGCTGGACTATCTCTACAACTTCATTGTCAAGCTTAAGGACATGAATACCATCCTTTTTCCCTACAACTTTGAGTAAATATGACATTTGTTGTTGTACATACCATTTATGCTTGAAGGTGTTAATTGCTCTCTCCATTTGTATGCAACCATCACTGAATCCTTCTTGCCATCCATTTAAATGAATCTAGGATTGTCGTCATGTATGGATTAAGGAAACCGCAAGAAGCTTTCCAATCCGTCATTGACATCCCAAATAAGACACTTCTGAAGTATAATAAAAAGTATCATCAACACGCTCCATGTGCCGATACATTTCGGGTTTGCTGCCACCGTTGGTGCCAACATCAAGAACCAGGCACAAGCATATGTGATTTCTACGTGATGAAATTTATGTGGTTTTACCTAGAGGACCGTAACTGCCACATTTTAGATTTTGAGGTTCGCCATATTTGTTAAGAAGTAAAAACATGTTTCTAAATAGATATTACATTTTCACATATTCAATCCTTTCATTTGCAGAAATTAGATCTCCCGACAAGTCAGTTATTGCCACATGTTTGCTTAGCCCTCACTGAACAACTCTGCGGATTCATCTTCCGACATGTCATCTCGTCAGGCGGCGCATATCACGTTTCGAGAGCTCCAGATGGGCTAATGGCTTTCCTTAAGGCTGGTAGCCCTGGTAACACTTTAGACAGTCGATCAACGACAAAGAATAAGCATTAGAGTCGATCGATCACAAAGAATAATTTTGATAATCATTTGTAAATTACAATTTTGTCAAATGTGTTCATGAGAAATATATGAATAATGGATGTGTTTGTGGATAGATGTGTGAATGTCAGATATATGTGAATGTATGTGAAATTCAAATATATGTGAATTTTGCAGTGGGCATGGCTAGCCAAAAATAATTTTTTCTTTCTGGGAAAAACTCATCGGTGACAGGCTTTAAAAGAAGCCCGAAGGAGATTACAGTCATCCGTGACAGGCATAAATTAAAGCCCGATTGAGTTGTTAGTCACCCGTGACAGGCATAATTTAAAGCTCAATTGAGTAGTTCGTTATCCGTGACAGGCTTTAGTTGTGGCCCGTTTGAGATTGTACAATTGGTGTCGGACCCTTGTTTGACTGGTCTTCTAGGTCAAACATATTGGTGACGGATATAAGTTTAGGCCCGACAAAGATAATTAAAATCAGTGACGGGCTTTTGCCCGATAGAGATGACTTCTCACAACGATGACCTTTTTGTCGTGACGGGCGCCATACCCGACATAGATAAGGGTTACCACCTGATTAAGATGAGGATAACCGTTATAGTGAGTACACCTCAAACACAATAAACATAATGTACAACGCATGCCTGCGCGAATGCATGAGCTATTTTTCTAGTTGACTTAAAAGGAAATGCTGAAAAGGAAATTTCATAGAAAATGTTTTAAAATCAATTTTAATTTTTTTTAAAGTTAAAATTTTGACTTTGGTTTTAGTTTTTTAAGGAACCGATGAAGCTGCTAGATAGATGGTTGTGGATATATATGGAAAGAAGTCCATAATTGGCCATCGAACTATCGTGAAAGTTTGTATTTGATCATCCAACTAGAAAACCGGATATCCTACACCCCTAACTATCAAAACCATGCATCTTCGGCCATCCGACCCGGTTTTGCAAAAGTCTCATGCCACAATGGCGTTGAGTGATGAGTTAGCATTGCCCATTAAAAGATCCTTTCTTTTTCATTTCCTTCTTTTTCCCTTCTTCTCTTCCTCTGATGCCGATGCCTGCCATCTATAGCCGGCATGGCGGCGCGCGCGCCTGGTGCGACATGACCATGGCGGCGGCTCAGCACACAGGCAGCGGCCCGACGCAAGCGTGGGTGCGGATGCTTGGCGGCCTGCGAGGGCAGCAGCTGAGACAGTGCGGGCGTGCAAGTAGCAGCACCACGCAGTGAGGCTAACACGCGCACGCACACACACACACACGAGGAGATGGGCCGCCATGGTCATGTAGGGGACGACGCCGGCGTAGACACTGGGCAACATCGTCGTCTCCATCGTCGGCACCGGCATGCTCAGCCTCCCCTACGCCTTCCGCACCTATGGCTGGCTCGCGGGAGCTCTCGGCATCACCGACGCTGGTGCCGCCACCTACTACTGCATCCTCCTCCTTGTCAATGATCACACATGCTTCCTCTCTTTGCTTAATTAAGTTGCTTCCAATCACATGATTAAGTGATTGACTAGTGTAATTAATTTTGTGTTTTTGGTTCATTTTGAAGCTGGATTGCAGATATAAGCTATGGGAGCAAGAAGGGGAAGTGGATCACGACGGCAACTACACCTATGGCGACCTCGCCGAGAAATGCTTTGGCGCCATTGGGAGATACTTCACTGAGGTCACCATCATCCTCTCCCAGACCGGTGGCTTCGTCGCCTACCTCGTCTTCATTGGCCAGAACATCTGCTCCCTCTTCCCCACCATAGTCCTCGCGGTGCTCCTGCCAGCCGAGGTCGCTCTCCTTCATCCATTCGCTGTTGTCGCTGGTGCCATTCGACATCCTCATCGACGCGTGCACTGTCTTGGCCATGGCCACCGTCGTCAAGGAGGACCTCCAACTTCTCGCCGGCCGTGGCGGAAGCCTGTTCCAGGGGTGGAGCATGTTCGCCGGGCTCTGGGGCGTCCCGTTCTCCTGTAGCGTCGCGGTGTTATGCTTCGAAGGGTTCTGCCTGACGCTGGCACTGGAGGCGTCCATGTCCGACCAGAGGAAGTTTGCCCCGTGCTCCTCCAGTCCATCACTGGTGTCACCACCGTGTATGTCTGCTTTGGCGTCTGCGACTACCTCGCCTATGGCGACGCCACCAGAGACATCGTCACTCTCAATCTTCCCAACAACTTAGCACGTTGTAGAGCGGCGAGGGGTTGTCGAGCATGGCGGCGCGGCAGAAATACTCAGCGGCGGGGGCGACGGCGGCTGCTGACTCGACTCTCGGCGCCAGCGTGGCATGAGATTTTTGCAAAATCGGGTCGGATGGCCGAAGATGCATGGTTTTGATAGTTGGGGAGTGTAGGATATCCGGTTTTCTAGTTGGATGGTAAAATACAAACTTCTACGATAGTTTGATGGCCAATTATGGTCTTCTTCCATATATATGTGCTTGCACTCTGTGTTATCGGCATAGACGCACTAAAGACACATCTATTTATCTTCTATACCTATACTAATTTGACAAGTCGTGGCAGAGTGAATGATCGGCCCTAGGTTCTTCGTGGCCCTAGGTCCTGCGTTGGACGCTTTATTATCCCCCATGTCATTGTTCACCAATGACTAAAAGGGTGTTTGGATGAAGAGACTAAACTTTAGTCCACATCAAAAGTTTGGACATCGAACTAATTATAAAAATAACTACAGAATCGGAGGATAATTCATGAGACAAATCTATTAAGCCTAATTAATCCATGATTAGCAAATGTTTACTGTAGCATTACATCGTCAAATCATAACGTAATTAGACTCATTAGATTCGTCTCGCGAATTATCCATCGATTATGAATGGGTTTCATAAATAGTCCACATTTAATACTCCAAAATAACATCTAAACATTCGATGTGACAGGAACAGTGGCTATATGCAAAGAGGGTCTAAAATGATAAAAGTTATTGATAGAACTACATAGGCAAGGAAAGTAAGTACAAAAGAGTGGTTATATTAACGAGCTAATAACAATTAAGTTGACAGAGTATCACATATATAATTGTAAATTGACTAACAATTTATTCACTTGAATTTTTTTAGCATCACATAATGATTACATCAATTCACAATACGGTTGGCCTCTATTGGCGTGTCCTCTCTCCTTCTGGGTTCTTGTATTTACACCTTCGGGGGCCCCTTGTCTAGGTAAGTACGGAGGCAAGTATGGAATACGATCCGAGTAATCCTTGTCGTGTCCAAGTAGGACTTTGCTTCTTCTTTTTTATCTAGAATACCTTCTGTATATGAGGTATGATTCCGTAAACTTGGTATATGGCGAGCCCCGTCAAGCCTAAAACAAAAGTATTATGTATGCCTTATGTATAACACTGTCAGTAGCCTTTGACCTCAATGCAAATAATCGGACTAGCGTTCTCGACCATGTAGCCTGAAGATTTATCAATGTTAGAATCACCTAGCCGTTCTCGGAATACCGAGTAGGCATGGAATTCCCAACAAGTCATCTTTCCTGGTCATCATAGAGAATGTGACCATTGTTTGAATTTGGATTGAGGTCAAAAATATCATCTTGACTGGTAACCTATCATTTTGTTCACTCTTTCTTTCTCCTTATGTAGGTTCTCATACTCATACAAGATATGCAACCATGATATATCATTGTCATCCTGAGTTTCTTGTAGTCGTCACAAAATGCGACCCCAAGACTACTCTTCGACTCTGCTCTGTCATAAGACCTCTTATTTGTATTGAGACTTAAAGTAACTAATCTAGTGTCCATCTAGTCGGAAATAAATTCCGACTACCATGTGCCTTCGGACCAGTACATGTCTTTTTATCCAAGTACAAGAATTGTTGGTTTGAGCTTTATTTAGTCAAGACAAGATGCCGACTACTATAAAGCCTCCAACATATCTATTTTACTCAAGAAGGCTACTCTGATATCTAATCTCCTGACATCAATTCTTAGAACAAATTATTAGACAAAAAGCCCACAAGCGAACGTTTAGGAGTAACATGGTATGAGTTGAAAATATTGAGCATAAATTATATCTATCTATGATAATAAATGAGTACTCTCAATAGAGTTGTCCTTAGCTGAACGGAGTTGTGTACTCTTCCTAGCCCTAAGATGGTTTTATGGAAAATTTTTCATAAAAGCAGCATAAATTTCATAACAGACTATGCTGAAGTAGCGAATTCCTAACTCCCAGCCATGAAGTTTGGAAAATCAATTCCTGACTACACAGTTAGTTAATACGTTACATTAGATACTCTGATACAACCAATTCTAACATGGTCATTCGACTCTCCAGCACCTGACTAATCCAACAGTACCAGGCGTCCTCGGCCAAGGTTCTGAGATCCAGTGATTAGTTAGGCTTAACGTAATAGGATGATAAGAAACGACTTCGACTAGTAGCCATAGGAGAACGGAGGATCAACGGATAAATATTGCATATTTGATACATATAAAAACTTACATAGATTAATGCATAGGGATGATAGGATGCTACACACATTAGTCAAGCAAGGACCAAGTGTAGCCATATCTAGACCACTCGTAGAGATGGTGAGAGGATCACTACCACGCTGGTCAAAGACCAAGTATGTAGTTGTACCTCGACCACTCGTAGAAGTTGTGAGAGGATCACTACCATGCTGGTCGAGGATCAGGTGTATAGTCGTATCTCGACCACTTGTAGAAGTAGTGGAAGAATTTCTACCACGTTGGTCGAGGATTAGGTGTGTAGTCATACCTCGATCACTCATAGAAGTGATGGGAGAATCGCTGCCATGCTGGTCGAGGACCAGGTATGTAGTCGTAACTGAACCACTCGTAGAGGAGGTAGGATCATTACCACGCTGGTCGAGGACCAGGTGTGTAGTCGTACCTCGACCCCTCATAGAAATGGTGGAAGGATTTTCTACTACGCTGCAGGACCAGGTATAGTCATACCTCGACCACTTCTAGAGGTGGTAGGATGATCGCTACCACGCTGGTCGAGGACTAGGTGTGTAGTCGTACTTCGACCACTCGTAGAAGTGGTGGGAGGATCGCTGCCATGTTGATCGAGGACCAGGTATGTAATCATAGCTCAACCACTCGTAGAGGAGGTGGGATCACCACCACGTTGGTCGAGTACCAAGTGTCTAGTCGTACCTCGACCACTCGTAGAGATGGTGGGAGGATCACTACCATGCTGGTTAAGGACTAGGTGTGTAGTTGTACCTTGACCGCTCGTAGAGATGATTGGAGGATCGCTATCACGATGGTCGAGGATCAGGTATGTAGTTGTACCTTGACCACTCGTAGAGGGCTCATAGAAGTAGTGGGAGGATTGCTATCACGCTGGTTGAGGTCTAGGTATGTAGTCGTACCTCGACCACTCGTAGAGGCGCTTGAGTCGGTTATTACATGTACAACTCATGTGCCCAGCATGACTTCACATACCCAAGTTACAAGCATATCAGACGTCTGTTTGCAATCATGCCGGGTGATCAAGCCAACTATGTTCGCAAGGAGATGGTACGTAGCAACTTTTTCACAAATAGACCGGGCGTGACTGGTACTTGATGTGAGACTGCCCGCTAGTCTTTGTTGGTAGGTTTGGTACGACAACTCCTCATTTGTTCGAGAACGTTCTCGACAATGAGGTGTACTTGACCTCTACCTATTAATGTTAGACAAGAATATAACAGAGGCTGTATAAGTCTTTTAGTATTGTTAGGATATAATGAACAAATATAGATTGAATATCAGGTACTATGTATAGAATAAACAAGCATGATTTATATAGGAAAAGCCTGCACAATATATATTATATAGAAAACATACTCCAGGTAAATATAATAAATTATGGGTCTGTTTTAATAGGTACGATAAGTTTTGTGTATGAAATATTACGTAACTTTTGTGTAGATATATGCTGGATATATATACGAAATTAGTAAATTAAAATTGTGCCCGTGTGTTGCAACGGATAAAGTCGGGACGCGGCACGGATGGGGACGAGAGGGAGGGGCGGAGGCGCGGCGCGGGCGTGACGCGGGAGCTTCGAGCAGCGATGGGAGAGAGGGGCACAGGCGCGGCACGGGACACGGCGCGAATGGGGACGGGAGGGAGGGGCGCAGGAGGTCTTTTTTCCATCCAAGCCCTCTTTTCTTTTTAACATTGGGACTGCGGGTTAATTTCGAAAAAACTCAAGGGGTTTCTGTAAACTAGCCAAGCAAAACAAAATTTGGGTGAAAATACTACTTGCTTTATAAATATAGCAAAATACCCGTACGTTGCAACGGGACGAAGAAGCAGGCGGAAGGTGAAGGTCCAGGCGATGATGCGGGAGCTCCGAGCAGCGACGGGAGGGAGGGGCGCAGGCGCGGCGCAGATGGGACGGAAGAGAGAGACGCAGGAGGTCTTTTTTTCATCCAAGTCTTCCTTTTCTTTTTAGCATTGGGACTGCGGGTTAATTTTATAAACACTCAAAAGGTTTTCTGTAAAATAACATATTTTTCTTCTTTAATTGGTTTTTTAAATAGTCAGACGGATTGTGGGTTAATTTCAGAAAAAACTCAAGGGGTTTTCTGCAAAATAGCCGAGCAAAACAAAATTTCAGTGAAAACGCTACTTACTTTATAAATAGATATAAATTTATTAATTACCTTTGTATTTATATGGTGACTTGATGGACAGGTGCATTGGTAAATCTTCCATACGGCCACGTGCATTGCCTCAGTGCACATCTCAGAATGCCTGGTGGCTGGGGTAGCAGACGGTGTGTATGTATATCTTGTGCCTTGTGCTCACCTATGCATGTCTGCCTGTAGTCAGACTGCTAGCGGAGAAGGGATGCGGATATGCCGTGTACGCTTGACGCGGAATCCTGCCTGGTGGCTTACAACATCCGGCACTATCAAAATCTTGATGTTTGCCTAATGTTTAGAAGTTTGTCGAGTATATAATTTCGAGCATTTGATAAGCAAGATATTTATCGAGTGTCTCTCGGTAAAGTCTGACACTCGACAAACTTTCTTGTTTACCGAGTGTCACACTCAGTAAAGTAGGGTACTTAGCAAAACTTCACGTTTATTGAGTGTCACAAAGCGGCACTCGATAAACCGTGGTTTTTGCCAAGTGTCTCGCCAAGGCACTCCGCAAAGATTAGAGTTTGTCGAGTGCTTAGCCGAGGCACAGTTGTATAACACCCTCCAAACGTTTTTCCGTCCCCATATACAACATGAATTACTATATATTAAAATTTGATATATTTTCAAGTTGTTCGCTATATTTAAATAATTTTTTGTATTTATAGGAACTTTTTACTAGTGCCGCTATAAGTGATTCGAATAATGGAATAAAATATGTTAAAAATAATATTCATATTATTAAGTCTATTTTGAGGCCATATATAGGAAATAGAAAGTAATTTTAAAGATCTTATTCAGGAAGACCGTGAGTCAAATAAAGTCCGCTCAATTTTTAAATTATTAAAAAACAAATAAAGTCCGAAAATCATAAGATTTGACAGAGTATTATGAAATCAAACATTGAGGCTATGATAAAAAATTTTATAAGGTTTCGTACGTTTTGTCACATACAACGCTTATAAACCGAAGCATCTCCAAATAAGAATATTAAAGTAGGGTACTCAGCAAAATTTCATGTTTTTGAGTGTCACAAAGCGGCACTCGACAAACCATGGTCTTTGCCAAGTGTCTCGCCAAGGCACTCCGCAAAGATTAGAGTTTGTCGAGTGCTTAGCCGAGGCACTGTTGTATAACACCCTCCAAACATTTTTTCGTCCTTATATACAACATGAATTACTATATGTTAAAATTTGATATATTTTTTAAGTTGTTTGCTATATTTAAATAATTTTTTGTATTTATAGGAATTTTTTACTAGTGCCGTATTTGAACTATAAGTGATTCGAATAATGGAATAAAATATGTTAAAAAATAATATTCATGTTATTAAGTCTATTTTGAGGCTATATATAGGAAATAGAAAGTAATTTTAAAGATCTTATTCAGAAGACCATGAGTCAAATAAAGTCCGCTCAATTTTTAAATTATTAAAAAACAAATAAAGTCCGAAAATCATAAGATTTGATAAAGTATCATGAAATCAAACATTGAGGCTGTGATAAAAAATTTTACAAGGTTTCGTACGTTTTGTCACGTACAACGCTTATAAACCGAAGCATCTCCGAATAAGAATATTAAAGTTTATACTCATCTCATACATTTAGAGCCATAATGATGGTCGAATTTATAGATTGGCTTCAAAACTTTTTGGATGTAATATATAACATATATGACACCATGCCAAGTTTATGGATTTCTTTTATCAATTTAAAATTTTTAATTATTATTTTTTTAGTAGGAAATTACTTTGCCGAGTGCCCCTCAATATTACACTCGGCAAAGTTTGCCTGCCTCGCTGAGGCACTCAGCAAAGCTTAACACGTGACCTCTACCCTGATCGACATAGCAAAAAAGTTTGTCGACAAAGCAAAAAAGCTTGACTCGTGGCAAAGAGTTTGCCGAGTGCCCGTAGCTGAGTACTCAGCAAATAGGCTTTTGCCGACTTTATGTTTGTCGGTAGAGGTTTGTCGAATGCTGCTCTCGGCAAACCCTTTGTCAAGTATAATTTTTGCTTTGTCAAGTGTAATGGACACTAGGCAAATGTCAGGATTCCGATAGCGGCGAGTCGGGTCAGGCCTGAACTTCTTGCCTGATCACGATCAAACTCGGTTGACGGTACCTAGTACATGCAAGACGAAGAAACCAAGCGTCAATCTGAGATTAATATAATCAAAACAAAATTAATGAGAGTATACTGAAACAGCCAACCTTATATCTCGTTGTAGAGTAGCGCTTTCATCGGCTGAGTTCCATTAATTGTAGTCGACCGGTTTGATCTAGTTGGCTGCATTGATGTTGGTCTCGAAGTAGCCAATCCGAGACGAGGCGTCGACGATATTAAATCGTTGTTCTTCACGGCGGAGACGTTTTAAAACTTGGTTGATCTTGATTGATCGATTTGTTGGTGGCGGCAGTTCCGATTTATAGGAGGAACGTACTCGGGTCGGGTTATACCTCCTAGAGCTAGATTCGTCGAGATATCCCTTGTCGGAAAGTCCATAGCAGCATTGTTTTGATAAAGACTGGGATAATGATGGTTCTCATCTGGTTAAGTCATATTTCCTAGATCTAGAATAGTCGAAGTATCTCTCATCGAAAAATTCATATCAGCAATATCTTGATAAAGGTTGAGATAACGAGGGATTTGATCTAGAGAAAAACACACTTTGGTCAGGTCATATCTCCTACGTCCGAAGTCATTGAAGAATTTTTTTGTTGGAGATCCCATCTTCTCAAAACCTTGAAGCACCAAATTTTTCTACAAAGCACGTCATTATCAACGGGCTATACCTAAAAACGGTATTTGAAAGGTATAGGGATGTTGGAACTAGGTATACGTGAGATTGAGAAAAAAAGAGACATGAGACATGTATTTTTATATAGGTTCGGGTCCCTTAACTCACAGGTAATAGCCATACTCTTGTTGGCCGAAGCCGGTGTTGCCTTTATATATCAGTATCTTACGAGTACAATATTTGAGATGACCTAATCTAGTCTCTATCGACCCAGCGACATGAAGCCCTCACATGTTGTCGATGGCTAGTGTTGTCTTCTTCCTCGAATATGAACTTAGTGAGATTGGAGATATCTCTAGATCCCTAATGTTGATCTCTATGGCTTCTATATTGGGTTTGTATATATCTGTATTGGCTGTATTCATCTCTACTGGCATGTCCTCTCTCCTCTTGTGAGTCTTGTATTTATATCATCGGGTGGCCTCTTGTCCAAGTAGAACTAGGGACCAAATATGGAATATGATCCGAGTAGTCTTTTTTTCTCAAGTAGGACTTTATTTTTTCTTTCTTATCCGGAACATTTTTTATATATGAGGTATGATTTTGTATAAAACTTGGTATATGGTGACCCTCGTCGAGCCTAACAAAAAGGTATTATTACTTTTGTATGCCTTATCTATAACGCTGACAAAATTCATTTAGCTCCTTCTATTTGTCCCAAAATAAATTCATTTTAAGTAATCATTATATCAGAGTTTGTAAAAATAGAGAATATTTGTATTTGGAGTAGATAAAGTAGGGAATAATTATTTTGTGAGTTGATAAAGTAGGGATATTATAGTTTTTTTTATATTGGTATATGTGTGGGAGTAAAAAATAAATTTTAGAACGGAGGGAGTAATACACTGGGAGCAATGATGAAATCAATATCATATACAATCTCTCAAATACGAATATAATATTATCACATTAGTATGTTGTTTGTTTAATTATTAGTCAGAACTATAAATGTTATTTATTTCTAAAAATAAGGATGTTTTATATTTTGAGATAAAACAGAGTGACGAGTACCTTCTTATTAGCTGTCATACTCTATTTTTATGTTGGTGCAAATAGGTAAACCATTCCATTGCAATTTTAATTAACTTATTACTTTCATGTGCCCCTCCCTTCTGTCTCCATCCATGTCGTATCCGCGCCGCGTCTCGACTTCATCCGTTGCAACGCATGGGCACAATTGCTAGTTACTTTCAACTTCTATACCAACACTATTTAAGATTTACACATGTTGACTCTCATTAAATTGTTTTATAATAAATAATAATTAGCAAGGTGTAATTGACTTGGGTTCTTATTTTATTAGAAGCCACTAAATTTGAAGAGAAAAACCAACACATATTATATATAACTATAATTTCTGTGTGTTTATCATATCAATAACAATCACACTACTATATTATCAGTGCCGATTTTTACTATATGAACTAGCAATAATATTTTTCTTACTATTAGTTTACTGTAGTTAGGATATGTTGCTGTTTAATTTATTGAATCATCAAATATCAAATTTTCAAGTTGTATGGGTCAAAATTCAATTGCTTGCGCCACATTTAACCACCTCATATATGAGTCGAATGGCTGAACCTTAATTGTTTCGACGACGACACATTCTTGATTCGATCACCATCGTTGCCACATGGTTGCTAATGACAGAAGTCACGGATGCCGGTTCTCGCCCTGCATGACAGATTTGGTACCCAGACGCAAGAGATTTCCACCCTGGTCCATCGCTCAACGACGTCGTTGCAAGAAACTCTTAAGCCTATCAAGCTACGTGTCGAAACTTAGTTTCGGCAATATAATTTCTGGGGTCGCAGTCGAGATCGCCAAGCACAATGGGTTAGAAGGAGAAGAAGATTTAGACAGGTTCAGGTCCTCTCGTGAGGTAATACCCTACTTCTGTTTTGATGGATTCGATCCGCCGAGTGTCTTTATTGATCTCGTGTGTCTAAAGCTCTTGCTTATGAAATCGTATGATTCCGATATCCCTCAAGGGACGCCCCTTACCCCCCTTATATAGTCTTAGGAGGAGGGCTTACAAATCGAAAACCTTATCTTATTCTAAGTTGGTTTCCTCAATCCTACCAAACTGTGACTATAGGCCGATTGCCTTATCTCTATCGGCAATCGTAACACCCAAGTCATGTTCGGTTTACAGATATGGTAGGCACAATCTATCCCTACCTCCAGTCGGATAAGCTTGCCATGTAGATACCCCATTGCCATAATCTCCACAGTAGCCCCCGAGTCCTTTTCAGTCGACGAGACAGCTCAGCTTCAGACCAAAACAGCACACAGCAAAAAACCTCTTTGACCGAGTGCTTTTGGCGCCGAGTGATTCCATCATCTCTACCTGAATCTTCTCGAGTGGCTCCAAAGACTGTGAAGGGCTGGAAAATATCTAAAAAATTCTCAAAAATAATTATCTAGGTGCATCTCCTGATGCACCTAATTAGGTATAGCCTCCGACTATATGGTTAGTCAAAATTTGACTAATCGTATAGTCAAGATCTATAAAAAATCATTCTCATGCAGATGTTTAGCTCAAGCTAAAGCAACCTCATCACCCGGCAAACTTGTGCTTATCCGAGTGAATTTGTCCGAGTCATCTCAGAACAAATAATTCAATCATCCCTCATGGGTGTAAAGCATTCGGTAAGCTTATGCCTATCCGAGTGGATCTGCCCGAGTCATCTCGGAACAAATATTTTAATCATCCCTCACAGGAAAACGACTTCTTTCAATCATATGAAAAATATGACCAAGTTATTAAATAGCTTTTGCCATAATACTGGTCTCAATCTATAAAGATCTTCACCAAGGTGGAAAAATAGCATTGATATAATCATTTAATCAAATGCTAAAAAACCAAACAGCCCTCGTCATCAAGGCAGCTATAAAAACTTAGCTATTGCCTTTCAAGTTGCATCATGCTAGCTTCTCATGAAGTCAAGCAAACCGCAGTATGAAAGGATTTCCAAAGGTATAGAGTATTCGGACACGTGCATATTGTCAGGGCAAATCTGCTTAAGCTCATCCGCTTAAGTCCCTAAGGACACGCGTCGGGCCACACCTTAACTGGGCCGTAGATTTTCTTATGGGCTCGGCCCAATCACAAGAAAACCTAGCGCAACCCTCAAATCTTTCTATAAAGGCTCGAGGTCGTCCCCGCCTCTTCATCTTTCAAGAGATTCCTCTTTTCGCAGCACTGTTCACCAGTTTCCTGCGAAGAACCCTAGACTCGCGCGCTCCCAAATCCATCCATCCAAGAGCTCGCTTCTCGCCACAAACAGACTTCCGCAGTCGACCCTCCAAGATCTCTTGCTCAAATCGCTATCCTTTCCGACGGATCCACTTCCCATTCATACCACACTCATGGCGGAGGAAAAGAGGATCCCGTTTGACCAATGGGCCACATCGGATGTGAGGGAATCCACCCTCAAGGAGATGGTGAAGCATGGCGTGCTTCCCCTAAAGGAGATCGTGGGCTGACGCCCGGTGGCGGGTGAGGACTTCCCAACCCCGAACACCGGTGAACTCGTTGTTTTTACTTCTTTCTTCTATTGCGGGTTTAGCCTTCCCACCTCCGAGTTCTTCCGGGGGCTTCTGGATTATTATGGGCTTCAACTCTACCATCTGAACCCCAACTCGATGCTTCACATCGCTCTCTTTATTCATGTATGCGAAGCATTCCTTGGCATCCTCCCCACTTCCAACGTTCCGCCGCATGTTTTATCTTAAACCACATCCGAATAAAGATCACCCATGCGTTGTTGGCGGGCAGGTTTCAACTCCGCGGATCTCTCCGCAAGGAGTACTTCTCTCTTCCTTAAAATCTTCCAATAAGGGATGGCACGCGGGCCGGTTCTATATCGCAACCTCGAACCCACTCGCCGCTTTCGTCGGTCTTCCCCCGTCCCCGGGGCAACTTGGAGCACTGTTCCGGTAGCCCAAGATTGGGACGAGGCCAACAAGCGCTGCGAAGATCCGGCAATGAAACGAAGGGTCTTCGCGGCGAGCGATCACTCGGCACTTCATTCGGTGCCGACTGGCTCCAATCAAGGAGAAGTCAAAGCCAGCCTTCGAATACAAGATCGGGAAGGACCCCAATCGGGAAGATCCAGATCCACTCGGCTACGAGATCCCGAAGATCCGGATGTACAAGATCTTCTCGACGGGCATTGCGGTTGAGCGTGCCCTCATTCGCCGGTTCTCCCTTCGGCATCCACCGACCTCCTCCTCCGGTAGCATCGGTTGCTTCATAATGTCTTGCAGTCTTGATATCTTGTCTCTTCGTGTTGTGCGAACTTCTCTTGTAGGAAAATGCTTTCGTTACCTACAAGCCATACAAGGTGTCCCATGATGACGCGTCGCGTCGCCCCGCCAAGAAGCCGGCTGACGGGATCAAGATCCAGAGCGATCCAGTTGGGAAGCGGGCGGCCCCGAGTGAGGACACAAACAAGCGGGCGAGCAAAAGGAGGCTCATCATCGAGGATTCGGACGATGACGTCCCGGCTCCTCCAGTCGAGACCCCTCCTCTAAGGCGATCGCCGAGGACGGCGCCGAAGATCCGCCGGTCGTCCAGGTAAGTTTCATGACTGAAGTCCGAACTTTTTTGCTGAAAGCTCTCTTTGTCTTTACCCCGGCTGTATTCATTATCACAGGAGGCCCCAGGACATAGATCCTGCCGGGAAGGGTGAGGTGCCGATCCCCGCCGCTGCTCCCGAGGCGCCGAAGCCTGCAGAGTCAAAACCCCGGAGCCCGCGTCCGAGCGAGAGCGCTCCGGGCAAAGAACCTTCGCCTCCGAAGAAGGATGCCCCGAGGAAGGAGCCCCCGACCGCCGGCCGGGACGTCCCGACCGGAAGCCGACGGCCGGGAAACCTCGAGCCGCGGCTCGGCCAGCCCGACCGAGGGTCACTCGGCGAAGAGCCGAGGAAGGAGGCGGCACGGGCATTTCCACCTAAGCTGCGCAGCCACCAGGCCGGTGAGTCTTGTATCAAAATCTTCTCTTTGCTCTTTTGGTTTGAGCCCTTGATGTCTTCATTTGTTCTTCTTATCGCGACCACGTGGAGGAAATCCCGGGTTGCGTCTTCAAACTGGGTTCCCCAATTAAGATTGAGTGGCGAGATTCGGAGGGCCAAAGGCAGGGCATCATCCTGGACAGGCAAGCTAAGAGAGAAGAAAGGGATGCCCTTGTCGATAGTTTGAACGATGCGACTCGGCTGCTCAACGTAAGCCTTAGTCTTTTTCTTTTATTGTGTTATCTTCCTTTTTCAGTCGGTCACTCTTCGGATTTCACGCGCAGAAGGAGTACTGCCGCTCCATGGCAAAGTCCGAGGTGCTGGAGAAGCTGGTTCCTCACCTGAGCTCCTTGGAGGACGTTCAGCAGAAGCTGAAAACCACTCAGGAGGAAGCCGCGTCGAGGGAGGCGGCTTTAAGGAGAGAGATCGCAAAGCTTCGGGAGGCGAACCTCGACCTCCGAGGGTCAATCGGGAGTAAGCTCATCTCTCCAAGTTTTAAGATTCTCATGTTATCCCTGGTTATTCATGATCTTCTTTCCTTATAGAAAATTCGTCGGAGGTTCATTCGCTCCAAGTCCAGCTGGAGGCAGTTAGCCTCGACAAAGCCGAACTAGAGGCCGAGTTTGAAGGTAAGCCTCTTTGAAGTGACATTCCTTGTGTTGCTTTATTTCCGAGTGCTTTACATGATCAGATGCTTTCGGCAGCTTACAAGGTTAAGACCCGAGCTCAATATGACGTCTTGCTTGAGCGGGTCAAACAAATCGGAGAAATCCAGGAGGATGTTGCCAATGCTGCTACGCCGATCTTGTTATCTTTGTTCCACCATGGAGTCGGGACCAGCTCACTTGGACCCAATTGAAGTCTTTGACAAGGCTGCGGAGGGCTCCCGACCGTATCGGCCAACATCAGCCGGCGACCAACATGGGGGCTGGTCGGCTCTTGCCGGACCAAGTCCCTTACCCCGAGTGGATATCCACTCGGTCGGGAGGGCTTCGCCGACGGGACCACGATGAGCGAGGCCTTGGATATGCTGAGTGAGGCGCAGGAGTCAGCAAAGAAGATCTCTGTTGATGTAGTGAACAATTTCCGGATTTGATTTATCTTTTGAACACTGTCTTGTAAATGTCATGTGATCGTGATGCTCTGATGTAGAACTTGTGATATATTTAGTTTATTTATGTTAATGCCTTGATCCGAGTTTTCGTGTGAAATTTCTTAAGTAGTTTTCGTCTGACGGTCACCAAGCCTAGGCTTGATTAGGTCATCAGAAAACTCTCAGTCCTTAGACACTGAACTCGAATCGAAGAACATTAAACAATGATAAACCAAATCATGCACAGAGGTTGATGAGGAAAACTTAAGCTTTATTGACATCTGTACAGCCCCCGACTGCTAACTCAAGAAGTCATCTTGCTTGAGGTTGGCAGTCAAGGAAAACATGAAGCCTTAGCCAAATTAGGCATAAAATCGTCGAAGATACTCGATGTTCCAGGAGTTCTCCACCATAGATCCGTCTTCACGCTTTAGCCGGTATGCACCGGGCCGAGTCACCTCGGCGATTATGTACGGTCCATCCCATAAGGGGGATAACTTGTGACGGTCTTTGGTGGTCCGGATCTTGCGTAGGACCAGGTCGCCAACGATGAAAGCTCGTGCTCGAACGTTGCGACGTGGTATCTTCGAGCCCTTGAAGGTATTTGGCCGACTGGATGAGGGCGCCTCCCGGGCCTCTTCCAATCGGGTGAGATCATCCACTCGGTCGGGGTCGTAGCGTTCATCGTTGAAGGCTGCGGACTCGGAGGGATTCGTACTCCATCTCGTTTGGCAACATGGCTTCGCGCCGTAGACCAAAAAGAAGGGAGTTTGGCCGGTAGCCGACCGGGTGTGGTCCGCAGCGACCATAAGACCGAGGGAAGCTCTTGGACCCACTTGCCCGCGTAGGGGTTTAGGCGATCGAAAACGCGGGCCTTGATGTCTTGGAGGACCATGCCGTTGGCTCGTTCGACTTGTCCATTTCTTTTGGGATGGGCTACTGATGCGTAGCAAATCTTGATTCTGAAGTCCTCGCAGAATTCCTTAAAGATGCCTCCCGTGAATTGAGTCCCGTTGTCCGTTATGATTCTCGTTTGGGATGCCGAAGCGGCACGATGCTGAGGAAAAATCCCGTGCCTTGTCGGCAGTAATTGTGGCGACCGGCTTGGCTTCAATCCACTTGGAGAACTTGTCGATTGCGACGAAGAGGTGTGTGAATCCTCCTGGAGCTTTCTTGAAGGGGCCGACCATGTCCAAGCCCCATACCGCGAACGGCCAGGATAGTGGGATTGTTTGTAGCTCCTAGGCCGGGACATGGCTCTGTCGTGTAAAAAATTGGCAGCCTTCGCAGGTTCGTACGACTTTGTCCGCGTCAGAGACCGCGGTAAGCCAAAAGAAACCTTGCCTGTAAGCTTTGCCGACTAGAGTGCGTGCTGCCGCGTGGCTTCCGCATATGCCCGAGTGGATGTCTTGGAGTAGCTATTTCCCTTCCTCGGGTGTGATGCATCTCATTAGGATTCCGGAGGGGCTTCTCTTGTATAGGTTGGAGTCAACCATGGCATATGCTTTGCAACGACGCCGGACGCGTTCTGCTTCATCCCGGTCTTCCGGCAACTCTTGCTGGGTTAAGAATTTGATGAGCGGCGTCCTCCAGTCGGCGTCAGCTATGGCGACTTCGTTCGCAACTTGCTCGTTGGGAGTTGTCTTTGCCGTGATGGTTGGTTCATAGAGATGTTCGACAAAGACGTCTGTTGGGGCAGCTTTGCGCTTGGACCCGAACTGTGCCAACTCATTGGCTGCCTCGTTGTTATGCCTTAGGACGTGTGAGAGTTCGAGCCCGTCGAACTTGTCTTCAAGCTTACGGACCTCTTGCCGGTAGGCCTCCATAGTGTCGTTTAGACAGGACCAGTCCTTCATTACTTGATTGACGACTCACTGGGAGTCGCCTTTCACGATGAGTCGACGTATCCCGAGTGAAACCGCGAGGCGCATCCATGTAGCAGGGCTTCGTACTCGGCAACGTTGTGCGAGACGGAGAAGTGGAGGTGAAGTACGTATCTTAGTCTTTCCCCGGTCGGGGAGATCAGCACAACTCTTGCTCCCAAGCCGGTGATCCTCTTGGATCCGTCGAAGTGCATGGTCCAGTGTTGGAGGTATTCCCGAGGTACGTTCTCTTGTTGCTCAGTCCACTCGGCCAGGAAATCCACCAAAGCTTGTGACTTTATGGACGTCCTCGCCTTAAAAGTCAAGTCCAACGGCATCAGCTCTAAAGCCCACTTGGCGATGCGTCCGGTTGCCTCTCGGTTGTGGATGACATCGCCGAGTGGAAAGGAAGTGACGATGGTGACCGAGTGACCACGAAAATAGTGTGCCAATTTCCTCAGCTTATTAGAACACCATAGAGCAATTTTTGTACCTGAGGATAGCGAATTTTGGCTCCTGCCAACACTTCGCTAACAAAGTAGATTGGCCTCTGGATCTTCTGAGCCCGTCCTTCTTCTTCGCGTTCGACCACGAGGATCGTACTGACCACTTGGTGGGTGGCTGAAACGTACAACATCAAAGGTTCCTGGGGCTGAGGCGAGGCCAGGACGGGCGGCGTTGTAAGGAACTCTTTGAAATCTTCAAAGGCCTTGTTGGCTTCCGCAGTCCATTGGAAGTCGTCTGTCTTTTTTAGCAATCTGAAGAAGGGCATGCCTCGTTCGCCGAGTCGAGAGATGAAGCGGCTTAGCGCCGCCATGCAGCCAGTGAGCTTCTGGACGTCTTTCTGGTTACTCGGGGGCTTCATGCTCAAGATGGCGTTGATCTTCTCCGGATTAGGTTCAATGCCGTGATGCGACACCATGAAGCCGAGCAGTTTGCCTGATGGAACGCCGAAAGTGCACTTCTTCGGGTTCAACTTCATTCTGAAGGGTCGGATGTTCGCAAAAGTTTCTTCTAGGTCGGTGATCAGGTCTTCTTTCTGCTTGGTCTTGATGACGACGTCGTCGACATAAGCTTCTACGTTCTTGCCGATCTATGTCTGGAAGCATCTTTGGATCATGCGCTGGTATGTGGCGCCGACGTTCTTCAGGCCGAAAGGCATGGTGATGTAGCAGTAGGCCCCGAACGGCGTGATGAACGATGTCTTCAGGCAGTCGGACTCTTTCAAGCTGATCTGGTGATAGCCCGAGTAGTAATCCAAGAAACTTAGGAGTTGACAGCCGGCTGTTGAGTCAACGACTTGGTCGATACGAGGCAGCCCAAACGGATCTTTGGGGCAGGCTTTGTTGAGGTCAGTATAGTCAACGCACATGCGCCATTGCCCCGTCTTCTTGCGGACCAGGACTGGGTTGGCTAACCAGTCGGGATGAAGGACTTCTTTAATGAAGCTGGCAGCCAAGAGCTTTGCGAGCTCTTCCTTGATAGCGTCTTTTCGGTCCTGCGCGAATCTGCGTAATCGTTGTATTATCGGTTTGGCGTCATCTTTGACGTGCAAAGAGTGCTCGATCACCTCCCTAGGAATTCCAGGCATATCAGATGGTTTCCAAGCGAAAACATCTTTATTATTTTGGAGGAAGGTGATGAGCGCGCTTTCCTATTTGGGATCTAGGTCAGCGCTGATTACAGCAGTTTTCGAGGGATCCGACGGATCAAGGGAGATCTTCTTGGTCTTGGCGTCGCCGGATCCTGATTTGGCTATCTTCTTCGCGGGGACTTCGCCTGCTGCCGAAGTTGATGCAGCCAATCGGACTTCTTGTTGGCCACGTAATCTCTCGCGAGATTGGGCCATGTCGCAGCTCTCCTTATCGCAGGTGAAGGCTTGCTTCACATCGCTGCGAAGAGTGATGACGCCGTTGGGACCCGCATCTTCATGCAGAGGTAGGTGTAATGTGGGATCGCCATGAACTTGGCAAGCGCAGGTCTTCCAATGATGGCGTGGTATGCTGTCTCGAAGTCGGCCACCTCAAAAGTGACGTTCTCCGTTCGGAAGTTCTCTCGAGCCCCGAAGGTGACAGGGAGGGAGATGTGCCCGAGTGGTGTAGACGATAGCCCCGGGATGACTCCGTGGAAGGGGGCTGAGCTTGCCTTCAATTCTGCCCTCGGGATCTGCATCTCATCCATGGTCTTGACAAACAGGATATTGAGGGCACTGCCCCCGTCGATGAGGACACGCTTGAGCCTGATATTGCGGACCACGGGATCCAAGACGAGTGGATAGCGCCCCGGGTGAACCACTCGGTCGGGGTGATCCGAGCGGTCAAAAGTGATGGCTACTCCCGACCATCGCAGATACTGAGGGACTTCGGGTTGAGCCGCGTTGACCTCCCGGTCGGTTAGCTTCTGTTTTCTCTTGGATTCATAGGCTAGCGGCCCTCCGAAGATGTGGTTAAGCTCCCCCACTGGGTCTTGAAAAGGTTCGGCGTTTTTAGCCGCATTGTTTTTCTTGGCGCCTGACGGACCAGCCTCATCAGTCGGCTTTTTGTTGAGCTGCACCGCGTACTGCTCGGTGAACTGTTTGTAGATGAAGCAGTCCTTCGCCGCGTGCTTGTGATTTGGATGATGGGTGCACTGGGCGTTCATGATGGCGTCGTAGGCGGCGACTCGGGGACGACGTTGAGTGTTGGAGGTTGCGGTCACTAGATCCTCAGATCGGCGCTTGCGATCTTTCTGGCCCTGGTTGCTGCTGTTGCCGCCATCCTTCTTAGGATTGCGGCTCCCTCCTGCTTGCTTGTCTTCCCTCCTATCGGGCCGGTCTTGACGGGCAGCCTTGATGACGTTGTTGGACTTTGCGTAGGAGTTCGCCGTCTCGAACATTTGTTTCACCGTCTTCGGTGGTTTTCGCTCGAACTTCCCGATTAACAGCTCATCACGGACTCCCTTCTGGAAGGCGGTGCTGATGATGTTATCGGTGATGTTGGGGATCTTGTTGCGCTTCTCGGAGATACGGCGGATGTAATCCTTAAGAGGCTCATCCGGCTTCTGGATGACGTTGTATAGATCGAAGTGTGTGCCGAGCCTCTCGAAGGTACCTTGGAAGTTGGTGATGAAGTGGTCCCTCAGCTCGCTCCACGAGCTGATTGAGCCTCTTGGCAGGCTCGTGAGCCAGTTTCTGGCGGAGTTGGCGAGGGCCACTGGAAGATAATTGGCCATAGCTTTAGTGTCGCCACCTGCTGCGCGGATGGCGAGGGTGTAGACGGTAAGCCATAACTCGGGATCAGTCTTGCCGTCGTACCTTTTGATTTCTGTGGGTTTGAAACCACTCGGCCAGTGCACTCGGCGAAGCTCCCGAGTGAAGGCCGGTACTCCGTCGTCGCCGCTATCGGGTGATCCCCTCCGATCTTCCCGAGTGCGTCGGTCCCGCTCCTGGTAGCGGCAATAGAGGACTTCCCGCAGATCACTCGGCGGGGTCTTTGGTTGGCTGGTTGGATAGCTGGAGCTGTTGTTGCAGTGGACGCGATGATGGATGGGTGGACGTCCGTGTCGTTTGTCGCGGGAGTCAGTCGTTTGCTCCTGGTACTTCTGTGTGGACTCGCGGGGTGGGCCTCTTGGCCTCGTTGTTGACCGATCTGGCTCGGGCCTCTTATAGTCTCCTAACCTTAGAGGTGGGAGTCGACTTTTGTCGGGCGTTTCAGCCACGGACTCAGTCGGCTTTCGTGCCGAGGTGGCGGGGTGGCCGTTAGCTGTGGCTGCGACGATGGTCTTGATCTTGTCGAGTATCGGAGCCACATTGGCGGGTGCCGTCTCCATGACGGTGTCCAAGAGAGTGAGAGCGGCAACAGCGTTTTGCTGTGGCGTTTGAAAAATGTTGGTGTTGCGAACCCGCGTTTGGAGGATGGCCTCCTGGGCAGATCGTCCGGCTGCACGTAGTTCCTGCTTCCTCTTGTCAGCCTCGTCCTTGCGTTGCTTCTCCTCTTCGGCCGTCTTGCGCTCGTGCTCAATCTTGGCCCACTCTTCTTCAGCAAGCCTCTTGGCTATGGCTGAGTCGGACTCGTCCGGCTCGGCCATGAGGACATCAAAGCACTTCGGCTCATAGTCCATGCGGCGTCGGAGTTGTCGGTTCGTCGAGGGATGCCATAGAGGTCGTCGAAGCCGGCGGAGCCGAGGTATCCATTGAGCTCCGAAGATGAGCAGGAGCCGAATGATGGGAGGATGACGACGACCTCCCTTGATCTGGGTAGCCCGGTCCGGATCGTTCCACCCGAGTCGAGCTTGGGGTGTGGGCTCCTCCGAGTGGGTCGCCGCCGACTCCAGGGAGAGAAGTTTGCTGTAGATCTCGACGGCGTTTGGTAACCCAAACGGCACCGAGAGGTCTTCGTCCGAATAGATTGCCTCCGTCGGGAGGTGAGAAGATTGGCGCAGATTTTGGCGGTATTCGGTAATCCGAATGGTGCCGAGTGAAGTCCGTCGTCGGAGAAAGTAGATTGCATCTTGGTCTTCAAGACGTCGTTGTAGATCCCGACGCCGTTCGAAGTCCGAACGGCGTCGGGTGGATTTCTCCTTCCGACTGGTCCGAATCCGAGTCGAAGGAGGAATCGTCGGCGAAGTAGGCGGCGAAGTTGCCGAATCTTGAAGGAGATCCCATCACGCTTGTCGGCGAGATTGTTGAAGAAGTCTCGACGCGCGGCCCCCTACCTGGCGCGCCAACTGTCGAAACTTGGTTTCGGCAATATAATTTCTGGGGTCGCAGTCGAGATCGCCAAGCACAATGGGTTAGAAGGAGAAGAAGATTTAGACAGGTTCAGGCCCTCTCGTGAGGTAATACCCTACTTCTATTTCGGTGGATTCGATCCGCCGAGTGTCTTTATTGATCTCGTGTGTCTAAAGCTCTTGCTTATGAAATCGTATGATTCAGATATTTCTCAAGGGACGCCCCTTACCCCCCTTATATAGTCTTGGGAGGAGGGCTTACAAATCGGAAACCCTATCTTATTCTAAGTTGGTTTCCTTAATCCTACCAAACCGTGATTATAGGCCGATTGCCTTATCTCTATCGGCAATCGTAACACCCAAGTCATGTTCGGTTTACAGATATGGTAGGCACAATCTATCCTTACCTTCAGTCGGATAAGCTTACCATGTAGATACCTCATTGTCATAATCTCCATAGTACCGCGTTGCTCTTTCTCCTACTGTCCACTGGCTCCGCCAAGGCCACTTGCCATAATGGTGCGTTGTAATTGCCCCAAAACCTCTTCGGTCAAAGCATTAAACATTAATTAGAAACCAACAAACTCATCAGTCATCAGTTGTATGTACCCTCCAAAACCCCAAAAGCCAACGTTGCACATCCCCCTTCCACTTTTTATACACCCCCTGTTACTTACATGTTCACTTAGACCACCTTTCTCTCCTTCCTCTTGTGCTCCTCCTTATCTGCTGTCTGTTCTTCTTCTTCTTCTCTTCTGAACAACCTTTGCAATCTCGTGGTTCTTTACTCGTTATTGATCAGTTTATACAAACTTGATTTGATACCCTCTCAGTCATCTTAATTCAGGAGCAAAAAAGCAGTGTTTTTTTTGGCTTATGCACACTATTGGCAGCTACTGTTTGCTGTTTGTGCTGTCAGAAACTACCTTGTTGTGTTAGTCATCATCGCCATGTCGACGGTGCAGAGTGGCAACCCGATCCTGTCGCCGGCGCCGGCGGTGGAGGACCAGAGCAAGCACTGGACGCGGCACGGCCCGGTGCTGACGGCGTGCCTCGTCGGGATAAACCTGCTCATGGTCCTCCTCATCTTCTTCTACTTCTGGCGGTTCTTCTCCGGGAAGCGAGGCCCGCCGTCGTCGTCAACGGCCGGCGGCGACGAGGAGGAGGGGGCATCGTCGGCCGACACGTCGCCAGCGGCCTCGCCGGGGCGCCACAAACACGACGAGGAGGACATCGCGTCGTCCCTGCCCGTGTTCGTGTACTCCTCCTCCGAAGCCGCCGACGCCGGCGGCGGGAAGGTGGCGGCGGAGTGCGCGGTGTGCATCGTGGAGTTCCGCGACGGCGACCGCGCGCGACTCCTCCCGCGGTGCGGCCACCGGTTCCACGCCGACTGTGTCGGCGCGTGGCTGCAGCTCCACTCCACCTGCCCGCTCTGCCGCGCCACCGTGCTCCCCCCCGCGGCCGCCTCCTCCGAGCCGGCCAAGAACGAGCCCAAGGATGACTGCCCGGTGTGAGGCCCGGCCCGCGGCCGCCGGAGCGCCGCCTCGCCGTCGCCCGCCGGGAGAGACGAGAGCAGCTAGACGGTCGAGCACGCCACGTACGCCAGCCGATCGAGGCGAGAAAGGCGACAAGCATCTTTCGGCGGCATGCATCGCTGTCCAGTCCAGTCCAGATGGAAGAAAGGTTGGTGATGACTGATGAGTGAGAAGAGGCGAGAGGTTTGCTTCGACTCGTACGCCCGGTTTTGTTTTCTTCACCACCGCCATATCTCTTCAACTTGTTCTTTAATTTGTACCTACTCTCGCCGCTTAGTGTGTGATTATTGTGTGTCCTCATCTGTGTGTATACGAGCTGTGTACTGCTAGTAAATTGTTTATGTATGTATAATATATGTCTCGTTTGAACATGCTGAGAATGAAGAAGAGATTAATTAAAGGAGTCGTGTAAAACTAAAAAAATATCATTAGTGTATATGATTAATTAAATTTTAATTATTATAAGTTTAAAAAATATATTTATTTAATATTTTAAAATAATTTTTTATAAAACATATCATTTAATCGTGTGAAAAATGGTTAGAAACCACATCTTACGTGTTAATCATAGTATGAGAGTTTTGTGTATAGAAATCGATCTGCTGCATGCATATCGGATAGAGAATTATTAGTAGCATTAGTACTTGTAATGAAGGTTAATTACTCGTAATTGAATGCATGTAAAAACGAGTGAAAAGCTCTCGGACATGACACTTGAAATGCCGGTTTTGGAGCTAGCGCGATAGTTTGGATTATTTTGGTTGTTTTCGCGGTGGAGAATGGAAGGAAGATTATGTTAATCTTGTGGTTAATTTCATGAGGATGATTATTGTAGCGGAGATCGAAGTTAGTTAACAAGTTCCCTTGCCAAAAACAAATGCATGAATAGATCAGCTGTATCAGTCTTATCAATTACTAGCTGTCATCAGTTGTCGAAGCTAGCATGAACGCATGCATGCATCTGCATCCGATCGATCACTGATGGTGAAAACCACTTCTAGCCCGCAGTATATATATAACGACCCTAGCTAGTCTACCACTAATGCAAAGCGATGAACTTTTTACTCGGTTCGAAAAAAGCAGGGTACTAGAAAGATGCCTGGATGTAGGACACAGTGGGCGTGTTGGACAAATTATTAATTCCTATCCCATTGAATATTTAGATAATAATTTTTAAAGATTAAATATAAATATTATAATTATACATTGAATATTTAGATAATAATTTTTAAAGATTAAATATAAATATTATAATTATACATTGAATATTTAGATAATAATTTTTAAAGATTAAATGTAAATATTATAAAAATAATTATAGAATCTCGTGGCTAATTCACGAGACGAATCTATTAAGCCTAATTAATTCATAATTAATAAATATTTAATATAACATCATATTGTCAAATCATGACGTAATTACACTACCGGGTTTAGGATGTTTGTCGAGTGTCCAGGACACTCGACGAAGCCCATAAAATACTCGGCAAAAGGTTTGTCGAGAGTAGCACTTGGCAAACCTCTCTCGGCAAACAAGAAGTCGGCAAAAGCCTATTTGCCGAGTACAAGGATTCAGGCACTCGGCAAACTCTTTGCCGAGTGCACGGCACTCGACAAAGAACAGAGACTTTGCCGAGTGCAATGCACTCGGTGAGTATATGCACTCGGCAAAGATTGACAGCACTCGACAAAAAATGGCAGCACTCGACAAACAATGGTCAGGAATTGGTCTGGAAAGCCTCTTTCCTGAGTGCTGCACTAGAAAAACCCCTCTTTGCCGAGTGCTACACTAGGCAAACATGCATCCTGATCCCCTAATATATTTAACCCTTTTCGTAACTCATCACAAATACACAATCATAACAGGCATTCCATAATCATCATTACAAGCATTCCACAATCATCATCACAGGCATTCCACAATCATCATCACATGCATTCCACAATCATCATCACAGGCATAATAAATATATCGCAAGAAGCATCAACGACAATATCACAAAGACCATCACAGGCAAATATATCACAACAATCATCCTGAACCATAATTTAACTCCGGTGCAACAAATACACAACATCCAAAACCACAAATGGAGATACGGTGCTTTGGTTCACATGCAATTAGAACTTGTTCTCTAGTAGTTTCACAACATCCAGAACCACAGATTAAGATAGGGTGCTTACATAGTTGGTGGCCTACGGTGCGCCGGCAACAAATCCACATCCTGAGGCCCAACATTCGATGCCGACGAGGCATACTACACAATGGGAAGTAGAATGCATGTGAAATAAAGCTACAATATTATGCTATATGAAATGAAACTACAATGTTCTCAGGTGACTCACAGGAGTGCCCATAAGAGCTGACGGAGTGGCCATAACAACTGGTAGAGGCGGCAAGACCATCGTTGGTGAAGACGGAGGCTAACCCATGTTCTGAGAAAGAGTCTGCATGTATTGATATAACTGTTGCATCTGGGCCTGTTGCTGCCGCTGTACCTCCTTTAGCTGGATCTGATGCATTTGTGTCATCTCCTCCCGTAGCCTCCTTTCTTCGTCAGGCCTACATTATTAATTGCATCCCAATGATACAATGCAAATCAAACATTTGTAAAAATCAATGGATGACGAGTGAAACAGAAATAACCTGTAGTGCCGCCATCTGGGACTATGTAGGGGTCGGGCGTGACCGTATACCCGGGCCTGACCCCGTGCTCCTAGCTCGAATCTCGGCGAGAGTAGGAGTACTAGCCGTGTCGATCACACTGTCACCCATCCATAACCACCCGTGCTGCCTGTCGCCTCCCACCCTCATGACGATTTCACCGTCAAGGTCATGGGCGCTCGGATCAAACTCTAGCCTGTGGATCTCTCTTGCCATCGCCGAGTAATCGGTGAGGCGCTTGTGCACGCCCGGATTGCAGTACACCGAGGGTGGGTCGTCCGGGTTGTAGGAGATGTCGGACGTCGCTTTGCCCTTGCGAGCCAGAGCATACGCCTGGAACGTGTTAATAGGCTAGCCACCATGTGCTTTGGATTGTGAAAACAACCAATATGATTAAAAATTATACAGAATTCAGCGTTACAATAAAGAAATAAATTTGCATACATATTTCTAGGCATATCGTCTGAGGCTCATGTTGCCTTGATGGCGTGATGCACCTTCCATTATCAAACGTCGACCCTGGCACGCGAGATGCTGGGCCTGCCAATCGGGGGAGCACCACCTGTCCACCATGGCTGCCCAGCACTCGTCTAGGCCCACGCACCAACCTGGAATTGCCTGCACGTCATCAATTAAATGACATAGACATCAAATTGAGTTTACTAAACCTATGGACAAATCAGTCTGTTAGCTCTATACTTACCGCCAGGTATTGTTCTCGGGTCAAGCTCTTGGTTCTTGCTTCGGTTTTGTTGATCTTATGTCCTTCATCAGCCCAGTGCGATATGACAGCCTGGAGGCGCGCCTCATAATGCATGTCTTTCACGCAGTGTGTTGCCACTTTCTCAATCATGGCATATGCAGCGGCCTGTGTAAAGCGTTCATCAAGTGTGTAGAAATCCTACATACAGACACAATTTATCCAATCATTAGTTCAATAATGTACACTAATGAATATCATGTGTTGAACAATGTAATGCGACGAAGACGTACCCACAGCTCGACTTTGATCCGCTTCGCTCTGTTGACGAAAACCCTACCCATTAGATCACAAACATCAGGGGCAGACTTGTAGTGGGCCCACGTCCAGGCAGGCTCCATTTTATCGGCATGGTACACCAAGCCAAGGAAGTGTTCCTTTCATAAAAGACCGATGATGCCGTTGACGAGGCGTGTGTGATCACCTGGTCTGACCACCTCCCATTCCCTGCCCAAGTGATGACAAATTATTAGTTTCCATCAATTAGAAAAAGTAATGAACACATGGAAATGTTACTTACTTATCTTCATCGGGTCGAATCACCGGCCGTTTGTGAAGAGGTGGTCGCCTTGGCAGTTTCGAGGGACCTCTCAGCCAAACAGTCGGCGATCCACTACCTGCCGCCGCCTCCTCCTCCGCCGTCGCCTCCTCCGACTGTGACTCATCCGACTCTTGATCTCGCCGCCTCCTCCGACCGCGACTCCTCCTCCTCCTCCTCCTCCTCCCCCGCCTCCTCCTCGTCCTCCTCGCCGGTTGGTGGTGACGGCTCTTGATGCCGCGGTCGACTCTTCCCACCATCCTGACCACTGCTCGTGCCTCCACTACCACTAGATCCACCACCTCCTCGTCCTGCACTCTTTTTTCCGAAAAACGCACTCACCGTCTTCTTCAAACCATCATCGCCCACCATATTTGTACAATCACCTGCAATAAAAGAGTAAACTATCAGCACGAATATACAAATTGTACTTAGAATGAGATGTGCAAAATTAACAAAACTTAATTACAAAATAACATGGTATTACAAAATAATAAAATCAATCAGTACGGATCATACATGTATTAGAAATAGTCGTCAGGATCGGGATTAGCTGGATCATAAGTTTCATCATCACTATTGTCAACAAAATCAATCCTGTACTCTAAATCCAAGTCATCAACACTATCATTGTCTAAATGTAATCGTTGAAGTAATTTCAAGTCCTTCACATTACGAACTTCATCTCCAACATTATCGTCAACAACCCTATCACTATCACCTTCCATTTCAACTGCTGCAGTTAGGTCTATCACAAAACTCCCTTGCAGCCCATCCTCTTGAAAGAACTCTCCGATGTATGTGTTTGGATCTATGTTATAATCTTCATTGTTTGGGACATGTTTTTTACCGTGTGGCAATACCTTGTGCACAACATCCTAACCCTTAAGTTGGGCTACATTTTGGCACGGGTAAGAGAGATAATAAACCTGTGTGGCCTGTTGAGCCACAATATAGACATCGTCTCCTGTCATGATGGATGATTGTCGAATTTCGACTAGCCCAAGATCAGGGGTCTGTCTCACTACTTTAGGATCAAACCAATGGCATTTGAATATGATAGGCACAAGAGGTTTGCAACCGTGAAACTCGAGTTCGTAAATTTCTTCAATTCTTCCATAGTACTCCAGTCCATCGGAGCCAACTGTAAGGACTCCGGTATTTGTGGTTCTTTGATTGGGCCAACTTTGCTCGTGTTGAGTTGTGTGAAAGCGATATCCATTCACGTCATAGCCGGTAAATGACTTAATGTTATAGGATTGAAGGTCGCACCACTTACACTTTCGAGTTGCCCTCGGAAAAGGCTGAGGGTCTATTCATTTTCACCAACATTGTAACAAGCGGGTGGATTATGCACATTAGGAAGGTTGTCGGCATAATACTTTGTTGTGAAGTTTGACACCTCCTCTAGAACATATGCCTCTGCGACAGAAGCTTCAATTTTGCATTTATTTTTACATTTGGTTCTAAGATCTTTTAGTTCTCTCTCAACTGGATAACACCAACGGTACTGCATAGGGCCCCCCATTCGTGCCTCATACGGGAGGTGCAAAATCAAATACTGCATCGGATTGAAGAAGCCGGGTGGAAAGATCTTTTTCAACTTACAGATCAACACAGGCACCATTTCTTTCATTTCTTTAACCACGGTCCGAGATAACTCCTTAGCACAGAGCTGGCGGAAGAAATTGCTTAACTCTGCCAGCACCCTCCAAATATGCTCAGGGACATAGCCATGAACCATCACCGGAAGAAGCTGCTCAATTCATATGTGGTAGTCATGACTTTTGAGCCCGCTGATTTGCATTGTAGATAAGTTCACTCCCCTCCTCCAATTTGTTGCATACCCATCAGGGAACATTAACGTTTGGAACCATTGCAGTACCTTCTTCCTTTGGGCCCTCGTCAGGACGAAATCTGCCTTAGGCGTCCTCCATGACTTGCGCCGTTGGGAGGTGCCATGTCCAGCTTGGGTCTATCGCACAACCTCTCTTGGTCCACTCTAGCCTTAACGTTGTCCTTTGTCTTATCAGGAATGTCCATGATTGTACAAAAGAGCGCCTTGGTGACATTCTTTTCGATGTGCATTACATCAATGTTATGTGGAAGAAGGAGGTGCTCAAAATAGAGGAGCTTCCACAAGCCTGACTTTTGTGTCCATGCATGGTGCATACTGTATCCCGCAAAACCACCTTCTTCATTAACCACGAGAGCATCTAACTGAGCACGAACCTCGGCCCCTGTCATCATCTGCGGTGCAATGTCTTCAACGGCAACACCTTTTTTAAAGTTCTTGATGTCTCGCCTGAATGGGTGGTCAAGAGGGAGGAATTGTCGATGTTTGTTGAACGAAGAATACTTTCCACCCTTTGTCAACCAAAAGAACTCCAGAGATTCCTTGCATACCAGGCATGGAAATTTTCCATGAACACACCAGCCACAGAATACCCCATAAGCCAGGAAGTCATGCAGGGAGGTATGGTACCAAACATGCATTTTGAAGTTGGTCTTCGTGGCTCGGTCGTACGTTAATACCCCTTCATCCCAAGCATGAAATAATTCATCAATCAAAGGCTCCATGTACACACTCATATTATCCCCCGGGTGTCCAGGAATTATCAATGACAAAAAAATATTTTGTCGTTGAAAGATATCGCCGGGGGGGACGGGAAATTGAGGGGGATAACGAATACGGGCCAACAAGTGTATGGTGACGTCGACATTCCGTAAGGATTGAACCTGTCTGTTGCCAGCGCAACACGTACATGACGAGCCTCTTTAGTTCTCTCATGATAAACCGCATCAAAATTTTCCCATGCTTCTCCGTCGGCTGGATGTACCATCATATCAGGATTGTATCGACGTCCATTTTTGTGCCATGTCATCTGCTCGCGGATTCCTCGGTCATGTATAGCCGTTGGATCCTGTATAGCCGTTGGATCCTCGGTATGAATGGAAGGTACCTAAGGATCTTCTCGCCGATTTGGAGCTGCCTCTTCTCACCATCACCAGAGTCTACCTCTACGTATCTAGAGGATTTACACTTTGCATAGTACTTATTTTCTGCATATTCTTTCCTAAATAAGATGCATCCATTCGGACACACATGTATCTGTTCATATGGCATCTTAAGTGCACGAAGGAGTTTTTGTGCGTCATACATGCTCTTAGACAGAATGTGACTTTCCGGAAGCAGACCACTAAATATTGACAAGATAGCATCGAAGCCGTCTCTACTCCAGCTAAACTGGGACTTCAGGGCCATTAGACGTGCAATGGCATCTAGTTGAGAAACCTTAGTATGCCCGTGAAGGGGTTGCTGTGCCGCCTGCAACATCTGGTAATATGCCTTTGCGGTTTCCTCTGGCTCTTCCTCCATACACCCTTCATCATAGTCATGTAACATATCTCCTACCCTGGCATCAGAATCATATTCATCGATTCGTTGTCTCACGACCTCCTCTCTCGCACGACTGTGCTCACCATGTAAGGTCCACCGGGTATAGTTTGGCATAAATCCATTCTTCACAAGATGTTCACCCAACCACTTCTTTGATTGTTGACACTTGTTTCGACAATTAGCGCATGGACACCAAGTAGTAGGCTTCCCATTAAGCCTGGCAAAAGCCCCCTCGATGAAAGCATTAGTCTTGTTAATCCATTCAAGGGCCATCCCAGACACATTTGGGCGGCTCATGTACATCCACTCACGGTCATCCATCCTCTAACAAATCAGCGAATAATATAAGAATTGTTTGAATCTACCGAGTGTCTATACTCTCTAATAGGTGAGGATAGGTCCTAATCCCACCCGAGGATGTGTAGACGGTGTTAGTTTTCATGCCCTACTCCGGTCCGAGACAGAATTTCTACAGCACCTCCCTGCTGTTCTCCAAATACACGTCCCATCAGGGAGATTGTGTATCCAGAGAACAACAGGGAGGTGTTGTCGAAACCCTATCTCGGACTGGAGTAAGGCATGAAAACTAAACCGCTCTACACATCCTCGGGCTATCCAAAAAACATGGACAATTCAAAACAAATACGGTTTCAGATGTGCAAAGATCTGCATATCTATTCCAATCGTATCTCTTTCGAACAGGAGGCGGCTAACTAGGTTACGTGATACACCTACATTATATCTAATTAATGTAAGTGTGCAAGAGAAGCCTGGGGTCTCTCACCTACGTGCCTCTCAGGCTAGACGAACGACGGCGTCGGTGAAGGCAGCGAGGAAGCCGTGTAGTAGAACGAGGCGGCGACGAACTCACAATACACCCCTGGTATCGAAGCGGTCATGGCTACACAAGTCGATGTAGGTGTAATGGTCTGTACTGAAGAAAAATAGTCATGTCA
This sequence comes from Oryza australiensis, assembly GCA_019925245.2. Lineage (NCBI taxonomy): Eukaryota > Viridiplantae > Streptophyta > Magnoliopsida > Poales > Poaceae > Oryza > Oryza australiensis. Next base: position 2,264,008 of record JAIFGZ020000265.1, on the reverse strand, counting down.
ATTGAAAATTTTGTCAGCACCTCCCCCGCATGGGGAGGTTTCCAAAACTTGCAACAAACGAGACGGCACGATGGCCAACAACCACATACACATATAACAAGACATATATGCACCACATATACAAATTAGCTATAAACAATAAACCCTAAAATTACCACATATGCACTACATCAACTTCCTATATTTTCTTTTGTTGAATATCACAATACTTAGTCTATACTAAAAGTTACTCTATACTAAAATCTACTTTTGTTCCATTAAACACTTACATTAAACCCCGGTGGTGGGTCGGGGGAGGACCCGGTGGTGGGTCGGGGGAGGCCGGCCGGTGGAGAGGCTCTACACGTGGAGGACGGTGGCACGGCCTGGGTTGCGATGGCCGGAGGGCGATGGCCGGGAAGGGTGGCCGGGAGGCGTGGCCGGGGATGGCGGGCCGGAGGGGACGACGGCCGAGGACGGCGGGTCGGAAGGGGCGGCAGACGGGAAGGCGGCGGCGTTGTGTGTTGTGTTGTGTTGTGTGTGTTGTGTGCGGCCGACCAAAATTTACTAAGTGTTGGACGAGTTTGCCGAGTGCCCTAGATCCGGCCCTCGGCAAAGGCTTTGCCGAGTGCCGCGCCGGGGCACTCGACAAACTTAAATAATTTTTGTAAGTTTGCCGAGTGCCCGGTGAGAGGCACTCGGCAAAGGCTTTGCCGAGTGCCTTCGAAGGAGCACTCGGCAAACCTAAATAATTTTTTAGGTTCGCCAAGTGCCCTTTGTTAAGCACTCGGCAAAGCCTTTGCCGAGTGCCACTGAAGAGCACTCAGCAAACCTAAATAATTTTTTTAGGTTTGTCGAGTGCTTTATTTCGAGGCACTTGGCAAACATTTTTTTCCCTTGTAGGCCTGGGTAGAGGCCACGTGTCTGTCTTTGCCGTGTGCCCCCTAGGGTTGCACTCGACAAAGGCTTTGCCCAATGCCTTTCTGTGGTGTACTCGGCAAAGTAATTACCTAGTTTATAGAAAAAATAATTTAAAAATTTTAAATTGCTTAAAAAATCCCATAACTTGACATGGTGTCGTGTATGTTATATATTACGTGTACAAAAGTTTTGTCACCAATTTATAAATTTGATCATCATTATGGCTCTAAATTTGTGAGATGAGTATAAACTCTAATATTCTTATTCGGAGATGTTTTAGTTTATAAGCGTCGTACGTGATAAAATATACGAAACCTTTTCAAGTTTTTACCACAGTCTCAATGTCCGATTTCATAATACTCTGACAAATCTCGTGACTTTCGGACTTAAATATCATATAGTAATTCATACAGTACAATTAGAAAAATATCTTAAATTTTAACATATAGTAATTCATGTTGTATATGGAGACGTGGACAAGTTTGGAGGGTGTTATACAACAAAATCTTAAAATTTTGCCGAGTGCATAGGCGAAGCATTCGGTAAAGATTATTGTTTGTCGAGTACATGTGGTAGACACTCGGCAAATTGCACCTTTGCCGATTGCCTCTCGGCGCCACTCGGCAAAAGTGAAGTTTTGCCGAGGGCCTTGGTAGGACACTCGGCAAAGGTAAAGTTTTGTCGAGTGCCCCGTTTGCCAAGAGTAACACTCGGCAAACAAGGATGTTTGTCGAGTGGTCGGCTTTGCCGAGAGGCACTCGGCAAATACGCTGTTTTGCCGAGTGCCCAAGGTTATGCACTCGACAAACCTCTGCAAACGTCGGGATTCCGGTAATGTTAGTCTCATTAGATTCGTCTCGTGAATTATTAATTATAAATAAGTTTTGTAAATAGTCTATATTTAATAGTTTAAAATAGTATGTAAACATTCGTTGTAATATTGGCTAATAATTAGCCCTGTATCAAACAAGGTCGCTTTGCAACATCAACCATGCATGGAGAGAATATTTGTGACCTAACAACTATAACTCGCTAGGTCACTTTTTCCCCCTACGTTAGTGTTCGGATAAGATGCCGGCCGGGGGCCGTACATTTAAGAACGTTGATGTATTGATCTGATCATGCTGTAGGCATCTTTTGAAGGATGAGTTTGCTAAAGAGGAAACCAAAAAATTCCACTATGATCCTAGCTATGGGAAATAACTCAATGTTTACTCTAATAATAAGCATTCTATATTACTAGATGACTTCAATTTATTTAGACAACTCAGGAAAAAAACATCATAATACTAAGGCAAGCAAGAAAAAAGGTAAGTATTTAAATTACAGGGCATTGTTTTAACAAAATGTTGGTTTTATAGATGGCACCGTTATCTAAGTTTTAAAATATTTTTAAATATTTTTATGATTGTTGGCTTGAACTTTAAAGTCTTAATGTTTAAATTAATTTGAAGTGTTTTCAACATATTGAAACAATGAGAAAAAATGTTGAGATGTCAGTTATAATGCATCTATTATTCTTTTGAAATTTTATGCAGAATATTACTTATATAAAGTGTGAAGTGAACGGTTTTTAATATAGTAATTTAGGGTGTAAAACGACATAAAAATAGTTTAAGAGGTTATGTGTTTCAATGAAATTGTTTGAAAGAGTAAAAATAACTTCTTTTCTTAGTTTTATTTAACACGAATTCTCCATACGATTTATGAGCATTGCAATACGATCTCCTTAAGACGTTTTTAAGTTAACATAGAAGCTTCCTCAAAAGTGTACTACAAGTCAGAATTGATAGGTTGATATATAGGACCATCAGCGAATAGATATGTTGATATCAGCGAGTTACTTTCGATAAAAGTGAAACACGATCGGAAGAAATCTTGGATCTTTTGACGAACAGTACCAACACCCAGGGCCACTGTTCTCGTGCAACTATAGCTGGCTCCGTTGAATCAGTATTGACAGCACTATCAACAAGATTGCACACAGATCGACACAGTACAGTTCACCTCATGTTGCATTTTCAGCTGCTGTGTCTTGTCACATCGACCTGCATCCTTTTTATGCTTTACGAAAATTCTTTGTTGCTCTTTACCTCGGGGAAATTAAGGCACTTTGTTTCGCCAAATCATATCACATACTCCATCCATCCGTTTCCTAAACACTGAAAATTTAATCTTTAACCATTAATTTCTAATAAATTGTTAGACTACAGGGAACGAAAGTTTGATGCTCTATCGAGGACATAACATCATTTTTTAGGTGTTTATAAATATTAAAGATGGTTGAATGGTTAAATTAAGTTCAAAAATAATTTACAATTAATATCAGTTATTACCTCTATCTCTAAATATAATAACTTTTGACTATGAATCTAAACATACATTTATCCCAATTAACTCATAGCCAAAAATACTTATATTTTAGAAAAAAATAATAAAAAATGGAAATATTCACATATTCATTTTTCTTAGTTAGCAGTTTAGAATATACACTATTTGTTTCATATTTATTTGTTTCATATTACAATATGTTTATGTTTTTTACTATGTTACTTTTTTAAATTTAATCAATTTAAAAAATATAGCAATATTTTACCAAACAAAAATATTATCAAAATATATATTCAATGTTAGATTTAATAAAATTAAATTTAATACTATAAAAATTACTATATATCTCAATAAATTTGAAAGTTTAATTTTTAAAAAATTAAAATGACTTATAATAAAATAAAAACGGAGGCCCACCCATGCATCGATCACTAGTACATAATGCCTCATAGGTGCCGGTTGGAAACCCCAGTGCGGTTTCCCTAACCGCACCTATTATTGGCTACCAATGAATTTGGTCATTGGTGTCGGTTTTCGCACCTATTCGAGCAAATAAGTCTGGTTCGTGTAAACCGACACCTATTTATCGGACACCTATACAATGAGGTGCTCCCAATCTTTTTTATGGGCCCACTCCTTTAGCCGGACCCACCATATTTACCGGACCACCATATTTTTTCACGTGAGCGTGTGCCCGCGAGATAGAGCTACAGGCACGAGCGAGCGGTTCGGCGAGCGGTTCTACACGATGAGGAAGCGAGGCACGAACCTATTTAAGCCGGTGTTGCTCTGGTTCGGCGAGCGGTATGGTACTAATCAAGGGAATAGTGTTTTTTGAGAATAGGTGCCGGGTGAACAGTAAAACCGCCACCTATAGTCTCAAATAGATGCTTGGGTGAATAGTAAAATCGCCACCTATACTATTGGTGGCGGTTCGTAATAAGAACCGCCACCTATTCGTGAAGAATAGGTGCCGGTGAACAGTAAAACCGCCACCTATAGTCTCAAATAGGTATTGGGTGAACAAAAAACCGCCACCTATACTATAGGTGTCGGTTTTACTATTCACCCGGCACCTATTTGAGACTATAGGTGGCGGTTCTTAACACGAACCGCCATCTATTCTTTTGCCGCCACCTATATACATTATAGGTACCGGATTTGGTTTGACCGGCACCTTTTGGGGTGACACCAATGATTTTTTTTAGCAGTGGATCCAGATGTGTATAACAGCAAGCTGGCTCACATGGAACAGTTATATAGTATGATGTTTATTCATGGGAGAGTAGGCATTAATTAACATCGATCGTCGTCATGACTAGTCGACTACTAGTACGTAGGTTGCCGTCGTCGAGCCTGGCCGGACACAGCCCGTCGTCAGTTTGTGCCTCCCTCGGATCGTACCGGTTCGTACGCCGACGACGGTGACGTGCAAACTATACATAGATAAATCTTTGGACAATTCTATATGACTATATATATATCTCACGACAGATTGACAATGACATGCATATACATGCATGGTCCATCGCCGGGGAGGCAAAAGAATTGAAAGCTACGGCCACATATATATATATATATATATATATATATATATATATATATATATATATATATATATATATATATATATAGAACCGTTGAAATTTTTTATTATTTTATATTGAATGGTTCGGATTTTTAATTTGAGTTTTTAAATTAGAGATTCACCCATACCACACGGAGAGGTGATAGTGTACGCAGTACTCCACAAGAAGACAAATATATATATATATATATACGAACCGTTGAAATTTTTTATTATTTTATATTGAATGGTTCGGATTTTTAATTTGAGTTTTCAATTAGAGATTCAGCCATACCACACGGATGGGGCATGCAAGCGTACCACACGTAGCACAACTATATATATCTTTATGATGTGTTTTACAGTGGTTGTCTGGTTCCTTCTGGAGGACTTCTGATCCTCCTGGTTCCTTAATCCACGGATTTATCCTGTCCGTCGAAAATTACTTAATAATGTTAATTTACTATACTACCCATTCCTTTCTAGTTCTTCTCGGTTCTTCCTAGTTCTTTATCTTGAGTTCCTCCTAATTCTTTACCATTGGATCTAAAGCGATGGACGATCCTCATTTTTTCCAACCACCATAAAAGTTCTAATATATTTATAGATATAACTATCTATAGAGCAAGTAGTGTTTATATTAAAAATTTTTGTCCGCCTGACTGTTTTGCAGAAAACCCTTTGAGTGTTTATAAAATTAACCTGCAATCCCAATGCTGAAAAGAAAGGGAGAGCTCAGATGAAAAAGACCTCCTGCGCTACACCCCTCCGGTCCGTCCTCATCCACGCCGCGCCCCGCGCCGTGCCTGCGCCCCTGTCTCCCATCACTGCTCGAAGCTCCCACGTTGCGCTTGCATCCCTCCCTCCTGTCCCCATCCGCGTCGCGCCCCGACTTTACCTGTTGCAACGTACGGACATAGTTGTTAGTATATATATATATATATCTATAATCTATAATTATTTATAAAGCAAATAGTGTTTCTAAATAAAATTTTCGTCCATCTGGCTATTCTGCAAAAACCCCTTAAATATTTTTAAAATTAACCCATAGTCCCAACGCTGAAAAGAAAGGGAGGACTTGAATGGAAAAAAGACCTCCCGCGCCCTCCCTCCCGTCCCCATCCGCGCCGCGCCCGCATCGCCTCGCGCCCTCCTCTTGTCGCTGCCGGAGTCCGCGCGCGCGCCGCTCCCCTCTCTCTCTGTCCCCATCCGCGCCACTTTCACCTCGGCAATGCACGGGCACATTTGCTTATATATATATACTAGCAAAATGCCCATGCGTTGCAACGGACGACGATGCAGGGAGTGAAGCGGAGAGCGAAGGTCTAGGCGACGGCGTGAGCTCCGAGCGGCGATGGGAGGGAGGCGTAGGCGCGGCGCGGATGGGGACGGAAGAGAGGAATGTAGGAGGTCTTTTTTTAATCCAAGCCCTCCCTTTCTTTTCAGCATTGGGACTGCGGGTTAATTTTATAAACACTCAAGGGGTTTTATGAAAAATAACATCTTTTTCTTCTTTAACTGTTTTTTTAAATAGCCAGGCAGACTGCAGGTTAATTTTGGAAAAACTTAAGGGGTTTTCTGTAAAATAATCGGGCGAAACAAAATTTGGATGAAAACACTATAGATAGTTATAGATATATATACACGCAGTACTCTTTATTCTGTTTATACTTTTTATTTTAAATTACTGTACGTATGGTATCCCCATAATCTTCAATAGTAGTGCCACGTCATAAATAAATTATTAGCCATCCGATGCTTACAGTAGAACAATCTATACCAATATTGGATATAATGGTAGATAATATAAAGGAAAAAGAATGCTTGCATCTTCAGGAGACTTCCAAAAAAGGCCTCGTCATCATGCGAGAAGCCCAATCTGAAAAGACCGAGAAAATGAGCCCTCTGTTCAAGAGGTCAGGGAAAGGATAAAAATAAAGAAAAATAGAGAAAGATAAAATAAAAAGAAAAAGAACCGTAAAACACAGACGAGAGACTCGAAGGGGCGTGAGGATATGGATGTCAATGTAATTTTGTAATTTGACCCTTCAATAGATTTATTTTACAAATAAACCTTCAAAATTTGATACTCTATTTCACTAATATTAGCGTTGTGTCCATTGCTTATTTACATGTGGACAGGGCTTCAAAACAGTGTTTTAGAGAATCTGATTTCATTTGAGTTTTTAAATTAGAAACTTGGCCATGCCGCACGGAATAGACTGTGTGACATGCTACATAGTAGCCCATCTCTCTCTTCTCTCTATATATACACACATACGTAGAGGCACTCACGTGGGCATGACTCACTAGTATAGATCCTTTCTTTGTGACGGGCCATCATATGTCTGAGATTTGCGGGCCGTTACAACGAAATCATCTCAAACGGGCCTATAAATAGACCGAAAAAGATATACACGCATAGACTATAACTCGAGCCTGTTAGGGATGATAGTTAATGGTGACAGGCCCAACTCATGGCCCGACAAAGATAACCAATGTTATATTTGTTAGGCCCCAATATAAGTCCGTCACCGATGTTTGTCATCGGTGACGGGCTCTAACTCATGGCATGGTTGATATAACAATTAGGCCCATCACCGATGAGTGCCATCGATGACGGGCTTGTTATTAGGCCTGACAAAAATAATTGTAATATCCATCATAGTTGCTAGTTCATTGGCCGTTATAAATATTTATTGCGCTCTATAAATACCCCAACCAACTAGTGGAGTGGTTATCAGTGGTTATCCCACTATTCACTGTCTTTGTGGGAGGAGGAAGGGGGCGGTTTTTATCTTTTTTCAGGAAATCAGAAAGTGCAAAAGTAATTGAAAATAATATTCATTTCTCATAAATCTAGTAAATACTTACCTACAAAATGTGATTTAATTTTTTCCCACTTTTTTTGCAGCTTAGCGACTGATCGAAGTTAGATGTATGGAAAAACTGTGTGGTGTTATAGCGAAGAGTATCGAAATGGCGTGTTAAATTTTATAAACGTCGCGGAGGAGGATAGGAAAAGAAGAATTAGACATCATCTGCGACGGGCTCTATATTAAGCCCGATTGAGATGACTCATCTCAATCGGGCTTAATCTGAAGCCCATCATAGATGTGATTCCAAATCTGTTCAGCTCTATACATTAGCGCGAAAAATTTCTAAATCCTCACTCACTCAGAACCATAGCATCGCCGCCTTCTCTTGCGCCCTCTCGAGCCCAGCGCCGTCATCCCCGAGCCCTGCACCATCGTCCTCGAGCCCGACGCCATTGTCCCCGAGCCCTGCACCGTCATCCCCGAACCCGGCGCCGTCATCCTCGAGCCTGTCGCCATCCCTGAGCCCGGCGCTATCTTCTTCCCTCGTCGCCACCGAGCGCCGCCGCCCCTGAGCCCGGTGCCATCTTCTTCCCTCGTCGCCACCGAGCACCCTCCCCGAGCCCGGCGCCGTCTTCCTTCCCTCGCTGCTCCAGGTTAGTCTCCATCTCCCTCATGTGCCCGCAATATAATGGTGTTGAATCTGAGATGTGCCATACATGTATGTGAATCTAAGATGTGCCATGCATGTATATGAATTTGAGATGTGCCATGCTATGAATTCGAGACTCTGAGATGCCATGATAATGTTGTATATGTGTATAATGGGACTGCAATAATACTGTGTAATGTGTATATAATGGGAATGTTATAATGAGACTTCTTTGTGTATAATGGGACTTCTTTACTGTATAATGGGACTGTAGATGAATGTAGCTTTGTCATATTTTGATGTTGGCACCAATATAATGTTGTAGTGAAATATATAGTTTCCGAAAAATTTTTACAAATTGACAAATATCTAGTGAGAAATGAGCATATATTAGTGTTGTCGTATTATATCTGAGGTAGTCCTTTCCTTTCTCTTTTAAAAAAAAGGGAATATATATATAAAGTATATGATCTTTATTTTTCTTGAAATAAAATGCATATATTAGTGATTGTGCTAGGACTCTTATAGGGTTATTGATGTTAGTTGGTGACCGGCCTATTATCCGTATTATCTCCTACCTTTCAAAATTATATTCAAAGATTTATTCTTCTCCTTTTAAAAAATAAATTCTTTATTTGCAATCCCTTTTCTTCTTGATTAAATTAATTTTTTCATTTTATGATGTTGCAAGCTATTTAGAGGATGTCGTAGCACGACGAAACACCGTCGGCGACAACTAGTGGGTCCACAAGGACACATGCCCCTAGGAGCGGCAATAAAATCCCAAGAAAAAGGTACACCATAAAAGAGGTAGACCTCCTAGGAAAACCGACCGCACCCGAGACCGTGTGTAGGAATTTTAGCTCCATATGCGGGATAATAGGGAGGCAGACCTTCACGATCTTGGTTGATAACATCAAGGACGTGCCGGACGTCGAGAAGGAATCTGCATGGCTGAAATTCAAGGAGAGCTTCGACTATCCTACAGCCGACGAGGAAAGGCTAAAGACTATGGCCTTCAAATCGTTTGGAACCGCTTGGAAGAACTTTAAGTCCAAGGTTGTCAACGAGGACATCAACAACCCCAGTGTAGGGGAGCCTTTTGGGGAATGCCCCTGGCTCATGCAAGAGGTGTGGGAGCAGTTCGTCAAGAAGAAATCAACTGACCAAGCCCAAGCCAAACCCGAGGCTTTTAGGGCACTCTAGGCTCGAAACGTGCACCCGCACCAGCTTGGCACCGGGGGATATGCTAGGGAAGCTTGAGCAATGGTAGAAAGAGGATGAGGCGACAGAGGCATCCAACGCGCCACCTCCATTTGCCGATATCCCGCACCCAAGGGCAAAGAGATGGGCAAGGGCCAGGGCTGTGAAGAGCAGTGATGGAACAATTACTTTACCAAATACCCAAGATCAACAAGTTTACGAATCCTTTGGTTGGAGACGATGCCCTACGAATGATGGGCAAAGCTTGCAGGGAGCTCCACCTCTATTACATGGAGGGGACAAGCAAGAGGACGAACGAGGAGAATGACATCATAAGCTATCAGGATGGAAAACCATTTTCTAGGCCTGAAAACTACATTGCCATTGACTTCAAGGATCTGTTCAACCTCTACAGGCTACGAGCGGTGGACACAAGTCTACTTAAGTGCTACTTCTTGCAAGTATTCTTGCGTTTCTCAATTTTGGTAAAAAACAATTCTTATAACACGCTTATAAGTGACAATGTCTTGTGTGTAGGCATAGTTGGAAGTGGTGCCAGAGATATGCACCGGAAGTGGCCTTCCTGGATCCACAATTGGTCACGGTCGCCAATCTTCAACATGACAGGAAGGCCATGGTGGACTACATAGTTGAGACCTTGTTGTTCAACCAATACAAAGAGTACTTTCTGTGCACCTATAATCAATAATAAGTGTGTACCTAAATATATGCAATTGCATGACATGTAGTGCTTTAGAATTTAACTTTTACTATATTAATGTCGTAGTGCTCATTGGATCCTTCTGGTCATTATGCCAAAGTGAAGTACATATCATTACATAAACTCCAAAATTAATAAGATGTATGACTAGACCCCGATCCAAGAAGCAATCAACAAAGCGTGGGGAACATATATGGAGAAAGGAGGCTGGCATAACAATTACCAAAAAAGCCTCATCCACAAAATGGACTTCCCCATCAAACAACAAATAGACGACTAGTGCGAATTCCGTGTGTGCTACAGCATGGAAATTCTGTACAACAACAAGTTCACGACTATGGCTGAATTTGAGGTTTATGATCTCAATTGTGATATATACTATTTACTTCAATTATATATATATATATATATATATATATATATATATATATATATATATATATATATATATATAGTTGGGCTACTATGTGGCGCGCCGCACAGCCCCATCCCGTGTGGCATGGCCGAATCTCTAATTTAAAAACTCAAATTGAAAATCTGAACCGTTCAAATTGTTCAATATATTAATATCGTCTTGTAGACCAAATTTTATATTTTTTTAAAATTTTTTACTATTTTATCAGATAGATCAAAAATACATTAATGCAACGATTTTTGAAGTATATTTTTTATTGCATCTTTGACTATTGTAGTGGCTGAGGGCAGGGAGCTAGGCAGCATGGCTGCTGCCTCCTCCACGTAGAGGAGATAGCTAGGGTTTTGGGTGCGTCGGAAGGTGAGAAGAGGAGGATATCAAGGAGAGAAGGTGATGAGAAAAAATCGAATTTATTTCTGGACGGCGGTGTATCATTTAATTTGTTTTGGATTTGTCCGAGTGATGTATTCTAGATCTTCTTGTATGAAGGAGTACCCATGTACACCATTTTGACTGATGCTAGCTGAAACTGACGTCCATACATACTTACACACTCCTATATAGAAACAATGCAATATTTTACACACATACGGCGCCCCTACATTTTTGATGAGATTCCAGATCATGGGATCGAGAAGAGGCAGCAGTAGAGAGATGCCAAATGATGAACTTGTAGGAACAAGTACACTCTGCATATACATAAAGAATACACACACCGTACCTGCAGCCAACTGATACATTGTGTTTTGCGTACACACAACACAACACAACGGAAGCAACTTCTCTAACGTAAAGACAACTAGAGACATGAGTTCGTGATAGGTGAAGTTCATCATCACGAGGCTCTCATGTCAGAGAGACACGTCCTCTGACGCAGAGGCGGACCCAAGGGGGTGCCGGGTTTGATAGAAATTTTGGAAAATATTTCGCAGGTGGTAGGTATTAGTGGGCCTAATGTTTGGTAGTTTTCTCGCGCCGCAATAAGCTAAAGCCTAAAAGACCCAGGTGCATTGCTGCGGCAGTAAGCCAGTATAGGCATCCTAGGTTTTCTCGTGTTATCGACGTATTGCCCGTTTCAGCCATTTTTGCTGGTGACGCGGAAGAGAGGGTGGTGTTGTGGCGTCGATGAAGCAAGTGGAGTCCAAAGGTGAGCCGAGAGGACAGTGTTTCGGGCTTGCGGTGGTCGGCAAGGCGGAGTCCAAAGCTGAGCCCTTGTTCTTTTCCTTTTACCCTGCCGCTTAAGGCCATGAAATTGACGCGATGTGTCTTGCGTGAATCGAGTGGCGGAACGCCGGCAGCGGGGACCAACAGCTGCAGCAGATAATCTCACACCGGAAACTCGCTATTTACTATAGGTAATTCCCAAACATATACAATCCTCGTCCAAAAATCTATTAAGATATACAAATAGACAATTTAAATATACAGTATCAAATAAACTAATACGATAAATATTTACTTGGTCCTCACCACCAATAAAACTGCAGCAAAAATAAAAATCTAGCGAAACTTCAGCTCCACCCTCACAGACAGATCAACTGAGATCTAAGCCAAAATATTTTCTCCTTTAAAATCCTTCTTCAACTAGGGTTGCTTGATTATTGCAAGGTGAGTACATGGAATACTCAACAAGCCATGTAGCAAATATGCAAGTGCACAGGGATAAAAAGGATATCAATAATATGGTTTCATTTGTAAATATAACATTTAGCAAACATTTTTGAATTTGTAAAAAGCAGAGTGATTAGTCATCAATGTTAATCAACACCGAACAACACTTCCATGCTGCACAGGCCCAACCATCTCTGAACAACCAATCTCCTTTGCTCAGATCTAAACTCCATAAACATGAGCGAACAAATTATCATCACCAAGTTATTATCATTAATGAGTAGTATGGGACTAATCATGAAAAATATTACTAGGTCCATCCATAACCACGGGTACATCTATTCGAATAGTTTTATTCTGATAAGAGGTATACAAATTTATCCACAAGATACAATCTCAACATCATGTCAACAATGTGTCGTGATACCAAAAAGTACCCGAATAGAGATTGTAACAAGACCCTTTACATAACACATCTATCAGAATGACACCCACTAAGCATCTGTCTTCGGCAGGGAAGGACCAGTTACCTAAGAGGGAGGCTACTTAGAGCCAAAAACCTATGGACTTAGTTAGCTACCACCTGTGTACTTAGTTGTCTGATACGCTAAAAACATATCACCATGGTGTCTCTTGATAAGTGTATTATATTCCAGATTAAGCCGTTGCCCACTCTGGCTTGTGATTAGTATGGTTAATGCTTTACAACCGTAGCTCGTGAACCGGTCCTTAATTGTCATGAGCACGACCAACACAACAGCAGCCATGTGCTTACAACCCATCATTAGTCAAGTTTTAGTTCGAATATTATTAACCAATCACTACTAATCGTAGTGAGCTACCATTAATTAACCATCATTAACTATGAGTGAATCATCAGTTAACCCACATAAAATGATACTAATGTTTCTAAGCATGACTAAGCAATTATTTCTAATCTTTAGTTGAACCAATATTTAAAGTCCAACTAGTCAAATTATAACCCAAGGTATCAAGAAAATAGGGTAATCAATGCAAAATCTGCCATAACAAAGGAATATGTTCACACCACCCAATGACATTCGAAAATAATGCACAATTGAAATAAGTAGAGAATTTAAATATAGGATCAACATGATCAAAGGGATTATGTTTGGGATCTGGGTGACTTGCCTTGCAATAATCAGTCTTCAATTCGTCTTCGGAACATCTCCAACGAACGAACGATCTTTCGAAATGACGGAATACTAAACCTAATATGCAAATCAAGGAAAATCATTAATAAAAACCATATAAATTATACAATTAAAGTTCATAAATGGGTAGAGCTTAAATTTATATCAATTATAAGACTTGAACGACCTCATTCCGAGTTCGTATGAATTAGTTATGAAAATTTGAAGTTGTAATCAATTAAATACTTAAAAATTAAATGATTTATTCTGTCATATTGAATTATTTTTGAACTGGAAAAGGAGGATTATGTCAGCTCTGGATCGGTCCACGGTAGACCAGGTTCACCGAGATGGTCCATGAGTGCACAGAGATGGACGACCCATATTCACTTGACCAAAGTTGACCAAGATGTGATGGCTAGGATTGGATCTGGAGGGATTGATGACACGGGACGCCACACAAGCGGCCATAGTGGACAAGAAGGACTAGGTGGCGATGACTGGGATGCCACACTAGCAGCCACGTAGGCACAACGGCCAGCGTCTCTAGACAATAGCGACGACGACGAATGGCGGCGCGACGACGGGAACCGAGGACAGGGGCGCGTAGAGGAGACCGAGGCGGTTCTTACCAATGCAAATACGACGGCGAGCGCCGATGGAAGATGGCTGGTGTCGAAACTTGGTTTCGGCAATAGATTTCCTGGGGTCGCAGTCGAGATCGCCAAGCCCGATGGGTTAGAAGAAGAAGAAGATTTAGACAGGTTCAGGCCCTCTCGAGAGGTAATACCCTACTCCTGTTTCGGTGGATTCGATCCGCCGAGTGTCTTTATTGATCTTATGGATTCGTATCTCAGATCTAGTGTTGGATATCCCTCAAGGGACGCCCCTTACCCCCCTTATATAGTCTTGGGGGGAGGGTTTACAAATCGGAAACCCTATCTTATTCTAAGTTGGTTTCCTCAATCTTACCAAACCGTGACTATAGGCCGATTGCCTTATCTCTATCGGCAACCGTAACACCCAAGTCAAGTTCGGCTTACAGATATAGCATGCGCAATCTATCCCTACCTCCAGTCGGATAATCTTGCCATGTAGATACCCGATTGCCATAATCTCCACAGCTGGCGACAAGCTTTTGGCGGCAGAGGTCCTCGAGATGACGACGACGACGGTGCTCTAGCATTCTTCAATGCAAAAGAGGTGGTGGACGGCCTTCTGCTTGTCCGCGAGATGCCGATGGTGGCAACGGCGAGGTTTGGCGACGACGGGGTGGACAGAGGGGCTTGGCTGAACATCAACAAGAGGCGGCGACTCTCAAGTGAACGACAATGAAGGACTTCCTGGGATCTTCGGTGAACGGGAAGTGGAGGTCGGGCTTCTTCTCCTTGCTGCGAACCCGACGGTGGCGACGACGACCTCCAGCGACAAGCGAAGCAGCGGCATGGCTCAGCCAGAGATGTGGTAGTGGAAGATGGCCTCGGGTGCACGGTGACGAAGATGTTCTGGCAATGTCCAAGTGAAGAGGAGGTGCGGTCGGGCTCTGCACAGGCACGGCGAGTCCAAGGGTGGAGACAGCACGGAGCGACAACAATCGAAGAGGCGGCGTGACACGGCCGAAGCTTGGTAGCAGCGACAGAGAGAGAACACGGGCGCGGGGAGAGGTGGCTAGGGCACGAGAGCTCGGGAAAACAAGGGGAACAGAAGAGGAGATCTCGGGAACCCTTTATATAGGCTCGTGAGATCAAATCGGGGCCCAAAACGACTATGGCGGCAACGAGAAAGGAAGCCAGGGTTAAGGAAAGAGTGGAGTCCAATTCCAAAAACAAATTGAGATTGATTTCCTAGCGGATTTGGTTTGATTTTTTGGGAGAAAATAAAGACGAGGAAAAGGGAAAGATTATCCCTTAACCAATTCCACCGGAGAAGGAAAGGGGACGCCGGATTTGGAAAGAGAGGCAGCGGTGGTGTCGGACTTCATTCGGACGGAGCTAGAAGACGAAGCTTACAGTTGGGGCCTCGGGTCCACCTGTCAATGGTCGGGAAGGAAGAGAAGTAGAGGAGGCAAACTAGACTTCGCCGAGAGGGCGAGGGCTACGATGGCTTGCCGCGCACGAAAGAAGGAGCCAAATCAGAGTTCCTGAAGAGGAAGCAGGCCAGGCTAGACTGGAGAGAGGGAGGGAAAACAAACTTCCAAAAATTGGCCCCGATCTGGAGAGAGGATTTTAATTACTTTTTCATCTAAATTAATTGTTAAAATGATATTTCAATTTTCATAAATACTTCCAATGCTCAATTAAATCCAAAAAAATCATGAAAACAGTTGGACACTCAAAGTATTTAATAACATTATAACTAGGTCGTTTAAAGATTAATTTATTTATTTAAATAATTACCAAAATATTCTTTCTATCATTAAAATTAATAATTGAGCTATGAAAATCGAGAAAATTTCGAGAGTACATTTAATCATGGATAATTTAATAAAAATTAAATTTACCTATGTTTTATTTATGAAATTTTATTTTCCACAATTATTCCACTTGTAAATTTATTATAAATTATAGAAATGATTTTTCATTTATAAAAATACTTTCGATGCTCAATTTGATGGTCAAATTTTCATATATTTTATTCAAACACTTTCTTTAATTATTAAATATTTTCTAGAAATTCTTTTTTCATAACAATTTATATTTAGACGATTATTAGGGTGTGATAGGTAACTAGATATCTGATTACCAAGATACTCTTCCTAGACCTATGATCCTCTTACATTTGATTGAAAATTGAAATTTCAAAATGATGAGTTCAGAGATTTATTGATGGCATGTCTTTTGTTCATAGGATTAGATCAGATTGAATATATGAAAAGGAATATGGCGATTCTTTCTTTATTTAGCAAGGCACCAAAGAATTCTGTTTCTAGATCAACTAGGCCATGTCCAGCTTCACATATTCACATTTATCGTTGTGGTCACGGGGAAACTTTATAACAAGAAGGACGAGTAACCGAACAAAATAGAAATCAGTTGCAATTAATTTCTTCTACCTCTGGTCCAACGTCAAAATACGTACTAAATTTACTGTAATTTTGATAAATTAAACCTTTATAATTATCTGGCCTTTATGTGTATAAAGATTGGGGGCTTCAATTTGGGACTTGACATGGATACACCCATGATAAAAATCATGGGTCTATCACTGCTCCGACGTACGATAGCTCTCCCATCATGCTCATCTCGAATTCCCGCGCATAATCTCAAAAACTCCACAACTAAAGATGATATCATCCACATAAATATGAACGAAAAGTTGATTATCATGATGCTTAAGAACAAAAAGAGGTTTATCCACTTTTTCCATTTGAAAACCTTTTTCAAGCAGAAAGTTTTTTATTCTATCATACCATGCTCTAGGTGTTTGTTTCAACCCATAAAAAGCTTTTGACAATTTAAAAACATTGTTAGAAAAATCAGGATTTTCAAAACCCAGTTGTTGTTTAACATAAACTTCCTCATGTATAAAACCATTTAGAAAAGCACTTTGAACATCCATTTGATACAAGTTAAAACATTTTGAAGCAGCAAAAGCCAACAAAAGTCTAATTGCCTATTCTAGAAACAAGAACAAAAGTTCCATCAAAATCCAAACCTTTCACCTCAGTAAACCTTTGAGTAACAAGTCTAGCTTTATTTCTCACAATTAAACCATCCTTATTTTGTTTGTTTTCGAAAACCATTTATTTCCAGTAATATTATGACCAGAACGAGGTTCAACTAAAGTCCAAACTTTGTTTGTTTCAAAATTTTGAAGTTCTTCATGCATACCGTTAATGCACGATTCATCAGTTAAAGCATGAGTAACATTTTTTGGTGGGTTTCAAAAGAAGCAACAAATGTAGAATTTGCATGAATATCATGAGCTGTTACCTTAGACCTTTTAGTACGCTCACTGAGGTTACCTATTATCTATTCTGGAGGATGTCATCGTTGAATATGCAGAGGAGCAACAACTTCAGAAACAATTTCACGTTCTGTACTTTCACTTGATGAAGTTGTAGCTTCTGGAGGTCCATTGGAGTCGACACGGCATGAGCCTGAGCCTGAGCCTAGGCCCCTTGGCTGGTCTGACAGGTCCTCCTACGTCAGTCTGACCGGCGGTGTGCGCGGTCTAACCAGCCTAGGACCCGGTCTGACCAGCCATCACGTCCTCATCATCACTGTCATTGTCTTGCACAAATATATCCTCCCTCTAAACCTATGACAAAGTATATGGACTAGCCTCATCAAAAGTGACTTCACAAGTCTTGACAAATTTGTTAGTTTCCAAAACAAGTACATGATAACCATGAGAATGTACAGGATAACCAAGAAAAAAATCTATTGGTAGAACATGCCTCAAATTTATCCAAATTTCCAGATTTCAAGACAAAAGACTTGCAACCAAAACACATGCAAATATGAAACTGGGTTGATGTCCAAATCAAAGCTCATATAAGTTTTTACAAGTTTAGATCTCAAGAAAACATGATTGGAAATATAACAAGTAGTATTTATAGCTTCAACCCAAAATTTTGTAGGTGTGTGATACTCATCTAGCATTGTCCTAAAGTGTTTTCTTCAACCAAAGAACTATTTTTTCTTTCAACAGGACCGTTTTGTTGACAAACACAAGGAGAATAAAATTAAAGTTCAAGACCTTTCTCATTGGAAAATTGTTCAAAAGATGTGTTTTTGAACTCACCACTATTATCACTTTTGAATTGTTTTCAAAGAACCGGGAAGTTCAAGAGCCAAACGAAGATACAAACTCCAAAAGTGTTCAAAAACCTCATCCTTAGTCACCATGAAGAAAACTTAAGAATATCTAGAAAAAACTTTAACAATAACCAACACATACCACTTTTCTCCAACAGATTGCACTCTAGCTAGACCAATAGTGTCCATATGTAAAAGTTGTCCGGTGTATCCGTCATCACGGAAATAATATGAGCATGTGAAGAAGTGTTGCTATTTCTTATGATCATAGATAAATTTGCAAGCGCATATGGATATCGCTGTAGCATTTCACCCAGGAGTATTCCAAGGGTATCGTATTTTTTTTCGCAGGGAAGACGATGGTGTAAAGATGTAGTTCATATATTTATAATCAAGCTATAATTAATATATCCAAAATCTAAACAAGGGTAAGGATAATAATGATATATGGGTAGCGAGGAGATTTGTCTCTATAATATTGTATAGTGGAGAAGGACAAAAGAGAACTATGATTCATATATACTTCTATATTACTAATGTCTACTATACACTTAACAAAATACATGCTTACGAGGCTAGAACTTAGTTCTAGGCACCCAAATACTAAGAGAGACCACTCCCTGCTGGTCTATCAGCGTGGTTATCACATTTTATGAACTCTTATGTCATACTCGAACGTGGAGGAATATAAAGTACGGACAGGCTATCACCACGTGCCGCTTACCTCACTTTTCGTGGTGTACTGTTGATGAGAAATCTCTCTCAACGCGCTGGCCTGGGAGATCTGCTTGACTCCAGTGCAGGTCCTTCTCGGTTGCCTACGATATGCAGGGCGTGCCAGTTGATTTGATCTGTCAATCAACAAGAAAAAACGAAAGAACATGCATTAAGTGTTAGGTTAGATCCCCACGGGATCGGCTGAGGAAATCCATGAACATATATATGCTATTCTAAACTATATTTAAACCAATGACTAGAATGGATTGGCTATACCGAGACAGCATCAGCCACTTGACCCAAATACAGTAGAGAATAATAAATATATGGATCAACAACCTAGCCGATACTGGAAAGCTAACAAAGAATCGGCTAGTACTCCGATGGATCTTATAGAAAGATATCACTCCTGAAATGCGTAGCCTGAAAATCGACCATCGGCTGTCAATTACAGGCCGATTTCGGCTAGCAGCGTCCGACAGGATTGTGATCTTAACATAAGAGGCGGTCCTAATACAAATCTAAGAATAATTATATTAAAAGAAACATATCAGGGTAGATAAGGCCGGCTGAAACCCTGGCACTGTCTCTAGACAACATAAATCCATCCGAACAGATCAATGACAGCTCTAAGAACGACTTAATAGTTCAAAGATGATGCAGCATTAAGTATAAAAAGAACAGTCCAATCTGTTGCAGCCGATTTATATCTCTCAAGACGGTAGATACCGCATATAAACCAGCCAACCTTCAGATCTAGCCCTATTGGTTGCAAGTTCTCAACAGAACTAGCCAATAGTAGGATAGATCCAAACATTGATCTAATTTATATATGCTATATGATAAACAACGCAGTATAAACTCCTATTTCTAATGCATCATTGCGATGAAAGCATTAGAAATAGTAAATCATGCCACTAATGACAAACATTTACCTGGATCTGGGAATCGAAACGATGCAGCCCGTAGCCAAACAAAGTGTCCGTCTGAAGAAAAGGGTTGGCGATGCGCCAAAAGTTTGATTGATTGAATGAATGTTATTTTAAAGGGGGTCTCGGGTCCTATTTATACCCAAGATACAATTACATGTACAAACCCTGGACTCTATCTAAACTACCAATTAAACACAACATTATCCCTAAGAGGGCCCATGCCGTATTATGACTAATCATCCTAAACAAACTCCTAGATTACAGGTACAATTGTCGTTACAGGACTCTATCCATAAGTGGCAATATCATTTAACGCGTAATTAGCAACCGAATCTTCTATTTATCTTCAAACTTCTGCATTAGAAACAGTTTCATCTCTTCCAGACCTAGAATCGGCTATCGACTGTCCCTATTCAATCCACCCTCAGTCGATTGGCCTCGCAGCTGATCACACCTTTAGCCGATGCAATCCCTGTCTTCAGCTGATCTGACTCTGCTTCGCCTTCGCAGACTTAGGAACTCAATTACCAAATTTCAGTGTTAACACATGCCCCCCAAGTCCGTAATACGAAGTGTTGCGAACTTGCTTTCCTGTTCAAACTCCCGCTTCTTTCTTGACCTAGATCGCTTCAGCTTCTCTCCAAGCGCTCTTTAAATATCCACTTCGCTCGGCCGAACCGCCTACGCCTTCAAAACGCACTCAGCCTCCTTCATGAACAAGCCTCTTGCCTTCTCTCTCCCCTCCGATGATTTCATCGGTGCCCGTCGATCATCCTCACATTCCTCAGACCCATCTTCATCTCCGAGCATCCCGATGGCCTCCACCGCCGCTGCATCGAGTACTTCTGTCTCGCCGGCCACCGTTGCCACACCAGCCACAGCCGCTCCATCGTCCACCGCCGCCGTTTCAGCCGTCGCTGCAGCTGAGTTCCCTGAGGTACTCTCTTCCGATCCATAATTTCATTCTCAAATCTGCTTTTCCACATATTTCGCATCAACATTACGTTCGGACATCTTCTAAGTAGCACTTTTCTTCACATTTTCATCATTAATACTTTCCCTTTCCCCGAACCGTAATACACAACTGTTCTTGATTAGCGCCTTTCTCCTCTTTTCTGAACTGTAGCACCTATCTCATCAAGTACTTATCCCCAATTCGACACAAGAAGAGAAACACTTCCTCGGCCCCATCGGCAACACAGATCCAACGGATATCATCATAGCCGAAACTAACCGCATCCCTTTCAACACTGCCAAACCATCCCTCACCCACTGGAATGGAACGTTCAAGTCCTGGCCGACCACCGATGCAGCCTAGGTCGAGTGGTACAAAAGGGTGCACTCGGCCAAATACGCTCAATGGGAAGAAAAAGGGCTTGCCCAATGCTTGGAACTGTCCATTGCTAGCATGGAAAAAGACGAACCACTCTTGTCGGCCGCAACCTACTTTTGGAATGATAGTTTTAACGCCTTCATCTTCCGGTAGGGACCGATGACCATCACATTGGCCGACGTATACATGATAACTGGACTAGATATCAAATCGTCAGCCGACCCTAGCACCCTGAACCGGAAAGGCCAACATCAGTTCAAAACCAAGGCCATCGGCGGGTGGAGCGGCTTTATTGCCCAAAATATGAAGGAAGGGACAGTCGGCCATAGGGAGCACACTGCATTCCAGATGATGTGGCTCGAGAAATTT
Source organism: Oryza australiensis (assembly GCA_019925245.2). Classification (NCBI taxonomy): domain Eukaryota; kingdom Viridiplantae; phylum Streptophyta; class Magnoliopsida; order Poales; family Poaceae; genus Oryza; species Oryza australiensis. Next base: position 2,242,527 of record JAIFGZ020000265.1, on the reverse strand, counting down.
GTGTTCTGTGGATCAAGCTGCGGGCCGACCGCCAATTGGCAGATTGTGGCCGAATTTCTGGCCGATAGGAGAGAACTTGCGCTGGGGAAATACCTCCTCGGCTACTTGTATCAAATGCTGCATCAGGCCGCTGCAAAGATAGCCGCCAACGCTCCAATCAACACCGGCGGCCCTTGGTGGTTCCTCCAAATCTGGGCCGGTGCCGGCGACCCGTAAGATAGCCTGGCCACTCGGCCCTGCGACGTAAGCCGATTCCCTGTGGCCGGAACCGATCGAAGACGATGAAGGCACCCAGATCACCACCAGGAGATGCATGAGCTACGGAGAAGCGACCGCCGCCCATGAAGGCTCAAAGCAATCGGCCAAGCTGCTGGCCGAATGGTTCATAGCCCTTTACGACGGGCTGTCCCGTGATAGTCGCACCTGGTACTTTTACCAGGACCGGGGAATGTTTGAGTTGCCGGCTGATTTCAATTGGGACGACCTCAACTCAGCCTCCAACCCAAGGTGCAGGGAACTGTTCATCGCTACCTTGTCCCCCTGCATCCTGCCGACTGGGATTCACCAAGGCTGATCGGTGGCCAGGAGCTACGAATTCTATTACCCAATGTCACCGGCAAGGCAGCTTGGTTTCGGGCAGCTGCCCATCGATTTTTCTACGCCGATAAGATTGAAACGAGGGGGGCGGTCGGCTAGGACTTAATAATGAATCGGCTGCTGAACATAGCCGACCCTCCCCTTGGCGACGTCGGCGTGATAACATTGTCGATGAGGAGGAGCGCCGTTTACGACCGACGATGATCTGAAATTAAGCGCCATATCTTCCACCAACGGTCATCTTGCTACATCGACCTGCTCCTGCCCAACGATATTCCCTCGGTAAATTTCTGCTTCAGGCTCAAACAATTTTCTTCTTCCAATTATCGGCTGACACAGCCGATTAACACTCGCCTTTTGATTTTGCAGGAGACGAAGACGGAGCGGCCGATGGTGAGCGCCTCCGGGCGCCCCATTGAATACAACCCAAGCGTCCTGGATGAGGGCGGCCTTGCTCCGTCGGCCATCGGCTGGGAGGCGTCGAAACTGGCGTCGCTGTTGCGAGGACAGGTGCGTCAGCCGATCGCACAGAAAAGAAAGGCTGCACCGTCACCACGGTCATCGGCTGCGCCTGCCTCCAAGCTGTTAAAAAAGACAAAGCCAGCAGTGCCAGCCGATAGCCTCCCTCCTTTGGATCCGGCCATTGCGCAATGCCTCGACACCGTCGCCAGCGAGGAAGCGTCGGCGGCTGTCGGGGCGGCAGCAGAACCCGGGACTTCGAGTTCGGAGTCGGTCAACGCCCCAGCCGACGTTCCGCCAGTCCCATGTCCTCGAGCCAAACGTTGGCCGGTAAGCCTTCACTCCACCAGACTTGGCTTTATGCTGATCACCTGTATCTGATCGAACCATCCCTCCTCAGTCAAGAAATTGGCCGGCCGCACCTCACGCCCGCGCCATCGGTAATCATCTCGCCGTCTTACTTGTAGTAATCAGTCGGCTCGCCCACTAACTCTTTCTTCTACAGCCCCCGCAGTTCGGAGTTCGAGGAGCCTAGTGACATCGGCGGGGAGGCATTGTCCATGCCGGTTGAAAACCTAAGGGCCACCTTAGCCGACATCGGCAATCGGCTGGAAGCCTCGCTGGACGCGCTGGTGGTCGACAGCAGCTCGATACGCGCGCGATTCAGAGATATCCAAGACCAGCTGCCAGACACCCTAGCCGAAGCCATCGTGCCGGCGACCTTCATGGAAGCCCATCAGTTCAAGTACGAGCGGGCACGGTAGCGGATAATCGATCGCCGCGAGGGTCAAGCATGGTCAGCCACTATCTAGTCGACCAAGGACGCTATAGAGAGTCGGAAGGCCGCCTTTGACCACCTGAAGACCGAGCCGGCAGCCAAGCTTGAGCAGCTCCTCTCTCATCAAGATCAACTGATAGCCGATCTCGTCCAAGTCATGAACGAGATCGATATCCACAAGGAGTACATGGTTGGCTTGCCGGCCAAGATCGAAGCTGAGTGTCAGGGCATCAAGGCGGCCGTGGCTCATCTGTGCAACCTGGTGGGGAGTGTCCGACCGGTGGCGGGGTCCGAGGCCGATGACGTTAGGGCCATCGAAGAGATAGACCAAATTAGGCGAAAGGCGTTGTCGGCTATAGCCGATTTCCTGAAAAAATGAGACTAACATTCCGATCTTCCGAGATCGGCTAACACTTCTGTATCATATTTGTCATGCTTTTGTGGTGGTATTGGGCGCTCATTTTACTTGTGCTTATGCTTGGCCTCAAATCGCGTGTCCTAATTTATCGATCTTTTGCCATTGCGCTCGTAGATATAATCGGCTGTACTTGTAGATAAGATTGTTCTTCGGCCGTGTGTGGCGTCTTGACATGTACATGTTGAAATCAGCTCCAGCCGCTCGCATCGTTTCGCGTTGCCGACTCCGAGACTACACCACGACCGTTAGTGTTAGCGTTCGAACGTCGGTCTTATTGGCCCGCCGATAATATCCGAGTGCCCCGCCGACCTGGTTTCGTAGTCTGACTCATCCGAATCTGTATTTCAAGAACCCGTGAGTTCTGGATGATAGGTATCCAGCCTCGCGCAGTCGCCAACCATTCAACGATTCCCGACGCCTTTAATGATGACCCCTTCGACTCTCGCGTCGGCAGCCGACCTTTCACATCTGAAACCACATCTTTCCTTTCTATAAATGGACTCCTTCAGGCCTTCCTGAATAACTCACAGCCGAAGAAGATGCTCTCCAGGTGTACAACATCCAGACTTCCAAGTTTTCGGCAGGGCTCCCTATGGCTTCCTCGAGCTCATCGGTAAACTAGGTGATTCCCCAACTCATCCACTCTCACCATTTCTTCTCCCTAAGTACTCAGGAATGAACTTTCTCGCAGCCGCTCCACCCCTTCGGGTGATCTTGGCGATCATGGACACGCTGTATGAACTGACAGCTAGCCAAGAACGACAAGTAAGAACCAACTTGAAGTGCTTCAGGGAACAGGACGCTTGTCATCCGGCGGCCAGGCCTCCCATCAACCTCGGTAGCGTCCCGGCCGCTATTCCTTTGGCGTCTTCAACGCTAACGTGCCTCGACAGGCTGGAAGCAAGGCAAATACGACTTGCCAATGAATTGTTAACTACAACCACCGATGTAAGGGTCACTAGGTTAGAGTACTTGATCTTGGATGCTTTAGAGTTAGAGTCTCCAGAGGCCGTCAACCGAGCCCTAGCGGCCATCCGAGATTACCTAGGAGATATGTAATCAAAAGCGGCTTCACGCCGATTATGATGAAAAACCGACGAATGTTGTAGCCTGATTTGCAATCGGCCTAATTCTGCGATCGGCTTGTGTATGTATATGCCCTCCAAGTTTTGTTGATAGCTTTGGTGTCGACAAAATTTGAGTCCGAGCAGCTCGCGCACCCTTGCCATCCCTATCGGCCAATCAGGAGCCGATCGTAAAAAACTTAGCGAAAAAAGTTGCATAAAAATGCCTAAAGGCGATGCCTTGTTAACGTAAGACATCGGCTATTTTGAATCGGCTGAGATAACCATAGCCGAGTCACGAGTTGATCCATACACTTGGGTAATATTTCTTTAGGTACTTTCCGTTAAGAGCCCTTCCAAATACTTCTCTGTTCAGTCCTTTTAGCATGTAAGCTCCTTTAGAGACGCATTTGTGGATCTTGAAAGGCCCTTCCCAATTTGGTGACCACTTGCCGAACTTGTTGTCTCTAGATCCGATCGGCAGTACCAATTTCCAAACGAGCTCGCCTTCCTCGAAAGATTTAGGCACCACCTTTTTATTATAATGTCTGGCTACTCGCTCTTTGTCTTTTGTGACCTTTTCCAAGGCCCTCATCCTGTATAAAATCAGGTCTTCCGATTCGTCCACCATCAGGTGATAATAATCGTCGGCTGTGAGTTGATCCTGTAGTTGAATGCGCCTTGAGCCGACGACACTCTCCCATGGCAGCACTGCTTCATGTCCATAGACCAGTTTGTACGGAGGAACTTGGATTGACCCATGGCAGGCCATCCGATACGCCCACAGTGACTCGGCTAATCGGCTGTGCCATTGTTTAGGATACTCAGAGATCTTTCTTTTAATCAGCTTGATCAAACTTTTGTTTGAGGCCTCGGCTTGTCCGTTTGTGCGTAGTACGGCGAAGATTTAAATAGCTTGATTCCCATGCCGTCGGCAAACTGAACAAACTCATCCGACACAAAGATAGATCCCTGGTCTGTTGTTATTGTTTGTGGAATGCAAAATCGGTATATGATGTGTTCTTTGACAAACTCGATGGCAACCTTAGAATCCACTTTTCTGAGGGGGATCGCCTTCACCCATTTTGTGAAATAATCCGTGGCCACTAGGATAAACTTATGCCCTTTGCTTGAGGGTGGATTGATCTAGCCGATCATATCAATGCCCCATCCTCTGAACGGCCACGGCTTGATAATTGGGTTCATGGCCCATGCTGGTGCCCGTTGTATAGTGCCAAACTTCTGGCAATCCTGGCACCCCTTGTAATATCGAAAACAATCCTCCAGCATCGTCGGCCAGAAATACCCCGCTCAGCGAAGTAGCCACTTCATTTTGTGGGCCGATTGGTGTGTGCCACAGATTCCTTCGTGTACTTCCCCGATGGCCACTGTAGCCTGATCGGCTCCCAAACACTTGAGTAGCACGCCGTCAATCGTCCGATAGTATAGGTCTTCATCGAGCAACACGTATTGTAATGCCTTGTATCGTAGTTTTCTTGTGGCCGACTGAGAGGGGTTTTTGAGATAGTTGTAAACTTCAGACCTCCAATCATCGGCCGTGATGGCGGCCACGTCTGTGTCTACTCCTTTCAACATCGGTCGATAGCCTGACGCCCCTTGAGCCAAGTCATTGGCCTCTGTGTTCTGCTCTCTGGGGATATGCTTCAAAGTGACTAGCTGAAAACCATCCATTAATTCCCGGCATTGCCGATGATAGACCATCAGTGCATCGTTTTTGCATTCATATTCTCCTCATAGTTGGCTGATGACCAGCAACGAGTCTCCCATTATCTCGACTGCATCGGTTTCCACTTTCTTGAGTAGATGCAATCCTTTAAGGACGGCTTCGTATTCGGCTTGGTTGTTTGTAGCGTGAGGATTGATGGCGAAAGCAAACTCGAAGCTTGCTCCCCTGGGCGAAATAATGACCAAGCCGATGCCACAGCCGTTGGTGCAAACCGAGCCGTCGAACGTCAGAGTCCAAGGCATAATTTCCACTGAGCCGATTGAGTCGTTCCTGTGCTCCACAATGAAGTCGGCTATGGCTTGCCCTTTGACTGCCCTTGGTGCCTGATATCTCAAATCGAGCTCTGTTAGTGCGAAGATCCACTTTCCGATTCTTCCTTTGAGCACTGGAGCCGATAGCATATACTTAACTACATCGGCTTTGCAAATTACCGTGCACTCATTGGACAGCAGATAGTGCCTTAACTTCATACATGAAAAATAGAGGCATAGGCATAACTTCTCCATAGGTGAATACCTTGTCTCTGCGTCTAGCAACCGTCGGCTGAGATAGAAAATGGCTTTTTCTTTACCGTCGACCTCCTGGATTAGGACGGAGCCGATTGATTTGTCATCGGCCGATAGGTACAGCTTGAACGGTATTCCCTTTTGTGGAGACATTAAAACTGGAGGGGAGCTTAGGTAATCCTTTATGTTGTCTAGCGCTTTTTGCTGCTCTGCCCCCATGTGAATGCCTGATCGTCTTTCAGCCGAAGCAGTTGTGTGAATGGCTCCATCTTTTCTGAGAGATTAGCTATGAACCGTCTGATGAAGTTTATCTTGCCGATCAACGACTGGAGTTGCTTTTTGTCCTTCGGAAGCTGAATTGCTTTGATGGCATTTATGTGTGGACCCCCGATTTTGAGGCGGGAGTCTTTCGTGTTCATAGTACCATTTCCCTGGATCGAGTAGTTGGTACCCACGAATACAGTACTGGATAATCAAGTGCACATGCACGAATAGTCTTACATTACCATTATTACATTAATAGGCCCGAAGGCATTGTTCATCCCACAGGACCTTATGGTCCGAATACAACATAAAAACAGAATTTAGATAAGGCAGCGGAAAGAGGCAGCGGCTTGTCAATTGCCACAGGCAACGACCGGAGCTAAGGTCTAATATGCGCCGTCAGTTCCTTCGTCCTCCTGGTGATATGCGTATGGATCTTCTGGCTCTTCAATTCCATCAGCTGGAGGTTTGTGCGTATAGCAAGGGTGAGTACCAACCGTACTCAGCAAGCCAACACAGAATTGATGCATATGATAGGGTTATTCAAAGAACATGGCTAGGGTTATTTTTGCGTAAAGCCAGTTTTCACAATTCTTTTCACAAGCCTATCGACTAGCCAAATCAAGTTTTAATTTCATAGTTCATTAACCCGGCGACGGTTCTGTCTACCATCCATCGTGATTCCAAGGATGGCTTTCCGCCTCCGGTTCGTCATGATTTTCTGGGGAGTCCACCCCTTCTCGCATTCTCGAGAAGTTGATCCCAGCGAATAAAATCATCATGCAAACCCATCCCAACATTTTTAAGCTCGAAGTCTAGCCAAGCGAAAGTCTTGTCACGATGCTCAATATCCGCGAGCATGGCTATTCGAATAGATTGATTCATTCACACTGCAGTGGATGTACACTTTACCCGTACTCCGCGACAACCCAACAAATGAGCCTACGCCTCAACACATGAGACGGTCACGGCAAAGCCTTTTGATAACCTCACTTTGGCAGTACCCGCTCCATGAACTTAAGCCCTCATGAACTCTAGCCATCCTTTTCTAGCAGTGAGAGGAGTTCGCGCACCCGGGGTAAGGGAAGACTTTCCAAATCTTTAAGTTTAGTTAACATCGTTTAATCCCACCATTCATAACAAAGGCCGCAGCCTCATTCTCATCCTATAACCACATCATAGAGAACCATCTATGCAAGGATACGCCTCCGCTCGGCTATCTAGTCGGCTAGGTCTATACCCATTCGAGAAGTACGGTTGTACTGGCTCGTTTCCTGGCTATCTCATGGCTCGGTCCTTAATTGACCAGGGTCGGCACTTGCCTTTTCCGGAATCCACCCAAATCATCCAGCCGCCCTAGTCTAAAACATTTGTATGGTACTTTCAATTTTCATCAAAACTTAGTTCATCATTCTCATGGCCATGTGGCGCTCATGTCTCCACACATGCCGTATCTCAACTACCTTCCCTAAGGTAGTTGCCCAAGCACAAAGCTTTTTCATAAAGTCATGTGTATGCATAATTCTAAATATAGCATGGCTAAGCTTTACCGGTTATGCTTCGGTTGTTTGTATCACATCGCGAGTTACAATGAGTAGTTCTAAAGGTAATCAATAGCAAGGAATGGCATAACAAGTATAGGTAACTCTGTAAAGCATGCATGTTTAGAGTTTAAAATAACATTATTTCGCAATTGGGTTCGATATGTTCAAAGGGTGTGAAGACTTGCCTTGCTCGCACGTTGGTTGAGTGGGGTCTTCCGCGTAGTCAGTGTTCACCTCTTCGGGCGCTATCCGTACGTGCGAAAAGAAGGGTTGAATCCAATTAAAATTCAACAACATCAACAAAAAAGAAGAGATCTCAAAATGATCGCGGAAAGCGGATTCCAAACACAACCCCAAACTTCGGAAATCTTAAGAGTTGAATCAACGAAAAGGAGTTCAGTTAAACCGAGCGAACCATCTTGTAATTAATATGTATTTTGCACTTAAATTTGAAGATATCCTAGAATAATTAGGTTTCTAATTTTTATATCTCCAATAATTGATCTTTAATATTGCAATTATATTTGTTAGGGTTTTTGAAATTCTAACGACAGGATAATGTCATCCATGCTTAACCCATATTTAAAAAAATCTCGTGAACTTCGATAACAAGTTGAAGGTTGGACAATATTTGAATTCATAAAGAGGAAAAAATTTAATCTATAAATCATTTTCACAAGTATTTCTTTTTGGAAGGGAAAAGAATATTATACTCATTCCTAAATAATAACATTTCAAAAACCTTATTTTATCCTAAAATATTTCCAAAATAATTTTTTTACCTTCACCCCTATTCCTTTACTATTTTTCTTTTCCTCTCTTTTTTTTTTTCTTTCTTTTCTTTTTCCTTTCTTTTCTTTTTCCTTTTCCTAATTTCCTCTCGTTTCTTCCCTCCTTTCCCCGCTCTGTTTCCACCGGCGGCCGACGGTGAGGGAGGGGCGCCGACGGTGGGGAGGGCCGGAGCTAGGGAAAGAGGGGCATATCACCACCTTGGGACCACGGGGTTCCATTTCCCACTCGACCGAGACCGGGAGCGGCGGAGAGGATCGGCGACGGCGGGGTAGTTCGGCGGCGGTGGCGCCGACGGCAGCAAACTCCGGCGAGGTTCCGGCCAAAGTGAGGGGTCTACGAGCATCGGTGAACCCTAGGGATGCTAAAGGGGGTTTGGTTCGGCCGGGAGGCGTTGCGGCAGATGCCGGCGATGGCGGGGTGGCGGCGGCGAGACGGGAATTCGAGGGGCTCATCGCCGGCGATTTTCCGGCGACCATTTGGCTCGGGAAGCTTAGGGGAAATAATACTTAGAGCACGAGGATGATGATGGTACCTTCAATTCGGGAAGAAATCGGCCGAGGGTGACGAATTTCGGAGTGTCGCACGGGCGGTCGAATTAGGGTTCTTCCGCCGAGCTCCGATCCTTCCCAAAATTCACGCAATGCAAGTGGCTAACTTTTGGGGAAATCGGAGGAAAAGCACGAGTGAGCACTGGGGAAGATTTGCTATGTGGTCAGCTGGGTCTGGGAGGCCAATTTATAGGCGGTCGACGGTGAGATGGTTCGGGCATCCCGTGCGGCGATAGGCGAGCGAGCGCGCGCACGTCGCGGCGACGTGCGGCACGCAGCCAACGCGCGCGTGTACGGCGAGCGCGGTGAGGCAAGGCGTGAGGGCGGGAGTGCAGCGCCGCGGCAAGGACGGCGTGGCGTGACGTGTACGCGCGGCGCTAACGCGAGCGGCATGGCCGCGTGTACGGCGTCGACTTTGGGGGCAATCGGCATGGCGCGACGCACGGCGACTCGTGCGTGACCGGAGCCGATGACGTTGGGAACACGCACGTGCGAGGTCTCAGTACGGCGGGTGACGCGCGGCGGCTGCGAACGGGGCGGTGTCATCGGTCGAACACTGCGATCAATGAACAGCGCACTTTTCCATTTTTCCCGAATTTGAAATCCTATTTTCCATTTCCATTTCTTTTATTCCTAAAAATCCCAAATAAATTTTGGTATTCGCAGAACAATTTCTAAAATTATATTTTCCACATTTCCCTACTTTTCAAAATATATTTTTCATATTTATTTTGTTTCTTCTCTTAATTTCAAGAAAATGGGATTTTGATTGAAGACAAATTTCAAGTTTCATTTCTCCTTTTCAATATATATTTTTTTATCCAAATTCCAATTATTCATTATCCTTCCCTCATCAATTAGGGTTTAAACATTAATATATTCTTTTTGTGATGCAACATATTATATACATATATATATCTATGTGCTCTTTTCAGGGTACACACATGTATATTTTGAAATTGTTTTCACCGGCTGGGATTGCAAAGTTTAGGGTTTGGTTCCATTTTACTTCAAAGTAATTCTAGAAGAAAATCTTATATCGCTGAAATGGCAATTAAGATCGAAAAACACGATAAGAAGTAATGATTCCAAAAAGTTTTTGTGAGTTCCGATTTTCAATGTCCGATTTTAAATTCTTCGATTTTTAGGGTGTTACAAACCTACCCCCCTAACAATAAATCTCGTCCCCGAGATTTTCTTACCGGTTGCTGAATAGGTGTGGATATTCTGTCCTCAGGAATTCTTCGCTCTCCCAGGTAGCTTCTTCTTCTGTGTGATTGCTCCATTGTACTTTGTACATGCGCCACGACTTGGTTCGTGTTTTCTTTTCTGCTTGGTCTAGTATCTTGATTGGATGCTCCGGGTATGTAAGATCACCGTGGACATGGATGGTTTCTAACGGGGCTTGCTCTTCCGGTACCCGCAAACATTTCTTCACTGCGACACGTGGAATACCGGGTGGACATCGGAGAGATTCTCGGGCGCTCCAATTGGTAAGCCACTTCTCCCCTCCTAGCGCTTATCAAGAATGGGCCCACGTATCGTGGTGCGAGTTTCCCTTTGACTTTGAATCTCCGTGTTCCCCGTAGTGGTGAGACCTTTAGATACACGTAGTCACCTTCTTTAAATTCCAATTCTCTTCGACGGGTGTCCGCGTAGCTCTTTTGTCGTGATTGAGCAGCTTGTAGTCGGTCCCGGATCGGCGAACCTTTTCCTCGCCTCCTTGATTATGTCGCCCGAATACGCTTCGTTCACCGGTTTCGACCACATCAATGGGGTTCGACATCGCGACCAAATAAAGCTTCGTTTGGCGACATCTTTAGACGGCTTGATAGCTATTGTTGTAAGAGAACTCGGCGTACGGCAAGCATTTCTCCCAATCCTTGGTGAAATCCAATGCACGGGCTCTCGCATATCCTCCAAGATTGGTTCGTCCTTTCGCCCGCCCACCGGTCGTGGGTGATAAGCGGTCGAAAGCGAGATGACTTCCGAGTGCCTCGTGGACTTTGCTCCAAAAATGAGATGTGAATTGGGTACCACGATCCGATATAATCCTCTTTGGTACACCGTGGAGACATACAATCCTACTCATATATAGTTCCGCTAGCTTGGCACCGTTGTAGTTAGTTTTCACCGGAATAAATCTGCGCTTGGTGAGCCGATCTACTATTACCCAAATGGAATCGTAACCAGCCGTAGTTTTGGGTAGTCCTACTATGAAATCCATGCCTATCTCGTCCCATTTCCATTCGGGAATCTTGAGTGGCTGCAGCAAGCGCACGGCCGTTGATGCTCGGCTTTCACCCTTTGGCACACATCGCACACGGCTACGTATTCGGCTACATCTCTTCATATTAGGCCACCAGTATTCTCCTTTCAAATCCTGGTACATTTTCGTGCTTCCGGATGTAACGAATATGCCGACTCGTGGGCTTCTTTCAAGATCAATCCTCTCAAACCGCCTCGTTCGTGCACACGATTCTTTTCTTGTACCACAGGATTCCCTTGTCATCTACGAAAACTCCTTAGCACGTCCAGCGCCATGCGTTCCTTGATTTCCTGGGTTTCCTCATTCCCTTTTGGGCTTCTTCTATTTGAGTCCTCGAAGGGGTTGGATTTCCAGTGAGTGTACTTCTCCGTAAGGAATCAGTGCAGATTAAGTCGAGCCATTTCTTCTTGGAGCTCATTAGCCACACCTCCCAACTCCATGTGGTTGCATTGGGCTTTGCGGCTCGCGCATCGGCCACTACATTTGCCTTGCCGGGATGATAATGGATTCCTAGATCGTAATCCTTGATCAACTCCAGCCATCGCCTCTGTCGTAGGTTGAGATCAGCTGAGTAAAGAAATATTTTAGGCTCTTGTGATCGGTATACACATCACGGTGGTTCCCGATCGATAGTGTCTCCAGATCTTCAATGCGTGTACAACCGCGGCTAATTCCAGTCGTGTGTGGGATAATTCTCTTCGTGGGGTCGAATCGTCGTGATGCATAGGCTACGACCTTTCCATCCTGCATTAATACTCCTCCTAATCCTTGCCGGGATGCATCACAGTACATCACGAAGTCCTTCCGGTTGTCGGGAATTGTCAAGATTGGGGCAGTGGTTAAATTTTCTTTCAGTTGGTCGAAAGCATTTTGACACTTCTCGTTCCATTCAAACTTCTTTTCCTTCTTCAGAAGTTGAGTCATAGGTCGGGCTACAGTGGAAAACCCTTCGATAAACCGTCGGTAATAACCGGCCAAGCCCAAGAAACTCCGAACTTCCGTCACTGACTTGGGTGCCTTCCATTCCGTGACAGCTTCGACCTTGGCGGGGTCTACCGCTACTCCTCCGGCTGAAACCACGTGGCCAAGAAAAGCGACTTCCTTGAGCCAGAACTCGCATTTACTGAACTTTGCGTACAGCTGGTGCTCTCGTAGCTTTTCCAGTACGAGTCGTAGATGCTCCGCGTGTTCCTCATCGTTCTTGGAATAGATAAGTATATCGTCGATGAATACTACTACGAATTTGTCCAGGTATTCCATGAATACCTTGTTCATCAGGTTCATAAAGTATGCAGGGGCATTGGTCAATCCAAAGGACATCACTGTGAACTCGTATAAGCCGTATCGTGTAGAGAACGCCGTCTTAGGAATATCTCCGGCTCTAATCTTCAACGATGATATCCCGACCGTAGATCAATCTTTGAGAACACTGCGCACCTTTAAGTTGATCGAATAGGTCATCGATTCGAGGTAGCGGGTACTTGTTCTTGATAGTTACTTCATTCAGCGATCGGTAGTCCACACACATTCTCATACTCCCATCCTTCTTTTTGACGAAGAGTACCGGGGCTCCCGGGAGAAGAGCCGGGCGTACAAATCCCTTCTCTTGTAGTTCCCTTATTTGCTTCTTGAGTTCCTCTAACTCGTTGGCCGGCATTCGATAAGGCCTCTTGGATATGGGGGCGTACGGCATTAGATCGATGATAAACTCTACGTCGCGATCCGGGGCATTCCGAGTAATTCCTCGGGAAACACATCCGGGTATTCTTGTACTACGGCATTCCGCCTAGGGGTAGCATGGTGAACACTCCCGCAGCCGATCACATAGCTTCGGGTTTTGATCCATAGTTATGCTCATCGGTGATCCCCATGGGGTGGATACCGTGACTTCCTTTCGACTGCAGTCTATAATTCCATTATTTTTGGTCAACCAATCCATTCCGAGTATGACATCTATGGTTTGGGGTGACAAAGCACCATAAGGTTTGAGAGAAACACCACGTCTCTAATCCGTATGGGCACATTAATGCGGGCATGGGGTACGGTTATGTCTCCCGGTGAGTGTACCAAAGATAGGCCTTCTAAGTGCTACTTGGTGCAGGTGGTGTTGTTTGCTTACTCGGGAAGATATGAATGAATGTGAGGCTACGAATCGAATAAAACTTTAACGGTGCGAGTTGATAGAGAACATACCCATCAATACGCTCCGGTCCTCCCGAGCTTCTTCCGCCCGCACATGATTCACCCGGCCACGTCGAAACCCAGTGGCAGCCTCGTTGGGTAGCGGGGTCCCGAATGGACCTCATCCCGCCGCAGGGGTGGGGGTTCCTCGGACGGGCGTTGCATTGGCGCCGGCGCACGGGGCGTTGCGTGGTTTTGGGCAGCTATTGGAGTAGTGCCCGAATTCTCCGCAATTGAAACAGCTCACATTCCTTCTTCCCGGAGCGGCTAGGGTTGGTGTGGGCGTACGAAACGAGGTGTAGCTGACTTGTTGACATGGTCGGAAGCGGGAGAACGTCCGGTTGCCGAACGTTTGGCTTCCATCCGACGGGGTGGCTCCCTTGGGGCGTTGTGGCGTTCCCCGAAATGGGTGAGCCATAGCGAGCCTCCTCTTGCGGTTATTGTCTACCACCTTTTGGTCATGCTCAAGTCGGACGACCTTGTTGATGAGGCTTTGAAAACCGGTGTGATCCTGCCCGATCATTGGTCCCCTCGCCGTCATTTAGTCCTTCAATGAATTTGTCTATCTTTTCTTCTTCGTCCGCGTCACTAGTGGCGTAACGGGCAAGCTGGGTGAACTTGTTCGATATTCTTGTACCGAGGTGTTCCCTTGACACGTCTGCGGAACTCGTTTTCTTCATCCTCATCACCGCAGTGGGCACGAAATTCTCACGAACGCAGCCGTGAATTCCTCCCATGTTGGTTTGCCGGCGTCTTCAGCTCGTGTTTCCTTGTAGGTGTCCCACCGTCACTTGCGGGGCCCTCTAGCTGATTAGTAGCGAAGACAACTTTATCGCCTTCTCGGACTCGACGAGGGTTAGCTTCTTCTCTATCACTCTTAGCCAATCTTCGGCATCCATAGGCTCTTCGGCCGTGGAAAAGTGGGCGGCTTAGCTCTCATGAATTCTCCCGCACTCGATCCTCCCGACCTCCTTGATTATTAGCAATCGCTTGGAGTAGCCGGGTCCGCAAAGCCATGACCTCCGCCGGGGTGGAGGGTTGGGTTCGGCGGGTTCTCGTTGGTTGCTCGCGACTCTGCGGCGATGTGCCATCCGAAGAAGATAGATGAATTAAGAGATCGGACTAGTTTAGGTTATAGTTTCCAGGGGGATTTTTCTTCAAGTTCTTTTGAATGATCTTCAATCAACGACGGGGTGAAATAATAATAAGCTTACAAATTAAGACACCGCAAAGCGATGCTCAGTTTCATCATATTACATAAGGGTACACGGACTGTACACACACAGTCCTTCATGCCAGGATAGCAACAATAATTATATCGTCCAACTACATCAACTAATTAAGGGGAATTAGGGAGTGGTTCGTGCTGCCGAGCTGGGAAGGTCCTTCCCGCCTAGTCATCCAACCATCCGCAAGAGCCAGCGCCGGAAGTGGGTGGTCCGCTGAAGCAAACCGAAGTCCCCATGGCTCGGAGGTGGTGGCCTCGAGTCACGCCGAATCTTCCGACTCGGTGGCCGCGTACTCTTGCGAGCGGTCTGGTGGGTGAGGGGGCCTCCCGTGTGAGTCAGGCGACGAGGGGGAGCTTCCTCCTCCATTGAGTCGGTGTCGCTAGACTCCCATTTAATCTCCATGGGCTCTGCCTCAGACTCCGTGTCGGTGTGGATCCGGATGGGGTTACCCTCTCCGATCCCGGCTCTGATGGTACCGGTACGGAGCTCGGGTGGGTCCCATGGATGTGGCAAGCAGTGGGGGTCTACTGTATGGTGCAGCTCGTGCTCAACATAAGAGCTTGATCCATCATAGCTTGAAAAGTATCTAAGCATGCTGGAGTCATAAGGTAATAGTGGTCGAGCACAGGGGCAGGAGGTGATGGTACAGGCTCGGTGGAAGTACTGCAGGCGTAGACGGGACGAGTGCGCATGCTCCTCCAGCTGGTTGATCTCGCCGCTTGCTCTTCCCGAGCTGTTCTTCCAGCTCTACCGAGCTTCCCCACGGGCCATATAGCGGTCCGAGAGTTGCTCATACTGGGCACCATTGGCCTGCAGCTGAGTCTGCAGCATGTTTATCTGGTCTCCACAGCCTTGGTGGCTGTTGACCAGATCATTGAGGCGTGACTGCTGATCGTTGATCTCGAGCAGGGCCTCCTCATAACAGTCGTCCGCTGTCTCCGCCCAACGTGATAGACGCGTGACCATCGGGTTGTAGCAGCAGGGGTAGCCTCCACGTGCATCGGGTTGCCCTCTTCGCGATAAGGATGATGCACGAACTCTGTCATTGTGAGTTCGGCACGGTGTTCCGCATTAAGGCGAAGGAAGGCCTCGCGAGCTGCATCCTGAATAGCTGCTTCTGCTAGGTCCCGGTGGTAGCGAGTGTGGAAGCAGTAGGATGTCTCACTTCCCATGCGGGCTTCTATGGATACGGCTGCCTCCCAGGCTGGATACACTTCGGAGCCATGCCTTTTAGTGTGATAGACGGGTGGTTCCGGGTACCTCAAACACCATAGTAGGGACTGAAGTTGTACCACAAACCCCTCGTCTCGCGGGATAGTGACTTCCCGTGTTCCATCGTGGTTTGACATCTCGCTTTTATAGGCAACTTAGGGTTAGCGGGAGAGAGCTATTATAATCATTTGGTAAAAAGAAATACAGGTGTAGAAAAGGTATATTTGCATTTTCGGAAATAATAGTTTAAAACTGATCCTATTGTAGGGATATTTCCCTTTAGCCATCTAGTTAGGGGTAGGGCGCCATTTGGTCTTTAGCCTACGGTCGCATGGCTCGATACCAGCTCGTGGACCCCGATTTTGAGGCGGGAGTCTTTCGTGTTCATAGTACCATTTCCCGGATCGAGTAGTTGGTACCCACGAATACAGACTCGATAATCAAGTGCACATGCACGAATAGTCTTACATTACCATTATTACATTAATAGGCCCGAAGGCATTGTTCATCCCACAGACCTTATGGTCCGAATACAACATAAAAACAGAATTTAGATAAGGCAATGAAAGAGGCGGTGGCTTGTCAATTGCCACAGCAACGACCGGAGCTAAGGTCTAATATGCGCCGTCGTTCCTTCGTCCTCCCGGTGATATGCGTATGGATCTTCCGGCTCTTCAATTCCATCACTGGAGGTTTGTGCGTATAGCAAGGGTGAGTACCAACCGTACTCAGCAAGCCAACACAGAATTGATGCATATGATAGGGTTATTCAAAGAACATGGCTAGGGTTATTTTTGCGTAAAGCCAGTTTTCACAATTCTTTTCACAAGCCTATCGACTAGCCAAATCAAGTTTTAATTTCATAGTTCATTAACCCGGCGACGGTTCTGTCTACCATCCATCGTGATTCCAAGGATGGCTTCCCGCCTCCGGTTCGTCATGATTTTCTGGGGAGTCCACCCCTTCTCGCATTCTCGAGAAGTTGATCCCAGCGAATAAAATCATCATGCAAACCCATCCCAACATTTTTAAGCTCGAAGTCTAGCCAAGCGAAAGTCTTGTCACGATGCTCAATATCCGCGAGCACGGCTATTCGAATAGATTGATTCATTCACACTGCAGTGGATGTACACTTTACCCGTACTCCGCGACAACCTAACAAATGAGCCTACGCCTCAACACATGAGACGGTCATGGCAAAGCCTTTTGATAACCTCACTTTGGCAGTACTCGCTCCATGAACTTAAGCCCTCATGCACTCTAGCCGTCCTTTTCTAGCAGTGAGAGGAGTTCTGGCGCACCCGGGGTAAGGGAAGACTTTCCAAATCTTTAAGTTTAGTTAACATCAGTTTAATCCCACCATTCATAACAAAGGCCGCAGCCTCATTCTCATCCTATAACCACATCATAGAGAACCATCTATGCAAGGATACTGCCTCCGCTCGGCTATCTAGTCAGCTAGGTCTATACCCATTCGAGAAGTACGGTTGTACTGGCTCGTTTCCCGGCTATCTCATGGCTCGGTCCTTAATTGACCAGGGTCGGCACTTGCCTTTTCCGGAATCCACCCAAATCATCCAGCCGCCCCAGTCTAAAACATTTGTATTGTACTTTTAATTTTCATCAAAACTTAGTTCATCATTCTCATGGCCATGTGGCGCTCATGTCTCCACATGCCGTATCTCAACTACCTTCCCTAAGGTAGTTGCCCAAGCACAAAGCTTTTTCATAAAGTCATGTGTATGCATAATTCTAAATATAGCATGGCTAAGCAGTTTACCGAAGTTATGCTTCGGTTGTTTGTATCACATCGCGAGTTACAATGAGTAGTTCTAAAGGTAATCAATAGCAAGGAATGGCATAACAAGTATAGGTAACTCTGTAAAGCATGCATGTTTAGAGTTTAAAATAACATTATTTCGCAATTGGGTTCGATATGTTCAAAGGGTGTGAAGACTTGCCTTGCTCGCACGTTGGTTGAGTGGGGTCTTCCGCGTAGTCAGTGTTCACCTCTTCGGGCGCTATCCGTACGTGCGAAAAGAAGGGTTGAATCCAATTAAAATTCAACAACATCAACAAAAAGAAGAGATCTCAAAATGATCGCGGAAAGCGGATTCCAAACACAACCCCAAACTTCGGAAATCTTAAGAGTTGAATCAACGAAAAGGAGTTCAGTTAAACCGAGCGAACCATCTTGTAATTAATATGTATTTTGCACTTAAATTTGAAGATATCCTAGAATAATTAGGTTTCTAATTTTTATATCTCCAATAATTGATCTTTAATGTTGCAATTATATTTGTTAGGGTTTTTGAAATTCTAACGACAGGATAATGTCATCCATGCTTAACCCATATTTAAACAAAATCTCGGTGAACTTCGATAACAAGTTGAAGGTTGGACAATATTTGAATTCATAAAGAGGAAAAATTTTAATCTATAAATCATTTTCACAAGTATTTCTTTTTGGAAGGGAAAAGAATATTATACTCATTCCTAAATAATAACATTTCAAAAACCTTATTTTATCCTAAAATATTTCCAAAATAATTTTTTTTACCTTCACCCCTATTCCTTTACTATTTTTCTTTTCCTCTCTTTTCTTTTTTTTCTTTCTTTTCTTTTTCCTTTCTTTTCTTTTTCCTTTTCCTAATTTCCTCTGTTTCTTCCCTCCTTTCCCCTGCTCTGTTTCCACCGGCGGCCGACGGTGAGGGAGGGGGCGCCGACGGCGAGGGAGGGCCGGAGCTAGGGAAAAGAGGGGCATATCACCACCTTGGGACCACGGGGTTCCATTTCCCACTCG
Source organism: Oryza australiensis (assembly GCA_019925245.2). NCBI lineage: Eukaryota > Viridiplantae > Streptophyta > Magnoliopsida > Poales > Poaceae > Oryza > Oryza australiensis. The sequence continues at coordinate 2,224,116 of JAIFGZ020000265.1, read as the reverse complement.
GCCGAGACCGGGAGCGGCGGAGAGGACCGGCGACGGCGCGGGTAGTTCGGCGCGTGGCGCTCGACGGCAAGCAAACTCCGGCGAGGTTCCGGCCAAAGTGAGGGGTCTACGAGCATCGCTGAACCCTAGGGATGCTAAAGGGGGTTTGGTTCGGCCGGGAGGCGTTGCGCGTGCCGGCGACGGCGGCGGTGGCGGCGGCCGAGACAGGGGAATTCGAGGGGCTCGTCGCCGGCGATTTTCCGACGACCATTTGGCTCGGGAAGCTTAGGGGAAATAATACTTAGAGCACGGGGATGATGATGGTACCTTCAATTCGGGAAGAAATCGGCCGAGGGTGACGACTTCGGAGTGTCGCACGGCGGTCGAATTAGGGTTCTTCCGCCGAGCTCCGATCCTTCCCAAAATTCACGCAATGCAGTGGCTAACTTTTGGGGAAATCGGGGAAAAAGCACGAGTGAGCACTAGGGAAGATTTGCTATGTGGTCACTGGGTCTGGGGGAGGCCAATTTATAGGCGGTCGACGGTGAGATGGTTCGGGCATCCCGGGCGGCGATAGGCGACGAGCGCGCGCACGTCCGCGGCGACGTGCGGCACCGCAGCCAACGCGCGCGTGTACGGCGAGCGCGGTGAGGCAAGGCGCGAGGGCGGGAGTGCAGCGCCGCGGCAAGGACGGCGTGGCGCGGACTGTACGCGCGGCGCTAACGCGAGCGGCATGGCCGCGTGTACGGCGTCGACTTTGGGGGCAATCGGCATGGCGCGATCGTACGGCGACTCGTGCGTGACCGGAGCCGATGACGTTGGGAACATGCACGCGCGAGGTCTCGTGTACGGCGGTGACGCGCGGCGACGCGAACGGGCGGTGTCATCTGGCCGAACACCCGCCGATCAATGAACAAGGCGCTTTTCCATTTTTCCCAAATTTGAAATCCTATTTTCCATTTCCATTTCTTTTATTCCTAAAAATCCCAAATAAATTTTGGTATTCGCAGAACAATTTCTAAAATTATATTTTCCACATTTCCCTACTTTTCAAAATATATTTTTCATATTTATTTTGTTTCTTCTCTTAATTTCAAGAAAATGGGATTTTGATTGAAGACAAATTTCAAGTTTCATTTCTCCTTTTCAATATATATTTTTTTATCCAAATTCCAATTATTCATTATCCTTCCCTCATCAATTAGGGTTTAAACATTAATATATTCTTTTTGTGATGCAACATATTATATACATATATATATATCTATGTGCTCTTTTCAGGGTACACACATGTATATTTTGAAATTGTTTTCACCGGCTGGGATTGCAAAGCTTAGGGTTTGGTTCCATTTTACTTCAAAGTAATTCTAGAAGAAAATCTTATATCGCTGAACTGGCAATTAAGATCGAAAAACACGATAAGAAGTAATGATTCCAAAAAGTTTTTGTGAGTTCCGATTTTCAATGTCCGATTTTAAATTCTTCGATTTTTAGGGTGTTACATTATGCTCCTTGGCGTAACTTCAATTCCTCTTTCGTGGACGAGAAATCCTAAGAATTGCCCAGCTGATACACCGAACGCGCATTTAAGCGGATTCATTTTCAAACCGTATTTTCTCATCCGTTCTAACACTTGTCTCAGATCGGCAATGTGGCCGTCTATCTCCCTTGACTTGACAACCACGTCGTCAATATATATCTCCACTAGTGAGCCGATCATATCGTGAAAGATATAATTCATGGCCCGCTGATATGTTGCCCCAGCATTCTTTAAGCCGAACGTCATTACTACCCATTCGTACAAGCCGATTGCGCCGGGACACCGAAAAGCGGTCTTGTGGATGTCCTCGTCGGCCATGAATATCTGGTTATACCCTGCATTGCCATCCATAAAACTGATAATTTTATGGCCTGACACAGCGTCGACGAGCAGATCGGCTATTGGCATCGGGTATTCGTCTTTAGGGGTTGCCTTGTTTAGATCTCTGAAATCGATGCATACCCTAAGTTTACCATTTTTCTTCAATACTGGGACGATGTTTGAGATCCACTCGGCGTATCGGCAAGGCTGAATGAATCCCGCGTCATATAGCCGAGTGATTTCGGCTTTAATTGCATCGTACATATCGGCCTTGAACCTCCTGGGAGGCTGTTTGAACGGCCGATAGCCTGCCTTAATCGGCAGCTGATGGACCACTATCGATCGATTGAGACCGAGCATCTCGAAGTACTCCCAAGCAAAACAATCTTTATATTCTTTTAATAATTCAACAAGCTGGGATCGACAATGAGGAGATAGATTTTTGCTAATGTATGTCGGCCTCGGCTTGTCACCAGAGCCGATGTCGATTTCTTCTAGTTCGTCGGCCGATGTGAAGCCTTGTCCTAGCTTGCCATCGTCTTCGTCCGCGGTGTTCATGCTGAGGACGCTCGAGCCCTCCACCATGTCTTGTTCAAAGCAGCAGCTGCGGCTCATCATTTCCGATGGGCTGTATCGTTGAATTGGACACTTTTAGAAAATCGACTTGCTAGATTTTCCTAGATAAACAATCGATGCCTTCGATTTCCCAAAGTGGCAAATCGGCACTGACGACACTAACTGACCTGTCGGCTGGTACGATCTCGATCTTGTCACCGTCCCATTGGATGAGGCTCTGATGCATTGTAGAAGGGATGCAGCAATTAGCGTGTATCCAGTCCCTTCCGAGCAGCAGGCTGTAAGACCCCTTCCCGTCGATGACAAAGAACGTTGTGGGTACGGTCTTGTTGCCGATGGTCAGTTCAACATTGAGGACGCCTTTGGTCTCTGATGGGTTGCCGCCGAAGTCCTTGAGCATCATGTTGGTCTTTATCAGGTCTTCGGCCCCCTTGCCCATTTTTCTGAATGTTGCATAGGGCATGAGGTTGACTGCAGCTCCCCCATCGACTAGCATTTTGGAAATCGGCTTACCGTTGACGAATCCTTTAACGTACAACGACTTTGAGTGCCGATTTTCGGTTCCTTTGGGTTTGTCGAAGACAGCCTGGTCGGGTGAGATCGCTAGCTTTGCCAGGTCATCTTCGATGGTGTCTGCATCGGCTTCGGGGGCGCCGAACTCGGCTGGCAACACGAAGACCATGTTAACCGATGCAGAAACTTTACCTTTCCCTTTGGCTGCCCTCCTTGCTTGATCAACTGGGCTTTCCTCGGCTTGACCTTCGTCGGCTGTGGAAGCTTTCTTTTCGGGTACCCACTGCCTGTTGATTTTGCCCAGCCATCGGCGCTGCTCATGGATCATTTGTTGCACTTTATCTTCTCTCCCTTCACGCTGAAGGCGTTGAACCCTTCTTTTCTGCGTCTTTGTGAAGAGATCGGATGGGCACCATTGGGAGTTGGCCGATCCCTCGTCATCGGCCTCTTCGTCGTGGTGGTTGTTTTCATCGCGGTTCTCGTCGACAAAGAAGTCCTGATGACCGAGCCGATCATGGACAGGTCGCCGCCTTTGGTTTAGCTGGACGGCTCTGGGGACGAACCGAGCTGGACTTGCAGGCAACAAGCTTCCGCGTCCGTCGTCGCGGCGGTCGTTACAAGCTGGGCAATCATCCAATGTTGGTAGCCTCATGCCGGATTCCCAGCAGTACCTGAAAAAATCGCAATGCCAATGTGGATCGACACTATTGTGGTTTACCTCGTATCGTCGGCTCTGAGTATTCGGCTCGCGCTGACGAGGTGCTTCATCATAAATTCTTCATACCGAGACCGGTATTGATGACGGTATTGGCTTCGTTCATGGATTGGCTGTTGGCCAGTCGATCTGATGACTGGGCGTACCATATTAATTCGCGCGGCGTGGCATCCAGCCTGGTTGTCTTCTGCCTTGGCCCCGATCGATGTATTGGCTAAGCCGTGCATCATTCTGTTCTGTCGATCAGCTTGCCTGGGGCCGACCTGGACCATGTTGACCGGGAAGGGATTGTCGTCTACCTTCATCGACCGATTTGAGTCGGCGAACTTCAGCTTCCCGGCCTCGATTACCGACTGGATTTGCTATCTGAAGACTTTGCAGTCATTGGTGGCGTGAGATGTGGAGTTGTGCCACTTGCAATACTTCATCTTCTTCAATTCTTTGACCAGTGTCCTGTATTCGGGAAATTGGCCGTCTGTGAAGTACGTGGGCCCCCGTTGCAGCTGTTCAGCTACCTTGGCGTCGACCACAGTAGAGATCATATTATTAAGAGTATTGACCAAGATGCTACTTTGGTTGACCAGTGCGTGGTGAACGGCCGAGTCAATCCGATCCTGTAGAGAGTATACGGCCGAATCATCCTGCACCTGGGTCGGCTCCTCCACCTTCTGTTTGCCTTTCGTGTCACCCGAGTAAGATGCCTTGGCATCGTTCAGCTGAACTTATATTTTTGGTGCACACTCCGATCTTGTTTGGGTGAAAGATTGTAAATAGTTAGCCCGGAGCTCTTCCACCATCTTCTTATATTCGGCTTGCTGCTCAGCCGATAGTTGTTCAATCTTTACAGGGACGACGTTGTCCTGCGTGATGCCAGGGCTCTTGGAGTCGACCATCTTGCCGGCTGAGTCTATTCTTCCGAGTCGAGCCGACAAAGAAAGTCCCACTAGACGTGCCAAGAATCGTGTTGATGAGAAATCTCTCTCACGCGCTGGCCTGAGAGATCTGCTTGACTCCAGTGCAGGTCTTTCTCGGCTGCCTACGATATGCAGGGCATGCCAGTTGATTTGATCTGTCAATCAACAAGAAAAAACGAAAGAACATGCGTTAAGTGTTAGGTTAGATCCCCACGGGATCGGCTGAGGAAATCCATGAACATATATATGCTATTCTAAACTATATTTAAACCAATGACTGGAATGGATCGGCTATATCGAGACAGCATCAGCCACTTGACCCAAATACAGTAGAGAATAATAAATATATGGATCAACAACCTAGCCGATACTGGAAAGCTAACAAAGAATCGGCTAGTACTCCGATGGATCTTATAGAAAGATATCACTCCCAAATGCGTAGCTCGGAAATCGACCATCGCCAATTACAGCCGATTTCGGCTAGCGCGTCCGACAGAGATTGTGATCTTAACATAAGAGGCGGTCCTAATACAAATCTAAGAATAATTATATTAAAAGAAACATATCAGGGTAGATAAGGCCGGCTGAAACCCTGGCACTGTCTCTAGACAACATAAATCCATCCGAACAGATCAATGACAGCTCTAAGAACGACTTAATAGTTCAAACATGATGCAACATTAAGTATAAAAAGAACAGTCCGATCTGTTGACCCCGATTTATATATCTCAAGACGGTAGATACTGCATATAAACCAGCCAACCTTCAGATCTAGCCCTATTGGCTGCAAGTTCTCAACAGAACTAGCCAATGGTAGGATAGATCCAAACATTGATCTAATTTATATGTGCTATATGATAAACGCAGTATAAACTCCTACTTCTAATGCATCATTGCGATGAAAGCATTTGAAACAGTAAATCATACCACTAATGACAAACATTTACCTGGATCTAGAGATCGAAACGATGCAGCCCGTAGCCAAACAAAGTGTCCGTCTGAAGAAAAGGGTTGGCGATGCGCTGAAAGTTTGATTGATTGAATGAATGTTATTTTACAGGGGGTCTCGGGTCCTATTTATACCCAAGATACAATTACCTGTACAAACCCTGAACTCTATCTAAACTACCAATTAAACACAACATTATCCCTAACAGGGCCCATGCCGTGATATGACTAATCAGCCTAAACAAACTCCCAGATTACAGGTACAATTGCCATTACAGTACTCTATCCATAAGTGGCAATATCATTTTAACGCGCAATTAGCAACCGAATCTTCTATTTATCTTCAAACTTTGGCATTAGAAATGGTTTCATCTCTTCCAGACCTAGAATCAGCTATCGACTGTCCCTATTCAATCCACCCTCAGCCGATTGGCCTCGCAGCCGATCACACCTTTAGCCGATGCAATCCCTGTCTTCAGCTGATCCGGCTCTGCTTCGCCTTCACAGACTTAGGAACTCAATTACCAAATTTCAGTGTTAACAGGTACACCCGCATACAACGACACTTAACTAACGTAAGCACTATGCTTATGTTAATAAATAATGTCACTAATTCTCTCAGGACGCCCACCCTTCGGATGGACTTAGAACTAGTGCAACCCGTTAAGATCATTGGACACTTACCATGGTATATATCTGTTAGTGATATGCCCTAGAGGCAACATGGAGATGTTGGATATCATGGTCAATGTTTATGTATTTATGAATAAAGCGTTATTCAGTTCCATGAAATAGACATCTTGTATTGATCAATAAGTACGTGACTTATTTATGAATCTATTTCTAAGCGATCCCTGATCATATGTCATATTATTCGAACAAATATGATTCTAAGTTCGACATGTTTATGATTGATGATCATGTCTCATAGATCATGGTATGGACATACCAAAACAATATACATGGACATGTGTTAGAGAACACATTGTTGGATAGACCCACCATGAGACACTACAGGATTTTATGTGCCATTAGTTGGTCTCAAGTAGTGTTGGTACAAAGTCCTTAGACCTGAGATCATCTTGGATTCTAACATGTGTAATAGCCTACTTTGGGACTACCAAACGCTATTCCATAACTGGGTAGTTATAAAAGTAGTCTTCGGGTTTGTTATGAAACATGTAGTGGGATGTGAGTGATCAAGATGGAATTTGCCCCTCCTTTGGAGAGATATCTCTGGGCCCCTCGAGGTAATGGATTATGGAAGTGCATGGCCATGCCGAGTTGATTAAGGAGTCAATCAACAGATAGATAATTCAATACGGTTCGAGTGAATGGTTAAGCTATTGAAGGGATGGCACACATCTTGCCTATAGCTTAATTGGTATCGTGAGGCAACGGGATTTGTGTACACATTACAGGTTCAGAGCCGATATTATATTCTTGTATACTATGGTGTCAATATGTGCTGCTAGGCGTCGCTGTTGACAGATCGGCTGAGTTGGACCCAAGCCGACGATCGGCTGAGTTGGACTCGAGCCGACGGTCGGCTGAGTTGGACTATAGCCGAAACCGAGTATACCTGAACCTACAAGGTCGCACGCTTAAGAGGATAAGAATAGGCATTCGAGTTGGACTCAGATACGGCTCGATTGGATAGGTAAAGAAAATCAAGATAATCAAGCCCTTGGCTGATTTTCAGGGTGATAGATGCCTAAGCTAATCTAATCTACTATAACGATTTAGCCGGTATCGTCAGAAACCCTAAAACGAGAGACAATCGATAGAGCCAAATTGAGATATTGAAATTAGATTCAACAGAGGCATATGATAAATAATCAGGCAAAGATGTTAACCGAATCAAAGCAATCCAAGAGGTCGAATGTACTGATGCAGCCTTGAATGATGCCAACGTAGCCAACACGATTGCCTGAGCCGACAGGACAATTGGACTTACGCCTTCGCTGGAGATCGAAGTCGATGCAGCCCTGCGTTGGGTGCCAAATCCCGCCGGATGATAAAGTTGAACAGATGAAAAAGGTGGCGATGCGCCGAGTTGTATTGATCGAGAGATGATTTACATGAACCCCGGGCTTACATATTTATACTGTGGGATGACAAAGATCGTAATGTATTACAAAACAAACTTTCCTAAAGATAAAATAGGAAACTAACAACCTCTTCCTAATTAATAGATACAAGCCGTATCCTCCCCGGACTCGGTTTCTTCCGGATAAGATCTTCTCAAACCGAATCTAACAAGAATCCGACTGCTGAAGATATGGATCCTCCATCGGCTGATGCAGAACTCTCAGTCGATTTTGCTTCGAGCCGATACTAACCCTTAGCCGATAAGGACTTTGGGGCTTACCAAATTTTGGCGTTAACACATGCCCCCTAGTTTTGGAGTATGAGAAGTCGTGCTTCAAAATTGTCCTTGTCTTGATCGCCCCAAAACTAATCCTCTTCTTCTTTCTTGACATCGGCTTCGTAAGCCGATACCTTCTCGTAATAGCCGAGCCAGCCGTTGAACTCATGGATGAAAAACCCGCTTCTGTTAGCCGCCGACAACCCTTGGAATGCAAGATCTGCTATCTGCTCATCACTTAGGCTCAAACTATAACATCGGCTGTGGATATTGCGAAACCTTTGAATGTATTCCTTAGCTGATTCCCCTTCTTGCTGTTTAACTGATATTAAATCTGCAAGCCTCAACTCGCTAACCCCAGCAAAGAAGTTCATATGAAACTGCTTCTCAAGATCGGCCCAACTTCTGATAGAGTTTGGTGGCAATAATGAAAACCATGTGAAAGCCGATCCAGTCAAAGACAATGGAAAAAGTCTAACTTTCAGAGCTTCTTCAGCTGATGCTTCCCCACATTGAGCTAAGAATCGGCTGATATGTTCCATTGTAGATATACCATCTTGCCCTGAAAACATGGAGAAATCTGGAACCTTGTATCGTCTTGGAAGTGGAACCCTATCAAACCACTCAGGATATGGCGGCCAATACACAGAAATCTGAGTTTTACGTTTAATTCCAAATTGCTTCTCCATTACCTTTGCAATTATATCGGTCCAATCCTCTTTGGACGGATATCTTTGAACTTCCTCTGGCCGATATTGCTGATGTGGCTCTTCATACTGATATCGATCAACTTGCCCCCTGAGCCAATTTTGTTGTTGCCGATAGTGTTGAGATTACTCACCAATTTGCCTCCCATGCTGACTTCTTAAGGCAATTACCCTGGGAACTGTTTCCTCGATCAAACCATGCAATGTACTCATCAAGACTCCAGATTGATCGAACATAGCATGATTAATGACATTATTAACCATCTCTTGAAGTGTCTCGTCATCAATCGGCTCAGTAGACTGTTCCCTGTCTTCATTTGTCAGCTTGAGAGATTGTTCCTCCTCGGCCTTGACTTCTTTATCAGACATCGTGGCAATTATGGGTCTGCCGAGCCATGTAAAAAGATATGTCGTCCAAAACACGGTCCCACCGGGCGTGCCAAAATTGTGTTGACGAGAAAAATCAACACGTCGGCCTGGGAGATCTGCTTAGCTCCAGTGCAGGTCCTAGAATCGATGAAGCGTGAGCGTGCCAGTCAGTTTGATCCTGTCACTAACAAGATATACAAAGCAGCATAATATAAAGTATATTGGCTGGTAGGCCGATACCCAAAAACTAGCTGATCGGCTGATAAGCCAACGGTGCAATTCCAGCCGATGCCGATGCCAGCTGATGGTGTTAGGGTTTGAATCCATCGGCTGTGTGTTGAACAAATACCTATATAAAGGCGATCGGCTGACGATAGCATGATGATATATAACATTGCATAAACTAATCATATGATAAAGTAGATACTGATTTAAAGCACAAATCGGCTAGAAGCCCGATGTCATAAAATCCAAATGATCAAATATTCAATGAAGCCTCTGCTGCAATCGACTAGATCCAACTTATATGCAATCCTTGCAAACCGATGCAATACCCAGATAACTCATTGGTTGAAACCCCGATGAAACCCTTAGTGGCAGTCAACAGGCAGGCTAGATATTACGGTTCTAATCACGACTTAGTAGATCAAACTGATGCAGCACCAAGTATGAAAAGAAAAATAATATCTAGATAATCAAGCCCTTGGCTGATTTTCAGGGTGGTAGATGCCTAAGCTAATCTAATCTAGTATAACGATTTAGCCGGTATTGGCAGAAACCCTAAAATGAGAGACAACCGATAGAGCCAAATCAAGATACTGAAATTAGATTCAACAGAGGCATATGATAAATAATCAGGCAAATATGTTAACTAAATCGAAGCAATCCAAGAGATCGAATGTACTGATGCAGCCTTGGATGACGCTAACGTAGCCAACACGATTGCCTGAGCCGACAGGACTATTGGACTTACCCCTTCGCTGGAGATCGAAGTCGATGCAGCCCTGCGTCGGGTGCCAAATCCCGCCGGATGATAAAGTTGAACAGATGAAAAAGGTGGCGATGCACCGAGTTGTATTGATCGAGAGATGATTTACATGAACCCCGGGCGTACATATTTATACCCGTGGGATGACAAAGATCCTAATAGATTACAAAACAAACTTTCCTAAAGATAAAATAGGAAACTAACAACCTCTTCCTAATTAATAGATACAAGCCATATCCTCCCTGGACTCGGTTTCTTCTGGATAAGATCTTCTCAAACCGAATCTAACAAGAATCCGACTGCTGAAGATATGGATCCTCCATCGGCTGATGCAGAACTCTCAGCCGATTCTGCTTCGAGCCGATACTAACCCTTAGCCGATAAGGACTTCGGGGCTTACCAAATTTTGGCGTTAACAGTTCTTGAAGTACCCTATCCTGATGATTTGCCTAGTAAGGCTACTGCTACTGCACGGAGGGCTTATGAGAAGCACACTAATGATTCCCTAGACATAAGCTGTCTCATGCTGGCTACAATGTCCTCTGAGCTTCAGAAGCAATATGAGAGCAGCGATGCTTATACTATTATTCAGGGACTGCGTGGCATGTTTGAGAACCAAGCAAGGGCCGAGAGGTTCAACACCTCAAACTCTCTGTTTGCATGCATGCTTGTTGAGGGGAGTCCTGTCAGTCCGCATGTGATAAAAATGATTGGCTACATGAGAGTCTGGAAAAACTAGGTTTTCCCCTTAGCCAAGAGTTGGCTACTGATGTGATTCTCTAGTCGCTCCTTTCGAGCTTCGAGCCATTCATATTGAATTATCACATGAACAGTATGGATAAGACCTTGGCTGAATTGCATGGGATGCTAAAGACGGCTGAGGAGAGTATCCAGAAAAACGGTCATCATGTGATGATGATGTAGAAGGCTAAGCACAAACCACCTATCAAGAAACTTTGCACCGAGCGGAAACTAACTCCCGATGAGATCGCGAGTGCCTCCAATGCAAAGAAGGGCAAAAAGGGGTTGGCGGTATCAGATGTCATTTGCTTCTATTGCAAGGAGACAGGTCACTAAAAAAGGAACTGCAAGAAGTACATGGAGGATCACAAAAAGAAGCAAAGTGCGACTTCTGCTTCAGGTATTAATGTTATAGACATTAATCTTGCTACTTTACCTACTGACTCTTGAGTTTTGATACCGGATCAGTAGCTCATATTTGCAAATCGTTGAAGGGAATGAGAAGAAGTAGAGGCTTGAAAAGGGGCGAGGTGAACCTGCGCGTTGGCAATGGAGCAAGTGTTGCTACAGTTGCTGTCAGCACAGTACCACTTCATTTACCTTTAGGATTAGTTTTGGAATTAAATAATTGTTATTGTGTTCCAACTCTATGTCAAAACGTTATTTTCGCTTCATGTTTGCAAGCGGAAGGATATGATTTTAGATCAATGGACAATGGTTGTTCAGTTTATCTCAGAGATATGTTCTATTTTCATACTCCATTGGTGAATGGATTATACGTTTTGAATCTTGAAGCGTCTCCCATCTATAACATTAATACAGAGAGGCAACTCCCAAATGATACAAACCCCACGTTTATCTGGCATTGTCGCTTAGGCCATATAAATCAGAAACGCATGGAGAAGCTCCATAAGGATGGATTGCTTCACTCTTTTGATTTTGAATCATTTGAGACATGTGAGTCTTGTTTACTTGGTAAGATGACAAAGGCACCTTTCACGGGACACAGTGAGAGAGCAAATGACTTGTTGGCACTCGTACATACTGATGTATGTGGACCAATGAGCTCAACGGCCAGAGGTGGTTATCAGTACTTCATTACCTTTACCGATGACTTTAGTAGATATGGTTATATCTACTTAATGAGGCATAAGTTCGAATCCTTTGAAAAGTTGACTCCGCTAGGAACTCCATAATGGAATGGGGTGTCCGAACGGAGAAATCGCACCTTGTTGGACATGGTGCGGTCCATGATGAGCCAAAGTGATTTTCCGTTATCCTTCTGGGGATATGCTCTTGAAATAGCTGCGTTCACACTAAATAGAGTTTCATCTAAGTCAGTTGAAAATATACCATATGAGATATGGACAGGGCGACCCCCTAGTTTGTCTTTTCTCAAAATTTGGGATGTGAGGCTTATGTAAAACGTTTACAGTCCGACAAGCTCACACCCAAATCTGACAAGTGCTTCTTTGTGGGATATCCTAAGGAAACTAAGGGATATTACTTTTATAATTGGGAACAAGGCAAAGTGTTTGTCACCCGACACGGTGTCTTCTTGGAGAAAGAATTTCTTTCAAGAAGGGTTAGTGGGAGCAGGGTGCATCTTGAAGAAGTTCAAGAAACACCAGAAAATGTTTCAGCTACCACGGAACCACAATAGGAGGAACAAGATGTTGCGCCACCTGTTGTAGATACACCAGCCCCACGGAGGTCTGAAAGATCACGTCGTGCGCCTGACAGGTACACAGGTGCGAAACAACATGATATATTGTTGTTAGACAATGATGAACCTAAGACCTATGAGGAAGCGATGGTGGGACCCGATTCCAACAAGTGGCTTGGAGCCATGAAATCCGAAATAGAATCCATGTATGATAATCAAGTTTGGAACTTGGTTGATCCACCCGATGGTGTCAAAACCATTGAGTGTAAATGGGTTTTTAAGAAAAAGGCCAACATGGATGGAAATGTTCATATCTATAAGGTGTGATTGGTGGCGAAAGGTTTTAAACAGATTCAAGGTGTTGATTATGATGAAACCTTCTCGCCCGTCGCAATGCTTAAGTCTATTCGGATTATTCTAGTGATTGCTGCATATTTCGATTATGAGATATGGTAGATGGATGTCAAAACGGCTTTCCTAAATGGAAACCTAAGCGAGGATGTATACATGATACAACCTCAGGGTTTTGTCGATCCACAATCGCCTGGAAAGATATGCAAGCTACAGAAATCCATTTATGGATTGAAGCAAGCATCTCGGAGTTGGAATATTCGTTTTGATGAAGTAATCAAAGGGTTTGATTTCATCAAAAATGAAGAAGAGGCCTGTGTTTACAAAAGGGTCAGTGGGAGCGCAATCGTATTTCTAATCTTATATGTGGATGACATATTACTGATTGGAAATGATATCCCTATGCTTGAATCCGTCAAGTCTTCATTGAAAAATATTTTTTCCATGAAAGGCTTAGGGGAGGCAGCATACATATTGGGCATTCGGATCTATAGAGATAGATCCAAGAGGCTAATTGGATTAAGCAAAAGTACATATATTGACAAAGTATTGAAAAGGTTCAACATGCACGATTCCAAGAAAGGTTTCTTGCCCATGTTACATGGCATTAATCTTAGCAAGAATCAGTGTCCTCAGACACATGATGAGCGGAATAAGATGGGTATGGTTCCATATGCTTCGGCAATTGGATCCATCATGTATGCCATGCTTTGTACACGTCCACATGTCTCGTACGCTTTGAGTGCTACGAGCAGATACCAGTCAGATCTAGGTGAAGGTCACTGGACTACCGTAAAGAATATCCTTAAGTACTTGAGAAGAACTAAGGATATGTTCCTAGTCTATGGAGGTGAAGAAGAGCTCGTTGTCAGTGGTTACACCGATGCTAGCTTCCAAACGGACAAGGATGATTATAGATCACAATCTGGGTTCGTGTTTTGCCTGAACGGAGGCGCAGTCAGCTGGAAGAGTTCCAAGCAGGATACTGTTACTGATTCTACAACGGAGGCCGAGTACATTGCTGCTTCGGAAGCTGCAAAGGAGGCTGTTTGGATAAAGAAATTTGTTTCTGAGCTGGGTGTGATGACCAGTGCAACTAGTCCAATGTCTCTCTATTGTGATAATAGTGGAGCCATTGCGCAAGCCAAGGAGCCGAGGTCACATCAGAAGTCCAAACGCATACTTCGGCGATATCATCTCATCCGTGAGATTGTGGACAGAGGTGATCTCAAGATATGCAAAGTCCACACAGATCTCAACATAGCCGATCCGTTGACAAAACCTCTCCCTCAGCCGAAACATGAGGCGCACACAAGAGCAATGTGTATTAGATACTTACATGATTGACTCTAGTGCAAGTGGGAGACTATTAGTGATATGCCCTAGAGGCAACATGGAGATGTTGGATATCATGGTCAATGTTTATGTATTTATGAATAAAGTGTTATTTAGTTCCATAAAATAGACATCTTGTATTGATCAATAAGTACGTGACTTATTTATGAGACTCTTTATGTATGAATCTATTTCTAAACGATCCTTGATCATATGCCATATTGTTGGAACAAATATGATTCTAAGATCGGCATGTTTATTGATTGATGATCATGTCTCATAGATCATGGTATGGAGATACCAAATCAATATACATGGACATGTGTTAGAGAACACATTTTTGGATAGACCCACCATGAGACACTACAGGATTTTATGTGCCATTAGTTGGTCTCAAGAAGTGTTGGTACAAAGTCCTTAGACCTGAGATCATAATGGATTCCAACATGTGTAGTATCCTACTTTGGGACTACCAAACGTTATTTCGTAACTGGGTAGTTATAAAAGTAGTCTTCGGGTTTGCTATGAAACATGTAGTGGGATGTGAGTGATCAAGATGGAATTTGTCCCTCCTTTGGAGAAATATCTCTGGGCCCCTCGAGGTAATAGATTATGAAAGTGCATGGCCATGCCGAGTTGATTGAGGAGTCAATCAACAGACAGATAATTCAATACGGTTCGAGTGAATGGTTAAGCTATTGAAGGGATGGCACACATCTTGCCTATAGCTTAATTGGTATCGTGAGGCAAAGGGATTTGTGTACACATTACAGGTTCAGAGCCGATATTATATTCTTGTATACTATGGTGTCAATATGTGCTGCTAGGCGCCATTGTTGACAGATCGGCTGAGTTGGACCCGAGCCGACGATCGGCTGAGTTGGACTCGAGCCGACGGTCGGCTGAGTTGGACTATAGCCGAAACTGAGTATACCTGAACCTACAGGGTCGCACGCTTAAGGGGATAAGAACACGCATTCAAGTTGGACTCGGATACGGCTCGATCGGATAGGGATCCGATTGGATAGAGTCCTATGGGCTTACGAAGTCCGGCCGGCCAACTCTATGAGATTCGGATGGGATCCGATTCAAAATAAAGTCCCGATGGGCCTCTAGGCCCAACCAGCAACTCTATATAAAGGGGTGAGGGGTGGAGGGCTGATGCATGCAATTGGAACCGAATCAATCTGATCACGCGTTTCTTCAGAAGTCGGCAAGATCAATCTCCACGGAAACCCTCCCCACTTCCGAGCCAAACCCTAGCCTTGCATCTTGTGCTAGCACACGGGTGTTCGGCGTTCTGTTCCCGAACGTGTGGATACCAGTAGAGACACTGCTACATTGCGGTGCTGTTCTCGGCTACGAATCGACTGTGGTGGAATCGGCTGCGGTTGGGCGCATCGGAACGAGGCACGTGAGCGCGGTTGGACGACTCGGCGAATCGGCTACTCGGTGAATCGGCTGTTCCCAGGAATCGGCTATCGGCTTGAGAGAATCGGCTGTCGGCAAATCGGCTGTCATCGCTAGCACTGTTCCGGATCGGATAGCTCCGGATTGGCTAATCCACTGCACTCTACTCCAATCGGTAACGATCTATCGACCCTTACTTGCAAGTGTTCCTAGTTTGCGCGGTAGATAATTTTTCGTTATTAGCTACCGTAGTTTCCGCGTAACCCTTCAATATCGACTTGCCTAATCGAGTGAAGCAGGTAAATGATGTATATCCTATTTATAGCACACATAACTAATAAAGTTTTATATGAACTATGAACACTACTACGTAAAAAACATAATTCCTTTATTGCAACTATAGTATTAGAAGAAGAATAAAGTACTAAAGACATATCGAAATCTTCAAGAAGAATATAGGACCAAAGATTACTCTAATCCTAATTCCACTAATAAAATAGAGAATACAATGTAGATAGAGATAATTCCTCCTTGAGTGTGTGTTGTGAAGTGAGAAGCTCATCCCTAATTATAGCCTTGTAATGAAGGTTGCTTATGGCGGTTTCACCCACAACCATCATTAGGAGGCAATCTGGAATGTCCACATGGAGAGTGGGGATAAGGGGCACTTGTCCTAGTTTGGTCGAACCAGTTGCATCGCTTCTTCCCACTGACCTTCTCTTAGAGGCTGACTAGTGAGCCCCTAGGATGGTGTATGGTGGTTTGGCTCCACTTTAGGTCGGTTTGAGTTCACATGTGAGCCCTTCAATCCGTGTGCTCGCACGTGATTCACCGGAGGTGTGTTTCTCTGCATGCCAGCTTATTTCTCCTTAACTTTATTGTGTAATTGTTAACGACCAAATTTGGTAAGCAAATCCCTAAGTTGGAAGCAAAGATTGTGGCGGAAGTGAGGGAAACATGCGATCTTCGGAGGTAGAGGCTACATCGGCTGAGTCTGAATCGGCTAAGAAGTCAGTCAGCTGAGTTCGAGTCAGACTAGGATAGCCGACAACCGACTCCAATTGGACTTGGAAGATGGAATCAATCCCGGAAGGAAAGCCTGAAGATAATCATTGGATTTGGTTTCCAAGTGCTTTGAAGCTATTGCCATCTACGGATAACGTCCTGTAACGACAATTATATCTTTAAATTAGGATATTTTGTATAGTTTCTTTTTAGATAATGTCGGTTTGTTTAGAAATATTTGTAATTTAATTGGTAGTAGGAATCTTGTCCGTCACGGACTCATTGTGTATTCAGGTATAAATAAGACCCGAGGGCTTGTAAAACATATATCAACATACATCAATACAATCTCGGCGCATCGCCAAACCTTTTCATTTTACTTTTCTTGACAAGTTCTTGCTTTTGCTCGGGCTGCATCGACGTCGATCTCCGAACAAGGTAATTCCTTGTTACAAGTGGCTTGTATCGTCGAGGTTAGTGCTTTCATCATCGTGATATTCTAATTTCGATGCTATAAACTGCTTAAGTAATCATACATGACATATAATCTAGAACAATATCTAGATCTATCTCGCAATCGCGGAGTTCTCTCTGAAAACGGCAGCCAATAGAGCTAGATCTAGATGTTGATTTAGATTATATGGCGTGTCTACCGTCTCGAGGGGGTCTCATTGGCCCATACAGATCTAGTATTTCTTCTTGTACTTAATGCTGCATCAAATCAACCTGTTAAGTCGCTTTTAGAGGTATATAGATATGTTCAGCATAGTGCTTGCCATTAGAGATAGTGCCGGGGTTTCAGCC
The DNA here is from genome assembly GCA_019925245.2 of Oryza australiensis. Lineage (NCBI taxonomy): Eukaryota > Viridiplantae > Streptophyta > Magnoliopsida > Poales > Poaceae > Oryza > Oryza australiensis. The sequence continues at coordinate 2,206,866 of JAIFGZ020000265.1, read as the reverse complement.
AACCTTACATGTTTTAATCGTCTTTTTAGTATTAATTACTATTAGATGTATTAGAGCCACCTTTTATGTTAAGATCTCAATATATTTAAATGCCCTAAGCCAGTATCAATCCGTTGAGTCATATCAACAGCCGATTGATCTAGGTTTATCGCATTTAACTCAGATTAATATCTTTTTGTAAAACATATCGGAGTACTAGACGATTTACATTAGATCTGCGACATCGGCTGGGTTATGAATGCATATAATTTTTATACTAATGCACTTTTGGATCTAAGTGGTTTATACTGTCTCGGTATACTACCGATCTATCCCAATCACTTAGTCTAAACGTGTGTTGGGATAGCGATTATATGTTTATTGATTTCTTTAGCCGATCGAGTAGGATCTAATCTTAACCCAAACACATATTTTTTGTTTTCCTATTGGTTACAGGACCAAACCAACTGGCACATCCGAACTTCACCAAAGGCAATCAACTTGGACCAGCACTAGAGTAAAACAAACCTCTCAGGCCAGTGCGTGGGAAGCTTTTCTCATCAACACGCTTTTGGCACGCCTGGTGGGACAACAGCAAACTTCCAAGTCCGAGACAATGGTTGACATCAAGACTCCAGACATCGACCAGGAGAACGTTATACCAGTGACAATGGAGCAACTGTCGGCTGAGCACCTAGCCGACTACCAGCAGATGGTTGAGCGGCTGCAGGCACATTACCTGCAATCTTTCACCCAGACCAGATCCGAGGTGGTCCTCCAGAAGTTCAAGTTCTCCATTGAAGACTTTGACATGTCTAATGAGGACAAGAAAGGAAAGAAGAAGATGGAGGGCATCAAACAAGAGCAGGACGATTCGGGGCCCCACACACTACAGGACCAAATCGATTCGACTGTCCACCACGCGCTTGTCAACCAGTCTGGGATACTGGTTAACACTCTCAATAATATGATAAGCACCGTGGTTGATTCAAAGATAGCTAAGCAACTGCCAAGGGGGCCAACGTACTTCGCCGACGGCCAGTTCCCGCCTTACAGGACGCTATCTACCCATGGCCTGTTGATTCCGCCACTAGGACAGCCGAACCCCACAGGAGGAGCCCCAATCTAGCCGAATGTACAGCCATCGGCTCCAGAGCCGCGTCCTAAGATGCTGGTCAGGCAAAAGCCTCAACACCAGGGCCACGACATCTCAACAGTGACCCAGGAGAGTTGAAGAACATGTTCAACACCAATCGACAACCTATCATGTCTAAAGAGCCGATTGGCAGCTTCGCATCTGAACCGCATCACAATACCAGCGGTAATTGGCCTCCTTCTGAGCAGCCACCCCAGTTCGCGTCTCGGCTACCTCCCACTGCAAACCAGTTCCAATATCATCATCAAGGAGGCCAGTATGAGCAACAATACCAGCCGCAGACACCGCCACTCCAGTATCGGCAAGGACCTATTCAGTACGAGCAGCACGAGCCGATACCCCAAGTCCAAGCTCAAGACAACAAACCTTGGGCCAACCTCGATGTCATGTGGGATAAGTTCAGCCTTAAACCCAAGGATTCCGGCAATATGTACCGATACCTGTATCCAGAATACTTTGAGAGGGTGCCCCTGCCAAACCGGTACAAGGTGTTGGATTTCTCAAAATTCTCTGGGCAAGACAACGTGTCCACCTATGAACAAGTCAGCTGATTCCTAGCTCAATGCGAGGAGGCATCGGCTACAGACATGCTCAGAGTGCGTTTATTCCCGCTATCACTATCGGGATCGGCCATCACATGGTTCTCATCCTTGCCTTATAATTTAGTACAGAGCTAGGCCGATCTCGAAAAGTAATTCACAACTACTTCTACTTCGACACCCACGAGATGAAGCTGTCGGACCTCACCGGCATCAGGCAAAAGCATGAAGAATTGGTTCAGGACTACATTCAGCGCTGATATAAGGAACCGTTGCTACAGCTTGGTGCTATCAGACTCGCAGCTAGCCGATTTAGCTTCTCACGGGCTTTTAGCTCCAATCCGTGAGAGGTTTTTGGCTCAAGACTTTGACAGCTTGGCCCACTTGGACTAGAAGGTGACAACCCACGAGCAAAGATTTCAAGAATCAAAGAAACCTTCAAGAAAGTCACCCACGTCGCCTACGCAATGGATTCAGACTCAAGCGACAGCGACGCAGAGGTGGCAGGAGCCGAGTGTACCAGGAACAAGAAGGCCATCACGTGCCAATGGTTGAATAAATCGGCTAAGGAAGAAAAATACGATTTTGACATAACCAAAGCCGATAGGATCTTTGATCTGTTGCTGAGGGAGAAACAAATACAGCTTTCGGTCAACCACATCATACCATCGGCCGAGGAGCTCAAAAAGAAGAGATACTGCAAGTGGCACAACACCACCTCACACAGCACCAATGATTGCAAGGTCTTCCGCCAACAGATATAGTCGGCCATCGAGGCAGGGAAGATTAAGTTCGAGGAATCGGCTAAGCCGATGAAGGTCGACGGCGATCCCTTCCCTGTCAACACTGTCCAAGCCAGTCCCACGCGAGCTAATTGACAGAACAGAATGAAGTACAGCTCAGCCGAGGACCAACAAGAGCCGACTGCAGTGAGAGCCACGCCAATCAACATGGTTTACACCAGCGACCGATCGGTCGATCGTCGGCCCAGACAGACGGACAGTCGATTAGGATTCTAGCGCAGGGTTCAAGAAGAAAAAGAGCGCCGACGCGGTAAGCCATACAAGAGGACACCCGATCGGCTGGTTGTATCATATCACCGCCGCCATGACGGCTGTGGTCCGCATTGGCGCTGTGAGTTCTTCAGGTTTTGCTGGGAGCAAGGAATGAGGCTGCCCACTCTTGAAAATTGCCCAACATGCAGGGAATACAGGGAGGACGAATACACGAATCCACCAATGGAAAGTTCTAGCCGATTCGTCCCCTGAGCCGTTCAACTTAGCCAGCGGAAACCTTTCGTCCATGATCGGCTCGGCCCAATCCACCAGGACTTCTTCCAAGAAGAGGACGAAGAGGAGGCTGATGAAGAACAATCGACCAATCCCCAATGGTGCCCTTCGGACCTGTTCACCAAAACGCAAAGAAGAAAAATTTAGAGGCTTAAGAGCGAGGGACAGGAAGAAGTCCAGCGGATTATCCAATATCAACAACGTCGGCAGGGCACAAAGCAATGGCGTGTCAAGAAATAGGAAGACCCAGCCGACGAGAGCCCAGCCGATAAGGCCAAAAGGGGTGCAAAAGGCAAAGGAGTAGCCGCTGCATCGGTCAACATGGTTTTCATATTGCCGGCCAATTCGAGGCCGTCGAGGCCGATGCAGACATAGTTGAGGATACATTGGCCAAACTAGTAATGTCCCCTGAATAAGCCATCTTCGAAAAACCTGAGGGGACCAAAAATCGGCACCTGAACCCCTTATACGTTGAGGGTACTTTGCCGGCGGCCAGTTCCCGCCTTACAGGATGCTATCTACTCACGGCCTGTCGATTCTGCCACTAGGACAGCCGAACCCTCAAGGAGGAGCACCAATCCAGCCAAATGTACAACCATCGGCTTCAGAGCCGCGTCTTAAGATGCTGGTCAGGCAACAGCCTCAACACCAGGGCCACGACATCTCAACAGTGACCCAGAAGCAGTTGAAGAACATGTTCAACACCAATCGGCAACCTATCATGTCTAAAGAGATGATTGGCAGCTTCGCGCCGAAACCGCATCACAATACCAGCGGTAATCGGCCTCCTTCTGAGCAGCCACCCCAGTTCACGTCTCGGTTGCCTCCCACTGCAAACCAGTTCCAATATCAATTTTCAGGAGGCCACTACGAGCAACAATACCAGCCGCAAACACTGCCACTCCAGTATCAGCAAGGACCCATTCAGTACGAGCAGTACGAGCCGATACCTCAAGTCCAAGCTCAAGACAACAGACCTTGGGCCGACCTAATTATCGACATCATGTGCGATCAGTTTGGCCTTAAATCCAAGGATTCTGGCAATATGTACCGGTACCTGTATCCAGAATACTTCGAGAGGGTGCCCCTACCAAACCGGTACAAGGTGCCGGATTTCTCAAAATTCTCTGGTCAAGATAACGTGTCCACCTATGAACACGTCAGCTGATTCCTAGCTCAATGCGGGGAGGCATCGGCTACAGACGCGCTCAGTGTGCGTTTATTCCCGCTATCACTATCGGGATCGGCCTTCACCTGGTTCTCATCCTTGCCTTATAATTTAGTACAGAGCTAGGCCGATCTCGAAAAGTAATTCACAACTACTTCTACTCCGGCACCCACGAGATGAAGCTGTCGGACCTCACCGGCATCAGGCAAAAGCACGAAGAATAGGTTCAGGACTACATTCAGCGCTTTAGAGATATAAGGAACCGTTGCTACAGCTTGGTGCTATCGGACTCGAAATTAGCCGATTTAGCTTTTCACTGGCTTTTAGCTCCAATCCATGAGAGGTTTTCGGCTCAAGACTTTGACAGCTTGGCCCACTTGGCCCAGAAGGTGATAGCCCACGAGCAAAGATTTCAAGAATCCAAGAAACCTTCAAGAAAGTCACCCACGTCGCCTACGCAACGAATTCGGACTCAAGCGACAGCGACGCAGAGGTGGTAGCAACCGAGTGGACCAGGAACAAGAAGGCCATCACGTGCCAATGGTTGAATAAATTGGCTAAGGAAGAAAAATACGATTTTGACATAACCAAAGCCGATAGGATCTTTGATCTGTTGCTGAGGGAGAAACAAATACAGCTTTCGGCCAACCACGTCATACCATCGGCCGAGGAGCTCAAAAAGAAGAGATACTGCAAGTGGCACAACACCACCTCTCACCGCACCAACGATTGCAAGGTCTTCCGCCAATAGATACAGTCGGCCATCGAGGCAGGGAAGATTATGTTCGAGGAATCGGCTAAGCCGATGAAGGTCGATGGCGATCCCTTCCCTATCAACACCGGCCCAAGCCGCCCCGCGCGAGTTGATTGACGAATGTATGGCGTACCTCGCCCGAGGACCAAGAAGAGCCGAATGCAAGTGAGAGCCGCGCCTATCAACATGGTTTACACCAGCGACCTATCGGCCGATCATCGGCCTAGACAGACGGACAGCCGATTGGATTCCAGTGCAAGGTTCAAGAAGAAAAAGAGTGCCGACACGGTAAGCCATACGAGAGGACACCCGATCGGCTGGGTGTATCATATTACCGCCGCCATGACAGCTGTGATCTGCATTGGCCAGCGGAAACCTTCCGTCCATGATCGACTCGACCCAATCCACCAGGACTTCTTCCAAGAAGAGGACGAAGAGGAGGCTGATGAAGAACAATCGACCAATCCCCAATGGTGTCCTTCGGACCTGTTCACCAAAACGTAGAAAAGAAAAATTCAGAGGCTTAAGAGCGAGGGACAGGAAGAAGAAGTCCAGCGGATGATCCAATAGCAACAACATCAGCAGGGCACAAAGCAATGGCGTGTCAAAAAACAGGAAGACCCAGCCGACGAGAGCCCAGCCGATAAGGCCAAAAGGGGGGCAAAAGGCAAAGGAGTAGCCGCTGCATCGGTCAACATGGTTTTCATATTGCCAGTCGAATTCGAGGCCGTCGAGGCCGATGCAGACATAGTTGAGGATACATTGGCCAAACTAGTACTGTCCCCAGAACAAGCCATCTTCGAAAAACCTAAGGGGACCAAAAATTGGCACCTGAAACCCTTATACATCAAAGGATTATTCATCGGGAAGCCGATGTCCAAGATGTTAGTTGATGGAGGAGCTGCTGCTAACTTGATGCGTTACGTAACCTTCAGGAAGCTAGGCAAAGGAGCCGAAGATCTGATCAAGACAAACATGGTGCTCAAGGACTTCAGCGACAACCCTTCAGAAGCCAAGGGAGTTTTAAATGTCGATCTGACCGTCAGCAGCAAAACCGTGCCCACAATGTATTTCATCATCGACGGGAAGGGCTCATATAGCCTACTACTTGAGAGGGATTGGATCCATGCCAACTGTTGCATCCCTTCCACAATGCACCAAAGCTTAATCCAATGGCAAGGCAACAAGATAGAAATCGTGCCAGCCAACAGGTCAGTCAACGTCGCTAACGCCAATTTGCCATTTTGGGAAATCGATGGTATTGATTGCCTGTCCGGCAAAGTTTGGCAAGCCGATTTCTTAAAGTTGTCCGATTCTGATATACATCCCATTGGAGACGAAGAGCCTCAATTATTACTTTGAAAGCGTCGTGGAGGGCTCGAGCGTCTACAACGAGGACACCGTGGATGACATCGATGGCAAACTCGAGCAAGGTTTTATGTCGGCCGATGAGTTAGAAGAAGTGGATATAGGTTCAGGAGATAGGCCTAGGCCGACATACATTAGCAAAAATTTGTCTTCTCATTTTAGTATCAAGCTTATTGAATTGTTAAAGGAATATAAAGATTGTTTTGCTTGGAAATATTTTGAGATACCTAGTCTTAGCCGATCCATTGTTGTGCATCAACTTGCTATTAAACCTGGATATCGGCAGTACAAACAGCCCCATAGGAGGTTTAAAGCCGATATGTATGATGCAATCAAAGCCGAAATCACTTGGCTATATGATGCTGGGTTTATTCGGCCCTACCGATATGCAGAATGGGTTTCAAATATAGCTCCAGTAATGAAGAAAAATGACAAGCTTAGGGTGAGCATCAACTTCAGAGATTTAAATAAAGCTACCCCTAAGGACAAATACCCAATGCCCATAGCCGATTTGCTAGTGGATGCCGCCTCTGGCCACAAAATTATAAGTTTCATGGACGGCAACGCAGGTTACAATCAGATTTTTATGGCCGAGGAAGACATCCATAAAACAACTTTCAGGTGCCCACGAGCAATCGGCCTATACGAATGGGTCGTCATGACTTTCGGCTTGAAGAATGCTGGAGCTACATACCAGAGGGCCATGAATTACATATTTCATGACATGATCGGCTCGCTAGTAGAGATCTACATCGATGACGTAGTTGTCAAATCTAGGGAGGTTTTGGAGAGGACAAGGAAGTATGGCCTAAAGATGAACCCTATCAAGTGCGCGTTCGGCGTATCGGCTGGCTAGTTCCTCAGGATTTATTGTTCGTGAGAGGGGAATTGAGGTCACACCAAGAAGCATCAATGCCATTAAGATGATTCAACCTCCGAAGGACAAGAAGGCATTGCAGTCCCTGATCGGCAAAATCAACTTTATCAGACAATTCATAGCAAATCTATCAGAGAAGATGGAGCCGTTCACACCATAGCTTCGGCTCAAAGCCGATCAAGCATTCACCTAGAGGGCAGAACAGCAGAAAGCCTTGGACAACATAAAAGATTATCTCAGCTCCCCTCCCGTCCTGATTTCTCCACAAAAATGGGTGCCATTCAAGTTACACCTGTCAACCGACGAGAAGTCAATCGGCTCAGTTTTGATTCAGGAAATCGAAGGGAAGGAGAAGGAAATTTTCTATCTTAGCTAACGACTCCTAGATGCAGAGACAAGGTATTCACCAGTGGAGAAGTTATGTTTGTGCCTATATTTTTCATGCACGAAGTTAAGGCATTATCTATTATCCAATGAGTGCACTATGGTATGCAAAGCCGACATAGTGAAGTATATGCTATCAGCTCCAGTTCTGAAAGGACAAATTGGGAAGTAGATTTTTGCCTTAACAGAGTTTGATTTAAGATATCAAGCACCCAAGGCAGTGAAAGGATAGGCTATAGCCGATTTGATAGTAGAACACAGAGATGATTCAATCGGCTTAGTGAAAATCATGCCTTGGACTTTGACTTTTGATGGCTCGGTCTGCACCAACGGATGCGGCATCGGCTTGGTGATAATCTCTCCCAGGGGCGCAAGTTTCGAGTTTTCTTTTTCCATTACACCCCACGCAACAAACAATCAAGCCGAATATGAAGCCATGCTCAAGGGATTGCAACTACTCAAGAAAGTTGAAGCCGACGTCATTGAGATAATGGACGATTCGCTGTTAGTCATCAGCCAGCTATCGCTGATGATTTATTATCAGAAATGCCGAGAATTAATGGACAGTTTTCGGCTAGTAACCTTGAAACATATCCCCAGGGAGCAAAATTCAAAGGCCAATGATCTAGCTCAGGGGGCATCAGGCTATAAGCCGATGACGAAAGAAATTAAAATAGAAATTGCAACCATGTCGACCGACGACTGGAGATATGAAGTCTACAACTATTTGCAAAACCCGTCCCAGTCGGCTGCAAGAAAATTACGCTACAAGGCTCTATGATATGTTTTGCTCGATGAAGATTTGTACTATCGGACGATTGATGGCGTATTGCTCAAGTGCCTAAGCGCCGACCAAGTCAAGGTCGCTATCGGAGAAGTGCATGAAGGAATTTGTGGCACGCATCAATCGGCTCACAAGATGGAGTGGCTACTTCGGAGAGCATGGTACTTTTGATCGACCATGCTGGAAGATTGTTTCAGATATTACAAGGGCTGCCAAGACTGCCAAAAGTTTGGAGCCATCCAGAGGGCGCCAGCATCGGCATGAACCCCATTATCAAGCCTTGGCCGTTCAGAGGTTGGGGAATCGATATGATCAGCCAAATTAATCCACCCTCAAGCAAAGGGCATAAATTTATATTGGTGGCAACCGATTATTTTACCAAGTGGGTGGAAGTAATTCTCTTGAAGAAGGTTGACTCTGGGGACACAATCGAATTTGTGAAGGAGCACATTATATACAGATTCAGTGTCCCTCAAACTATCACTACGGATCAGGGATCTATCTTTGTCTCCGACGAGTTTGGTCAGTTTGTCGATAGCATGGGGATTAAGCTGCTAAATTCTTCACCATATTATGTTCAGCTAACGGGCAAGCAGAGGCTTCAAAATAAGAGTTTGATCAAGTTGATAAAGAGGAGGATCGCTCGTACTGTAAGCAATGGCACACCGATTGGCCGAATCATTGTGGGCTTATTGGATGACTTGCCACGGATCCATCCAGGTGCCTCCATATAATTTGGTCTTTGGGCATGAAGCAGTTCTGCCATGGGAAAACATCATCGGCTCGAGGAGGATTCAACTACAAGATCAGCTAATAGCTAATGACTATTATAATCTCATGGTGGATGAATTAGAAGACCTAGTTTTATCAAGGATGCGTGCGTTGGAAAAAGGTGACCAGGGACAAGGAACGAGTGGCTCGTCATTACAACAAGAAAGTTGTACCAAAATCCTTTGAAGATGGCGCGTTGGTTTGGAAACTGATACTGCCAATCGGATCGAGGGATAGCAAATTCGGCAAGTGGTCACCTAACTGGGAAGGGCCTTTCAAGATCCACAAGTGTGTCTCTAAAGGAGCCTATATGTTACAGGGAATGGACGGAGAAGTATTTTGGAGGGCTCTCAATGGCAAATACTTAAAAAAATATTACCCCATTGTTTGGATCAACTCATGATTTAGCTAAGGTTTTGCCGATCCATGTTAGCCGATGTGTTGTGAGATACGCATCGCCTTTAAAACGTTCTACAAAATTTTCCCCTTTGATTTTTCAATCGGTTGAGCTTAGCCAACATGAGTTGGTGTTATCTTATAATTTTGTCAATGCTGAAGGCAACATTGAAAAATTAGGGGGGCATATATCATACAAAATTAGGACTCCAAAAAATTAGGACTTTTTGGACTTGAAAACTTTCAGGATAGTCAGACTAAAGGAATCGGCAGAAGAAGATGTATTGCGGCGTTAAAGACACAAAGGCCTACCGATTACAAAAGTTATATGTTACATGGTGTTTTCAAAAGTTTTTAAAGCTGGCCTATTACAAGAATTGATCTAGCTGCCGATGAAGTCATTGATGGCCGATATTGCCCTCTGTTTGATGTTCTCAACTTGAGTAATCGTCTCAGCATCGGTTGCGTCGGTTCCTGGAATCGGCTTTAGAGACTTTCTCAAATCTCTCAAGTACTGAATGGAAGATTTTACTTTGCTCCGTTGCTCCTCGATGGTCGTTGGGAGATCGGCTAGTTTCTACTCTTCGAAGCAAGTCAGCCCCGCACCGGTCCGCTTTGGCCATAAGTTCGGCTTTCTTTTTTTCTTCAATCGTTCGATGTTGCATTGAGTAGCCGATGGCCCGGCAATTAGCTCATCTAACTTTGCCTTTTCATCAATGATACCCCGACGGTTGTTCTCAATCATTGTTTCAAGATCGGCTTTGGCCTTCCTGTCAATCATCCGCTGCATTGCCCTTTCTAGGTTGTGCCGATATTGATCAATATGGGCAGCTTGGGGGATTGCGTTGGCTATGTTGTCCGAAAGCTGGCTCTCGATCTCTTCAAATCTAGGTTTTATGGGCCCGCAATTGGTGACTAGGTAGTCCAATGGGCTGTCCAATCAACGAGCGATGTCAGAGAGCCTCTCCTTTAATGCGTCGGCAATAGGAGCTGGAGCCTGGCTGGTGATCTCTTCTTCGCCAACGAATTCCCTGATGTCGAAGGAGAACATGTCGGTTAGAGTCTGCAAGACCTCATTCAGCATTGCTTAAGTACTAAGAGGATTAAATAGTCAGCTTGTTCTTGAAAAGGTTATTTTTACCTTAGCCGTGGGAGCTGGTTTTGGTTCTTCTTCTTCAACGTGGTGGCTACCCCTGGCCAATGGCGTGTGTTCGCTTGATGCGTGAGGGGCAGTCGATGGAGAACGAGGGGGCTGCATAGACAAGTGTTAGTTGAAATCGGCCAAACCAACATAAAGGAGAAGGACAGGGTTGTAAACTTACTGGAGAAGCAGGGCATGGTTGCCGATGAGCTAGTTGTTTTTGTTTCAATCAAATGGTTTTGGATAAGAACAAAAAGATTTCAAGCGAATTTAAGTCACCAAAACTTCAGGATGCGTACCGGTTGAGGGCGAGCAGGATGTTGAGGAGGAGATGGTGTTTGCTGAGTTTGATCATGAGCCGATGGGGTCTATGCATATCTGCTCGAGTGGCTGGACTCAGCTGCTGCCTCTTCGATAGCTTGGTCGATTTTGTCTTCAATGATTTCTTGATTGAGGGCTTGTTCAACACTTGGGTCCAAGGATTGCAAGCTATCGGCTGGGGTTGTTTGTTGCTTCTTCGTTTTTTTCTTCTGAATAGCCCACCAGTGGCCGACAGCTTGGCCCTTTTTCTGGATAGCGCCTCATGAGTCTGGCCGTGCAAGAGTGTTGTCACTTTTGGCACGTTGAAGCCGATGGTTGATGGAGCGAGTCCTCCAGTTGGGATTCGTCCTGCAGCGTATTGGATCTTGACCCCTGAGTTGCTCTCATGGAGGGAGGGAGAAGAATCGGTTGTCTGTGAAGAAGAAAATGCATTGACTAAGTATTAGGCAGATAATAGCCGATAGATTTGGAAATTGACCAAAGAAGAGAAGTACTCACATTAGGGATCAACTCTGGAAGGAGTGTAGTTAAGTACATGGAAGATGGTTGGTGGAAGATGTGTCTTTTCAATTCGACCCACCATCGGTCAAAGGCCGAACTCCTCTTCAAGGCTTATTCCAAAATGCCTATGCTGCCAAGAGGTGGATTTTCGATGTTCATCAGCCGATCCATCATTATCCTTGAAGTTATTTCCCCTCTCATTTGGATCTTATCAGCATAGTAGAATCCAATCGGCAATTGTTCGAGTCCGAGTTGTCTGGCGGCCGATGTAGGGTAATAAAATTCGTATGACTTAACGATATTTCGGCCCTGGTGGATGCCGGTTGGGAGAATGCAAGGGCTGATGGCTGCAGCAGAGATCTCCCTTTGTTTTGGATGCGCTTCTGAGTTGAGTTCATCAAAATTGAATTCAATGGGGAGCTCGAATTCCGGGCAGTTTACATAGAAAAACCATGTCCAATTGTTCTTAGCAAATCCATCATAGATAAGTGTGAACCAATCGGCTAAGAGTTCGTTTGACAGCTTGCCGGTATGAACGGCCGTAGCCTCTCCAAAAGACATACACCTACATGTGGTTATTTCTTCTCCATCATCATCCTCAGTCGGCTCTACTAAAGGGAATTTGGCGTCAGCCAGACTAGGTCTTTCGGAAATTTTTTGCGTGATAAGCACGAGCCAGAGTTGTAAGAACCACCAAGGGCCTCCAGTGCCTATAACTAAATCAGCTGCTATCTTAGCCGATGCCTGATTCAGGGTCTGATAAAGGTAACCTAGGAGGAACTTGCCCAAGGAGATTTTTGCGTTATTAACTAGGGCTTCGGCTACAACTTGCCAGTTGGCTGTGGGGCCGCAGCTAGATCCGCAGAAGATGAATTTTTCCAGCTACATCATTAGAAAGGTTGTGTGTTCCGTGGGGCTGACTGATCCAGTACTCATGTTCACACTAATATATCCATTCTAGCCTCCAATGCCTTTTGTCTTGAAAGAGTATTGGCCTTTGTTGTCTAGCTGATTGGGGTTAGCCGATGATAAGACGTCTAAACCAGTTATCATGCAAACATCGGCTAGTGTGGGAGTCATGGGTCCTTGCTGGAAGAGAAAAACGTTGAATGTGTTATTCCAGAAATAACATGCAGCCAATATGAGCGGTTCATCCTTGGACTGATCGGCTATTGAAAGTGCCAGACATTGGGTGATTCCTACTTCTTCCCAGCGACTCTGTTTGTTGGCTTCTAATCTCTTGTACCAAGTCGGCTAGGATTTATAGGTGGAAGGCCAGGATTTGAAGGTTCCATTCCAAGGCGCCAAGCTAGGGTTTTGAATCCTATAAGGTATTCTGTTTGTTTCGACATTGATGACGTCTGTAGGATCTGTGTTGTCGATGGGCCCTAGGCAGTGTTATCCTAAACGGAATTAAACGGCTGTCTAAACGGTTTTAAACGGTAAATGGAGGTTACCTGTCCTGTTTTGCACCTATTCTGTTTCCTAAACGGTTGACCCGTCTACTCGGTCCGGGACGAAAAAACGGTTTACAAAACTTAAACAAGGCGGTTTTTAGGCGGTTTGAACCGGTTTAATCCACCGTTTAGGAGATATTGCTCAGGACAGCGTGGGAAAAGCCAAAAAATGGAGCTGACGAGCGGGTAAAACCTAAACAACACGCTGCTCACAAGTCCTCACAACTCAAAGAGAACACACGCCACCGCCGCCGCAACACCTTCGCCGCGCCGCCGCCCACGACCTCCGCCCACGAACCAGAATTGCTTTATGTGTATGTTTAATTATGTCTCTATGAATGTTTGAATGCTTGCTAGCTGCTGAAATTTTTGTTGTTTGCAGTTTGAACACGTAAAGGATTGTTCAAATTGGTATGATATGAGCTAAGATCAAAGATTAGAAGTTCAATTTTGTTATTTATACATGTAAAATCATGCTATTTATACATGTAAAATCATGCTACGGTAGCAAACCCTTTAGCCAGTCTAACCACCGTCTAAATTCGTGTAAACCGTTTAAGCGCTAAACTCTAGGTTGCCGACTGTTTAGCAAAACCTGTTTAGGAAAACACTCGGCCCTAGGTAGTATCTTTTTCATTGATCATACCGGGATGGCTACTTGATGAGCAAGATGCTACGATGAAAAGAAAGTAAAATTAAGATTATTGAAGCCTGGGGTTCGGATTTATGATTAAGGGCGGAAAAGAAGAGATTCAGTTGATAAGACTTACCTCGGCGAACTCGGCCGATGAGGTGTCGGAAGGAGCAGATGAGGACGCCATTAATGGAGATGAGCTCGTCGCCGGAAAGGAAAATTGCTGCAAGCTTGTTGGGAGCTCCGAGGAGATCGCCGGAGAGATTTTAGGGATTTTCTAGCTGAGGGTGTTGAGTGCGCAAATAACAACGTAAGTTTTTTGGAGCACTTGGGTGTTATTTAAAGAGGTGTGATACCGGCCGAAACAAAAACGCTCTAGGTTTTCTACGAGGATGAGATTGCGCAAAATCCGCAATATTATCAATATCACGGACTTGGGGGGCATGTGTTAACGACCAAATTTGGTAAGCAAATCCCCAAGTTTGAAGCAAAGATTGTGGCAGAAGTGAGGGACACATACAATCTTCGGAGGTATAGGCTACATCGGCTGAGTTCGGATCGGCTAAGAAGTCAGTCGGCTGAGTTCGAGTCGGACTAGGATAGCCGATAGTCGACTCCGATTGGAATTGGAAGATGGAACCAATCCCGGAAGGAAAGCGTGAAGATAATCATTGGATTTGGTTTCCAAGTGCTTTGAAGATATTGCCATCTACGAATAATGTCCTGTAACAGCAATTATATCTTTAAATTAGAATATTTTATATAGTTTCTTTTTAGATAATGTCAGTTTGTTTAGAAATATTTGTAATTTAATTTGTAGTAGGAATCGTGTCCGTTATGTACTCATTGTGTATTCGGGTACAAATAAGACCCAAGGGCTTGTAAAACATATGTCAACATACATCAATACAATCTCGATTTATCGTCAAAACTTTTTATTTTACTTTTCTCGACAAGTTCATGCTTTTGCTCGGGCTGCATCGACGTCGATCTCCGAACGAGGTAATTCCTTGTTCCAAGTGGCTTGTATCGTCGGGGTTAGTGCTTCCATCATCATGATACTCTAATTTCGATGCTATAAACTGCTTAAGTTATCATACGTGACATATAATCTAGAACAATGTCTAGATCTATCTCGCAATCGGCTGAGTTCTCTCTGAAAACGGCAGCCGATAGAGCTAGATCTAGATATTGATTTAGATTATATGGCATCTCTACCGTCTCGAGGGGTTCTCATTGACCCATACAGATCTAGTATTTCTTCTTGTACTTAATGCTGCATCAAATCGACCTGCTAAGTCGCTTTTAGATGTATATAGATCTGTTCGGCATAATGCTTGCCATTAGAGACAGTGCCGGGGTTTCAACCGACCTTACCTATTTTAATCGTCTTTTTAGTATTAATTACTATTAGATGTATTAGAGCCGCCTTTTATATTAAGATCTCAATCTATTTAAATGTCCTAAGCCAATATCATTCCGTTGAGTCATATCAACAACCGATTGATCTAGGTTTATCGCATTTAACTCAGATTAATATCTTTTTATAAAACATATCGGAGTACTAGCCGATTTACATTAGATTTGCGACATCGGCTGGGTTATGAATGCATATAATTTTTATACTAATGCACTTTTGGATCTAAGTGGTTTAAACTGTCTCGGTATACTACCGATCTATCCCAATCACTTAGTCTAAACGTGTGTTGGGATAGCGATTATATGTTTATTGATTTATTTAGCCGATCGAGTAGGATCTAATCTTAACCCAAACACGTATTTCTCATTTTCTTGTTGGTTACAGGACCAAACCAACTGGCACGCCCGAACTTCACCAAAGGCAATCAACTTGGACCTGCACTAGAGTAAAGCAAACGTCTCAGGCCAGTGCATGGGAAGCTTTTCTCATCAACAGTAATCTCTATATGCACATTAATTCTCCAAGACAAGTGGAACTATATTATTTAATACTAACATACATATAAGAAATGTTAGTTCTTCCTTTATTTATTATGGTAGTTGGCAGTCGAAATCGGTACTTAACAACCGTCAACAACACCCCTAAGATAAATCTTTGCTTGTCCCGAGTAAATATAGTACTTAAGTTGTTGGTCATGAGTTTCTATCATGTTTTTTATTTCTCAAGAGTACAACGTCTACAACATATCCTTCTACCTAGAATTGAATAAGTTGGCAATAATACTTTTACCTTTGTTACCTTATTTCCCATGTGGCTTTTAGCTTCTCCTCATCGTACGTGGTTGAGAGATAGAATAGATAGTAGAGCACCAATCACTTACTCTTTGTTCAACTTTTTTCGGAGGTTTTCAAGAATTTTGTAAATAATACCAAAGTTCCTCAAATGATACTCTCGATCGCTCGTATAATTCCTCACCAAAGTTGCTTCTTTGTTTTCATCCTACCTCTAATAGGTTTATATGTGGAGCTCAAGGTGGGTAAAATAAATGAGGCAATACTTGTATCATATATATATATATATATATTGCAAAATCAAAAAGAGGATCCAAGGAGAAAACAAATCATACATTCTGATCAAGATGTGCAAAGTATGTGGCTATATGGTGGAAGGTGGTATGTGGTACTCCTTGTCAAGGGCTCTCTTTTATTCCTAACTTGGAGATATGGCTATTTTTTCTTCTAACTATATTTTTCTCATGTTGCTCAAGAGTATTTCTGAGCATACACTAATTTTCCTATTTTTTATTCTCATAATGATTGAGAATATTTCTACCTTCGTTTCTCCTTTGTGTATGGCATGTTTTTGCTAACCTCCAGTGTAGAGGTCAAGCATATATGGTGGGTGCGCGTGTGTGATATCTTGATCAAGAAAGCATGCAAAGATTCTCACAAGGGTAACAATAATTTGATAAAGCTCAATGCATTAACAAGTAGCATATGTGTAAAGGCTTTTCTATGAAATCATCATATGACTTTGGTAGGAATTTATCATCATTGAGGAACTTATAAAATTTTCATTCTTTTGAAAACAAAATCTCCAGATGTCAAATGTCACTTGGAGAAAGATCATAGCAACTCTATTTCACTATCTCATATCTCACAACAACCTAGACTTGGATCATGCACGTGCAATCCACAAGTTTCAGGTTCAATGCAAAGATTTTGTGCAACAGACTTAAAACTAAGGTGAATACTAAGTTGTAGACTAAGCTAGAGGGATATGAAGCAGAGCAATTCTTCATCATTTCAACAAAGAGAATTAGAACATTCTTACTGACTATGGAAAACAAATAGTTTTGGTACTTTTAGGTTTGCAAATTTTATAGATATTCTTTTAAAGATGAAATGCAATGAAATTAAGGATACAATATCAAAGCCCATGGTCTTGAACAGACGGATGGGGTTCCCAAAAGAACATGGCTCATCCGGCTGTGGCCTGGAGGACCGCACACCAGAGCGGCGAGCCTCAAGAGGAGCCTTGAGACGGGTGGCACCCCCTTCACCACTCTCGGGATCACGAATCACTAGAGGGCGACCTCGAGTAGCTCTAGTCTGCTTGGGAGGATCGAGAGGAACAACCTGACTGACACTTCCCCTTCCACAACCTTCTCTTTTCCCGACCGCCCCCGAGGATAATGAACAGGAGGACTTTCATCCTTGGAGACATCCTGGCGGGCCTTTTGGTGCTTCTCACAAGGCATGATTACCACTGGAACTGGGAACAATCAAGAATTAAGGAGTGTGGTGACCACAAAAGGTGGGATCAAAGGAGCATTTGGCTGACAAGTGTCGGTCGGAAGTTCCAGGTGACGAACACCGAAACTTCCTGTCGGCAGGAGTGCCGAACAGGACCTACCCAAAAATCTAGTGCATTTGAGAAAAAATTACATATCTGTGATCTACACGGTAGCAGGAGTATTTCTAACCGAATGATTTTCTCCCTAGGTCCACAAATTTAGAGATCGGGCCAAAAGAAGATGAAACTAGGGAAAGTGATCAAACAAAGTACCTTGAGTGTACAGAACTGCAAATCAACAGTGGGAAGGCGTTCCTCATCACAAATGTGAGTATAAACAATGAAGAACGAAGAAAAACATGGTTGAATGCTCAAATCACAAAAGTGAGGGGGAGAGAGAGTTATGGTTTGCTGGCGCCAAAGTGAGGAGAGTTAGGGTTTGCAGCGGCTCTCCCTGGGGCTTGATACCCCCGATGCCCGGAAATTCTGAGAGGCATGAACCGGAACTTCCTGTCGAGACAAAATTTTTGACAGAGAAAAATGATCGGAAGTTCAGGGCTGGGGTCCAGAACTTCCGACCATTGCAAGATAGCAGGAATGAAGGATGGGATGGACATGTAGAGTTTATTTTAAGGGTCGTGACCAACACACAAGCAATCGCACATAACAATGGCCACTGTGCATTACAATAGGAAGAAAAACAAGTTTTCACAATAAAAACAAGAACACAACAATTTTCGCAAATTTTTAGCAAAAGATGTTTTAGACTAAGTGGGAATGTTTGAAGTTCATTCCTGGAATCAAGATCAACTTATATTCAAGAAGAGATCTCAAGACACAAAAGTTTAATTTTAATTCACATTTATTGTGATTCAAACTTGGCTCTTGATTAGCAAACCAATCCTCAACAAACATTCAGAGAATCCAAGATATTGAGCTCACTCCTAAGCTCGCAAAACCTTTTCTCATCCAACGGCTTGGTGAAAATGACTAGTTGGCTTTCGGTTCTGTCACGCTCAGAAATTCAAGCCAGAATTTCCACAGCTAATTTGTGCATTCAACCCTCGTCTAGGAATCAGCCGAGGTACACAAATCGATAATTATTGATATTACAGAATCCACGTCTTAGAAATAGTATAAAATATTACATAAATGAAGTTCAAAAGAAAAGACTAACTAAACTGAAACTCTAACTCTTGCGACGAAACTCCAACACACCACTGGCAACCTTGACGTCGGACGCAAGCCTAAACCTCGTCGAAACTTTCCTCTACTACAACCTCTGGCTCTGGTGGGGAAAATTAAGCAAGACTAAGTACTACCCACTGTACTCAACAAGTCATACCGGAAGAGAAGGTATGATGTAGGATAATTCACAAGGAAGGAATAGGGTCTCAATTGCATAAACAACATTTCAGAAATAATAGTAATAATAGTTGAAAATAGTAAAACAGTAATAATTAAGAAATATTAAATAAACACTATACAACGTTAAACCCACGTTGCAATAGGCCAACCATCCATCTATACTAGTCAAATTCCAATAGACAAATATTTACTTAAATGAGACTAATCACGGTGAATCTGGTTGATCGACCATAACCGCAGGCACGACTATTTGAATAGTTTTACTCTGATCAGAGGTGTACAACTGTACCCACAAGACACAGTCCCATGACACATTACCGCATGTTGGTGTACCACCATGATACCCCGAAAAGGGACTGTGACAGAACCCTTCGCATAACCCCCTCTAACCAATCGTACCACACCAAGGTTTTGCCCCCACTCCCATCAAGGTAATGGGAAGCCCCCTCGCGTGTCGCAGTGAATCTGGAAGCCAATCAACCCTTAAAACCGCGGTCGAACCAACTCCATCATGCCCACCCTCACTAGGGTACGTCGGCTAAAGACAGCTACACTATAGATCCAACCATTACCCTGGCTGGTTTGTGGTATGCACGATAATTCTTTCAGGATTTCCCAAGAACCGGTCCTTAATTGTCATGAGCACCCTAACAAAAAACATCCAACCATGTTCTCAAAACCCACCATTATCATATATTCAATATTATTAGAACAGTACCACATACTTGATATTATCTGAGTATTAGTCTCCATTGAAATATTTGTTGGGTGTGACTCTCTTATGTGAGCTACTTGATCTAAGTCAGGCTAAGCATGTCCTAAACCAATATCTAGTCATATTGAACCCAAGTTATCAATGGTATAAGGTATTCAATTCCTATTGCTAAGTACAATAGGTTTAATAGTCCCATGAAAAGACAGTCTATAACATATGCAATACTTGAGAGAAATGAGATTTTTAAATAAAATAGGTACAATATGATCAATTTAAAGTATGACTTGCCTTGCTCTGAAGATTGGGGAGCCTCGGCAACTACTTTGAAGTAAGCGGGATCGCCGGAATTAACAGAATCTACACGAAAAATAAAGCACTCAACAAAATATGATAAAAGTCTACTAAAATAGCACAATAAACTATTTTTAATAGATTCTTGACGTTTTTCTGGATTTAATGAAATTTGAGTGGACTAAAACGGAGCTCGGATTAAAAAGATATGAATTTTAGAAGTTTATTTGTGATTTTTAAACTAAACAGAAAAGCCTAAATTAATTATTGCGCAATTAAGTCCCTTGCAGATGCAAGCAGTGCGCATGGGTCGGCAAGGTTGACGTCAGCATGATGTCATGCTAGCGCAAGCGGGCAGACGTGAGGGCTGACGTCAACATTGACGTCAGCGGCTGACGTCGGCTAAGGCTAACGTTAGCGGCGCTGACGCAAGCAGGCACCGGGCTTGGTCCACCGTTGACCAAGTCCACGGACGATGGCGGTGGCGGGACACGTGGCGGCATCCGAGCGGCCACGGGCGATGGGATCGGATGGTCGAGCGCACAGCTAGGGTTAGGGTTGCACGGGCGGCGGCGACCGGGCTTGACTCAGCCAGCCATGGCCACGCGGCGGTCGGCCGGCTCATCGGCGACGCAAGAAACGGCGGCGCATGGTGGCGGGATGCGGCGCCGGACGTGCGGCGGCTCGGGATTGCACGGGAGCATTCGGGACGGTGCGGGTAGGCTCGGGAGTGAGGAAGGGAGAGAGAGAGGGTGCTCATCGGAGTTGGAGGGAAAGACAGCTGACCGACAATGGAGAGATCGGCAACGACAATTTAGGGATCTATTTGATTCGATGGAAAAGGAAAACACGACGGAGATCCATGCGGGTTTTAAAGGGGAAAATTGGAGTCCGATTAGCGAAAGAATCAACCGGAATTGCTTGCCATTTAGTTCGGATACACACAAAGAGGGAGAGAGAGTCCGACGGCGGCACGGTTAGGGTTTTGGGGCCGACGTGGGTTCGGATTTGGCTGCGGGAGGAGCGGCTTGGGTCTGACATGGGGCGACGCGGAACCGATGTGGCTCGGGGCAGTATGGCACGGCTCGGACGAGGGCGGCGCGAATGGTGCGGCGACGGGCCCGACAAGTGGGCCCCGCGTCGGCGGCCCGAGGAGAAGGGGAGGGTTTCGGACTTGAGGGGCAAGGAGCAACGACGGCTTGCGGGCCTCGGCCCACAACCAAAAGGAAGGAGGAGTGCGAGAGGCGGCGGCTGGGCCGAAAGGGGAATTGGGCCGACGGCGGGCAGGAAACCGTACGGCCTGAAAAAAGGAAATTAATTTCAGGGACTTAATTTAATTGAAAATTATTCATTCAATTGGTTAAAAAATATTTCTAGTGATATGAAAATTCCACTAAAAATCGTTAATGTATTTTGACATGTAGAATTTAGGAAAAATCCTACCATGCCTTTTCCACTTATTAATTGTATTTTAAAATTAAGTGTTGGCTCCAGATTAATTCTAAAAATTCCAATTCTTTTAGGGTGAATTATTTAAATGATTTTAAAAGGGGAAAAACTCAGGGTGTGACAGGTTCTCACATGAGATAGGACAATATCACCCTTAGCTTCATGATCTCTCAGGAAATGATGATGGATATCAATATGTTTGGTTCTTGAGTGTTGAACGGGGTTGTTACCTACCTTAATGGTGCTCTCATTGTCACATAGGAGTGGGATTTTGGAGAAGGTGTAGCCAAAGTCTTGTAGGGTTTGTTTCATCCAAAGGAGTTGAGCACAACAAGATCCGACGGCTACGTATTCGGCTTCGGCAGTGGATAGGGCAATGAAATTTTGCTTCTTGGAGTACTAAGAGACAAGAGATTGTCCAAGGAATTGGCAAGTACTGGTGGCACTTTTGCGGTCAACCTTACACCCGGCATAATCCGAGTCAGAATAGCCAATAAGCTTAAAAACACAACCCTTGGGATACCTCAAGTCAAGATTAGGAGTGTGCACCAAATATCAAATAATTCTCTTAACGGCAATCAAATGACATTCCTTGGGTGCCGCTTAGAAGCGAGCAAACATGCACACACTAAGCATAATATCGGGTCTAGATGCACAAAGATAAAGCAGAGATCCAATCATGGAGCAATATATCTTTTGATCCATGTTTTTATCGTTCTCATCTAGATTTAGGTATCCATTCATAGGCATGGGAGTCTTGATGGGCTTTGCGTCCTGCATCCCAAACTTCTTGAGAACATCTTTCAAGTACTAGGTTTGGGAGATGAAGGTTCCTTACTTGAGTTGTTTGACTTGTTGCCCGAGGAAGAGTTCACCCATCATAGACATATCGAACCTCTTGGTCATTATCCTACTAAACTCTTCACTAAAAGAATCATTAGTTGAGCTAAAAATTATGTCATCAACATAAATTTGGCAAACAAACAAATCATTTTTGATTTTTTTAGTGAAGAGAGAAGTATCGGCTTTGCCTATTTCAAAGCTATTTTGAGAAGAAAATCACGAAGGCATTCAAACCGTGCCCGAGAGGCTTGCTTAAGCCCATAGAGCGACTTGTGAAGCTTGAACATGTGATTTGGATAATTGGGATCTTCAAAGTGTGGTTGCTCTACATAGACCAATTCAGAAATTGGTCCATTCAAGAAGGCGCTCTTGACGTCCATTTGATACAACCTGAAATCATGATTAGCGGCATAGGCTAATAAAATATGAATAGACTCAAGGCGAGCAACGGGCTCAAAAGTTTCACCAAAGTCAAGACCCTCGACTTGAGTGAACCCTTGTGGCACTAACCAGGCTTTGTTGCGAGTAACTACTCCATTTCATCTTGTTTGTTGCAGAATATCCATTTGGTGCCGACACATTTTGATTGGCCACTAATGACCACACTTGATTACATGTGAAGTTGTTCAACTCTTCTTGCATAGCCATCACCCAATCTGAATCACCAAAAGCTTTCTCCAGCCTGATTGGTTCCAAAGATGAGACAAAAGAGTAATTCTCACAAAAGCTAGCAACTCGAGAGCGAGTGGTTATCCCCTTTTGGATATCTTCAAGAATGTTGTCGGTGGGGTGATCCCTTAGAAGTGTGATGTATCCTTTGATGATGGACAGAGAGGACTTGAGCCTGATCAAGTCGCTCTTGAGTGCCTTCGGTGTCGAGCCCATCCACTTGTGCCAGACGGACGCCTTCAGACTCACCAGCCTGGAAGTTTCGGTCATTAGGGACCGGAACTTCCTAGCGACCTAATGGCTGGAAGTTTTGGTCAATTGGGTCCAGAACTTTCTCTTGGAGGTTCCTGGCTAAGGTTCCCGGAACTTCCGTGTCATCGTTGGTCGACTTGGTAAAGTGTTGTTGGAGATCGATGACGGAGGTTGATTACTATTGGTTTGATCATCCTGCATCTCGATTGGTCTTATATCTCCAATAGCCTTGGTTGCAATTGCCTTGCTTGGATCCATATCATTTATAATATGACCCACAATTTGCTCTCCTTGGGAGTCATTAGATTCATCAAATGTCACATCCCTAGTGATCTCAACAATACTGGAGGTTTTTTGAAAACACAATAGGCATGGGCATTTGATTCATAATCGAGTAAGAATCCCTCATCCACTTTAGATGCAAACTTAGATGAACGAGATCTCTTACTCAAAATAAAGCACTTGCTCCCGAAGACATGAAAGTAATAGACATTAAGCTTTTTACCACGAAGTCTTCTTCAAGAGCTTGTGGAGGTAGAGGGTTGATGGCATGGCATGCAATACTCACGGCCTCGACTTGAGTGTTCTTGAACTCTCCTCCATTGTCACTTCGCATCCTCTTGATGGTGAGGTCATATTTATTTTGTACTTGTCTTGCGAAGTGCTTGAAGACATCTCGAGTTTCATTTTTGTCATGAAGGAAGAACACCCAAGTGAAACGGGAATAGTCATCAACAATAACAAAACCATACTTGTTACCTCCGATACTTATGTAAGCCACTAGACCAAATAAGTCCATACAAAGAAGCTCGAGTGGTCTTGAAATGGTCGTGATGTTTTTGATAGGATGTGGATTTCCAACTTGTTTTCCGGCTTGACAAGCACTACACACACGATCTTTCTCAAATGTGACGTTAGCAAGCCCGAGGATGTATTCCCCTTTTAAGAGAGTTGACAATTTTCTCATTCCTACATGGGCTAGCCTTCGATGCCATAGCCAACCCCTGGAGGACTTGACAATCAAGCAAGCTTCAGGGCTTACTCTATCTATGTCGAAATCAATAAGATAGAGATCACCCTTTAACTTTTCTTTGAAAGCCATGGATGAGTCATCCTCTTAAAAACGTTCACATCCTCATCAGTAAACAAGCAATTGTAACCCATTTTGCATAATTGAGAAACATATAGAAGATTATAGCTCAATGACTTGACAAAGAAGACATTAAAGATGGATTGATCATTGGAGATAGCAACTTTACCTAGTCCAATTACCTTGTCTTTACCATCATCTCCAAAAATAATATTCTTGTGATTTCCTCCCTCTTCGTCAGAATTGTAAACATACTCCTCTCCCTTGTCATGTGGTTGGTGCATCTGTTGTCCATCACCCAACTTGATGCGTAAGATAAGTATGCCTACAAAAGAAATCAAGCTATCGAAATTTGGGTCCTAGGATGTTAGCCACAAGTGCCTTGGGCACCCACACACAAGCACAATACTCATCATCGCAACCACCATTGAAGTAAGCAACCACCTTACCATTGTGGCTGGAACCATTGAAGTAAGCAACCACCTTACAATGAATCATAGTATATACCTTCTGGCCGGAACTTCCTGCCAGTCTCCTAGACCTGGCAGTGCTCCAGAACTTCCGGTCAGTCGGGCCAGAACTTTCGGGAATTTTTCTCTGTCCGAGAAAGCTTCCTACTCAGAACTTCCGGTCAATTGGCCCGAAACTTCTGGAGCCCTGACCATTGAAGGGAATGCTTACTTTGCTTGATTGTGGGGTATTTCCTTCCTTCACGAATATCAAGCATTGTTTCTTGTTCACCAGAACCCATTTGGAGGGTCAGATTTCTTCAGACAAGCCAAGTCCATGCCCGTCTTTGTTAGCATGGGTGACGATGGTTTTGTAGAGAGCGTCCTTGGAGTGATAGGTCTTCAAGCACCCATAATTGACCAAGGTACCCAACCTCTCATTGTCCTTTTTGAGTGCCTTCATAGCTTCAAGGTTAGTGGCATAGGAATCCAAATTATAGTTATTGCAACTAGCATAACCGTTGCTACTGGAGACATTAGATGACTTAGTGGTCTCATTGGATGAAGAGGAGCTAGTCCAAAGGATGTCAAATTGTACTTAAAGAGACTTGTGACTATGGTCCAATGCCACAAGCTTCTCTTGAAGTGAATCATTGACATCCTTTAGGCTAGCGATTGATCCAATGACCAAGAAAAGTTCATCGGTAAATTTTTTAACCCTTTCACGTTCCTTAGCCAAATCCTCCTTTAAGACAAGGTTTCTCTTCTTTTCAAGAATGAGCAAATCTTCTTGCCTTTCGAGAGATTTTTCTTTGTAATCCAATGCCTTCATTAGCTTAACCAATTGTTGCATGGTCGGTTTGCTAAAACTTTTGAGCACATAATCCAAATTACCATCACTTCCCTCATCACTCTCAAGGTCATCATGTAGAGAGGGTTTGGATGAATACATTACCTTGCGGCCTTGGGCCATGAAGCAAGAGTGGTTGAAGAAGCCATCGTCATCATCACTCAAATTGTTAAAGAGACACTCCTTGGTGGATGATGGAGTCTTGATAGCGATGGTGGCAATTTCTTCATCTCCTTCCTTTTCCTTAGGATCCGCCTCATCACCAGAGTACCATAGCTTCCCGATGTGAGCGTCCCCGGACTTCTTCTTGACCACCTTGGGTTTGGCTTCATTGTTCTTGGGACAATCGACAATGAAGTGGCCATACTCACCACATTGAAAACAAGCCCTCTTGGATTGCCGAGCTTTTCCCTTGTCATCATTCTTCTTGCTCTTGCCGAAGCCATCACGACAAAGATATTGCTTGAACTTCCTCACCATAAGTGTCATGTCTTCATCATTACTTCCTTCCTCACTTGAAGCTTGCTAATTGGTGGCCTTCAAGGCAATCTCCTTGTTCTTGATCATGGCGACATTCTTGGTCATTTGCTTGACCTCCTTGGCTTCTTCTTCAAGCATCTTATGCGTCACAATTCTTCCAAGGATGTCTCTTGGGGTAAACCTCTTGAAATCTTCCTCTCATGAATGAGAGTGACCAAGGTGGGATTCCTTGGTCTGAAGGCGTGAAGAAGCCTCTTGATGATGAAGTGGTCTATCATGTCATCACTCCCAATCCATCGAATTTTGTTCACCAAGAGCATCATGTGATCATACATCTCTTGGGGGTCTCTTGATCTTCCATCACGAATCTCCTGAGCTTTCCTTCCAAAAGCTCGATCTTAGACTCTCTCACCCCGGGAGAGCCTTCATTAGCAATTTGCAATGTGTCCCAAATCTCCTTGGCTTTCTTAAGCCATCAACCTTGTTGAACTCCTCTGGGCTCTAGGCGAAGAGTATTGCATTTGCGGCTTGAGCATTGCGGTGGATGCTTTGCTCTTGCTCCGGAGTGAGGTCCATGTACTCCGTGGGTACATCAATTCATGTGCAAACAACCTTCCAAATACTAGGATGCAAAGATATTAGATGCAACTTCATCTTGTGCTTCCAAGCGGCATAGTGAGTCCCATCAAAATGAGGTGCACGCCGGAATGCATGGAGATGAAGTTGTTAGAGGAAATGTTAATCTTGTCATAATCAAAAGGTATAGAAACTCCCCTGAAGGTAATGTATCCTTGATTGGAGACTTTCCTCCATTTGCATCTTCTTTTTCATGAATTTCCACACCCGACATCTTGGACCAGCTCTAAGTGATGAAGCTTATGAAGAGCTTAGGCTTTGATAACAATTGAAAGCCTGTAGATATCGCCTAGAGAGGGGTGAATAGGCGTTCGTAAAAATCACTTAAAAATCATAGCGGTTAAAAACAACAAACACTAGAACTTCCTCACAGAAACTCCAGAACTTTTGGATAGCTCAGGCTGACCGAAACTTCCGGTGTTCTAGCACTTCGAGGTTCTGATCTCGAGTCTCAAGGACTTTTAAGACTAGCCTATGTGCAGGTGACAAGGTGAAACAAGCAGGATATAAAAAAGCTTAACAGAAAGTACAAAACATGCATAAGGGAGACAAGCAATTTTTTTCCGAAGTTTGGATTCAAAGAATCCTACTCTCCATTGAGGAACTTCAAAGTGTTGGGTCTCGATTAACCACTTGCCTTGCCAAGCAAAGCCCTAGAAAGAAGTCTCTGACTTTTGATCCAACATTCCTAGGTTCTTTGCTTGAAATCAAGTGACCACAAAGATCCATAACTTGACTCTAGCAAGTACCACGAACGAGGATTGCTCTACCAGGACCACCTCCGAAGGCTCAGCTCGAATTTTCACTAAACATACCTCGTTTCCTTGTGGAGGTGAGGAAAACCTTCGCAAACCTTCCCGGGTCAATCCACAAATCAACGGATACTCGTAGGAGACACCTAACCATCTAGGAGGTCACCCTCCAAGAGCAATAAGCATCGAACCACAGCCCAACGAGAATCATCAAGTGCTCAAGTCATCCTAGCTCTCTCACTCTCACAAAACCTCTCCAAAACCCTTAATTCTCTCACAAATTCACTATCTAGGCTCAAGAACAAGGTGGAGTGGTCTAGAATACCATGGGAGAGGCTACGGGACAGAAAAACAAAAGTTGGATTGCCAAAAGTGAGCTATGGAGGGTATGGGATATTTATAAGTTTGTGCTGACGTCATCTAGCCGTTACTCATTTTGAACTGCAGAGGTGTCCAGAAGTTCCGATCAGGGACCCTCGGAACTTCCGGTCAGCACTTAGGATATTTGCTAGCGAAGACGCCTGGAAGTTTCAGTCAAGAACCCCGAAACTACTGATCAAGACTTTCTGTCATAGATGGGGAATATTTCTAAAATTTGGCTAGAAAAATCTCTATCCTAAGGAATTTGACTTTAAGCACTTAAATCTTCTCAGGCTATCATTTGAAACCCCTCTTGATAGTACCATTTTCCTAAAACTCAAGAGTAAATGAAACTAAAAATTTAAATAAGGCATTGAGTCCTCTAGCCGCTTTGTATTTGTTGTTGGGGGTTTCCTTTGCACACACTTTGCACACCTACGCACTATGGGACTAATCACTTGTACTTATCTTAACTAAAACACATTAGTCCCTTAACCATTTTGTCATTAACCACCAAAACCCACTTAGGGGGGCTAGATGCACTTTCAAAGCCCTTAGTCAAATTATGGACACATGCTTAGCCATGCCTATAGTTGCTTATCACATAAAATGATAATGTGTTTGGGGAAATTAGTCGCCAGGGTAGTGGCGATTATCAAAAAGCGGATTGAGACATGCATTGCCATCTCGCTAGACACATGTGAAGTTGTTTAGGTAAAACCGAAACTTAATCACAACAAGATGATTTAGACTGGGGTGGCCGGATAATTTGGGTGAATTTTGGCAAAAGCTAGTGCCAACCCTGGTCAATTAAGGACCGAGTCAGGAAAACAGGGAGGAAACAAACCGAGTACGACCGTATATTTTCATATGGGCATATACCTAGAGTATTAGGGCCACCATACAGGAGCAGTAACTCAGTCATTAGTGGTTCAGAACTGTAATAATGTAGATCATATGAGAGAGCAAAACATGACGAATTCACGGTAAGCATGAGATCTAACACTAAAATTGGACTAACTGTGCTTAAGACTTCTTCCCTTAGAGTCCTGGGAACGCGCTAGAACTCCCCTCACTTTTAATTTGTGAAGCCAAGTAGATGATGGGGGCGCATAGTTCATGGAGCAGGTATCGCAACCTTAAGGGACCCGAAAGACTTGGCCGTGGCAAGTCTCATGTGGTGGGTGTGTCACGGAGTGCGGGTAAAGCATACATCCACTACAGTGTGAGTAAACCAATCTATTCGAATAGCCATGCTCGCAGTTAAAGGAGCATGGGGTTTATACTATTCTTGACTAGACTTATAAACATTAATTTGACCTAGGGTATTGATGGGAATGTATGGTGAATGGTGGAACTACCGAGGGTGAGGATAGGGTCCAATGGCAGAAATATTAATAAATGTGCCTAAGGGTAAAACCGATCCAAGTGAGGCTTAGGGAGGTGGACACAATCCTCAGTGAATGGTCAAACAAGAAAACTTGACGTTGTTTTTAAGTTAAAATGGATAGGTTATAGGTTTGTGAAAATGTTTATGAAAACTGGCTCTGTGCAAAAGAACCTGACCTTCCTTGAACCCTATGTGCACTAATCATGTTGTAGTGGTGGCTTGCGAGTACTCTATGTACTAACCGTTGCTATTTTCCCTCTTTTTAGACATAACAGCGGAAGAAGAGGAAGATTCTGAAGGGTTACGCGGAGGCTACGCTAGCCGAAAACAAAAACTTTTCTACCGCGCAAACCAGGAACACTTGCAAGTAAGGGCCGATAGATCGTTACCGATTGGAGTATGCAGCGAAAATAGCCAATCAGGACTATCCGATCTCGAACTGTGCTGGCGATGACAGCCGATTCCCGCAAGCCGACAGCCGATTCGCCAATCAGCCGATTCGCCGATGTAGCCGATTCGCCGAGTCGTCTGACCGTGTTCTCGCGCCTCGCTCCGATGCGCTCGATCGCAGCCGATTCCTAGCCGATCAACAGCACGCAACGTAGCAGCGCCTCTACCGGTATCCACACGCCCGGGAACAGAATGCCGAACACCCGTGTGCTAGCACGCGATGCAAGGCTAGGGTTTGGCTCGGAAGTGGGGAGGGTTTCCATGGAGATTAATCTCAGCGACTTCTGTTGCGGATTCGGTTCAATGCGATACCACAACTCTCCACCCCTCGCCCCTTTATATAGAGTTGGCCGACTGGGACTAGTGGCCGATCAGGACTCTATTTTAAATCAGATCCTATCCGAATCTCACAGAGTTGGCCGCCCATACGTCGTAAGCCCATAGGACTCTATCCGATCGGATCCCTATCTGATCGAGCCGTATCCGAGTCCAACTCAAATGCCTGTTCTTATCCCCTTAAGCGTGGGACCCTGTAGGTTCAGGTATACTCGGTTTCGGCTATAGTCTAACTTAGCCGATCATCGGCTCGAGTCCAACTCAGCCGACCTGTCAACAGCGGCGCCTAGCAGCACATATTGACACCATAGTATACAAGAATATAATATCGGCTCTGAACCTGTAATGTGTACACAAATCCCTTTGCCTCACGATACCAGTTAAGCTATAGGCAAGATGTGTGCCATCCCTTTAATAGCTTAACCATTCACTCGAACCGTATTGGATTATATGTCTGTTGATTGACTTCTCAATCAACATAGCATGGCCATGCATTTCCATAATCCATTACCTCGAGGGGCCCAGAGATATCTCTCCAAAGGAGGGGCAAATTCCATCTTGATCACTCACATCCCACTCCATGTTTCATAGCAAACCCGAAAACTACCTTTATAACTACCCAGTTACGGAATAGCGTTTGGTAGTCCCAAAGTAGGCTACTATACATGTTGGAATCCATGGTGATCTCAGGTCTAAGGACTTTGTACCAACACTACCTGAGACCAACTAATGGCACATTAATTCCTGTAGTGTCTCATGGTGGGTCTATCCAACAATGTGTTCTCTAACACATATGTCCATGTTTATTGATTTGGTATCTCCATACCCATGATCTATGAGACATGATCATCAATCAATAAACATGCCGATCTTAGAATCATATTAGTTCCAATAATATGATATATGATCAGGGATCATTTAGAAATAGATTCATACATATAGAGTCTCATAAATAAGTCACGTACTTATTGATCAATACAAGATCTCTATTTCATGGAACTGAATAACACTTTATTCATTAATACATAAACATTGACCGTGATATCCAACATCTCCATGTTGCCTCTAGGGCATATCACTAACAGATTCTGCTAGCATGATGAAATACTTAGCACTTGATCGGAGGGCTGATCGAGAACTAGGTCGTGACCCTAGTCAACTGCCAATGGACATGTTACTTGGGCCTACTACTATATTGGTTTCCGCTGATGTTTATCTGATAGGACAAGACCCTATTGGTCCTTATAAAGATATTAAACTCCTTTAGCTTAAATTCATATCGATATATGTTTTGTATTGGCTATGAATGTGTATACCAACTACTGGTCCAAGATTGGTATATGAAAACATATGAGGTTTCTGATGTTCAAAACCCAGGGCTGACTTTCTTCCTCCTGGATTCGACCCTCTTCTTTCTCCATCGACCGCAGGCCCATCGGTTGCACCGGTGAAAAAGCAGAAGCAGCCGAAATCGATTGCACCGGCCGACAGCATGCCTTCCCTCGATCCCAACATCGACGAAACTCTCAACAACGAAGTCATGGACGAGGAGATCTCTCAAGCTGTCAAAGAGGCGGTAGAGTCAAGTAGTTCAAGCCATAACTCCACCAACTTGCCGGCCAACGATCCAGCTCCACCAGTCCCTTCTCCTCCGAAGCGATCGGTATGTGTTCTCCCCTTCAAACCTGATCTTCAATCATTCGAACCTTGACCAAATTCTTGTCACGGTACAAAAGACTAGCTAATCGGCCTCCTCGCCCGGTGTCGCCAGTAATTTCTATTCTCATCTTCTTTTTCACTTATTTTTTCTTAAGCCGACTTGTACCGACACTTGTCCTTTTTTGTAGCCTCGTCGGTCTCCGTCGGCTGCCCCCCATGCATCTAGTGAGAGAACTCCATCAGCTACGGGCAGCAACCATGCCGAAGAGGTGCCTGCACCAGCTCCTGTTGTTCGGGTAAGCTTTTTTCCCTCGTAAGAACTTGAATCGGCTGTCATGCTCTGTTTTAATTGCTCTGACTCCTTCTGCAAACTCTAGCCGACCTACTTCCATTCGACATTAAAGAGTTTGTCAATGAAGAAGAAGAGGCCACTAGTCAGGACCAGGCCACCATAGCCGATGACATCAAGGAAAAGCTTCAAGACATCCATCGTCGGCTCAGCATCGATATAGATCAACTGGTCATGGACTGCGGCCAGTCCGGGCACGGTTCAATGATGTTCAGAGTTAGCTCCCCGACGACTTGGCCGAAAAGATCTCCTGAGCCGTCTTCATCGACCAGCACCGATTCAAACTGGAGCGGGCTATACAAAGAATGGTCGACCGGCAAGCTCAAGCCAACCTGGCGGCCTCGATCAACGCCACTGTGCAAAACTTAGTGGCCGAGAAGGCCAAGTTGGATGAGCTGATGGCTAGGCCATCATCTACACAGACCAAGATCGGCCAACGTGAAGCAGAAGAGGCCGACTTGCTGGCGATGCTAGAGTAGTGCAGGGCCAAGCTCGCGGCAAAAAAGCAAGTGCTAGCCAATCTTCCCAAGGCTACCAAAGATTAGAGGGCCAAGGTGACTTCCACCATCAAGCACTTGGGAGAACTCCATAAATCGGTCAAAGTGATCCCGGGCTCTGATGAAAAAGACATGGCCATGGTTGAAGAAATTAAAGCCATCAAAGAAGAAGCCACATCGGCCATCGAAATTTTTTTAGAGATGTAATAGGGTTTTAAACCTCCAAAACTGTTGATGCCTTGGCCTGTATATATAACTCCTATAATCGACCTGTTGTGCCTTAAATATTATCCATATCCCTTTTGCCGATTCATTTGTCTTCTATGTCTTGATGCTTGAAAAAAATTCAAAACCCCAAAAATTTTGAAGTTCTCTAATCCTGATCGTCGACTTTGTATAGTATATGCCCCCTAATTTTTCAATATTGCCTTCGGCATTGATAAAATTATAAGACAAAACCTTTCATCACATGTCGACTAGATTTAGCCGATTTGACAAATTAGGAGGAAAAACTTAGAGTACAAAACGTCCTAAAGGCGATGTGTGTAACACATCGGCTAGCATGAATTGGCAAAGACGTAGCTGAATCAGGAATTGATCCAAACACTTGGATAATATTTCTTTAAGTATTTGCCGTTGAGAGCCCTTCCAAACACTTCTCCATCCAACCCTTCCAACATGTAGGCTCCCTTAGAGACACATTTATGGATCTTGAAAGGCCCTTCCCAATTAGGTGACTACTTGCCGAATTTACTGTCTCTTGAACCGATCGGCAAGATCAGCTTCCAAACGAGCTCGCCTTCTTCAAACGACTTAGGGACAACTTTCTTGTTATAATGATGAGCTATGCATTCTTTATCTCTAGTCACCTTTTCCAAGGCACGCATCCTTGACAAAACTAGGTCTTCAGACTCATCAACCATCAGATTGTAGTAATCGTCGGCTGTCAACTCATCCTGCAACTGAATCCTCCTTGAGCCGATGATATTTTCCCATAGCAAAACTGCTTCATGTCCGTAGACCAACTTGTATGGAGGCACCTGGATTGATCCGTGGCAAACCATCCGATAAGTCCACAGTGATTCGGCCAATCGGCTATGCCATTGTTTTGGGTACTCAGAGATCTTCCTCTTTGTCAACTTGATCAAGCTTTTATTGGAAGCTTTAGCTTGAGCATAATATGGCGAAGAATTTAATAGCTTGATTCCCATGCTGTCGGCAAACTGAACAAACTCATCTGAGACAAAAATAGACACCTGATCCGTAGTGATAGTCTGAGGGATGCCAATTCTGTATATGATATGCTCTTTGATGAATTCGATTGCATCCTCGGAGTCAACCTTCTTCAATGGAACTGTTTCCACCCACTTGGCAAAATAATCGGTTGCTACCAAGATAAATTTGTGTCCCTTGCTCGAGGTGGATTGATCTGGCCGATCATATTGATTCCCCAACCTCTGAACGGCCAAGGCTTTATGATAGGGTTCATATCCGATGCTGGTGCCCTCTGGACGGCTCTGAATTTCTGACAATCTTGACAGCCCTTATAATACTTGAAGCAATCTTCCAGCATAGTTGTCCAGAAATATCCAGCTCTCCGAAGTAACCACTTCATCTTGTGAGACGATTGATGAGTGCCACAAATTCCTTCGTGCACCTCTCCTATGGCAACTTTAGCTTGATCAGTACTTAGGCATTTGAGTAACACGCCATCAATCGTCCGATAGTATAAGTCATCATCAAGCAAGACATATCGCAAAGCCTTGTAGCGCAATTTCCTTGAAGCTGACTGAGAAGGGTTCTATAGATAATTGTAGACATCAAACATCCAGTCGTCGACTGGGATGGTTGCAATCTCCACTTCGACATTTTTTGTCATCGGCTTGTAGCCTGATGCCCCTTGAGCCAAATCATTTGCCTCTGAATTTTGCTCTCTAGGGATGTGTTTTAAGGTTACTAGCCGAAAACTATCCATCAATTCCCGACATTTTTGATAGTAGATCATCAGCGCGTCAATTTTGCAGTCATATTCTCCTGACAACTGGCTGATGACCAATAGTGAATCGCCCATTATTTCGACGGCATCGGCTTTGACCTCCTTCAGTAGCTGCAAACCTTTGAGAACGGCCTCATATTTGGCTTGATTGTTTGTGGCATGAGGCGTAATGGAGAAAGCAAACTCGAAGCTTGCCCCCCTGGGAGAGATTATCACCAAGCCGATGTCGCATTCATTCGTGCAAACCGAGCCATCGAAAGTTAAAGTCCAAGGCATGATATCAACTGAGCCGATTGAGTTATCTCTGTGCTCTATGATAAAATCGGATATGGCTTGTCCTTTTACTGCCTTGGGTGCCTGATACCTCAAATCAAACTCTGTTAAAGCAAATATCCACTTCCCAACTTGCCCCTTCAGAACTAAAGCCGATAGCATATAGTTTACTACGTCGGCTTTGCAAATTATGGTGCACTTGTAGGATAACAAATAATGTCTTAACTTTGTGCATGAAAAATATAGGCACAAACATAACTTCTCCACGGTAGAGTACCTTGTTTCTGCATCCAGAAGTCTTCTGTTAAGATAGAAAATTGCCTTCTCCTTTCCTTTGATCTCATGAATCAGAACTGAGCCGATGGACTTCTCGTCGGCTGACAGGTATAACTTGAATGACACTCCCTTTTGTGGAGGAATCAATACTGGAGGGGAGCTCACATAATCCTTAATGTTGTCCAAAGCCTTCTGCTGCTTTGCCCCCTGGGTGAACGCTTGATCGGCTTTCAGCCGTAGTAGAGGCATGAATGGCTCCATCTTTTCTGATAGGTTGGCTATGAAGCGTCTGATGAAGTTGATTTTGCCGATCAGGGACTGCAATTGCTTCTTGTCCTGCAGGGGCTGAATAGTCTTGATAGCATTGATGCTTCTTTGTGTCACCTCAATCCCTCTCTCATGAATAAGAAGTCCCAAGAACTGGCCAGTCGATATGCTAAATGCACACTTTGCGAGATTCATCTTCCGGCCATACTTTCTCGTTCTCTCCAACACCTTCCTTAAACCGGCTATGTGGTCTTCCACTTCCTTGGATTTGACAATGATGTCATCGATATAGATTTCCACCAGGAAGTCGATTAGGTCGTGAAAGATGTAATTCATGGCCCTCTGGTACGTAGCTCCAGCATTCTTCAAGCCAAAAGTCATGACGACCCACTTGTATAAGCCGATTGCTCCTAGACACCTGAAAGCTGTTTTGTGAATATCCTCCTCGGCCATAAAGATCTGATTATAACCAGCATTGTCGTCCATAAAACTTATGATTTTGTGGCAGGAGGCGGCATCCACCAGTAAGTCGGCTATAGGCATTGGGTACTCGTCCTTAGGTAGCCTTATTTAAATCTCTGAAGTCGATACACACCCTAAGTTTGTCTTTTTTATTTACCACTGAAACTATATTTGAAACCCATTCTGCGTATCGGCAGGGCCGAATGAAACCAACATCATATAGCCGAGTGATTTTGGCCTTAATCGCATCATACATATCGGCTTTAAACCTCTTGGGAAGCTGCTTGTACTGCCGATATCTGGGCTTAATAGGGAGCCGATGCTCAACAATGGACCGGCTAAGACCAGGCATATCAAAATACTCCCAAGCAAAGTAATCTTTGTATTCCTTCAATAAATCAATAAGCTTGGTCCTAAAATGAGAAGACAAATTCTTGCTAATGTATGTCGGCCTAGGCCTATCCCCTGGACCTATATCAACTTCTTCTAACTCATCGGTCGACATAAAACCTTTCTCGAGTTTGCCGTCGATGTCATCCATGGTATCCTTGGTGTAGATGCTCGAGCCCTCCACGACGCCCTCAAAGTAATAATTGAGGCTCTTCGTCTCCAATTGGCTGCATGTCAGAATCGGACACCTTCAAAAAATCGGCCTGCCAAACTTTGCCGAACAGGCAATCAATGTTGTCGACTTTCCATAGAGTTAAGTCGATGTTAGCAACGTTGACTAACCTGTCGGATGGCACGATCTCTATCTTATCGCCTTGCCATTGGATTAAGCTTTGATGCATTGTAGAAGGGATGCAGCAGTTGGCGTGGATCCAATCCCTTCCGAGCAGTAGGCTATACGATCCCTTCCCGTCGATGACGAAAAATGTTGTGGGCATGGTTTTGCTACCGACGGTCAGCTCAACGTTCAAAACTCGCTTGGCCTCCGATGGGTTGCTGCCGAAGACCCTGAGCACCATGTTGGTTTTTATCAAGTCATTGGCTCCTTTGCCTAGCATCCTGAATGTTGCATAGGGCATGAGGTTGACAACAGCTTCTTCATCGACTAGCATCTTTGACATCGGCTTCCAATTCATGAATCCTTTAACATATAGGGGCTTCAAGTGTCGATTTTCGGTCCCCTTGGGTTTTTCAAAGATGGCATGTTCTGGGGACAGCACTAGCTTGGCCAAGGTGTCTTCAACGGTGTCTGCATCGGCCTCGGAAGCCTTGAATTTGGCTGGCAATATGAATACCATGTTGACTAATGTAGAAGCTATTCCTTTGCCTTTTGCTGCCCTTTTGGCCTGGTCGGCTGGACTTTCATCGGCTGAGGCATCATCTCTCTTCACGTGCCATTGTCTCTTCGGACGGTCGTGTTCTTTTTTCTTCTTCAGCCGATAGTAGATCTCGGCCTGTACTTCTTTCAGTCGACCCTCACTCTTTAGCTGTTGCACCTTTCATTTGTGTGTTTCTGTGAAAACGTCAGAAGGGCACCATTGAGGATTGGCGATCTGCTCTTCTTTGTCCTCTTCTTCATCCTCGCCCTAGAAGAAGTCCTGGTGAATCGGGCCGAGCCGTTTGTGGATGGAGGGTTTTCGTTGGTTGAGTTGGACGGCTCGGGGGATGAATTAGCTGGTGCTTGCAATTGGTTCTTGTCTGAACTCGTCTTCCTCAAATTTGTTGTAGGCTGGGCAATTCTCTAAGGTGGGCAGCCGCATCCCTTGCTCCCAGCAGAACCTGAAGAACTCGCACCGCCAATGGGGGTCGCAGCCGTCATGGCGCCGGATGTAGGCCGTTCCCAACCGATCGATCATCCTCTGATAAGGTTTGCCGCGCCTGGCCTCTTCCTCCTCTTGAACCTTGAGTTGAAAACAGAGTCGGCTATCCATGTGTCGGGGTCGACGATCAGCCGATCGGCCACTAGTGTATACCATGTTGATTAGCACAGCGTTGGTTGCAGTCGGCTTACTGGATGGCTCCTCGTGATCTGAGCCAACCGCGGTTGCTTGTTGGGCTTCGACTAAGCTGTGCGCCATGCTGTACTGCCAATCAGCTCGCCTTGGGCCGGCTTAGACTACATTGACAGGGAAGGGATTGCCATCGACTTTCATCGGCTTAGCCGATTCTTCAAACTTGATTTTCCCTTCCTCGATAGCCGACTGAATTTGCTGGCGGAAGACTTTGCAGTCGTTGGTGCTGTGGGAGGTGGTGTTGTGCCACTTGCAGTACTTCTTTTTGAGCTCCTCGGGCGATGGGATGATGTGGTTGGCCGGAAGCTGTATTTGTTTCTCCATCAGCAGTAAATCAATGATCCTATCGGCTTTTGTGATGTCGAAGTTGTACTTTTCCTCCTTAGCCAATTTTTTCAGCCACTGACACGTGATTGCCTTCTTGTTCCTGGTCCACTCGGCCGCAGCCACTTCTATATCGCTATCACTTGAGTCAGAGTTCGATGTGTAAGCGACATGGCTAACTTTCTTGAAGGCCTTTTTGGATTCTTGAAAACGTTGCTCATGAGTCGTCACCTTCTGGGCCAAGTGGGCCAAGCTTTTGAAGTCCTGAGCCGAAAACCTTTCCCTGATGGGGGCCAATAGACCATGAAGGCTAAATCGGCTAGTTGCGAGTCTGATAGCACTAGGCTATAGCATTGGTTCCTCATATCCCTGAAGCACTGGATGTAGTCCTGAAACGATTCCTCATGCTTCTGCCTAATGCTAGTCAAGTCTGACAACTTCATCACATGTGTGCCGAAGTAGAAATAATTATGGAACTGCTTCTCAAGATCGGCCCAGCTCTGAACTGAATTGTAAGGTAGGGATGAAAACCATGTGAAGGCCGATCCTGAGAGAGACAGTGGGAACAATCGCACTCTGAGAGTGTCGGTAGCCGATGCTTCTCTGCACAGAGCCAAAAATCGGCTGACATGTTCATAGGTCGAGACGTTGTCTTGCCAGAGAATTTTGAAAAATTCAGTACCTTGTACCGGTTTGGCAGGGGCACCCTCTCAAAATATTCGGGATATGGGTACCGGTACATATTGCCAGAGTCCTTTGAATTCAGGCCGAACTGATCACGCATGACGTCTATGATCAGATCGGCCCAAGGCTTATTTTCTTGAGCTTGCAGCTATAGCATCGGCTCGTACCGCATGGGAGGCCGCCGATGCCGTGTTGGTGGTGAATGAGGTTGATAGTACTGCTCGTAGTTGCCTCCTAGGTACTGATGTTGGACTTGATTCTATTGAATCAAATGAGTTTGATTTATAGTTTATGTGATGAAACATTGGATTTGCGATTGGATTTGTGCTTTGAATTGAATGTGTGAATATTGGTGTGAGTGTGTGTGACTAATGTGGGTCAGGTTGTGATATCTATGCCTAGAAACGGTTATTTTGTCTGATTGTGTGCAGGATTCTTGGAGGCCAACTTCAATCAACGGTGGGGATCAGGACTAGACTCAGGAAGGAGTTGAGGTCCAGACGATCAAGGATGCCGGGTGACGAAGTTGGATACAAGATGACACACGGTGGATGGACATCGTGTGGGAGAGATCTTCGCAACAGGCTTCACGAGGTGTGCGTGCAAGCATCGGTGTTCGCGAAGGAAATTGGTTGAGGAAAATTGGAAGAAGAATATATGGTGCTACAGTAGTGTAGCAATTATATATGTGTGTGCACTAGTGTGTACAATGCATGTATGTATGATCGATCATGCCTGTGATTGGCTGGACTGATGGAGAAGGTGCTCACTGCTATAATACATGGAGCACTGTAGCATGCGACACTGTAGCATGAATGCACGTGTGTTGTGCATGTGTCGACGTGGAGGCACAGGTGCAATTGGCTGGAGGCCGATTGGTCCAGGGGCAGTAGCGAGACCAAGCAGGAAACAGTTGCGCGAGGAGTTCGAGTCCGACTCGGTGTGATTACTTGTGGCCGGTGCGGCTGTAGTTTGGAAATTGTAATTTATTTGGAGATTGATAGATGGAGTCCTATTGTTAATAGGAGTTCTACACCTACTTTGAATAGGAGATTTTTATGTATAAATAGAGAGGGAGGGTGTGCCTCCTAGATATAGATTTTCAAGAGCGAAACTTGAGAGAATAGCTAGGGTTTTGAGATAGGTCGAGATTTTGGTGAGGAGTGCTATTGTTGCACTTTGTAAACACTTTTAGATGCAATAAAGTTGAAATAGTTTGGTCTACTTATTCGAGAGTTCATCTTTCTGTGTTTTCTGGATCTCGACGATCTGACCGCAGGTGTGCACGCGGTCTGACCGGCGGGTTGTGGTGGCGGTCCAACCGGAGGCTAGGCGGCGGTCTGACCGGCCAGGAGGGGCGATCTGACCGGGGCAGGTAAGGTGGTGTGACCGGCGGCGGCTTCAACTGTTCCTGTTAATTGTCGCTTTGTAGATTGGTTTCATCGGTAAGAGGTAAATCTTTTAATTCCGCAAAAGATTTGGTTTTTTGGTTTCCCTACCATTCACCCCCCTCTGGTAGGTTTGTTTGGTCTTGTTTGATCTTACAAGTGGTATCAGAGCCTCGTTCTTGATTTGCTTTTCTGATCTTTTGCCATGGCTGAATAGTTTTCAAACAAACCTCATGTTTTCAATGGAACCGATTTTGACTATTGGAAGAAAAAGATGGAATCTTACATAACATCTCAAGGTTATGACATTTGGTTAAAAGTTTCAAAATCTTATGACATCCCTGATCGCATTGATACTCCTACTCTCAAATTGGATTTTGAAAATAATTGCAAAGCTCGGAACATTATTCTTAATGCAATTTCTCGCTCCGATTTTGATCGTGTTTCGCATCTTACCACCGCAAATGAGATTTGGAAAGCTTTGAATGATTTTTATACTTGATCTTCAAACATTAAAGAGTTGTGAAAATATGTTTTCAAAAAGGAGTACATCAAATTTGAGATGACACATGGAGAGTCATTGGATGACTATCTAGGCCGTTTTAACAAAAATTTTGAGTAATCTTAGATCTGTTGATTCTTCTTATAATGATAATTATTCTCAGTCTGAGGTTGCTCGTCATTTTATGAATGATCTTGATATGAAGGTTTGGGAAGTTAAGGTTACCTCAATTCAGGAATCTGTTGATATGAACACCTTGACTTTAGATGTTCTTTATACTAAATTAAAAACCTATGAGATGAACATTCTTTCTAAAAGGACTGATTCGAAATCTTCTGCCTTGGTCTCTACTTCTGCATCTTCTGATTCTTTTTCACAGTCGATGTTTGCTTCTTTCTCTCCCATGTCCGATGATCAACTGGAAGAAATCAGTGAGGAGGACTTGGTATCGCTTGCTAATCGAATTTCTCGAGCTGTGAATAATATAAGGTCTAGGAGAAGAGGAGGACCAATTCGGTGTTTTGGCTGTGGTCAACCAGGATACATCCGCTCCCAATGTCCCAAGGCTGGAAAAGGTACACAGGAAGAAAAAGCTCAAGAAGGATCTAAGGAAGCCAAGCAGAGCAAGAAGCAGGCTAAAAACATGAAGATGAGAAAGTACTACCAGAAGGCCTTGGATGAAGCTTTTGTAGCCGTACAGGGATCCAGCGATGTTGAGTACTCAGATGATGGTGAGGAAGACAAAGGGAAGAGTATCACTGGTGTTTGTCTCATGGCAAAGAGTACTGAAGATTCTGATGAAGAAAATAAGGTAATAAATGCTCATAGTGTTGAATATCTTCAAGATATGATTGCTAGACTTGGTTATAAGATTTCTAAATTTAAAAAGAAGATTAATCAAAATGAAGCAGTTATTGATTCTCTTAAAACTGAAAATAATAGACTAAAATCTCTTGCCTCTGATGATGATTGCAAATCATGTGAAGTTTTATTTGCTGAGATTAATTCTGTTAGAGAAGTCAATTTAACTACTTGCAAAAAGCTTGATGCTGAATCTAAGAAATCTAGAGAACTTGAATTTTGTCTTGCTCTTAGCTTTGCCATGAACACTAGATTGACTGATGAGTTGTTTTTAATAAAAGGAGCTTTAAAGAAATGTCAAATTGCCTTGTTTGCTAGCTCTATGTTTAATGCAATTAGTGCTAAAAAGTTAAAACAATCTAGTGCAAAACCCTGCTCATCTTGTCTTGCTTATGATTTAAGATTAAAAGATGCCTTAGGTCGTGTTAGGCATATGGAAGAAACTATTAAGCAAGATGAAGTGCTTTCTTGTCAAACTTGTAGAAAACAAAAAGGTCTTTTGGATGCTTGCAAAAATTGTGCTACCTTGACTCAAGAGATTTCTTACTTAAAAAGTTCTTTGCAACGTTTTTCTGATGGTAAAAAGAATCTCAA
The DNA here is from genome assembly GCA_019925245.2 of Oryza australiensis. Lineage (NCBI taxonomy): Eukaryota > Viridiplantae > Streptophyta > Magnoliopsida > Poales > Poaceae > Oryza > Oryza australiensis. The sequence continues at coordinate 2,165,159 of JAIFGZ020000265.1, read as the reverse complement.
CATGATTTTGGATCAATCAACGGTTAGCACAGACAACCGTGGTTTAGGTTTTGATCCCTATACTCACTTTTCTAAGCATCCTCCTGTTGTTTTGGGTATAACTGAGAGAGGTAAAATTTTGACTAAACCAGATCCTGAACCCATTGTTTTCAAATCTGCTGGCATTATGACTTCTTTGAATGCTTCATGTTCTAACAAGCCTGTTGTTAGTACTAAACCTGTGTTTGTTGCTAAATCTGTTGTTAGTACTAAAAACACTGTTAATACTAAGCCTGCTGTCTCAACTTGTTCTTCAACTCATCGTGAAAAATATGTTTGTACTTTCTGTGGTAAACATGGACATCTTGTTGGTTTCTATTTTAGACTTGCTAGAAAACAGAAAAAGGAACGGGAGGTAGCTTTTGCAAAACTAAAATGGCAAAAATTGGCTTTTCCCTCGAGGCAGACGGTCAGACCGCAGATGGACCATCGGTCAGACCGGAGCCACACATGGTCAGACCGGAGCTATACCCGGTCAGACCGACGCTATACCTCTGGTCAGACCAGTGTGAAGCCTCCGGTCAGACCGCAGGTACAGCGGCAGTCAGATCGACCTCGGGCTAACTTTTCTAACGGGAAACGGGTTGAATTTTCTACTGGTTATATTCCTGTTGGTTCAGGTCATGTGTCTCAGTACTAGATTCCCAAATTTTTATTATCTAACCCCAGTACTGAGGCTTCGACATCTGCTTGTGTATAGGCCCTTTTGGTGAGGAAGGAGAACGTGTGGATCATTGATTCCGGCTGTTCGCGACACATGACTGGTGATAAAAGTTGGTTCTCCTCCCTCGTTAAGGCATCAAGGAAGGACTCAATCATCTTTGGCAATGCTTCTACTAGCACGATCACTGCAACTGGATCTGTCAAGGTAAGTGACAAGTTTACATTGAATAATGTCACTTTGGTTGAAAATTTGAAGTACAACTTGCTTTCTGTTTCTCAAATTGTGGATGAAGACTTTGATGTGCTTTTTAAGAAAAGTGGAAGTAAAGTTTTTGATTCCTCTGGTGATGTTGTGCTTAATGTTTCTTAATACGGAAGAGTTTTTAAAGCGGATTTTGAAAATAGTATTTCTTCTGAAGTTACATGTCTTGTTGCAAAATTTTCAAAAGATGTGATGTTTTGAAATTGCCCGGCCTACAGCGATTACCGCGAGGACCAACACAGGAGCCCGCCAATCACCGGCCTAACTCAGTTCGTCCCGAGGGCCATACAGCTCAACCAGCGCTGACAGTCCGCCCACGATCGGCTAGGGCCGATCCATCAAAACTTCTTCGATGAAGAGGACAAAAACAATGACTACTACGACGAAGAAGAAGTCGATGATGAAGAATCGGCCAACCCCCAATGATGCCCCTCTGACCTCTTCACGAAGAGACAGAAATGAAGAATTCAGAGGCTAAAGCATGAAGGGAGCGAAGAAGAAGTTCGGCAAATGATCCAAGAATAACGCCGTCGGCTAGGCAAAAGCAAAAAGCAATGGAGGCCCAAAAAGAGAACTACGCCAGCCGACGAGGATCAAACCAGAGAGACCTTAGCCGACCAAGCCAGGAGGACAGCCAAGGGGAAAGGAAAAGCTTCTGCATCGGTCAATATGGTATTCATATTGCCAGCCGAATTCGGCGCCCCTGAGGCCAATGCAGACAACATTGAAGACGCCTTGGCCAAACTAGCACTGTCCCCGGATCAAGCAATTTTCGACAAGCCAGAGGGGACCGAAAATCGACATCTCAAGCCACTGTACATAAAAGGCTTCGTCAACGGCAAGCCGATGTCAAAGATGCTAGTAGATGGGGGAGCTGCAGTGAACCTGATGCCCTATGCAACATTCAGAAAATTGGGTAAGGGAGACGAAGACCTGATCAAGACTAATATGGTACTCAAGGACTTCGGCGGCAACCCGTCAGAGACCATGTGTGTGTTAAATGTTGAGCTGACCGTCGGCAACAAGACCATGCCCACAACCTTTTTTGTCATCGACGGGAAGGGGTCTTATAGCCTGCTGCTCGGGAGGGACTGGATACATGCCAACTGTTGTGTCCCTTCCATCATGCACCAGTGTCTGCTTCAATGGGATGGCGACAAGATAGAGATCGTACCAGCCGACAGGTCAGTAAGCGTCGCCAATGCCGATTTACCACTTTGGGAAATCGATAGCATTGACTATTCGTTCGGGAAAATCTGGCAAGCCAATTTTCTAAAAGTGTCCGATTCTACCATACAGCCGATTGGAGACGGCGAGCCGCAGCTGCTGCTTTGAACAAAACGTCGTGGAGGGCTCAAACGTCTATGGCATGGACACCGCGGACGAAAACGATGGCAAGCTTGGGTAAGGTTTTACGTCGGCCGACGAATTAGAGGAAATAGACATAGGCTCTGGAGACAGGCCTAGGCCGACGTATATTAGCAAAAATTTATCTTCTCATTGTAAATCCCAGCTCATTGCTTTGTTAGAGGAATATAAAGATTGTTTTTCTTGGGAGTATTTTGAGATGCCCGGTCTTAGCCAATCTATCATTGTTCATCAACTGCCGATCAAGACAAGCTATCGGCCATTCAAACAGCCTCCCAGGAGGTTCAAGGCCGATATGTATGACGTGATCAAAGCCGAAATCACTCGGCTATACGACGGTGGATTCATTCGGCCTTGCCGATACGTCGAGTGGGTCTCAAATATTGTCCCAGTATTGGAAAAGAATGGTAAACTTAGGGTGTGCATCAATTTCAGAGATCTAAATAAGGCTACCCCCAAAGACGAATACCCAATTTGCTCGTAGATGCTGCTTCAGACCACAAGATCATCAGTTTTATGGATGGCAATGCAGGTTACAATCAAATCTTCATGGCCGAAGAAGACATCCACAAGACTGCTTTTCGATGTCCTGGAGCAATCGGCTTATATGAATGAGTTGTTATGACATTTGGGCTGAAGAATGCCGGGGCAACATATCAATGGGCCATGAATTATATCTTCCACGACATGATCGGCTCTCTGGTGGAGATCTACATTGATGATGTTGTTGTCAAATCCAGGGAGATAGAGAACCACATAGCCGATCTGAAGCAGGTTTTGGAGCGGACAAGAAAATATGGCCAGAAGATGAATCCGTTGAAATGCGCGTTCGGCATGTCGGCCGGGCAGTTTCTGGGGTTTCTTGTTCATGAAAGAGGAATTGAGGTTACACCAAGGAGCATCAACGCTATCAAGATGATACAGCCTCCGAAGGACAAGAAGCAACTCCAATCGTTGATTGGCAAAATCAACTTCATCAGGAGGTTTATAGCCAATCTTTCAGAGAAAATGGAGCCGTTCACACCACTGCTTCGGCTGAAAGCCGATCAAGCATTCACATGGGGGGCAGAGCAGCAGAAGGATTTGGACAACATCAAGGATTATTTAAGCTCGCCTCCAGTTTTAATGTCTCCACAAAAAGGGATACCGTTCAAGCTGTACCTGTCAGCCGACGACAAGTCAATCGGCTCAGTCCTAATCCAAGAGGTTGAGGGTAAGGAAAAAGCTATCTTCTATCTCAGCCGACGGCTGTTGGATGCAAAAACAAGGTATTTACCAGTGGAGAAGCTATGTCTGTGCCTATATTTTTCATGTACAAAGTTAAGGTATTATCTGCTATCCAATGAGTGCACAATAATATGTAAAGCCGATGTAGTCAAATACATGCTATCGGCTCTAGTGTTAAAAGGGCGAATTAGAAAATGGATTGTTGCCTTGACAGAGTTTGATATGAGGTATCAGGCACCTAGGGCAGTTAAAGGACAAGCTATAGCCAATTTAATCGTGGAACACAGAGATGACTCAATTGGCTCAGTTGAAATTATGCCTCGGACATTGACGTTTGATGGCTCGGTGTGCACCAACGGCTGCGGTATCGGATTGGTCATTATTTCGCCTAGGGGGTAAGCTTTGAATTTGCTTTTTCTATCAACCCCCATGCTACAAACAACCAAGCCGACTACGAGGCCGTGCTCAAAGGGTTACATCTGCTCAAAGAAGTTGAAGCCGACGCCATCGAAATAATGGGAGATTCACTGTTGGTTATCAGCCAGTTGTCAGGAGAATATGAATGCAAAAATGATGCGCTGATGGTCTACTATCAACAATGTCGAGAATTGATGGATGGTTTTCAGCTAGTTACTCTAAAACATATCCCCAGGGAGCAGAATACAGAAGCCAATGATTTAGCTCAAGGGGCATCGGGCTACAGGCCGATGATAAGAGACATTGAAGTGGAAGTCACTGCCATCACAGCCAATGATTGGAGGTTTAAAATCTACAGCTATCTACAGAATCCTTCTCAATCGGCCTTAAGAAAATTGCGATACAAGGCGTTAAGATATGTTTTGCTCGACGAAGATCTCTACTATCGGACGATCGATGGAGTGCTGCTCAAGTGCCTTGGAGCAGATCAAGCCAAAGTGGCTATCGAAGAAGTTCATGAAGGGATTTGCGGCACGCATCAATCGGCTCATAAGATGAAGTGGCTACTTCGGAGAGCAGGGTTTCTGGCCAACAATGCTGAAGGATTGTTTCAAATATTATAAAGGTTGCCAGGACTGTCAGAAATTCGACACCATACAAAGAGCAGCAGCATCGGCTATGAACCCGATCATAAAGCCTTGGCCGTTCAGAGGATGGGGCATCGACATGATCAGCCAGATCAATCCACCCTCAAGCAAAGGGCATAAATTACTTCTAGTAGCGACGAACTATTTTACAAAGTAGGTGGAGGCAATTCCTTTGAAGAAAGTCGACTCCAAAGACGCAATCGAGTTTGTTAAAGATCATATCATCTACCGATTTGGCGTCCCACAAACAATTACAACAGACCAGGGATCTATCTTTATATCAGATAAGTTTGCTCAGTTTGCCGACGACATGGGGATCAAATTACTTAGTTCTTCGCCGTACTACGCACAGGCCAACGGGCAAGCAGAGGCTTCAAACAAAAGTCTAGTCAAGTTGATTAAGAGGAAGATTTATGAGTACCCAAAGCAATGGCACAGCCGATTAGCCGAATCACTTTGGGCATATCGGATGGCCTTCCATGGATCTATCCAAATCCCTCCATACAAGTTGGTCTATGGGCACGAAGCAGTACTGCCATGGGAAAATATCATCGGCTCAAGATGGATTCAGCTGCAAGATCAACTCACAGTCGATGATTATTATCACCTGATGGTGGATAAATTAGAAGACCTCGTTTTATCACGGATGAGGGCCTTGGAGAAAGTAACAAGAGATAAGAAACGAGTAGCCCGCCATTATAACAAGAAAGTTGTGCCTAAATTTTTTGAGGAGGGCGAACTCGTATGGAAATACTGCCGATTGGATTAAGAGATAATAAGTTTGGCAAACGGTCACCAAATTGGGAAGGGCCTTTCAAGATCCACAAATGCGTCCCTAAAGGAGCTTACATGTTAGAAGGTTTGGATGGAGAGGTATTTGGAATGGCTTTGAACGGCAAATATTTGAAAAAATACTACCCTAGCGTTTGGATCAACTCATGATTCGGCTCTGTCTGTTTCAGCCGATTCGTGCTAGCCGATGTCTTGTCTTGAGCAAGCATCGCATTTAGGTCATTTTCAAGCCAAGTTTTTCCCTTAGTTTTCTATAATCGGCTGGTGTTGGCCGACAGTGAAGACAACGAAGCGCCATTGTGTTAAGTTCTTAATTTTGTCGACATCAAAGACATCAACAAAATTAGGGGGCATATCAATACACAATCAATCAACTTTTGGCGCATCGCCTCCTATTTTCTTCAGTGAACACTTGATCCGGCTTCGGGCTGCATCGTCTCGATCCCTGACTAAGGTAAATGTTTGTCATTAGTGGTGTATGTCGTTGAATTTAATGCTTCCATCGCTATGATACTCTAGATTCAATGATTTACGCTGCGCTAGTTATCATATATCGCATATAATCTAGAACAATATCTAGATCTATCTTGACATCGGTCTGTTTCTGTCAAGAACCAGCAGCCGATAGAGTTAGATCTAGGGGTTGGCCTAGGTTATATGCGATATCCACTGTCGCGAGGGGTCTACATCAGCTATAATAGATCTGATTGTTCTTTTTATACTCAATGTTGCATCAAGTTGACCTATTAAGTCGTTCTTAGAGCTCTTACGATCTATTCGGCTAGATGTATATGCTTAGAGAAAGTGCCAGGATTTCAGCCGGCCTTATCTGTTTTAATATTCTTTTAGTATGTTTATTATTAGATTTATTAAAGCCGCCTCTTATATTAAGATCTTACTCTGGTTAAATGCCCTAAGCCAGAATCAGCCTATTAGCCACAGCCGACAGTCGACTGATCTAGGCTTAGCGTATTTAGCTTAGATCAATCTTTTTTCATAAGATGTATCGGAGTACTAGTCGATTCACAATTAGTCCTACGGTATCGGCTAGGCTATTAAAGTATATATTTATTATCCTTTTGTATATTTAGATCAAGTGGTTAATACTGTCTCGGCATAGCCGATCTATCCCAATCACTTAGTTTAAATGTGCTTTCGGATAGCATATATATATATATGTTAATTGATTCCCTTAGCCGATCCAGTAGGATCTAACCTAACCCTTAATGCATACATCTTTGTTTTTCTTGTTGGTTAACAGATCAAACCAACTAGCACGCCCTGTATTTCACAGACAACCGAGAAGAACATGCACTGGAGTTAAGTAGATCTCCCAGGCCAGTGCGTGAGAGAAATTTCTCATCAACAAGGGGGAAGGAGCTGAGGCTCCTGAGGAGGCAGGAGGAATCCAGCTCCGCGGCGTCGGGAGGCACCAAGTGGAAGCTGGTGATCGACTCCACCTCCGAGGAGATGTGCAACGACTCGTCCAACTCGGATGTGTCGAGGGCGAGGCCGGCATCATTGCCGAAGAAGGTGGTGAAGAGGATTGGCCTCAGGATGAAGAATCTCGCGTAAGTCAAGTCCTTGAACCCGAAGAGGCTCTTCTCCTTCATTAATATTGATAACTTCCTCTTGTCTAGGCCTTCCGGGGATGTCGTGCCTCGCACCGAGGCTACCTTGGCAACGATCGAGGTCACCACACCAGGCTTGATGGGGGCAGAAGAGCCTACCCCGCGCGCCGAAGGCTCGGGGGCTGCAGACCCGGTGGCCAATCAGGAGGAGGAGCGCCCGCCGGTAGAGACCGTCGACGGGTCCAAGGAGGGGACGGTCAAGGACGCGGCCACGTTGGCCGCCGAGGTTGCCGCTGAAGCTGAGCGGATCGCCAAGGTAGCCGCCGAGGCCGAGCGGGTGGAGGCGGCCGCTACTGAGGCCGAGGTTGCCAGCTGGGTAGTGCAGGCTACCACCGGCATGACCGCTCTGGCCGCCAAGGCGGCGGTGTTGATGAGAAAAGCTTCCTACGCACTGGCCTGAGAGGTTTGCTTTACTCTAGTGCAGGTCCAAGTTGATTGCCTTTGGTGAAGTTCGGGCATGCCAGTTGGTTTGATCCTGTAACCAACAAGAAAACAAGAAATATGCATTTGGGTTAAGATTAGATCCTACTCGATCGGTTAAAGAAATTAATAAACATATAATCGCTATCCCAACACACATTTAGACTAAGTGATTGGGATAGATCGGTAGTATACCGAGACAGTATAAACCACTTAGATCCAAAAGTGCATTAGGATAAAAATTATATGCATTTATAACCCAGCCGATGTCGCAGATCTAATGTAAATTGGCTAGTACTCCGATATGTTTTATAAAAAGATATTAATATGAGTTAAATATAATAAACCTAGATCAATCGGCTGTTGATATGATTCAACAGATTGATACTGGCTTAGGGCATTTAAATAGATTGAGATCTTAATATAAAAGGCAGCTCTAATACATCTAATAGTAATTAATACTAAAAAGACAATTAAAACAGGTAAGGCCGGCTGAAACCCCGATGTTGTCTCTAAAGGAAAATATTATGCCGAACAGATCTATATACCTCTAAAAGCGACTTAACAGGTCGATTTGATGCAGCATTAAGTACAAGAAGAGATACTAGATCTATATGGGCCAATGAGAACCCCTCGAGACGGTAGACATGTCATATAATCTAAATCAACATCTATATCTAGCTTTATCGGCTGCTGTCTTCAGAGAGAACTCAGCCAACTGCGAGATAGATCTAGACATTGTTCTAGAATATATGTCGCGTATGATAACTTAGGCAGTTTATAACATCGAAATTAGAGTATCATGATGATGGAAGCACTAACCCCGACGATACAAGCCACTTGTAACAAGGAATTACCTCGTTCGGAGATCGACGTCGATGCAGCCTGAGAAAGAGCAAGAACTTGTCAAGAAAAGTAAAATGAAAAGGTTTGGCGATGCGCCGAGATTGTATTGATGTATGTTGATATATGTTTTACAAGCCCTTGAGTCTTATTTATACCCGAATACACAATGAGTTCATGACGGACACAATTCCTATTACAGATCAAATCTCTAAACAAACCGACATTATCACGAGAGGAAACTAAACAAGATATCCTAACTTAACAGATACAATTGCCGTTGAAAGACCTTATCCATAGATGGCAATATCTTTAACGCAATTTGAAAACCAAATCCAATATTTTATCCTTAAGCTTTCCTTTCGGGACTGGCTTCACTTCTATCCCTAATCGGAATCGACTATGTTGGTCCGACTCGTACTCAGCCGACTGGCTCCGCAGCCGATTCAGGCTTAGCCGATACGACCTTTGTTTCCCCATAGATTGCGCTTCTTCTCCTATTCCGCTTTAATATTGGCTTCAAAGCCAAGGATTTGGTTACCAAATTTGGTCGCTAACACATACCCCCCAAGTCCGTGATATGATAATGTTGCGAATTTTATGCAATTTTGAATTCCCACGCAACTCTAGGTCAAGTCTGTTTCGGCTGGAAAAAAACCTTTAAATAATGCTCGTTCCGCGCTGAACTAATCCACGCTGTCACTTCTGCATCCCCAAGCCCTAGCCAAAAAACTCTTCAGCTCTCCTAGGCGATTTCGCCAAAGACGGCAAGCACACCCACCGGCGATCCTTCTCTCGGCAGCACTCCTCCCCGGAAATGGCGTCCTCCAGCACCCCTCTCGGCACGGCCCCAACGAAATACCCCGAGGTAAGTCCTCGTCGGCTGCAATTTCTGTTCATTGCAATTTGGTTATTTCCCTTCTTCTAATTTTGTCCTTCTTTATCCTTCAAATGTAGCATCTCTCCCACCAAATCGCAATCCCAAACCTTCTCCATCCCGATCGTTTTTGTTAGGGCCGATTGGCAACCTGGATCCTAGTGAATTTATCAATGCGAAACCAATCGGATCCTCTTTAGGTTCTCCAGCCCCAATCTGGCATATTGGTCAGGAGCTTTTAAATCATGGCCTTCAACTGACAAATCATGGCCGACCTGGTACCTTAGGATGTCGGCTAAGAAACAGGCCCATTGGAATGAGCTAGAGATAGCACAAAGCCTAGCTTTAACCATAGTCGATATGCCCAAGGATGAACCACTCCTATTGGCCGCCAGCTACTTCTAGTCAGACACCCTCAACGCCTTCTTGTTCAGGCAAGGGCCGATGACGCCGATGCTTCTGGACGTTCTCATGATCACAGGCCTTGACATCACCTCATCGGCTAACCCATACAACTTTACCACCAAATGTCGTCATTCGTTCAAGACCAAGAGTATCGGAGGCTAGAATGGGTTCATCGCCATGAATATGAAATCTGGCCCGATAACCAAAAAAGAACATGCAGCCTTCCTCCTTATATGGCTAGAAAAGTTTGTCTTTTGTGGATCAAGCTGCGGTCCGACGAGCAACTGGCAGCATGTAGCCAAGGCCTTAGTGGATAAGCAGCAAATCTCCTTAGGAAAATATTTACTCCGCTACCTTTACCAAACTCTTAGCAACGCATCGGCCAAGCTTGCCTCCAACCAGGCCATCAACACCGAAGGTCCTTGGTGGCTGTTACAACTATGGCTGAACCTCCACACCCACAAGGTTGCACAGAGGCCAAGTCCTTTTGAGGCTGATTTCCCCTTAGCCAAACCACAGATTGAGGATGATGAAGAGAAAACCACACGCCAATGCCTATCATTCAGAGAGGCAGCTTCCTCCTATTTCGGATCTAAGCTTTCGGCTGACCACTTTAAGAACTGGTTCAGTAATTTCTACAATGGCTTCCCAACCAACTCGACTATTTGGTTTGCCTATGAGAATTTTGGGGGCTTCAAGCTACCAGATAACTTTCAGATGGATGAAATTAACTCCGAGAAATTCGAGAAGCCGAGAGAGATCTATGTGTCAGTCATATCTCCTTGCATCCTCCTAGTCGGCATCCACCAAGGGCGCAATGTGCAAAAGTCATACGAATTTTATCACCCCATGAGTGCTGCCAGACAACTAGGCATGGCACCACTACCAATCAGCCTATTCTTCTTAAACAAAATCCAAGCCAGAGGCAAAATTGAGTCAAACTTGATAATGCGTCGGCTACTGGACATTGAAGGCCCCCCTCTTGGCAGTATCAAAAATATTGAATTGGCAGTAACAAGGACAATCGTCTTCAACCGCTAGTGGAAAGGATGGAAGCTACACTTATTTCATCAATCGGCTTCAATGTACTTGACGATCATCGACCCTGATTTGGTTCCATTGGTAAGTATCTTCCTCTCCAAGCTTTCAACTTCATCGGCTCAACGTTTAAACGTCTTACCAAATGTTTCTTCATTTCCTTGCCGACAATGGATTCCTCCCCTCCTCATGTGAGCAACACCGGGGTCGAAGTGCACTACGCTTCTGGCCTGCTGCCGAATGGTGGAGGGCTGGCCCCTTCCATCATCGGCTTCCATGCACCAAAAGTGTCCACCTTGCTGCATGGCCAGATGCGTGAACCACTTCGGCGTCAGAAAAGGAGCAAACCATCGGTTGCCGTTCCAGCTGAAAAGAAAAAGGCTTCAAAAAAGCAAAAAGCAAACCCAGCCAATGATTTGTCCCCTATAGACCCAGATGTGGATGCATTCCTTGATGAAGAGGTCAGAGATGAAGAGATGGAACAAGCCATTCATGACGCCGCAGCCGAAACAAGTCCCTCGGACAAATATGCTCAGACCCCATCGGCTGATGATCGATCTGCTCAGAAAACTCCAAGTCCCTTGAAGCGTACTCCTCGTCCTCTACCGGTAAACCTCTCTCATTGTTTAATCTGTTAACATTTTTAAATCCATCTCTTATTTAGCACTTGTGTCTGCAAAAAAAGAAATTGACCTCCAGGAAAAAGACGGCACTTCCTCCATCGGTAAGCTCTATCATCCTTAACCTTTTAAATAGCCGATTTCTGAACTCATATTTTTTAGCCTCCTTGTGCTCCGACACCTGCCCCCCATGTGTCGAGTGAACAGAGGCAATCAACTCCAGGTGGTGAAACCGAAGACGAGGCTACTTCAGCCCCAGTTATCCGAGTAAGTCCTTCCAATTCCAGTAATCGGCTTATCAATCTTCATTGGTTTCCTAACCACTTCCTGCTTTGTAGACTGTAGTCAATCTTCTTCCTTTTGATCTCTCGGAGTTCATAGATGCTGACAAGGATGCTGGCAAGGCCTTGGTGCTTTTGGACGAAGATTTGAGGGTCACCTTGTCAGACGTAGCCCAGAGGCTAGAAAGCTCCCTTGATGCGCTGGTTGCTGATTGTGCTTCCATCAAAAACCGGTTCAAAGAGATCCAAGATCGGCTGCCAGACCAATTGGCTGACACCATTGCACCGGCTACCTTTCTCGAGGCCCATCGACACAAGTTTGAGAGAGCCAAACAAAGATTAGCCGATCGACATGAGAACCAATCGCTGGAGGCCACCATCAAGGTTAACCAACAAGAGATCATTGCCGAGAAGGCAAAACTCGACGCCCTGAAGATCGAGCCGGATGCCACACTGAATCGGCTTCACAAACGTTGGGAATAAGTGGCGGCCGAGCTCGCTAGGCTTGACACTGAGATTGCTTCAGAAGAGCACCGCGTAGCCGGCCTCCCTAAGGAGATTGAAGATCAAAAAGCCAAGATCAAAGCTCCGGTGGCCTATCTATCAGATCTGGCAAAGGCGTTGAAGCTGATCCCCAGGAGTGACGCAGCTGATGCCAAGGCGATTGAAGATATTGACCAAATCCGTTGCAAGGCTATTTCGGCCATAAATGAGTTTTTATCTCGTTGAGCCGAACGTAATACCTGACTATGCAACTTTTTTGGACTTATGTAAACATTTTGTTACTCTTTGTGTTCGACTTGTTGTGCATTCCATGCTAATCATATGTGTGTTGTCGATTGTATCTTGAGTGCTTCGAAGGTTTGAAAATTTTGTAACACCCAAAAAGTTGTGAAGTCCTCTATGTCCGATTTCTGACTTTGTACTGTATATGCCCTCCTAATTTTATCGATAATGTCCTCAGTATTGATAAAATTATTAATCCAAACAATCCAACATTTGTTGGCTACATTGAGCCGATTTGGAAAAACTAGAGGGGAAAAACTTAGAAAAAACGTTCTAAAGGCGATGCGTATCTCACAACACATCGGCTAACATGGATCGGCAAAACCTTAGCCGAATCATGAGTTGATCCAAACATTGGGGTAGTACTTTTTCAAGTATTTGCCATTAAGAGCCCTTTCGAATACCTCTTCATCCAATCCTTGCAGCATGTAGGCTCCCTTGAAGATGCATTTGTGAATCTTGAAAGACCCTTCCCAATTAGGTGACCAATACCGAATTTGCTGTCCCTTGAGCCAACCGGCAATATCAGTTTCCAAACCAACTCGCCTTCTTCAAAAGATTTTGGCACAACTTTCTTGTTGTAATGACGAGCCACTCGTTCGTTGTCCCTGGTCACCTTTTCCAACTTGCGCATCCTTGATAAAACTAGGTCTTCTGATTCATCCACCATTAGATTATAGTATTCATCAGCCATTAGCTGATCTTGTAGTTGAAATCTTCTTGAGCCGATGATGTTCTCCCATGGCAGAACTGCTTCATGCCCGTAGACCAATTTATATGGAGGCACCTGGATGGATTCATGGCAAGCCATCCGATAAACCCACAATGATTCGGCCAATCGGTTGTGCCATTGCTTCGGGTACTCAGCAATCTTCCTCTTTATCAACTTGATCAAACTCTTATTTGAAGCCTCTGCTTGCCCATTAGCCTGAGCATAATATGGTGAAGAATTTAAAAGCTTAATCCCCATGCTATCGACAAACTGAACAAACTCATCGGAGACAAAGATAGATCCCTGATCCGCAGTGATAGTTTGAGGGACACCGAATCTGTATATAATGTGCTCCTTCACAAATTCGATTGCGTCCCCAGAGTCAACCTTCTTCAAGGGAATGGCTTCCACCCACTTGGTAAAATAATCAGTTGCCACCAACATAAATTTATGCCCTTTGCTTGAGGGTGGATTAATTTGGCCGATCATATCGATTCCCAACCTCTGAACGATCAAGGCTTGAAGTGGGGTTCATAGCCGATGCTGATGCCCTTTGGATGGCTCCAAACTTTTGGCAGTCTTGGCAGCCCTTGTAATATCTGAAACAATCTTCCAACATAGTCAGCCAAAAGTACCCTGCTCTCCGAAGTAGCCACTTCATCTTGTGAGCCGATTGATGCGTGCCACAAATTCCTTCATGAACTTCTTCGATAGCAACCCTGGCTTCATCGGTGCTTAGGAACTTGAGCAACATGCCATCAATCGTCCGATAGTACAAATCTTCATCGAGCAAAACATATCGTAGAGCCTTGTAGCGCAATTTCTACGAAGCCGACTGGGACGGATTCTGCAGATAGTGTAGACATCATATCTCCAGTCGTTGGCTGACTTGGTTGCAATTTCTATTTCAATTTCTTTCATCATCGGCTTATAGCATGATGCCCCTGAGCTAGATCATTGGCTTCTAAATTTTGCTCCTTGGGGATATGTTTCAAGGTTACTAGCCAAAAACTATCCATTAACTCTCGGCATTGTTGATAATAGACCTTCAGCGCATCATTCTTGCACTCATATTCTCCTGATAATTGACTGATGACCAACGGTGAATCACCCATTATTTCGATGGCGTCGGCTTCGACTTCCTTGAGCAGTCGTAATCCCTTGAGTACGGCTTCATATTCGGATTGATTGTTTGTTGCGTGGGGTGTAATGGCAAAAGCAAACTCGAAACTTGCCCCCCTGAGAGAGATTATCACCAAGCTGATGCCGCATCCGTTTGTGCAAACCGAGCCATTGAAAGTCAACGTCTTAGGCATAATTTTCATCGAGCCGATTGAATCATCTCTGTGTTCCACTATCAAGTCGGCTATAGCCTGTCCTTTCACTTCCTTGGGTGCCTCATATCTTAAGTCAAACTCTGTTAAGGCAAAAATCCACTTCCCAATTCGTCCTTTCAGAATCGGAGCCGATAGCATATACTTCACTACGTCGGCTTTGCATACCACAGTGCACTCGTTGGATAATATGTAATTCCTTAACTTCGTGCATGAAAAATACAGGAACAAACATAACTTCTCCACTGGTGAATACCTTGTCTCTGCATCCAGGAGTCATCGGCTAAGATTGAAAATTGCCTTCTCCTTACCTTTGATTTCCTGAATCAAAACTGAGCCGATGGATTTCTCATCGGCTGATAGGTATAACTTGAATGGCACCCCTTTTTGTGCAGAAATCTGGACTGGAGGCGAGCTGAGATAATCCTTTATGTTGTCCAAGGCTTTTTACTGTTCTGCCCCCCAGGTCAATGCTTGATCAGCTTTCAGCCAAAGCAAAGGTGTGAACGGCTCCATCTTCTCTGATATATTTGCTATGAATCGCCTGATGAAATTGATTTTGCCGATTAGGGACTGTAATGCCTTCTTGTCCTTCGGAGGTTGAATCGTCTTAATGGCGTTGATGCTTCTCGTTGTGACCTCAATTCCCCTCTCATGAACAAGAAATCTGAGGAACTAGCCAGCCGATACGCCAAATGCGCACTTGATAGGGTTCATCTTCAGGCCATACTTCCTTGTTCTTTCCAAAACCTGCCTTAGATCGACTATATGGTCTTTTATCTCCCTAGATTTGACAACGACGTCATTGATGTAGATCTCTACTAGGGAGCCGATCATATCATAAAATATGTAATTCATGGCCCTCTGGTATGTAGCTCCAGCATTCTTCGAGCCGAAAGTCATGACGACCCATTCATATAAGCTGATTGCTCCTGGGCACCTGAAAGTTGTTTTATGGATGTCTTCCTCGGCCATAAAAATCTGATTGTAACCTGCGTTGCCGTCCATGAAACTTATAATTTTGTGGCCAAAAGCAGCATCCACTAGCAAATCGGCTATGGGCATCCACTAGCATCCTTAGGGGTAGCTTTATTTAAATCTCTGAATTCGATGCACACCCTAAGCTTGTCATTTTTCTTCACTACTGGAACTATATTTGAAACCCATTATGCATATCGACAGGGCCAAATAAATCTAGCGTCATATAGCCGAGTGATTTCGGCTTTGATCACATCATACATATCGGCTTTAAATCTCCTGGGAGGTTGTTTGTACTGTCGATATTCAGGTTAAATAGGAAGTTGGTGCACAACAATGGATCGGCTAAGACCAGGCATCTCAAACTATTCCCAAACAAAACAATCTTTATATTCCTTTAACAATTCAACAAGCTTGGTCCTAAAATGAGAAGACAAATTTTTGCTAATTTATGTCGGCCTAGGTCTATCTCCTAGACCTATATCCACTTCTTCTAACTCATCGGCCGACATAAAACCTTGCCCGAGTTTGCCGTTGATGTCGTCCATGATGTCCTCGTTGTAGATGCTCGAGCCCTCCACGACGCCTTCAAAGTAATAATTAAGGCTCTTCGTCTCCAATGGGCTGTATATCAGAATCGGATACCTTTAAGAAATCGGCTTGCCAAACTTTGCCAGACAGGCAATCAACACCATCGATTTCCCAAAATGGCAAATCGGCGTTAGCGACATTGACTGACCTGTCGACTGGCATGATTTCTATCTTGTTGCCTTGCCACTGGATTAAGTTTTGGTGCATTGTGAAAGGGATGCAATAGTTGGCATGGATCCAATCTCTCCCAAGCAGCAGGCTATACGACCCCTTCCTGTCGATGACGAAAAACGTTGTGGGTACGGTTTTACTGCCGATGGTCAGCTTGACATTTAAAACTCCCTTGGCTTCTGAAGGGTTACCGCCAAAGTCTTTGAGCACCATGTTTGTCTTGATCAGATCTTTGGCTCCTTTGCTCAGCTTCCTGAAGGTTGCGTAAGGCATTAGGTCGACAGCAGCTCCTCCATCAACCAGCATCTTGGACATCGGCTTCCATTTGAAAAATCCTTTGATGTATAAGGGTTTCAGGTGCCGATTTTAGGTCTCCTCAGGTTTTTCGAAGATGGCCTGCTCTAGGGACAGTACTAATTTGCCAATGTATCCTCCACTGTGTCTGCATCGGCCTCGAAAGCCTCGAATTCGGCCGGCAATATGAAAACCATGTTGGCCGATGCAGCGGCCACTCCTTTGCCCTTTTTGCCCTTTTGGCCTTGTCGGCTGGGCTCTCATCGGCTGGGGCTGCTTGTTTCTTGACACGCCATTGCTTTGTGCCCTGCCGACGTTGTTGCTGTTGGATCATTCGCTGGACTTCTTCTTCCTGTCCCTCGCTCTTAAGCCTCTGAATTTTTCTTTTCTGTGTTTTAGTGAACAGGTCCGAAGTGCAACATTAGGGATTGGCCGATTGTTCTTCATCAGCCTTCTCTTCGTCCGCTTCTTGGAAGAAGTCCTGGTGGATTGGGCCGAGTCGATCATAGACGAAAGGTTTCCGCTGGTTAAGTTGAACGGCTCGGTGGACAAATCGGCTAGAACTTTCCATTGGTGGATCCCTGTATTCGTCCCCTTGTATTCGCTGCATGCCGGGCAATTTTTAAGAGTGGGCAACCTCATTCCTTGCTCCCAGCAGAACCTGAAGAACTCGCAACGCCAATGCGGATCACAGCTGTCATGGTGGCGGTAATATGCTACACCCAGCCAATCGGGTGTCCTTTGGTATGGCTTACCGCACCGGCTCTCTTCTTCTTCTTGAACCCTGTGCTGGAATCGCAATCGGTTGTCTGTCTGTCTGGGCCGATGATCGGCCGATCGGCCGTTGGTGTAAACCATGTTAATTGACGCGGCTCTTGTTGGTCCTCGGCTAAGCTGTACGCCATTCTGTTCTATCGATCAGCTCGCACGGGACTGGCTTGGACAGTGTTGTAAGGGAAGGGATTGTCGTCGACCTTCATCGGCTTAGCCGATTCCTCGAACTTAATCTTCCCTGTCTCGATGGCCGACTGTATCGGTTGGCGGAAAACCTTGCAATCGTTGGTGCTGTGAGAGGTGGTGTTGTGCCACTTGCAGTATCTCTTCTTTTTGAGCTCCTCGGCCGATGGTATGACATGGTTGGCTAGAAGCTGTATTTGTTTCTCCCTCAGCAATAGATCAAAGATCCTATCGGATTTGGTTATGTCAAAATCGTATTTTTCTTCCTTAGCCGATTTCTTTAACCATTGGCACGTGATGGCCTTCTTGTTCCTGGTCCACTTGACTACTGCCACCTCTATGTCGCTGTCACCGCGTCTGAATCTGTTGCGTAGGTGATGTGGGTGACTTTTTTGAAGGTTTTTTTGGATTCTTAAAATCTTTGCTCATGGGCTGTCACCTTCTGGGCCAAGTGGGCCAAGCTGTCAAAGTCTTGAGCCGAAAACCTCTCACAGATTGGAGCTAAAAGTCCGTGAAAAGCTAAATCGGCTAACTATGAGTCCGATAGCACCAAGCTGTAGCAACGGTTCCTCATATCTCTAAAACGCTGAATGTAGTCCTAAACCAATTCTTTGTGCTTTTGCCTGATGCCGGTGAGGTCCGACAGCTTCATCTCGTGGGTGCTGGAGTAGAAGTAGCTGTGGAATTGCTTTACGAGATCGGCCCAGCTCTGTACTTAATTGTAAGGCAAACATGAGAACGAGGTGAAGGCCGATCCCGATAGTGATATCGGGAATAAACGCACTCTGAGCGTGTCTGTAGCCGATGCCTCCCCGCATTGAGCTAGGAATCGGCTGACGTGTTCATAGGTGGACACGTTGTCTTGCCCAGAAAATTTTGAGAAATCCGACACCTTGTACCAGTTTGGCAGGGGCACCCTCTCGAAGTATTCTGGATACGGGTACCGATACATGTTGCCGGAATCCTTGGGTTTAAGGCCGAACTGATCGCGCATGACGTCGGCAATCAGGTCGGCCCAAGGTTTGTTGTCTTGAGCTTGAACTTGAGGTATCGGCTCGTACTCCTCGTACTGAATGGGTCCTTGCCGATAGTGGAGTGGCGGCGTCTGCGGCTGGTATTGTTGCTCGTAGTGGCCTCCCGGATATTGATATTGGAACTGGTTTGCAGCGGGAGGCGGCCGAGACGCGGACTGGGGCGGCTACTCAGAAGGAGGCCGATTACCGTTGGTATTGTGATGTGGTTCTGGCGCGAAGCTACCAATCAGCTCTTTAGACATCATAGGCTGTCGATTGGCGTTGAACATGATCTTTACCTGCTCCTAGGTCACTGTTGAGAGGTCATGGCCTTGGTGTTGAGGCGGGAATTGGCCGTCGGCAAAATATGTCGGTTCCCTTGGGAGCTGCTCGGCTATCTTTGCATCAACCACAGTGCTTCATATTGTTAAGAGTGTTAACTAGTATCCCAGACTGGTTGACAAGCGCATGGTGGATAGCCGAATCGATTCGGTCCTGTAGCGTATGGGGCCCCGAATTGTTCGTCTCTTCTTTGATGTCCTCCATCTTCTTCTTTCCTTTCTTGTACTCATTAGACATGTCAAAGTCTTCAATGGAGAACTTGAACTTCTGGAGGACTGCCCCAGATCTGGTCTGGGTAAAAGATTACAGGTAATGTGCCTGCAGCCGCCAACCATCTGCTGGTAGTCGGCTAAATGCTCAGCCGACAGTTGCTCCATTGTCACCGGGATAACGTTCTCCTGGTCAACATCTTGAATCTTGATGTCAACCATTGCCTCGGTCTTGGAAGTTTGCAATGGTCCCACCGGGCATGCCAAAAGCGTGTGGATGAGAAAAGCTTCCCACGCACTGGCCTGAGAGGTTTGCTTTACTCTAGTGGAGGTCCAAGTTGATTGCCTTTGGTGAAGTTCAGGCGTGCCAGTTGGTTTGATCCTGTAACCAACAAGAAAACAAGAAATATGTGTTTAGGTTAAGATTAGATCCTACTCGATCGGTTAAAGAAATTAATAAACATATAATCGCTATCCCAACACACATTTAGACTAAGTGATTGGGATAGATCGGTAGTATACGGAGACAGTATAAACCACTTAGATCCAAAAGTGCATTAGGATAAAAATTATATGCATTTATAACCCAGCAGCCGATGTCGCAGATCTAATGTAAATCGGCTAGTACTTCTATATGTTTTATAAAAAAGATATTAATCTGAGTTAAATGTGACAAACCTAGATCAATCGGCTGTTGATATGATTCAACAGATTGATACTGGTTTAGGGCATTAAAATAGATTGAGATCTTAATATAAAAGGTAGCTCTAATACATCTAATAGTAATTAATACTAAAAAGATGATTAAAACAGGTAAGGTCGGCTAAAACCCCGACGCTATCTCTGATGGAAAACATTATGCTGAACAAATCTATATACCTCTAAAAGTGACTTAACAGGTCGATTTGATGCAGCATTAAGTACAAGAAGAGATACTAGATCTGTATGGGCCAATGAGAACCCCTCGAGACGGTAGACGCGTCATATAATCTAAATCAACATCTAGATCTAGCTCTATCGGCTGCCGTCTTCAGAGAGAACTCAGCCGACTGCGAGATAGATCTAGACATTGTTCTAGATTATTTGTCGCGTATGATAACTTAAGTAGTTTATAACATCAAAATTAGAGTATCATGATGATGAAAGCACTAACCCCGACGATACAAGCCACTTGTAACAAGGAATTACCTCGTTCGGAGATCGACGTCGATGCAGCCCGAGCAAGAGCAAGAACTTGTTGAGAAAAGTAAAATGAAAAGGTTTGGCGATGCACCGAGATTGTATTGATGTATGTTGATATATGTTTTACAAGCCCTCAGGTCTTATTTATACCCGAATACACAATGAGTCTGTGACGGACACAATTCCTATTACAGATCAAATCTATAAACAAACCGACATTATCACGAAAGAAAACTAAACAAGATATCCTAACTTAATAGATACAATTGCCGTTGAAGGACCTTATTCATAGATGGCAATATCTTTAACGCACTTTGGAAACCGAAGCCAAACTTTATCCTTAAGCTTTCCTTTCGGGACTGGCTTCACTTCTATCCCTAATCGGAATCGGCTATCGGCTGTCCTCGTCCGACTCGTACTCAGCCGACTGGCTCCGCCGCCGATTCAGACTTAGCCGATACGACCTCTGTTTCCCCACAGATCGCGCTTCTTCTTCGATTCTACTTCAATCTTGGCTTCAAACCCGGGGATTTGGTTACCAAATTTGGTCGTTAACAGGCGACCGAGGCCGTGGCCAGCCAACTGGCAGAGGGAGGAAAGGGCTCGTCGGGCATCAGCTGGGGCTGGCTCGGCAACATTATCGATATCAACACCATGGCTGAGCCACATGTCGAAGGGTCCATGGCCCCGTCAACAGCCAACATCGAGAAGCTTCATGACGCCAGGGCGAGGAGCTCGGGGCCGACACAGCTGTTGGTGCCAAGGTCTCCGGGGACGAGCTCGAGATGGGGGAAGGCTCTAGAACGCAGACCATGCGTTTGCCGGAGTTCGACCGCCACCTTGGCTGCCTCCGAGTGTTGTTCTTGGTAAGACTCGAGTCTTCCGTCCCTTTCACTTTTCTTGCTTCTTTGCTGACCATTCGCTGTTCCAGGAACGCCCTCAACCGGTCGAGCCGACGGCGACCGAGCGGGAGCTGGAGGGGAAACTGGCGGAAGCCTGCCGACGTTAGCTCGCTTTTCCTTCCCCTTTTCCCTTCTCCTAGGCCCCGAAATGGCCACGGTTGACTTTCTCGGTACCGGAAGCCCTTGAGCATGCCGAGGTCTTCCGGGCCGAGCAGGATAGCGCTCGGGAATCCCTCGGGCTCTCGGACAATGCTCGAAGGGTCGTCAAGGACGCCCGGAGTTCCCTGGAGGCGCAGCTCGAGGAAGCTCAGGGCGAAGCAGAGGTGCTGACTTGGGCCAAGGCCGAGGCCGAGACAGCCCGAGTCGAGGCTGAGGCTGCCAAGGCCGAGGGAGAGGCGGCGAGGGCCAAGGTGGGAGAAGAGCTTTCCGCCACGGAGGGCGCGATGCCCAAATTGGCCAAAGAGCTGAAGGAGACGAAGGCCTCCGTGGAAGGTGAGTGTCGTACTCGACGTTCTTCCCCCAACTCGTGGCTTCCATTTCCTTGCCTCGAACTTCAATTCCCGACCTTGCCTGATTCGATAGGGCGCGCCGAGATCACTCGCCATCAGATCGGCCAGCTCAAGGGGATCCTCGGGTTGGCTAAGGCTCGGTTGGCCAAAGTTCAAAACTGTGCCCTCGCCATCTTGAACAAGGCCGACACCCAGCCCCCGCTAGCCTAGGAGACTCGAGAGGAATTCCTCAACCGTCTACGGGACGGCCCCCACCACGTCAACCTCTTTATGAAAGACATGGCAAAGACGGCGGCGGGGATGACTCTCGGCATCCTCCACCGTCGGTTTCCAGAGGTGAGGATTGCCAACATCGGCCTAGGCTGGCCGGAAGGCATGGCGACCGAGGATGCCGAACGCGAGGTGGCTGCATTCGGGGACGTCGCCGACCAAATCATCAACCTTCTGGATTTTTGATTTTTTGCCCTTGCCGTTTATAGTTCCTAGAAAAGACAATTTATGATGTATTAATATTGGGGTTCTAAACCTTTCCTTCCGCATTGCTGCTCTAAAGAGATTTCTGGCAAAGACATGCGTAGGAATAGCTTCACCCATTCATAATATTCCTGACAACTAAGCATTAAGTATCCACTAATAACCTACAGCATTCAGGAGGATTCCTCTAAACAAAGCTCGAAAGGTTTTAGATCGACCGACGGTGTAGTCGTCGTTCATTTACGAGGTTGGCGGAAATAAAAGGCCCCAAAAGACCAAGTTCCCCGAGTCTTTTGATCATACGTCGAGCCATTGTGCATGGAGACCTGACCCAAGTCCAACTTCGGGAGGGAAGAAAGCCAGCTCTAACCGAAGGGTATGGGACCGGGTAACGGCATCGGGCAGAGACGTATGGATCTAATATTCGGGGAACGAACCAAGCCGGCAAGTAGTAACAGACTTAGTCGATACTCTTTCGTCCTAGGAACCCGGACCATACGAGGTCAGGGCCGCATATCTCAGAGCTGGTCATGAGTAATTGCGTGGAAGTTATCGAGTTGTTAGGTCGTTACTTGCCAGCCAGGAAGCATCACCGAGCCCCCGAGCAGCCAAAAGCGATTTCGACAAACATCCTATTGGGGAACCCTGACCGAACATGGATCGGGGCCAAGTAGCTCAGGGCTGGCCATAAGATGTGCGTGGAAGTTGTCGAGTGCACGTGGCTCGCCCGGCGGCTAGGTGGCGAAAAGCAAGTAATGCAAAGCTATGCAAGGAAAATGCAGAGATATGCAAGAAACGGAATAGGGAGAAGAGAAACTTATCTTATTCTGATGATTCGCCGAAGAAGAAGATTGTCCTCCGATCGCCTAAGACGAAGAACAGTCCCTCTACTTGGCGCGCCAACTATCGACAGAATGGGTCGCAGTCCTCCAAGGGGGGTCCTCGAGGAGGTGAAAGAGAGAGAGTGGTAGGAAAGCTGCTCTCCACTGGATCGGATGGTCGACTCGAACTTAGAGATGAACCAAGAAACAAGACGAGAGTTATACTAGTTCAGTCCTCCCGAAGGATAATAGGCCTACGTCCAGTGTGTGGTGTTCTTCGTTGGGGTGGATGATGAATAATAGTTACAATGGAGGTTCTGAGAGTTTGGATCCCTTGGCCCCGTCGCCCTGCCCTCCCTTTTATAGCTCAAGGGGGGCATGAACAAGAGAACTTGGGGGCCAAGAAAGCTAAGTCTACGAGAGAGAGAGAGAGAGAGAAAAGGTGGGGGTATAGAGAACATTTGACAAAGTACAAGTTGGTCTGCTAGATCCTATACATCGTGGGCACCTTGTAATCTTGCTATCCTTAGGATCTTGCCAAAGAAGCCGATGTTCTATAATCGATCGGCTAAGCCCTGGCATCTCAAAATATTCCCAAGCAAAACAATCTCTGTATCCTTTCAAAAGCTATATTAGCTCGGTTCTAAAATGAGAAGATAATTTTTTACTGATAAAAGTCGGCCTAGGCCTATCTCCTAGACCTATATCAACTTCTTCCAAATCATCGGCCGACATAAAACTTTGTCCCAATTTGCCATCGAGATCATCTATAGTGTCCTTGGTGTAGAAACTTGAACCCTCCACGACGTTCTCAAAGCAATAATCGAGGCTCTTCATCTCCAATTGGTTTTATGTCATAATCGGACACTTTTAGATAATATCCTTCCCAAACTTTTCTAGACAAGCTATCAATTTCATCCATCTTCCAAATAGTTAAATCAGCATTAGCAACAATGACTGACCTGTCGGCTGGCACGATTTCTACTTTGTCACCTTGCCATTGGTTAAACTCTGATGCATGGTCGAAGGAATACAACAATTCACATGAATCCAATCCCTTTCAAGCAACAGGCTATATGATCCATTCCCATCGATGACAAAAAATGTGATAGGAACAGTCTTGTTACCGATTGTCAACTCCACATTCAACACTCCTTTGGTTTCTGATGGATTGCCACCAAAATCTTTAAGGACCATGTTGGTTTTGATGAGATCATCTGAACTCCTGCCCAACTTCTTGAATGTAGCATATGGCATCAAGTTCACAGCAGCCCTACCATCAACCAACATTTTAGACATCGGCTTGCCATTGACAAATCCTTTGACATACAATGGCTTGAAGTGTCGATGCCCTGTTCCTTTTGGCTTCTCAAAGATAGCTTGTTCTGGAGATAACACCAATTTGGCTAAAGACTCTTCCACAACATCTGCATCGGTTTGGTTAACCTCATATTCTGCTGGTAGCACAAAAACCATGTTAACCGATGCAAAAGCAACAGCCTTTCCCTTAGCCGCCCTTTTTGCCTTATCGGCTTTAACTTCATCGGATGAAAGTACTTTGCTCTTGACATGTCACTCTTTCGTTAAGTGTTCTTGCTTTTTCCTCTTTAGCCGATGATTGATCTCCTATTGTACTACCTGGAAACGCTCCCCGTTCCTCATCCTTTGAACCCTCCTCTTATGGTTCTTAGTGAAAATAACAGAAGGACACCATTGTGGGTTCATGGTCTCATCTTCATCCTCATCAAAATCCTCTTGTGAAAAATCCTGAGAAACTGGACCCAGTCTTTGATGAACAGGCAGTTTCCTCTGTTTTGGCCGATTTCCCTTAGGACCAGATCGGCTTGAATTTCCAGCATAGTCTTCATCATAGCTGCATGCTGGATAGTCTTCTACCGATGGCAGTCTCATCCCTTCATTTCAGCAGAACCTGAAGAATTCGTAGCTCCAATGGGGATCAAAACTGTCATCTTCCTCATAGCATACTGTCATCTTTCTCATAGCATCTTTCTTCCTGCCTGTCATACTTCCTCTAATATTTGTTGATGATTCTAGCAGAGTTGAGCTGTGTGGACAGATAATCCTTTCTATCGGCTGTTCTCCCACTTGTGTGAACCATGTTGACAGGAAAAGGATTACCATCAACTTTCATCGGCTTTTTTGAATCTTCAAATTTTATCTTCCCTTGTTCAATAGCCGATTGGATCTGCAGCTTAAAAACTTTACAGTCATTTGTGCTGCGAGATCTAGTATTGTGCCACTTACAGTACTTTCTCTTTCTCAACTCCTCCGCCGATGGAATCACATGACCAGCAGAAGTTGAATTTGTTTCTCCTGAAGTAGCGAGATCAAAGATTTTGTCGGCCTTGGTAATATCAAAGTCATACTTCTCTTTTTTTGCAAAATTCTTTACCCACTGACATGTAACAATTTTTTTGTTTCTGGCCCATTCAGCCGCTGCTACTTCGGAGTCATTTTCTTCTTTAGAGTCAGAAGCATATGCAACGTGGTTGACCTTCTTAAATGCTCTCTTGGCTTCCTGAAACCTCTGTTCATGTGTTGTCACCTTCTGAGCCAGGTGAGCCAAGCTCTCAAAGTCTTGAGCTGAAAACCTTTCCTTAATTGGTGTCAACAATCCCTGGAAAGCGAGATCGGCTAACTGAGAACCTGACAAAATCAAGCTGTAGCATCTGTTTCTCATATTTCTAAATCTCTAAATATAATCTTGAACAGATTCATCATGCCTCTGCTTGATTGCTGTCAGATCAGACAGTTTCATTTCTTGGATTCCACTGTAGAAGTACCTATGAAATTGCTTTTTCATATCGGCCCAACTTTGAACAGAATTGTATGGCAAAGATGAAAACCATGTAAAAGCCGATCCAGATAAAGACAGAGGGAATAACCTAACTCTTAGAGCATCAGTAGCCGATGCCTCACCACACTGAGCCAAAAATCGGCTGACATGTTCGTAGTTGATACGTTATCCTTTCCTGAGAATTTTGAAAAATTTGGGACCTTGTATCGGTTTGGCAATGGTACCCTCTCAAAGTATTTCGGGTATGGATGCCGATACAAGTTACCGGTGTCCTTGGACTTGAGACCAAACTGTTCCCTCATCACATCGGCTATCATATCAGCCCAAGGCTTTTGCTGAGGTGCCCCTTGAACCTGCTGCTGCATCGGATCAAATTGATTGAATTGAGGCAAATACTGGGGTTGAGGTGATGTCCCTGGTCGATACTGCACTTGAGGTGAATGAGGCTGATATTGGAAATTAACATTGCCCCCCATGTGGTGTTGAGGAGACTGATGCACCATATAGGCTTGATGATCAGGAACAAACTGAGTCTTGATAGGCTGATGCTGCTATTGAATTGGTGTATGCTGCCTCATCGATATTTGCGGAATTGGCTCAACGACCGGCTGGTTTGTCCTGAACATAGCCGCAATTTGGTCTTGAGTAACCTGAGGGATGTTATGTCCTATGTGTTGAGGTTGCTGTTTGACCAAAAATAAAGGATTGAACCCTGGTTGCTTCTGTGCTGATAATGATGCAATCGGCTTTCCAGGAGCCGATGCTGATGCCATCGGCTGTTCTGGGAGCACACATGAAACATACTGCTATTTGTCAGTAACCAGAGTCCTATATTGTGGAAAATTGCCCTCAGGAAGAAACACTGGCCCCTTAGCTTGATGCTCGGCAATCCTACTATCAACCATAGAATTTATCATGTTGTTTAGAGTATTAACCAGAATTCCTGATTGGTTGATCAAGGCATGATGCACAACATAATCAATTCGATCTTGCAAATTTTTGAACTCCATAGGGCCTTCTTCTTGCTTGACATCCTGAGTTTTTCCCTCCTTGCCAGAACTCGTTTTGGGCTCATCATTGCTCAGGAAAGCTACCTTATACCTCTGGACCATTGTGCCCGAGCGAGTCTAAACAAATGAGTGCAAAAATTGACTCTACAGTTTGTTCATCATCTCTTTGAACTTAGCCTTTTGTTCTGGCGTCAGTTTATCCATTGTCACGGGAATAATGTTCTCTGGATCAATATCGGTTGACTTGAGATCCACTATGATGTCTTCACTTCTAATAGGGTCCCACCAGACGTGCCAAAAGCGTGTCGATGCGAAAAACACACACTGGCCTGAGAGATCTGCTTAACTCTAATGCAGGTCTATAATCTTACTTTTAGGGTTCAAGGGCGTGTCAGTTGGTTTGATCCTGCAACCAACAAGAAACTAAAAAAAGAAAACAGAGTTAAGTCTGTAAACGATAGTCGATCGGGTATAGCCGATGATGTATCGTTTAATATCGAGCCAATGCGATATGCATAGGATCGGCAAAGGGAAAATTAGATCTAATTGATTGGCTATAGATATCCATAATATATAATTTATGTCTCGAAATACGTTTAAACCAAGTGATTGGGATAGATCGGCAGCATGCCGAGATAGTATAAATCACTTATGTCTAAAAGTACTTTAAGACAAAGATTACATGTATTTATAGCATAGCCGATGTCATAAATCTAACGTGTATCGGCTAATACTCCAATACCACTTTATACTATGATATCAATATAGATTAAATATACTAAACAAGAATCAATTAGGTGTTGAGATAACCTAACAGATTGATAATGAGCTTAATATATTTTACAACAATGAGATCTTAATATAAAGGGTAGATTTAGCATATCAAGTAAACATGCAGGAAACAAGATAGCTAAACGAGGTAAGATCGGCTGAAACCCCGGTACTATCTCTAATAGCAATTATGGGACAAGATAGATATGATGATTCTAGATAATACTTAGTAGGTCAAACTCAACCGATACAGCACTAAGCATAAAAAAAAGCATAAGATCTAAACAAGTTGATGAAAGCCTTTCGAGATGGTGAATATACTATATAATCTAGGTCGACGTTGATATCTAACCCTATCGGCTGTTGTCTAGTGACAGATACTAGCCGATTAGGATTAGACAGCAATATCGATATAGATTATATAACATATATAATAACTCGACGATTTACGTAAACAGGATTAGAGTGTCATAAAGATGGAAGCACTAATCCCGAGAGCGCAAGCCGCCATAACAAGCTTTATCTCTCGTCGAAGATCGAACCCGATGCAGCCCAACTCGAAAGCAAGAACTTATTGAAACAAACGAAAAGTAAAAAGGTGGCGATGCGCCGAAGGTGTTATTGAACTGATTGTTGTTGGATTACACAGTATTGGGCTATATTTATATCAAAATACAAAACATGTCCTTGTCGGACACGACTCTTATGTCTATTACAACTCAAGATACGAATAAGTCTCTTAGGTGGACTCTTACCGACACAATCTATAAGAAAATTACTTACAATAACCTAATTAATAGATACAATTGTCTTTTTTGGACTCTATCCATGCATGGCAATCCTCATGAGGCATATTAACCTGATCCGATAACGATCCCAATGTCACCTTACCCGAATCAGCTATATCGGCTTATCTTGTCTGATTTGTTATCGGCCGATGAACACCTTAGCCAATTCGGTATCAGCCGACGAACTCCTTAGCCGATTCAGTTAACCTATTCCGTCTGCAATTGGCGTGCACTCGCTTTCGAGAATCCCGATTTCCTCCAAATCGGCTTCGGCCTTAACTCCAAATTTGATCGGCTAATTTACCAAATTTGATCGTCAACCAACTTTCAACTTACAATTTTAAAGTTTGAAAACTTTCAAATCAATTTTTGAAGCTCTCTGCTTGATTTTTTTAAATGCTCTATCTGAATTTTCAAATCTTTCAACTCAAATTTAAAACTTTTAATTCAACTTTTGATACTATTAACTCTAAATTTAGAACTTTTCACTCATAGTTTAAAACTTTTAATTCAGATATTTATTTATTATATTTTTATAAAGAATCACGCTTATACTAACCTAATCTTGGCGCTAACCATCCGATTACCTATGTGTTTAATTATCGATGGATGATGCGGACACACGCGGCACGTGCGCTATTTGCGCCCCCGATGCAGCATCATGCATTAGCATTCTTAGAGCATCCCAACAGAATCTAAAGTTTTAAAAAGAGAATATAGAAAATTCTCAAAATATTTAAAGTATACAATCAAAATTAAACAAAGCAAATTCTCTAGAAGCATATTTGTTTGATAATTAACTGAGTTCTACAAAACAAATAGATTGAAAAATCCGATACTTCTCGGGCGCGCGTGATATCCAGTATACTTCTCTTGCACGCACGATCTTTTTTCTTTAGGCGGACGATCTCCAGGTCTTCAGGCGCACACGATCGCTTTTTTGCCGCATATCAAAAAAGCTTGTTGTTTCATCTTTCATCTGTGGTTTATCTGTTCGGGATGCTCTTACTTTTTATTTTTTTTATTCGCCTGATATCTCTTTTCTATCTACTATTTAAAAACTTAGTCATCTGTCCAGTTTTTTTCACGTCGCGTGAAAAAAAATAAAAGAACAAACAGTTTGTCATTGGAAAAACTTGTTCGATCAAGTGCTTTATACTCAATCCATGCTTCAAAACATATCCAAATCGTTTATTCGTATGGGTTCAGCCTTTCGTAATAATCATGTAATGTATGGATATGTTACTAGGAACGACAAATGAAAAAAAAAGAACAACAGCCACAACCAATTTTGGCCAAATGCTATGCATGGCGATCCCAAAATTAGCAAAGGCTCGCCGCATAAAGACGCCATGGCTGCCTCCTGCCAAGAACCAGCAGCTCAACGATACCAAACCCAAAGAGGCGCGCGGCGCGGCGCGGCGTCGTCGCGTCGATCGATCGCATCATCCCAACCCTACCAAATAACAAATAAATCGATCGATCCATCGCCGCCTCTACACGTACGCACCAAATGGCGGCGTATCCATCTCCGCCTCCGGTGCTCGTCGCCGCCTGCTTCTCGGCCGCCCTCGTCTGCCTCGCCGCCAACGTCGTGCCGGCGTCGTGCGCGCGCGCCACCACCGCCCTGGCGCCGGCCAGCATCGCGCAGACTTGCAGGGCCGTCGAGGACCACAAGCTGTGCGTGGAGTCGCTGTCGTCGCTGCCGCTGACGGCGAGGGCGGCGGCGGACACGCGCGTGCTGGCGCGCGCGGCGGTGCTGCTGGCGAAGCAGAACGCGACGGCGACGGCGACGTACCTGTCCCAGATGTACGGCGACACCGGCGGTGACCCGGACGACACGCGGTACGACACGGATCACCGGTGCGTGGGCGACTGCACGGTCAGGTACAACAGGGCGGTGGCGTACCTCGGCAACGCGGTGGCGGCGCTGGACGCCCGCGAGTTCGACGAGGCGGCGCTGCAGGTCGGCGCCGGGCAGATGGAGGCGGAGCTGTGCCAGAAGGGGTGCGAGCACGAGCGGCTGCCGGAGCTGCTCGCCGCGCGCAACAGCGCCGTCGAACGCCTCTGCAACGTCGCCACGGACATCACCAGGCTGCTTCATCGACAGCACTGATCAGATGAGCGTGTGGGTTACTATAGCCTGAAACGAGGATTGGTTGCTATCTACATTTTTATTTAGATGACCAGATTAATTCTCAATTGGCAATGTAAATCATGCGACTTATTATTAATTGAGGTGCAAAAGCCCAAATATTATATCAACCTCGGTGGAATTAATCGAAGATGATATGATCCGAATTATATCAACCTCGATTGAATTAATCAAAGATCATATGATCTGAATTCAATCTCTGATTTTTCAATATTCTGGGCGGCTATTTCCCCCAACCATGGAACGTCCCCTCGCACCCACACACAGAGATCGCTAATTCGCGCAGAGCGAGATACAGGCGCCATATCATGATGAATATTATCACTTTTATGGTGTACTCTAATAAGCATATTTGATGCATCTGGCCAAGCATATAATTACAAAAAACTTATAGAGGATAATCATCATTAATACATTGTGTGGCTACCATGTGCAGCTCATACAATGAACCTTATGTTGAAAGACATACGGTTCAAACGAATGAGTAGGTTCTTCTATAACCAAAATAGGTGAGCTAGCTTTCACATTTATTCTTCGTAACTTCTATATACTATTGATTGCTTCTAACACTTTACAATTATCTTTGTAGGCTCCATAAAGAGATGAAGGATAATATAGGAGGAGAGTTGATCTGACTTAATGCCACAAGGTTTGGCACAATCTTTATCTTTTTACAGAGTTTTTGGGCTCGGAAAGACAAGTTTATGAAATGGATGGTGTCAGATGAATGGACTAATAGTGATTGGAGTGCTGAGGAGGATTATTACTTTTGTTATGATTGCTTAATAAATAAGGATTGGTGGGATGGTGTAAAGTGGGTGCTAGATGGCAGCAAGCCGTTGTTTTGTTTACTACGGTATGCTGACCAGCAAAAGCAATCAACCCTTTATGGGTTTTTGCCAAGGATGTTACAGGCTAGGCTAGGCAGGAAATGAATAGTTATTTTGGCAATGGGACATATGAGGAGAAGCTTCTATTGACTAAGATCGATAAGAGGATCTCATATTTGTACAAACATGGCTTCATGCTTGTAGTTTTGATATTTCATAATTTACAGCTTGCCTTTAGGGTATCATGATGGTTTCTTTTAGAGCATTGTGTTGATTTAAACTTGCTTTTTTTTAGCTAGCGCACTTGATCTTGAAGCCTACTACAAATATAGTGCTATAGCTACACATGCTGAATATGGAAAGACAGTAACACTAGCAATTAGAAAGGTTGCAGCAAATACCGCAGAGGCAACAACAACAATTCACCAATTTATACATTACCGCAATAAAGGAGGAATATTTGACTCCGAAGAAGCTCGGATGGCGTCACATACTTTTGCAGCAGGTATGTTAATATGTAGTGTTAGTGTGTTACTATGCTAGAGTAATTATGAAAAGTAATATTTTATACTTTATTCTAAACAAAAGTTTAAGTGCTGTCCCAAAATCATGTTATGTAGGAGATTGGTGGGAAGCTTTTGGGATAGACTGCCCAGAATTGCAAAGGCTTGCGAAGCGAATTGTATCGCAGTGCGTGTCCTCTAGTGGTTGTGAGCATTACTAGAGCACATTTGCTTTGGTTCACACAAAAGTGCGAAACCGGCTTAGGTATGGAAAGCTTCACAAGCTAGTGCTTGTCCATTACAATGTGAAGTTGCGACTCCAAAATTTTGAGGCTGAAATGGGGCATAGAGAGAATGAGAGCGATCTTGTTGGTGTGTTGATGGATGTCGCCCTCTATGATGAATGAAATCCAATCATAGAATGGCTATCAAATTCTAGAAGTCAAGCTGCACCAGAACTTGATCCTTTAGAGATTGCTGAAGAGATTGATAGAACTGAGGAGGAGCAACATTCGTCCACCAATGTGATACTTGATGATGTCCGCATTGATACGTCAGGCGAGAAAATACTTGATGAGCCCATCAATACTAGGGTATCAAAGGCAAAGAATATTGCAGGTGGGTCTGTGCCTTAGGACATGAAGAGGAAGGCGAAGGACAAGGGGAAAAGGAAAGCATTGGAAGTGGAAGAGGAAGAGTTTGCAAGCGATGATGACATAGATTCAGGGTACAATGATTTTTGATGACGACCATGATGATGTGACTCCTGAACAAACAAGGAAACCTACATGTGCATCTTTGTATTTAGTTGTAAAATATTTGCTGATTTATATATATGTGCATGCTAATATATTTATTTGCTTGTAGGTCCTGACGACGGGCAAACTCGGCATCCAGTGAAGAGAGTCAAGAAGGAGGTGGAGGTGGACGCTATCGCACTCCTCCCTGACCTCGCCGAGCGCCTCGCCAGTGGCATTGGCGACTTCATCGGGTTCTTTTTTTATTTTATTGAATACTATCGGTGTCAGTTATGGGGTAAGAATCGACACCTATGCCCGGGGGCAATAGTGCCGGCTGGGAAACTGGCACCAATTGCCAGTTCTTAACCGACACCTATAAAAGTTCCTGTACTAGTGTCGACCTCTCATCTACCTGCCAACGATGAGAACAATAGTGGTGACGATAGCTAGCGCCATCGACGTGTGCCATTGGACCCGGGCTCCTCAACACCCCTGGGAGACGTCGTCGACCCGCACGCTACTCCTCCTCGGTGTCCATGTCAAGTCCAACTCCGTCACCTCCTGCATCGTTTCATCACCTAGTCCGTCGCGTGCTGCCAGGCTGTATAGAGAGAGATTGGTGAGTGGAGAGAGACGAGAGAGAAGAAAGAAGAAGAAACACATAGAGACTGATATATGAGACCCACTGTTAGATTGAAGAGTGTAATAGAGAGCTTATTGAGTGCAAGACAAATTAGAGTCTAATTCTTCGGTAAGCTGACTAAATGGATATTTGTAAAGTGAGATTTGCACAGGTTATTGGAGTTGCTCTAAGACAACGAATCGGACAGGGTGTCTAAATTTGTTGTGTTAGGTTGTGTCTAATCTTCTTATGATTTGTTATATTTTTAGACGAAGTAAGTAATAATTAGTACCAGGTGTGACCTAGCTGCCTATAGTGTGAGCGTGTCGGCGTGGTGAAAAGCATAACAAGCCAATACGTGTGGTTACATGACGATACAACCTTATGAAGTTTTTTTCATTACGTACTCCCTTGTCAAAAAAATAAACCAAATCTGACATATTATATTACTATCAATCTAAACAGACTTTTATCAAATTTAAAATACTATAATATATTATATATTTTATATAAATTTATTTTGTAAGACCGAGTGAGTACATATTATTGCACACGTCGTTGGGGTGGGTGGGCGGGGCGCGTAGCTCGCGCAGACGCACGAGCAACATATGTCACGCACTTTTTCGTTTTGTCGTATCCTAGCTCACAGCCCAGTCCGACTCCGCAAATTCTTAGGCCCACACACGCCGTGGCAGCAATTAAGGACTAACACTTAGCACTAATAAATAACGATTAGCGTTAAGCTAATCCTTTATGATAAAATAATAAATAAATAATTGAGTTAAAAATTTCTAAAGTTTGGGTAGATTTTTTTAAAGATTTGAGTTGGAAGTTTTGAAAAAGTTTCAAAAATTCAAATTGAAAATTTTAAATTTGAGTTGAAAATTTTTTGAATTTTGGGTCAAAAGTTTTTAAAATGTGAGATGAAAATTTTAAAATTGGAAGTTGAAAGTTTTTGAAACTGAGTTGAATGCTTTCAAATTTGAATCAAAAGTTTTCAAATCCCGAGTTGAAAGTTTTCATAGTTTGAGTTGAAAGTTTTTAAATTTAAGTTGAAAGTTTACTCAAAATTTTCAAATTTAAAATGAAACCTTCTGTTAAAGAGTTTAATTAAACGTACTAATCAATCATGATAAAAATTTCACCAAAACACAGTATGCACGTCCCTATGTATGCTGGTTGTCAAATTGCAATTAGGAAATAGTACTAATTGAGTGTGTGTTGCTCGTCTCGTCGTGTATGCAGAGCTGAGTCCTCGTTGAAAGGTTCAAGATGTTACGAAACGATCGACAGACAAAAAAGAGTGATAAATTAATCATAGAGAACACAAAATTTAACATGAAAAAACCTTTCAAATGTTTGTAATCTCAGTAAAGATTTATTGATTGATGCTTTTTTTCTTTTGTGTTAAAAGAGTTCTCCACATTAAATCTTTTGTCTTCTTTTCCTGGGATTAATGTTCTTCCTCGTTTATCTATTTGATAATTTCATGACGCAAAAGGCCCAACAGGCCCGCGTGAAGCGCGGAGCGGAGGTGCACATGATAGTGACCCCATAATCCTTCCAACTAGACTTGAATTCCCTCATTATTTGCTCTATCTCCTCATAATTTGCTTGAAGGTAAGTACTATCTATTTGTCGATTAGTAGGTAGACGCACTCCCTTACCAAGTTGTTGAGTCAACTTAATGACAGCTTTAAAGTAAGGGCAATCAACCTTCCTACCGGGAATGTCGTTGACATGACAGAACTTCGCCCAAGCCCTCCCAAGTGATGCAACAACATCCCTGTTTAACATGGTCTCCACTTGTTGCTGCATGGGTGATTGGCTCCGTGACAAATCTATATCAAAGTTCATTATCCTTGCACCACTAGACAACCTTATTTTTCCATTTCGACCACCAGAGCAGCTAGCACCACCACTACCATTGCCGCTAGCAGCACTACAGCGACATGGATTACTAGTAACAGCACTATGGCAACCTGGCCCATCCATCTTAGCCCCGTCATCTTCATCATCACTACCAATGTATATTGGTTCAGCAATATTTTGTAGAACCCTTCGCTTCGCTTGTGATTTGAATTGTAGGCACTTCTTTTTAGTGCACAATTCACATATACCCTCATGGCATCCCGAACATGTGGCGACACACTCAAGCAAGCTCTTACATTCCCGGAAAGACCTGCCAAATGCTTTCTAAAGCGGGTAGCACCTTCACCTTGTGAAACAAACCCATAGTACAAAACATATAGAACCATTTTTTGGGGTGCTCTTTCCATGATTCCATATATATATTCAATTTCAGCACGAGTAGCATTTGCTGTTATTTCAAAAAAAGAAATTAACTTCACCTACATGAAGGAAAAAATATAGAGATGTTGTAGTACAACAGTTAACTTGCTAAACCTATATATGTTTTTTCTAGATTCGAATAGAACAATTTTATCACTACCAAATCACAATACTATGAAAACTAAAATGAGTTTGATCTATCCAAGAAAAAATATTTACCACCCAATGAAGATCTTCTCCCTTGTGCATCGATGGGATTGTGTTCTTGAGCTCCAATTACTGCTGCTCCCCTTCCCCTCCCCCTACCACCACTGCCTCCACTATCAGCTTCAATAGTTGTTGTTGCTGCTCCCCTTCCCCTCCCTGTGCCACCACTGCCTCCACCTCCACCATCAATAGCTGCTGCTGCTGCTCCCCTTTCCCTCCCCCTGCCACCAGTGCCTCCACCTCCACCATAAGCTCCAATAGCTGCCTCTGCCACCCCAGATTGAGGACCTATGCTTCTCCCCCTGCCGACAGAGGAAGATTCTTCCTCCATGCCCACAGGAGTGCACTCTAATTCAATAGTCACACTGCACAACATTGATAAATAAGTATAATGTCATTCAGATTCTGTACATGGTTCGTAAACAGGATTAGAGATGAGCTTAGCACAGATCAGCCTAGCTGCCTTCGATAAACAATAACTTGGTCTCTTTTCACAAAGCCATACAACCCAATATTTGCATTCACAAAAAAGTTCAAATTAAAGGTTTGTATCAGCCCCTTTAACCCATAATTCTCATATCAATGTACTCTTCTATATAGTAAAGATATTTAAGTTCAGAAAAAATATACACGAAGTGACATGTGAATTCCCAATGCTTTCCAGGCTTACCATACACTTTGTTAGTCTTTTTTGTTCTCATTTCATATATGTTTCGGGCATAGATGACTTTAAAGATGACACATATATATTCATGTATATGTTTCGGGCAGGGTTGAGGTTTCTTAGTGTACAATTAACAGGATTCTGTTTGTTTGCACTAGAACAATTGTCCACTAGAACGAAGTATAAAATAATACTTACAGTACCCTAATTCAATACAAACTGGAATGAATTTTCACCTTTATAATAGATTACAGTAGCACAAGATTACAGCAGCACAAGCATGATGGCGTCGGCCACGCCCATCCAAAAGAAGCCGGAGAACGTCACCGGGGAGGGGAGAGCGGTGAGCCGGTGAGGGTGAGGGGAGAAGCACACCTTCCGCACCTTCACGGTGAGGGTGAGGGTCAGGGGCCGCCGCCGTCGATGCCTTTAGCTACCGCAGCAGCTGCGCCACCTTCAGGGGCCACCACCGCCGCCGTCGCCTTTAGCTGCGCCGAGCCACCTAGGGTTGCCGCTATCGCCGCCTTGCTTATTGCGAACGCTAGGCTGAGTCTGAGTCTGTGTGTTGGAGAATGAGGATAGGTTGGACTGTGGATAGGGTAATTTTTTTCAAACTTTTTACACCGAAATATTTAACCTGTACACCTGTAACACCCTGAGGTGTTTTCCCCTTTTAAAAATCCAAAAGAAAATCGTAAAAAAAAATCGTTGGAATTAACTGGAGAGAATTAATAATTTTTAAAATCCAAATGATAAATGGAAATGGCATGGTAGGATTTTTCCTAAATTCTACATGTCAAAATACGCTAACAGGATTTTTAGTGGAATTTTTAGAGCACCAGAAATAATTTTTAACTAATTAAAATCAAAATTGGAATTAATAAATCTTGGGAAAATCAATTTCTCTCTCCTCCGTCCTTTCCCGCTCTTTTTTTGGTGTGGGCCGTCGGCCCGAGCCGACGGCCCATCCTCCGCGTGCGCTCGTGCGATCGGCCAAGTGCGTGCATCGACGGCAGGCGTTTCCCACTGACGCGCGCCTCATCTGCTCTCGCGGCTCTGCGAAGGCTACGACCCCGTCAAACCCTCACGCCCGCAGTTAAGTCCAGTTCGTCTCCCCCTTCTTGCCGGGTCACTAGCGGTGGGGCCCACACCGTCGCCCCGTCCCCTACCTTCGATCGCCCGCCGCCATTGACGCGCCTACGCCCGCGCGGATCTCGACCGCCCGTCCCTCCCGCGTGCCCTAAAGGCACCGTCTTAACTTCCCCGTCTCCCCCGCCTTCATCGCCCGCCGCCGCTCCCCGCCCCCTTAATGGTCGGATTTAATCGCCGGCCATTATTTCCCCAAATCACGCCGGCGAGGAATTGCGCCTTATCCGGTCGCCGCCGACCTCCCCATCCCCTATTTAAGCACCCTCGCCCTCCCCGAGCTCCCCACACCTCCCTCAAGCCTCTCTCTCTCTCCGTCGTTCCCGTGTCGTGCGCCCCTGTTTCGGACTTCGTCGCCGAGGTTCGGCCGTGTGATCCCGCTGCTCCGAGACACTCCGAGCTCCGCCGACTCCTCCCTCCTCGTCGCCGGTGCTCGCGCTACTTCGGCCACCCCTTCCCGAGTGGTTCCGCCGCCTCCTCCGCGCCGTCGTCCCCTTCGACTCTGGTCGCACCACGGTGAGCACTCTTCCCTATTTCCCCTCTCGGCCGAGTGCGCGCCGCCGTCCCCGAGTGCGCACGGCTCCGCCCACGCAAGAGCTGCGGTACTCCACCGCCCGCGCCGCCGCCCGAGTGGCGCCGGTCGGTCTCCGGCCACCGTGCGCCATCGCCGGCCGATCGCGCCGCCCAAACCCCTTCCCGACCGTCCGATCGCGCTGCCCGAACCCCTTCCCGACCGTCCGATCTGCCTCGGCAGATCGGGGCCATCCGTCCCCGCTGGCCCACGTGGCACACCGCGTGGCCGCCGAGCCGGCGCCCGCGTGCGTCACGTGGTGCGCCGCTCTCCCTCTCGGCCGTGGACTCGGTCCACCCGGACCGTGCTCCTGCGGCCGATGACGCCATCGCCGACGTCAGCCCTAGCGCCGACGCAATTCCGGATTTATCGCGCAATAAATTATTAAGGATTTTCCTGTTTTAGTAAAAACACGATAATCTTCTAAAAATCATATCTTTTCAACCCGACCTCCGTTTTAGCCCATTCAAATTTCATTAAATTCATAAAAATGCCAAGAAACCATTAAAAATGGTTTTGTTTCCTGTTTTAGTAGCTTTTTAGCCTGTTTTGTTGAAGTGCTTGTTTGCCGTGTAGATCCCGGTAGTCCCTCCGTCCCGGTTACTTGAAGTCGTCGCAGAAGTCCCCCAAACCGAAGAGCAAGGCAAGTCATGCTATATTATTGATCATATTGCTCCCATTTTTCTAAAACACCTGTTTTACTCTATGAAATTGCATGTATTTTATGTTGTCATTTCATGAGAAATAATACACCCTATGCTTAGTTTATGCCTTAGGTTTGACACCCCAAACCCTTTGATAAAACTTGGGAAAATAATGTGATTAGATTTCAGGACTAGGTTATGCTTAGCCTGGCTTAGTTTCACTAGCTCACTAAATGGGTCATTTTCTCACTTAATATATATCTCCCAGACTTATGTTCGGAGGATTAATGATTAAAGATTCAGGTGAACCGGACTAATAACTAAAATATGACAAATGGTGGGCTGTGGACGCTATGGTTTTGGCTAGCGGCGCCCATAGCAATTAAGGACCGGTTCACGGGACCCCTCGGGAGAATGACCGTGCAAACCACAAGCCGAAATGGGTAAGGTAGGTCCCGTAGTGTAGCCTCTCCTAGCTGACGAACCCATCGGCAAGGGTGAGCGGGATGGAGTTTCAGTAGGCCCCGGTATAAGGGTTGCTGGGCTGCCGGATTCACCGAGGCACTCGGGGGGGGGCTGCCCACTCCCAGGGTCCGGGAGTGGGGGCGAAACCTTGGTGGGGTTCGCTTGGTTAGAAGGGGGGTTATACGGAAGGTCCTATCACAGTTCCCTTTTCGGGGTACCGCAGTGGTATTCCGGCGCACGGGAAACCGTGTTGTGGGCCGTGTCTTGTGGGTACGTTGTACACCTCGATCGAGTAAATCTATTTGAATAGCCGTGCCCGCGGTGATGGGGCGATCGACCGAGCTCTCCGTGATTAGTCTCACAGTTTTACACCCTAAGTTTTGGAACATGACTAGTATAGGTGGATGGTTTGGGCCTGTCACAACGTGGGGATAACTTTGGACGGTGTTGGAGTAAAAATGCTTTACTTACTCAATTTACTGTTGTTTTGGCTTTGTTCAAATTCGTATTGTTTGGAAAAACTCCTGCCGTTTGCGCAAAAGCAAACCTTAGCCAGACCTTTGTCTCCCTGCATTCATTCTTCTCCTCTTCCGGCGTGACTTGTTGAGTACGTGGAAGTACTCCTTGCTTCTTCACCAGAACCTGAGCCAGAGATTGAAGACGAAGATGAAGTGGAGTAGGCTTTGTCCTGCACTCTGGAAGCTGCCTGTGGAGTGGTCGAAGCCGCGTGGCCAGCGTCAAGCTTAAGCATAGGCCCTTTTTCTTTTTCCGCTGCTCTTTTGTGATCTTTTTGTATTGTTTCTAAGACGTGGAACGTAATATCAACAATTGTCGTATGTGTACCCGGCTGGTCCGGACAGGGATTTTAATACACATATAGCTTTGGAAATTCGGGTCGAATTTCGGGCGTGACAAGTTGGTATCGAGACTATTTCCGCACCGTAGGAAAAGCCAAACGGAAAAACCTTAGGAGCCCTCTGAATCTTTTCATATGCATAAGCCCTGGCTTTTGAAAATGGTTTCGGGAAAATGGGACTTGTTTCCTCGGGATTGGGAAAAATTTTATGTTTCTCTCAGAGCATTTTGAAAACCTGGTCAAGTCTAAGTGACAGGATTCTAGAGTTAAAATTTGGAAAATCATTTGATCTCTTATTCAGCCGCCAAGTTGGGATTTTCTAAGGGGTCAATGTCCTAAGTCGAGATAGGAGGGAACGGTCGCCAATTTTATATTATAACTAAGCATCTATTTTTCAGCATCATTTAGGGGATGTCCTTAGAAGCTTTACTTAGCCTCATAAAAATGTTTCTCAAAAACCCTCTTTTTCTCGTTTACTTTACTTGAGTCCTTTATCGTTTGTCTAACTTGGGTTTGAGCATGCATTGATCCCCTACCTTGTCTTCTCTAGATGGCAGGCCGTCCAGTCACTCACAACGGTCAGGGTTTGAAAGGGTTCGTCGCGGAGCTGGCAAGAATGGCCTTGACAGTGGGCTATCCGGATGCACCTGAGTACACTGTCATCTCACCGTTCGGCAGTGAGTTGCCTCACCAAGTCCGCCTAGAAGTGCATGGGTTTGTAGGCACCAATATCCCGAACATGGTGGTCACGGCGTCAGGAGGAACAGATGAGCATGCCTGCCAAGAGGCGGCTTATCTAATGCTGGCTCGGATGAGGGAGATGCATGACTACCATCTCCGCCACTCTGCCTACCGGTACCATCCTCGGCGGGGAACTTCATCAGCAATCAACACCTTCCAGTCTGCTGAGGGGGAGACCGACACCACCTTCTCCCACATGAGGACGGTGATTGAAGGGTTGGATAAGATGCATGCAGAGCTTCACATGGCGGCAAAGGCCCTGAATGACCAGAAGATCTTAAAGATCAAGAGTTTGAAGGATGAGGTGGATCGACTCAAGAGAGAGATCGCCAGTCTGAAGGGGCTTCCACCTCCCAACATCCTTCGGATAAGGATCACGCCACGGAAGAACACCAAGGTTCCGGTACGGATGCAACTGGCGCCCAGGTTTCCACCTCCTGCACCACCGCCTTCCCGGTCCCAGTCCGATCCTGCTCTTGCTCGGTGCCTGCCCCAAGAGGAGGAGGAGGATGGATCTCGGTGTCCGTAGCAGCCATGGCGTAGCAATGGCAACTCCAAGAGTCCCAGACGGAAAGGCGAGTTAGCCAGCTCTCGAAGCCGCTCGAAGGAAAAAGGAGACGGGAACTCCCTTGGAAGTGGTTTCGACTCCTCCGACCGTGGAAGCCGTTCCGACCCTTAGAACGTCGCCACCCTTAGTTTACCATTTTCTTAGTTTTTCTGTTTGCCTAGTTGCTGTGTGTTAGGTGTGCTATGCGTGGGTAGTGGTCAACCTACATCAAGTGTGGATATGGGTTGCCCAATTAAGGATGTTGGGTGTGTTTTAAGTGTTTTAAGTCAAGAACAGATCAAAACAAGTAATAAAGATCAACTTCTCTATTCAATCTATTTTACTCCTTCTCCCCGCCTTGTTTGTTCCGCTCCTTCAGAAGGTGAACACCAGGAATGGTAGCAACATCAATGAGTCAGCTGAGAACAACACCCGTGCTAATACCAACAACCCACCTCCTCCCCCTGAGAACATCACTTTGGCACAAGTTCGCCAACTGCACCGGATGATGGCTGCAATGATGCAAAAATGCAACAAGCGCATCGCAGATGCGCTTGCAAATGATGCAACAGTTTCAACAGAGAACCAAGCATCGCACGACCATTTCGCACCACCCCTCCCCACAAAACACACTATCGAATTTCTTCGAGTCCGACCCCCAACTTTCTCCAAGACCACCAACCCCATGGAGGCTAATGACTGGATCATTGTCATAGAAAAGAAGTTGGACCTTCTCCAGTGCACCGACCAAGAAAGGGTGTCTTTCGCCACTCACCAACTCCAAGGTCCCGCCTCAGCCTGGTGGGACAGTTTCTTGGTCACTCGTCGGGCGGACGCACCCGCAGTTACTTTCGCAGAGTTTTGCCACCAATTCGGAAGGCTCACATCCCGGAGGGATAGTAGCCCGTAAAAGAGGGAGTTCGATCCTTGGAGCAAGGCACTCGAACCGTCACCGAATACCGCACGAATTCAATCGCTTAGCGCGATGTGCTCCGAGGACGTACGTACGAGACGTCGAGCGCCAAGAGAAGTTCTTGGCCGGGCCGGACGATGAGTTGACGGATAAACTCATCTCCGGTGAGTATGCCGACTTCGAGAAGTTGGTCGACAAAGCCATCCGTCAAGAAGACCAACGCAATAAAATGCTCGAAAACGGAAAGCTACCCGGTTTAGGCCACATCCCCAAGAAGGGAATTCCCGGCGCGCGCTTCACTCCGGTGGTCGAATGGGCCTGCCACTATGATCGTTCGTCGCATCGCCCGTACCATCCCGGGAATTTCCAACCCAGCGGAAGCCGTCCTGATGCCGCAGTGGAATCCGGCCCCACGTCCGCCAACAAGCAGCGCCGCCACCGCAGTCCAAGCCAATGCCACCAAAGAAGGACTCGGGATTCAAACCGGATAACTGTTTCAGCGTGGAGAACCTCGGACATTTCGCAGACAAATGTCCAAGACCGAAACGCGCACCCAGGTTCATCCAAGCAAGAGTGAATCATGCTTCACGAGAGGAGGCACAGACGCACCGGATGTCATACTAGGTATGTTCCCTGTGAACTCCTTTAATGCATCAGTCCTGTTTGATTCGGGTGCAACCCATTCTTTCATATCAAAAGCATTTGTGGGGAAACATGGGTTGTCGATGTTAAAACTTAAGATACCCATGCGGGTTCAAACACCCGAGAACCGTTTGAACACCCCCCACTTTTGCCCTTCAGTGGCAATAAAAATCCAAGGATTCCCCTTTCTAGCCAATCTTATCCTTCTAGAATCAAAAGGCCTGGATGTCATCCTTGGGATGGACTGGTTAACCCGTCATAAAGGTCTGATCGATTCCGCAAGCCGCACGATCTCTTTAACCAATGACGAGGGGAAGAAAGTAATTTACTGCTCCCCTAAATCACTGAGGGTAGTAGCAAGTCTGAATCGGATCTCGGCTAAGGAGAAGCCCGAAGAGAAAGGAAAGGATCAGGCGAAGTTAGAAGATATTCCTGTGGTTTGTGAGTACCCGGAAGTCTTCCCGGAAGACCTAACCACAATGCCACCTGAAAGAGAAATAGAGTTTCGGATTGACCTAGTCCCTGGCACTGCTCCGATCCACAAGAGACCTTATAGAATGGGAGCCAATG
This sequence comes from Oryza australiensis, assembly GCA_019925245.2. Classification (NCBI taxonomy): domain Eukaryota; kingdom Viridiplantae; phylum Streptophyta; class Magnoliopsida; order Poales; family Poaceae; genus Oryza; species Oryza australiensis. Next base: position 2,121,859 of record JAIFGZ020000265.1, on the reverse strand, counting down.
AGTTGGCAGAGGTCAAGAAGCAAGTAGATGAACAGTTACAGAAAGGTTATATCCGCCCGAGCACATCGCCCTGGGGTGCGCCAGTCATTTTTGTGGAGAAAAAGGATAAGACCAAAAGGATGTGCGTCGACTATCGCGCACTCAACGAGGTCACTATTAAGAATAAATACCCTCTCCCTAGGATTGATGACCTGTTCGATCAATTAAAGGGAGCAAAGGTGTTCTCCAAGATAGACCTGCGGTCAGGCTATCATCAGCTAAGAATCCGAGAAGAAGATATTCCCAAGACTGCCTTCGTCACTCGGTACGGTCTGTATGAGTGCACAGTCATGTCCTTCGGACTTACAAATGCCCCAGCCTTTTTCATGAATTTGATGAACAAAGTGTTCATGGAATTCCTAGACAAGTTTGTCGTGGTGTTCATCGATGACATCTTGATCTATTCACAGTCAGAAGAGGAACATGAGCACCATCTCCGGTTGGTACTTGAAAAGTTAAGAGACCACCAACTCTATGCTAAGTTTAGCAAATGTGCTTTCTGGTTGAAGGAAGTGCAATTCCTCGGCCATATCGTGAATGCCCAAGGCATCGCAGTGGACCCTTCCAATGTAGAAGCTGTGACAAAATGGACTCCACCTAAAACCGTCACCCAGGTCAGAAGTTTTCTAGGACTTGCGGGTTATTATCGTCGGTTCATCGAAAACTTCTCCAGAATTGCCAAGCCTTTGACACAGTTGTTAAAGAAGGACGAAAAGTTTATATGGACTCGCCGAGCGCAACCGAGTTTTGAAACACTCAAGAGAAAACTGGTGTCAAGACCCGTGTTGATCTTGCCGATCAAACCAAGGATTTCCAAGTCTATTGCGACGCATCTCACCAGGGTTAGGCTGCGTGTTGATGCAAGATGGAAAGGTGGTCGCGTATGCTTCCCGCCAATTGAGACCTCATGAGTCTAATTACCCAACACATGACTTGGAGCTAGCAGCAGTCGTCCATGCTCTGAAAATATGGCGACATTACCTCGTCGTAATCGCTATGAAGTATATACGGATCATAAGAGCCGAAATACATCTTCACCCAACCGGATTTGAACCTCCGTCGCGACGATGGTTGGAGTTGATCAAGGATTATGATCTCGATACACTACCATCCCGGCAAAGCTAACGTGGTAGCCGATGCTCGAGCCGAAAGAGTTATTGCAACTCTATTCACATAGAAGGAAGATGTGAACAGCTACTACAAGATTTAGAGCACCTCAACTCGGAAATTGTTGAACTCGGATTTGTGGCCGCTCTTGAGGCCCAACCCACACTCTTAGATCAAATTCACATAGCTCAAGCCTCGATCCGGACATAGTTGAGCTTAAGAAGAATATGAGAGTGGGAAAAGCTCGTGACTTCACGGAAGATGAGCATGGAACCATATGGATGGGCAACAAGATAAGTGTGCCAGAAGATAAGGAATTGAAAAAGTTAATCCTTACTGAAGCACATCGAGTCGATACTCTATCCATCCGGAAGTACCAAAATGTACCAGGATCTTAAGGAGAAGTTCGGTGGGTTAGCATGAAAAGAGAAATAGCGAGTTCGTGGCACTATGCGACGTATGTCGCCGAGTAAAGGCGTAACACCGCAGGCCTGCCGGATTATTACACCACTCCAAATTCCGAATGGAAGTGGGAGGAAATTGGGATGGATTTCATCACCGGTTTACCCGGACATCATCGGGACACGATTCCATCCGGGTCATAATCGACCGCCTCACTAAAGTGGCCCATTTCATCCCGTGCTTACCACCTATACGGGTAGAAGGTTAGCGAGTTATACCTTGCAAGGATTGTGTGTCTTCATGGTGTACCTAGGAAGATAGTATCTCGATCGTGGTAGCCGTTCACCTCCAAGTTTTGGCAAAAACTACAAGAGGAACTCGGCACCCGGTTGAATTTTAGCACGGCCTATCACCCGCAAACCGATGGTCGACGGAACGTGTGAACCAGGTTTTGGAAGATATGCCGAGAACTTATGCTCGGATTTCGGAGGAGCTTGGGATAAGAGCCTGCCCTATGCAGAGTTCTCTTATAACAACAGTTATCAGGCTAGTTTACAAATGGCCCCTTTCGAAGCACTTTATGGGCGAAAGTGTCGAACCCCGCTTTTACGGGATCGACCGGCGAACGTCGGTTGTTCGGGACCGAAGTGTTAAGTGATGCCGAAGAGAAAGTCAGAATCATAAGAGAAAGGCTGAAAGTCGCACAGTCACGTCAGAAAAGTTATGCAGACAACCGCCGCAGAGAGCTAGTTTTTAAAGTTGGAGACTATGTATATCTTCGTGTCACCCCACTTCGGGGAGTGCACCGATTCCAAACCAAAGGGAAGTTGGCACCACGCTATGTGGGACCATATCGGATTCAAGAGCGACGAGGTGAAGTGGCATACCAACTCGAACTGCCACCCACCATGGCAGGAATCCACGATGTTTTCCACGTCTCCCAACTCAAGAAGTGTCTGAGAGTTCCTGAAGAACAAGCTAGTCCAGACCAGATTGAAATCCAGGAAGATCTGACCTATGTGGAGAAACCAGCACGGATACTTGAAACCAGTGAACGAAGAACCCGGAACAAGGTCATCAGGTTCTGCCGAGTTCAATGGACTCATCACTCCGAAGAAGAGGCAACCTGGGAAAGGGAAGATGAGCTAAAGGCCGCTCATCCCAACCTGTTTGCCAGTACCTCCGAATCTCGGGGTCGAGATTCCGTTTAAGAGGGGTAGGTTTGTAACACCCTGAGGTGTTTTCCCCTTTTAAAAATCCAAAAGAAAATCGTAAAAGAAAATCGTTGAAATTAACTGGAGAGAATTAATAATTTTTAAAATCCAAATGATAAATGGAAATGGCATGGTAGGATTTTTCCTAAATTCTACATGTCAAAATACGCTAACAGGATTTTTAGTGAAATTTTCGAGCACCGAAATAATTTTTAACTAATTAAAATCAAAATTGGAATTAATAAATCCCGGGAAAAATCAATTTCTCTCTCCTCCGTCCTTTCCCGCTCTTTTTCCGGCTGTGGGCCGCCGGCCCGAGCCGACGGCCCATCCCCTCCCGCGTGCGCTCAGCCGATCGGCCCGGCCGATCAGCCCAGACCGGGCCGATCCCCCCAGCCGACGCGCCCTCCTCTCTCTCGCGGGCCTGCTGAAGGCTACGGCCCGCCAAACCCTCACGCTCGCAGTTAAGTCCAGTTCGTCTCCCCCTTCTTGCCGGGTCACTGGCAGGTGGGGCCCACCTGTCAGCCCCGTCCCCTACCTCTAGCTGCCCCGCCGCCATTGACGTCGCCTCTGCCCCGCGCGGATCTCGGCCGCCCGTCCCTCCCGCGTGCCCTAAAGGCACCGTCTTAACTTCCCGTCTCTCTCGCCGCCTTCAATCGCCCGCCGCCGCTCCCGCGCCCCTTTATGGTCGGATTTAATCGCCGGTCATTATTTCCCCAAATCGCGCCGGCGAGGAATTGCGCCCTTATCCTGCCGCCGCTGACCTCCCCATCCCCTATTTAAGCACCCCCTCGCCCTCCCCGAGCTCCCCACACCTCCACTCAAGCCTCTCTCTCTCTCCGTCGTTCCCGCGTCGTGCGCCCCTGTTTCGGACTTCGTCGCCGAGGTTCTGCCGTGTGATCCCGCTGCTCCGAGACACTCCGAGCTCCGCCGACTCCTCCCTCCTCCTCGTCGGTGCCCGTGCTACTTCGGCCACCCCTTCCCGAGTGGTTTCGCCGCCTCCCTCACGGTCCGCGCCGTCGTCCCCTTCGACTCCGGTCGCACCACAGTGAGCACTCTTCCCTATTTCCCCTCTTGGCCGAGTGCGCGCCGCCGTCCCCGAGTGCGCACGGCTCCGCCCACGCAAGAGCCACGGTACTCCACCGCCCGCGCCGCCGCCCGAGTGGCGCCGGTCGGTCTCCGGCCACCGTGCGCCATCGCCGGCCGATCGGCGCCGCCCGAACCCCTTCCCGACAGTCCGATCGCGCTGCCGAACCCCTTCCGCCATCCGATCTCGCTCGCAGATCGGGGCCGTCCGTCCCCGGCCCGCGTGGCACACCGCGTGGCCGCCGAGCCGGCGCCCGTGTGCGCCACGTGGTGCGCCGCTCTCCCTCTCGGCCCGTGGACTCGGTCCACCCTGGACCGGTGCTCCCGCGGCCGATGACGCCATCGCTGACGTCAGCCCTAGCGCTGACGCAATTACGGGATTTATCGCGCAATAAATTATTAAGGATTTTCCTATTTTAGTAAAAACACAGATAATCTTCTAAAAATCATATCTTTTCAACCCGACCTCCGTTTTAGCCCATTCAAATTTTATTAAATTCGTAAAAATGCCAAGAAACCATTAAAAATGGTTTTGTTTCCTGTTCTAGTAGCTTTTTAGCCTGTTTTGTTGAAGTGCTTGTTTGCCGTGTAGATCCTGGTAGTCCCTCCGTCCCGGTTTACTTCGAAGTCGTCGCAGAAGTCCCCCAAACCGAAGAGCAAGGCAAGTCATGCTATATTATTGATCATATTGCTCCCATTTTGCTAAAACACCTGTTTTACTCTATGAAATTGCATGTATTTTATGTTGTCATTTCATGGGAAATAATACACCCTATGCTTAGTTTATGCCTTAGGTTTGATACCCCAAACCCTTTGATAAAACTTGGGAAAATAATGTGATTAGATTTCAGGACTAGGTTATGCTTAGCCTGGCTTAGTTTCACTAGCTCACTAAATGGGTCATTTTCTCACTTAATATATATCTCCCGGACTTATGTTCGGAGGATTAATGATTAAAGATTCAGGTGAACCGGACTAATAACTAAAATATGACAAATGGTGGGCTGTGGGCGCTATGGTTTTGGCTAGCGGCGCCCATAGCAATTAAGGACCGGTTCACGGGACCCCTCGAGAGAATGACCGTGCAAACCACAAGCCGAAATGGGTAAGGTAGGTCCCGTAGTGTAGCCTCTCCTAGCTGACGAACCCATCGGCAAGGGTGAGCGGGATGGAGTTTCGCCGGCCCCGGTATAAGGGTTGCTGGGTGCCCGGATTCACCGAGGCACTGGGCTGCCCACTCCCGTGGTCCGGAGTGGGGCGAAACCTTGGTGGGGTTCGCTTGGTTAGAAGGGGGTTATACGAAAGGTCCTATCACAGTTCCCTTTCCGGGGTACCGCAGTGGTATTCCGGCGCACGGGAAACCGTGTTGTGGGGCTGTGTCTTGTGGGTACAGTTGTACACCTCTGATCAGAGTAAATCTATTTGAATAGCCGTGCCCGCGGTGATGGGGCGATCGACCGAGCTCTCCGTGATTAGTCTCACACTTTTACACCCTAAGTTTTGGAACATGACTAGTATAGGTGGATGGTTTGGGCTGTCACAACGTGGGGATAACGTTGGACGGTGTTGGAGTAAAAATGCTTTACTTACTCAATTTACTGTTGGCTTTGTTCAAATTCGTATTGTTTGGAAAAACTCCTGCCGTTTGCGCAAAAGCAAACCTTAGCCGACCTTTGTCTCCCCGCATTCATTCTTCTCCTCTTCCGGCGTGACTTGTTGAGTACGTGGAAGTACTCATCCTTGCTTCTTCACCAGAACCTGAGCCAGAGATTGAAGACGAAGATGAAGTGGAGTAGGCTTTTTCCTGCACTCTGGAAGCTGCCTGTGGAGTGGTCGAAGCCGCGTGGCCAGCGTCAAGCTTGAGCATAGGCCCTTTTTCTTTTTCCGCTGCTCTTTTGTAATCTTTTTGTATTGTTTCTAAGACGTGGAACTGAAATATCAACAATTGTCGTATGTGTACCCTGGCTGGTCCTGGACAGGGATTTTAATACACATATAGCTTTGGAAATTCGGGTCTGAATTTCTGGGCGTGACAACCCCACTGCTACCGGACCCCACCGGTAATACCAAAATTTTGGGAATTTCGAACCGAAATTGCAAACCCTGGGTAGAAACCGATCACGTCGGCTTTCCTTACTAAACTATACGTGGATGCATGAAGCTGACCTCTTCTTCCCCTAATGTCGATGCATATGCAGGACATGTTCGTGGCGGGCTCAGACGCCACGAGCACCCCGATGGAATGGGCCATGGCGGAGCTCATGTCGCACCTGGGCCACATGCACAGACTGTAGGACGAGATCCGGGCGGTGGTCGGTGACGCCAGACGCGTCACGGAGGACCACATGGACAAGCTACCATACCTCAGGGTTGTGCTGAAGGGGACGCTCCGGCTACACCCACTGCTCCCGCTACTGGTGCCACGGGAGACGGTGGCGGACACCGAGATCCTATGCTACCAAGTCGCAGCGTGCACGCGGGTGGTGATCAACGGGTGGGCAATCGGCCGTGACCGGGCGGTGTGGGGGTGTTAACGACCAAATTTGGTAACCAAATCCCTAAGTCCAAGCCAAGATTAACATGAAATCGGATCGGGAAAGTGGTCTGCGTGGGAGCTGAGGCCATGTCGGCTATGACTCAATCGGCTGGAAAGCCAGTCGGTTAAGGTCGAATCGGATATGGATAGCCGATAGCCGATTCTGAGTCAGAGAAGATGGAACCGTTTCCAATAAAGAAGCTTGAAGATAAAAGGAAGATTTGGTTCCCAAATGTTCGTTAAGGTATTGCCATCTATGGATAAAGTCCTATAACGGCAATTGTATCTATAAAATAAGGTTTTGTTTAGATTATTTCCTTTTGTAATGCGACATGGGACTGTATCCCGAGATTTTGTCGTATTTTGAATAGTAGATTAGATAGAAACCGTGTTCTACACGGACTTTGTTGTACTTGGGTATAAATAGGACCCGAGACCTCTAGTAAATGATCATCATCACACATTAATACAACTTCGGCGCATCGCCTCCTATTTTCTTTTAGACGAGTTCTTGATCCGGCTTCGAGCTGCATTGATTCAAACCCCGAATAAGGTAAATTCTCGTCATTAGTAGTTTATTCCGTCGAATCTAGTGCTTATATCGTCATGACACTCTAGGTTTTAATGTTATAAACTGCGCAAGTTACTATATACAGCATATAACTAGAACAATGTCTAGATCTATCTCGCCATCGACTCGTTTCTCTCGGGAGACAGCAACCGACAGAGCTAGATCTAGATGTTGGACTAGGTTATATGTTGTGTCTACCATCTTGAAGGGTTTACATCGGTCTATATAGATCTAATACTATCTTTTTGTACTTAATGTTGCATCATCTATGATCTGTTAAGTCGCTTTTAGAAGTATTTAGATCTATTTGATTAGATGCCTACTTGTAGAGACAGTGCTGGAGTTTCAGCCAGCCTTACCTGTTTTAATAATCTTTTAGCATTATTTACTATTAGATATATTAAAGTTGCCTCTAATATTAAGATCTCAATCTGGTTAAATGCCTTAAGCCAGTATCAGTCTGTCGGCATCAGTCGATAGCCGATTGATCTAGGTTTAACGCATTTAGGTTAGATTGATATCTTTTCATAAGATATATCGGAGTATTAGCCGATTCACGTTAGACCTGCAGCATCGGCTAGGTTATAAACGCATATATTTATTATCTTGATATATATTTAGCTTAAGTAATTCATACTGTCTTGGCACGACCGGTCTATCCCAGTCACTTAAGTTAAATATGCTTTGGGAAGGCAATTATATGCAAGTTGGTTTCTTGAGCCGATCCCGTAGGATCTAACTTTAACCTTAACGCATGTATCTGTTTATTGTTTCTTATTGGTTAGCAGATCAAACCAAATGGCACACCTAGTTCATCATAGGTAGCCAAGGACAGACCTACACTGGAGCTAAGCAGATCTCCCAGGCCAGCGCGTGAGAGAAATTTCTCATCAACACGCTTCTTGGCACGCCCGGTGGGACCATCGACTCGGTTAGAGCATTTTGACAAAGCCGACGTGATGGTTAATGTCAAGAGCCCTGAAATCAGCAAAAAAACACAATTCCTGTCAAGATGGAACAATTGTTGGCCGAGCAATTGGCCGACTACAAGAAGATGGTGGAGGAACTGCAGGCCAACTATCTGCAATCTTTCGCCCGGACCAGGTCTGGGGCCATCCACCAGAAGTACAACTTCAGCATAGATTACTTCAAGGCGTCCTCCTCAAATGACGCAAAAGGAAAACGCAAGATAGAGGAGCCAAAGCAAGAACAAGACGATTCGGATCTGCATACTTTGCAAGACCGGATCGATTCGGCTGTGCATCATGCACTCGTCAATCAAAGTGGCATCTTGGTCAACACCCTGAATAATATGATTGCCACTGTGGTCGATTCCAAGATTGCCGATCAGCTACAGCAGGGGCCAACCTACTTCACGGATGGCCAGTTCCCCAATTACAGGGTTTTGGCAACCCAGAACCGGCCGATCCCGCCTCCGATACAGCCAGGGCCACCAGGAGGAGTCCTCAACCAGCCGACTACAGCCGCATCGGCTTCAAGGCCATCGCCCGTTGTTCTGAACCGGCAACAACCTCCTTCCTAGGAGTAGCTAGCCGTATGTTCAACTTCAATCGGCACCAAGAGCCGGTTGCCAATCTTATTCAAGGGGCACAGTACAATATCGGTGGCCGACAGCTCTTCCCAGATCCGCAGACACCCCCGACGAACTGGCCGCCTCCCGCTGGCAACCCACATCAGTATCAATACCAGGGAGGCCATCAAGACCGGCATTATCGGCCTCAGACACCACCTCAGTATCAGCAAGCACCCATGCAGTATGATCAGTATGAGCCGATACAACAGGTTCAAGACAACAAGACTTGGGCCGATTTGATTGCTGACGTTATGCGCGATCAATTCGGCCTTAAGCCAAAAGATTCTGGGAACATGTATTGATATCCATACCCAAAGCACTTTGAGAGGGTACCATTTCCCAACCGGTACAAGGTCCCAGATTTCTCTAAATTCTTGGGGCAGGACAATACTTCAACATACGAGCACGTCAGTCGATTCTTGGCCCAGTGTGGAGAGGCATCAGCTACAGACGCCCTAAGAGTTCGTCTATTCCCACTCTCACTGTTGAGATCGGCCTTCACTTGGTTTTCTTCATTGCCCTATAACTCTATCGATTCCTCATCTCCCTAAACCTCTGAATGTAGTCCTGAACCGATCTCAAGAAGCAATTTCATAGCTATTTCTAAACCGGCAATCACGAGATGAAATTGTCGGACCTAACAAGCATTAGGCAGAAGCATGAAGAATCGGTTCAGGACTACATTCAGAGGTTTAGGGAGATGAGGAATCAATGTTATAGCTTGGTGCTATCCGATTCCCAGTAGCCGATTTGGCTTTCCACGGACTACTGCCGCTGATCCGTGAAAGGTTTTCGGCTCAAGACTTCGACAGCCTAGCCCACTTGGCGCAAAAGGTGACGACCCACGAACAACGATTTCAGGAATCAAGGAAGGCCGTCAAGAAGGTTGCCCACGTCATTGTCGAATCTGATTTAGAAATAAGCGACGATGACGCAGAAGTTGCTGCAGCCGAATGGACCAAAAATAAAAAGGCCATCGTCTGCCAATGGCTGCTGAAAACGGCTAAGGAAGAGAAGTACGACTTCGACATCACCAAGGCCGAGAAGATCTTTGATTTATTGCTGAAGGAGAAGCAGATTCAGCTTCCTCCTAACCACACGATCCCATCAGCTGAAGAACTCAAAAAGAAGAAGTACTGCAAGTGACACAACTCCACCTCTTATAGCACTAACGATTGTAAAGTTTTCAGGCAGAAAATCCAATCGGTAATTGAGGCCGGGAAGCTCAAGTTTGCCGATTCACCTCGGCTGATGAAAGTGGATGGAAACCCCTTCCCGGTCAACATGGTTCAAGCCTGCCCCAGGCGAGCTAATCGACAAAACAGAGTGGCGTACAGCTTAGCCGAAACTCTCGAGGGGGTCAAGGCAGAGAAGAGGACGACTGGAGACCAATCTGCACCAATTAACATGGTGTGTCCCACTGGCCGATCGGCTAACCGACAGCCGATCCGTATGGATAGCCAACGCCGCTTTCAGCAATGGTTTTGGCAGGAAGAAGAAGCCCGGCGTAGCAGGCCTTATGTGAGGGAGCCCGAGGTTACAAGCTTCCATTACATTAGGCATCACAACAACTTGATCCGCAATGGCGGTGCGAGTTTTTTCGATTCTGTTGGGAGTCGGGGATTAAGCTGCCAATGATAGACAACTTCTCGGCCTGCAATGAGTATCGCGAGGACGAGTACAGGGACCCACCAATGCGCAGCCCTGCTCAATTCGTCCCCAGGGCCGTACAGCTAAAACAAGGGCGACAGTCAGTGTACGATCGGCTCGGGCCAATTCACCAGGACTTCTTCGAAGATGAAGAAGATAATGATGAGGAATATGACGAAGAAGCAGCCGATGATGAGCAATTGGCTAATCCACAATGGTGCCCCTCGAACCTGTTCACCAAGACGCAAAAAAGAAGAATTCAAAGGCTGAAGAGCGAAGGGTAGGAGGAGGAGGTTCGACAATTGATTCAGCATCAGTGCCGTCAGCAGGGCAGGAAACAGTGGAGGCCCAAGAAAAAAATGCCTCAGCCGACGCAAACCCGACCGATGAAAGCGCAGCCGACCAAGCCAGAAGGGCGGCTAAAAGGAAAAGGAAAGGCTTCGCATCGGTCAATATGGTTTTCATATTGCCCCGAATTTGGCGCTCCCGAGGCCGATGCATAATGTCGAAGACACCATGGCAAAGTTGGCCCTGTCCCCAGATCAAGCTATCTTCGAGAAACTAGAGGGGACTGAGAATCAACACCTTAAACCACTCTACGTGAAGGGATTCATTAATGGAAAGCCGATGTCCAAAATGCTGGTCGATGGGGGGGGGTTGCAGTCAATCTCATGCCCTATGCCACTTTTCGCAAGCTGGGCAATGGAGCCGAAGATCTAATCAAGATGAACATGGTACTTAAAGACTTCGGCGGCAATCCATCAGAGGCCAAGGGTGTGCTTAATGTCGAGCTGACCATCGACAGCAAAACCGTGCCCACAACATTCTTTGTCATCGATGGAAAGGGATCTTACAGCCTGCTACTTGGTAGGGGCTGGATTCACGCAAACTGTTGCGTCCCTTCCACAATGCATCAAAGTCTGATCCAATGGCAAGGCGACAAGGTTGAAATTGTGCCAGCCGATAGGTCAGTGAGCGTTGCTAACGTCGATTTGCCACTTTGGGAAATCGACGGTATTGATTGTCTGTCCGGCAAAGTTTGGCAAGCTGATTTTCTAAAGGTGTCCGATTCTACCATACAGCCTATTGGAGACGAAGAGCCCCAATTATTACTTTGAGGGTGTCGTGGAGGGCTCGAGCGTCTACGGCAAGGACACCGCGGACGACGATGATGGCAAGCTTGGGCAAGGGTTTATGTCGGCCGACGAGCTAGAATAAATAGATATCAGCTCTGGAGATAGGCCTAGGCCGACATATATTAGTAAAAATTTGTCTTCTCATTGTAGATCCCAGCTTATTGATTTATTAAAGAAATATAAAGATTGTTTTGCTTGGGAGTACTTCGAGATGCTTGGTCTTAGCCCATCCATTGTTGTGCATCGGCTGCCTATCAAGCCGGGGTATCGGCCATTCAAATAGTCTCCTAGGAGATTTAAGGCCGATATGTATGATGCAATAAAAGCCAAAATCACTCGGCTACATGATGCTGGATTCATTCGGCCCTGCCGATATGCCGAGTGGGTCTTGAATATTGTTCCAGTAATGAAGAAGAACGGCAAACTTAGGGTGTGTATCGATTTCAGGGACTTAAACAAGGCTACCCCTAAGGACGAGTACCCAATGCCCATAGCCGATTTACTAGTGGATGCTGCTTCTGGCCACAAGATAATAAGTTTCATGGATGGTAATGCAGGTTACAATTAAATTTTTATGACCGAAGAAGACATTCATAAGACTACTTTCAGATGCCCAGGAGCAATCGGATTGTATGAATGGGTTGTCATCACATTTGGGTTGAAGAATGTTGGAGCAACTTATCAAAGGGCCATGAATTACATTTTCCATGATATGATCGGCTCCCTGGTAGAGATTTACATCGATGATGTCATTGTCAAGTCAAGAGAAGCAGAAAATCACGTAGCCGATCTTAGACAGGTTTTGGAGCGAACAAGGAAATATGGTCTCAAGATGAATCCACTGAAGTGCGCGTTCGGCGTGTCGGCCGGGCAATTTTTAGGGTTTCTTGTTCATGAGAGGGGGATCGAAGTTACACCAAGGAGCATCAATGCTATCAAGACGATACAACCTCCGAAGGACAAGAAGCAACTCAATCTCTGATTGGCAAAATCAACTTCATCAGGCGATTCATAGCCAATCTTTCAGAAAAGATGGAGCCGTTCACACCATTGCTTCAGCTTAAGGCCGATCAAGCATTCACTTGGGGGGTAGAGCTGCAGAAAGCATTGGACAACATCAAGAAATATTTAAGCTCACCTTCAGTTCTGGTTTCTCCACAAAAAGGGATACCATTCAAGTTATATCTATCAGCTGACGATAAGTCAATCGACTCAGTCTTGATCCAAGAGGTCGAAGGGAAGGAAAAGGCCATCTTTTATCTTAGTCGACGGCTATTGGATGCAGAAACAAGGTATTCACCAGTGAAGAAATTGTGCCTTTGCCTGTATTTTTCATGTACCAAGTTAAGGCATTATTTGTTGTCCAATGAGTGCACAATAATATGCAAAGCCAATGTAGTTAAATATATGCTGTCGGCTTCAGTGTTAAAAGGATGAGTTGGAAAATTGATTTTTGCCTTGACAGAGTTTGATTTAAGATACCAGGCACCCAGGGTCGTTAAAGGACAAGCTATAGCCTATTTTATAGTGGAACATAGAAATGATTCAATCGGCTCAGTGAAAATTATGCCTTGGACTTTGACGTTTGATGGCTCGGTTTGCACGAGTGGATGCGGTATTGGCTTGGTAATTATATCCCCAAGGGGGGCAAGTTTTGCATTCGCATTCTCAATCAACCCCCATGCCACAAACAACCAAGCCGAATACGAGACAGTGCTCAAAGGATTGCATCTTCTCAAGGAAGTCAAAGTCGACGCCGTCGAAATCATGGGGGACTCACTATTGGTCATCAGCCAGTTGTCGGGAGAATATGAGTGCAAAAATGACGCACTGATGGTCTACTATCAACGATGCCGAGAATTGATGGACATCTTTTGGCTAGTTACATTGAAGCATATCCCCAGGAAACAGAATGCAGAAGCCAATAATTTAATTCAAGGGGCATCGGGTTACAAGCCGATGAAAAAAGATATTGAGATAGAGATTGCCACCATAACAGCCGACGAATAGAGGTTTGAAGTCTACGGTTATTTACAGAATCCTTCCCAGTCGGCTTCAAGGAAATTGCGCTACAAGGCTTTAAGATATGTCTTGCTCGATGGAGATTTATACTATCGGACGATTGATGGCGTGCTACTCAAGTGTCTTAGTGCCGATCAAGCCAAGGTGGCTATCAGAGAAGTGCATGAAGGGATCTGTGGCACGCACCAATCGGCTCATAAGATGAAGTGGCTACTGCGAAGAACAGGGTATTTTTGGCTGATGATGCTGGAGGATTATTTCAAGTACTACAAGGTCTGCCAGGATTGTCAGAAACTCGGAGCTATACAAAGGGCACTAGCATCGGCTATGAACTCAATAATAAAGCCTTGGCCGTTCAGAGATTGGGGAATCGACATGATCGGCCAGATCAACCCACCCTCGAGCAAGGGACACAAATTCATACTGGTGGCAACAGATTATTTCACAAAGTGGGTGGAAGCAATTCCTTTAAAGAAGGTTGATTCAAAGGACGCAATCGAGTTTGTTAAAGAACACATCGTGTACCGATTCGACGTTTCTCAATCAATAACAACAGATCAGGGATCTATCTTTGTTTTGGATGAGTTTGTTCAGTTTGTCGATGACATGGGAATCAAGTTACTCAATTCTTCGCCGTATTATGCTCAGGCCAACGGGCAAGCAGAGGCTTCAAACAAGAGCTTGATCAAGCTGATAAAGAGGAAGATTTCTGAATATCCCAAGCAATGGCATAGCCGATTAGTCGAATCACTTTGTGTCGAAACTTGGTTTCGGCAATATATTTTATGGGGTCGCAGTCGAGATCACCAAGCACAATGGGTTAGAAAGAGAAGAAGATTTAGACAGGTTCAGGCCCTCTCGTGAGGTAATACCCTACTCCTGTTTCGGTGGATTCGATCCGCCGAGTGTCTTTATTGATCTCGTGATCTAAAGCTCTCGCTTATGAAGTCTAAGATCTTTGATCTCCTATTGGAATATCCCTCAAGGGACGCCCCTTACCCCCCTTATATAGTCTTGGGAGGAAGGGTTTACAAGTCGGAAACCCTATCTTACTCTAAGTAGGTTTCCTCAATCTTACCAAACCGTGACTATAGGTCGATTGCCTTATCTCTATCGGCAACCGTAACACCTAAGTCAAGCTCGGCTTATAGATATAGCGGCGCAATCTATCCCTACCTCCATGGATAAGCTTGCCATGTGGATACCCGATTGCCACAATCTCCACAGTAGCCCCGAGTCCTTTTCGCGACGAGACAACTCAGCTTCAAACCAAAGCGTAACTCAATCAAAAATCTCTTTGACCGAGTGCTTTTGGCGCCGAGTGATTTCATCATCTCTGCCTGAATCTTCCCGAGTGGCTCCAAAGACTGTGAAGGGCTGGAAAAAATATACATAAAAATTCTCAAAAAATAAATATCTAGGTGCATCTCCGATGCACCTAATTATAGGTGTAGCCCCCGACTATGTGGTTAGTCAAAAATAGACTAAGCATATAGTCAAGAACTATATAAAAAATTATTCTTATGTAGATGCCTAGCTCATGCTAAAGCAATCATAGAAATCTCATTACTCGGCAAGTTCATACTCAACCGAGTGAATTTGCCCGAGTCATCTCGAACAAATAATTCAATCATCCCTCTTGGGTAAAAAGCACTCGAAAACTCTTGCTCAACCGAGTGGATTCGCCCGAGTAATCCCGAATAATAACTCAATCAACCCTAGCGGGTAAAAGCACTCGGTAAGCTCATGCTTATCCGAGTAGATCCGCCCGAGTCATCCCGAACAAAAACTTTAATCATCCCTCATGGGAAATAAATTCTTTCAATCATATGAAAAATATGACCAAGTTATTAAACAGCTTTTGCCATAATACTGGTCTCAATCTTATAAAGATCTTCACCAAGGTGGAAAATAAACAAGATCGGCAAGATTACCCGACCAAATGCCAAAAACCAAACAACCCTTGTTCACCAAGGCGGCTATAAAAACTCGCTGTTGGTCACCTTCCAAATTGCATCGTGCCAACTTCTCATGAAGTTAAGCAAACCGCGGTATGGAAGGATCTTTTAAGGTATTGGGCACTCGGACACGCGCATATTGCCGTGGCAAATCTGCTTAAGCTCATCCGCTTAAGTCCCTAAGGACACGTATCGGACCACACCTTAGCCGGGCCGTAGATTTTCTTATGGGCTCGGCCCACTCACCGAAAACCTAGCGCAACCCTCAAATCTTTCTTTATAAAGACACGAGGTCGTCCCCGCCTCTTCATCTTCCAAAATTCCCCTTCTCGCAATACTGTTCATCGCTTCATTGCGGAGAACCCTAGGCTTGCGCACTTCTCAGTCCATCCGCCAAGAAGCTCGCTTGCCGCGACAACTAGCTCCTGCAACCAAAACTCCCACATCTTTCGCCCAAGATCCAACCTTTCTCAGCCAGATCCGCTCCTCATCAACCTCGATCTCATGGCGGAAGAGAAGAATATTCCGTTCGACCAATGGGCCACCTCGGATGTGAGGGAATACACCCTCAAGGAGATGGTGAAGCACGGCGTGCTTCCGCCCAAGGAACTAGTGGGATGGCGCCCGGCGGGGAGGACTTCCCGACCCCAAACACCGGTGAGCTCGTTGTCTTTACCTCCTTTTTCTATTGCAGATTCAGTCTTCCCACCTCCGAATTCTTTCGGGGGCTTTTGGACTATTATGGTCTTCAAATATACCATCTAAACCCCAACTCGATGCTTCACATAGCACTCTTCATTCATGTATGTGAAGCCTTCCTTGGCATTCTTCCTCACTTCAATCTGTTTCGTCGTATGTTCTACCGAAACCCCATCCGAACAAGGACCATCCTTGTGTCGTTGGCGGGGCAGCTTCCGGCTTCGCGGACCTCTCCGCAAAGACTACTTCTCTCTCCCTTGAAATCCTCGAACAAAGGCGGCACTCGAACCGGTTCTACATCGCAATCTTGAACCCACCTCCCTTCCTTTGTCGGTCTTCCTCCTGTCCCCAAACCATCTTGGAGCACCGTCCCGTAGCCCAAGAATGGGATGAGGCCAACGATCTGCTCGCGAAGATCCGCGATGAAGAAAAGGAACCTTCGCGGGAACAAATCACTCGGCACTTCATCGTGCCGACGGCGCCAATCGTGGAGCGGTCGAAGCCGGCCTTCGAGTACGAAGGCGGAACAGACTTCGGGAGGACCGGATCCGCTCACTTACGAGATCCCGAAGATCCGGATGTACAAACTCTTCTCATCCGGATCTCGCCGAGCGAGCCCTCATACTACCGCCTTCCATTCAGCATCCATCGACCTCCTCCTCCGGTAAGCCGATTGATTGCTCTATATTATCTTTCGATCTTGACGTCTTGTCGCTTAATGTTGCACTTTCCTTGTCTGCAGAAAACGCCTCCATCACCTCCAAGCCATATAAGATGGCTCATGATGACGCGCAGCATCGCCCCGCTAAGAAGCCGACTGGCGGGATAAAAATCCAAGCTGATCCAGTCGGGAAGCGGGCGGCGCCGAGTGAGGACTCGAACAAGCGCGCAAGCAAAGGCGGCTGATCATCGAGGACTCGGATGACGACGTCCCGGCTCCTCCGGTCGAGATTCCGCCTCTAAGGCGATCGCCGCGACCGCACCGAAGATCCGCCGATCAACCGTAAAGCTCGAAACCAAAGTCCCGAGCTCTTTCATAGAAAACTTTTCTTTATCTTCGCGTATTTACTTGTGCAGAAGCCCAGGATATAGATCCTGTCGGAGGGGATGAAGGGCCGACCCGCCGCTGCTCCGAAGCGCCAAGGCCGTCGAGCCAAAACCCGAGCCCGCAACCAAGTGCGAGCGTTCGAGAAGCACCCTTCTCCTCGAAGGAGAGCGCCCCCAGGGAAGAGCCCCCGACTGCCAGCCGGGATATCCCGACTGGAAACCAGTCGGCTGCCGGGAAGCCCACGACTGCGGCCCGAGCGCCCCCGACTGAGGGTCACTCGGCACGAGTCCGAAGAAGAAGAAGGGCCCGCGCCCCACCTAGGCGGCGCCACCGAAACCGGTGAGATTTGCTTCGGAACTTTCCTTTGTTCTTTCAATTTTGAATCTTTCATGTCTTCATTGGTCTTTCTTATTTGCCACCACGGTAGAAGAGATCCCTGGTTACGCTTCGAGACCGGTTCCTCCGATCGAATCGAGTGGCGGGACTCGAAGGCGAGAGACAGGGCATCATCCTCGACCGGCAGTGAAAAGGATGAAAGGGATGCCCTCGTCGAGAGCCCGAACGTGGCGACCCGACCGCTCAACGTAAGCCTTCATCTTTCTTTTGATTATATCTTCGTTATCCTTCGGTCGATCATCCTTCCGCCCTTGCATGCGAAAGAATATTGCCGCTCAATGGCAAAATCCGAGGTGCCGGAAAAGCCGGTGCCTCACTTAAGCTCCTTGGAGGACGTTCGGCACAGTGAAGGTCACTCGGGAGGAGGCCGCTTCAAGGGAGGCCGCTTTAAGGAAGGAGGTCTCGGAGCTTCGAGAAGCGAACCTCGACCTCCGCGGATCAATCGGAAGTAAGCCTGCCTCTCTCAGCTTCATCGTGATTCTTTTGTTGATCTTGTCCATTGATAATCCTCTTTCGTTGTAGAAAATTCTTCGGAGGTCCACTCGCTTCAAGTCCAACTGGAAGCGGTCAGCCTCGACAAGGCCGAGATGGAGGCCGAATTTGAAGGTAACCTTCTCTGAAGTTGAATTTCATGTGCTGCTTCATTCCCGAGTGCCTTGACTGATCTAGGACTCCTTGCAGCTTATAAGATAAAGACCCGAGCCCAGTATGACGTCTTACTCGGGCGGATCAAATCCAGCGACGAGATACGGGAAGAGGTCGCCAATGCCGCCGCACCAATCTTGACAGCCTTGTTTGATCAAGGGGTTGGGGCCAGCTCGCTGGAGCCAATCGAGATCTTCGACAAGCTCCGGCTGGCTCCCGAGCAGTATCTGAAGAACATCACCGAAGCAGCCAACATGGGGGGGTCTGGCTCTTGCACGACCAAGTCCCTCTACCCCGAGTGGATATTCATTCAATCGGGAGGGCTTCGCCGAGGGGACAACGACGAGCAGGCCTTAGATATGCTCGCGAGGCGCAGAGGCGGCGAAGAAGATCTCTTTAGATGTAGTAAACAATTTTAAACTCGAACCGTATTTTGATGTCGTGTAATCGCAACACTCTTGTCATGAAATCTATGTGCTTATTTTTAGTTTATTTATGTCAATGCCTTGATTCGAGCCTTTGCGTGAAATTTCTTAAGTAGTTTTCGTCATTCGTCACCAAGCCTAGGCTTGATTAGGTCATCGGAAAACTCTCGGTCCTTAGACACCGAGCTCGAGTCGAAGGACATTAAACAATGATAAACCAAATTATGCACAAAAATTTTGACGAGGAAAATTCGAGCTTTATTGATATGTGTATCAGCCCCGACCGCTAGCTCAAGAAGTCATCTTGCTTGAGGTTGGCAAAGAAAAACATGAGGCCTTAGCCGATTAGGCGTAAAACCGCCGAAGATGTTCAATGTTCCAGAGTTCTCCACCATAGACCCGTCCTCGCGCTTTAGCCGGTAGGCACCAGCCGAGTCACTTCAGCGATTATATAGGGTCCTTCCCATAAGGGAGATAACTTGTGTCGGTCCTTGGTGGTCTGGATCTTGCGTAGGACCAGTCGCCAACAATGAAAGCTCGTGCTCGCACGTTGCGACCGTGGTATCTTCGAGCCCTTGAAGGTATTTGGCCGACCGGATGAGGGCGCCTCGCGGGCCTCTTCCAATCGGGTGAGGTCATCCACTCGCCGATGTCGTAGCGTTCATCGTTGAAGCTGCGACCGGAGGGATTCAAACTCCATCTCATTTGGCAACATGGCTTCGCGCCATAGACCGAAAGAAAGGAGTTTGGCCGGTGGCCCGACCGGTGTAGTTCGCAGCGACCATAGAACCGAGGAAGTTCTTGGACCCACTTGCCGGCGTAAGGGCTTAGCCGGTCGAAGACGCGAGCCTTGATGCCTTGAAGGACCATGCCGTTTGCTCGCTCGACTTGCCCATTGCTTTTGGGGTGAGCTACCGATGCGTAGCGATCTTGATTCCGAAGTCTTCGCAGAATTCCTTGAAGATGCCTCCCGTGAATTGAGTCCCATTATCGGTTATGATTCTGTTTGGGACGCCGAAGCGGTGCACGATGTTGAGGAAAAATCCCGTGCTTTGTCGCAGTGATTGTGGCGACGGCTTGGCTTCAATCCACTTGGAGAACTTGTCGATTGCGACGAAGAGGTGTGTGAAACCTCCGGGCTTTCTTGAAAGGGCCAACCATGTCCACCCCATACCGCGAACGGCCAGAAAGTGGGATTGTTTGAAGCTCCGGGCCGGGACATGGCTTTGTCGGGCAAAGAACGGCAGCCTTCGAGTTCTTACGACTTTATCCGCGTCGGAGACCACGGTAAGCCGAAAAATCCTTGTCTCGTAAGCTTTGCCGACCGAGTGCGTGCCGCCGCGTGGCTTCCGCATATGCCCGAGTGGATATCTTGGAGTAATTGTTTCCTTCTTCGGGTGTGATGCACCTCATTAGAATTCCGAGGGGCTTCTCTTGTATAAATCGGAGTCGACCATGACGTACGCTTGGCAACGACGCCGGACGCGTTCTGCTTCATCCCGGTCATCCGGCAGCTCTTGCTGAGTTAGAAATTTGATGAGCGGCGTCCTCCAGTCGGTATCGATCATGGTGACTTCGTTCGTGGTTTGCTCGTTGGAAGCTGTCTTTGCGCTGACGGTTGGCTCGTAAAGATGTTCGACAAAGACATCTGTTGGAGCAGCTTCGCGCTTAGATCCGAACTGCGCTAGCTCATCGGCAGCTTCGTTGTTGTGTCTCAGGACATGTGAGAGTTCGAGTCCGTCAAACTTGTCCTCAAGCTTGCGGACCTCTTGTCGGTAGGCCTCCATAGTGTCGTTTAAGCAAGACCAGTCTTTCATCACTTGATTGACGACCAGGGGAGTCGCCTTTCACAATAAGTCGACGAATCCCGAGTGAGACGCAAGGCGCATCCATGTAAGAGAGCTTCGTATTCGGCGACGTTGTGTGAGGCGGAGAAGTGGAGGTGAAGGGCGTATCTTAGCCTTTCCCCGGTCGGGAGATCAGCACAACTCCTGCTCCCAAGCCAGTGATCCTCTTGGATCCGTCGAAGTGCATGGTCCAGTGTTGGAGGTCTTCCCGAGGTACGTGCTCTTGCTGTTCAGTCCACTCGGCCAGGAAGTCCGCTAAGGCTTGTGACTTAATGGACGTCCTGGGCTTAAAAGTTAAGTCCAGCGGCATCAATTCCAGGGCCCACTTGGCGATGCGCCCGGTTGCCTCGCGGTTGTGGATGACGTCGCCGAGTGGAAAAGAGGTGATGACGGTGACCGAGTGACCACCGAAAGTAGTGTGCCAATTTCCTCGCGGTTATTAGAACACCATAAAGTAATTTTTGTACCGGGGTATCGGGTTTTGGCTCCGCCAATACTTGCCGACAAAGTAAATTGGTCTTTGGATCTTCGGGCCCGTCCTTCTTCTTCTCGTTCAACCACAAGGACCGTGCCGACCACTTGGTGAGTGGCTGAAACGTCTGCAAGAGGGGTTCCCGGGCCGAGGTGAAGCTAGGACGGGTGGCGTGGTAAGGAACTCTTTGAAGTCTTCAAAGGCCTTGTCGCCTTCGTGGTCCACTGGAAGTCGTCTGTCTTCTTCAGCAGTTTGAAGAAGGGCATGCCTCGCTCGCCGAGTCGGGATATGAAACGGCTTAGCGCCGCCATGCAGCCAGTGAGCTTTTGGACGTCTTTCTGATTACTCGGGGGCTTCATGTTTAAGATGGCGTTGATCTTCTCGGGTTTGCTTCAATGCCGCGATGTGATACCATGAAGCCGAGCGCTTTGCCCGATGGGACGCCGAAGGTGCACTTCTCCGGTTCAACTTCATTCAAGGCCCGGATGTTTGCAAAGGTTTCTTCTAAGTCGGCGATCAGGTCTTCTTTCTGCTTGGTCTTGATGACAACATCGTCGACATAAGCTTCAACGTTTTTGCCGATCTGCGTCTGGAAGCATCTTTGGATCATGCGTTGGTATGTAGCTCCGGCGTTCTTCAAGCCGAAAGGCATGGTGATGTGCAGAGGCCCCGAACGGCGTGATGAAAGATGTCTTCAAGCGTGGATTCTTTCAAACTGATCCGTGATAGCCCGAGTAACAATCCAAGAAGCTCGGGAGTTCGCAGCCGGCGTTGAGTCGACAACTTGATCGATGCGAGGTAGCCCGAATGGATCTTTGGGGCAGGCTTTGTTGAGGTCGGTGTAATCGACGCACATGCGCCATTGCCCCGTCTTCTTGCGGACCAAGACTGGATTGGCTAGCCGTCGGGATGAAGGACTTCTTTAATGAAGCCGGCAGCCAAGAGCTTTGCGAGTTCTTCTTTGATCGCGTCTTTTCGATCCCGTGCGAACTCGCGTAATCGTTGTTTAATTGGTTTGGCGTCATCTTTGACGTTCGAGAGTGCTCGATCACCTCCCTAGGAATTCCAGCATATCGGATGGTTTCCAAGCAAAAACATCTTTATTATTTTGGAGGAAGGTGATGAGCGCGCTTTCCTATTTAGGATCTAGGTCGGCGCCGATTACAGCGCCTTGGAGGGATCGGACGAATCAAGCGAGATCTTTTTGGTCTTGGCGTCGCCGGATCCCGATTTGGCTATCTTCTTCGCGGGGACTTCGTCCTCTGCCGGTTGATGCAGCCAATCGGACTTCTTGTTGGCCACGTAATCTCTCTCGAGATTGGGCCATGTCGCAGCTCTCCTTGTCGCAGTGAAAGCTTGCTTCACATCGTTGCGAAGGGTGATGACGCCGTTGGGACCCGGCATCTTCATGCAAAGATAGGTGTAGTGAGGGATCGCCATGAACTTGGCAAGCGCAGCCTTCCGATGATGGCATGATATGCCGTTTAAGTCGGCCACCTCGAAGGTGACGTTCTCCGTTCGGAAATTCTCTCGGGCTCCGAAGGTGACTGGGAGAGAGATATGCCCGAGTGGTGTTGAAGATAGCCCGGATAACTCCGTGGAAGGGGCTGAGCTTGCTTTGAGTTCGGCCCTTGGGATCCGCATTTCATCCATAGTCTTGGCAAACAGATGTTGAGGGCGCTGCCCCGTCGATGAGGACGCGCTTAAGCCCGATGTTGCGGACTACGGGGTCCGGGACGAGTGGATAGCGTCCCGGTGGACCACTCGGTCGGATGATCCGAGCGGTCAAAAGTGATGGCCACTTCCGACCATCGCAGATATCGAGGGACTTCGGGTTGAGCCGCGTTGACCTCCCGCCGCTAGCTTTTGTTTCCTCTTGGATTCATAGGCTAACGGGCCCCGAAGATGTGGTTGAGCTCCCCACCGGATCTTGAAAAGGTTCGGCATTCTCGCCGCGTTGTTCTTCTTGGCGCCGGACGGGCCAGCCTCGTCATCGGCTTCTTGTTGAGCTGCGCCGCGCATCGTTCTCCGCTTGTAGATAAAGCGCTTTTGCCGCGTGCTTGTGATTCGGATGGTGGGTGCACTGGCGTTCATGATGACGTCGTAGGCGGCGACTCGGGGCGGCGTCGAGTATTGGAGGTTGCGGCCACGTGGTCTTCGATCGGCGCTTGCGATCTTTCGGGCCCGTTGCCGTTGTTGCCGCCATCCTTCTTAGGATTTCGGCTTCCTCCGCTTGCTTGTCCTCTCTTCGTCGGGCCGATCTTGACGGGCGGCCTTGATGGCGTCGTTTGATTTGGCGTATGAATTCGCCGTCTCAAACATCCGCTTCACCGTCTTCGGTGGCTTGCGTCCGAACTTGCCGATAAGCAGCTCATCACGGACTCCCTTCTGGAAGGCGGCGATGATGATGTCATCGGTGATGTTCGGGATCTTGTTGCGCTTCTCGGAGAAGCGACGAATGTAATCCTTCAGAGGCTCGTCCGGCTTCGGATGACATTGTAAAGGTCGAAGTGCGTGCCGGGCCTCTCGAAGGTGCCTTGGAAGTTGGCGATGAAGTGGTCCCTCGCTCGCTCCACGAGCCGATTGAGCCTCTTGGCAGGCTGGTGAGCCAATTTCTGGCCGAGTTTGCGAGGGCCACGGGCAGGTAGTTCGCCATGGCTTTGTTGTCGCCACCTGCAGCTCGGATGGCAAGGGTATATACAGTTAACCAAGACTCGGGGTCGGTTTTGCCATCGTACCTTTCTATCCCGGTGGGCTTAAAACCACTCGGCCAATGCACTCGGCGGAGCTCCCGAGTGAAGGCCGGTACTCCATCGTCGCCGCTATCGGGTGATCCCTCCGATCTTCCCGAGTGCGACGGTCGCGCTCTTGGTAGCGACGGTCGAGGACTTCCCGCGAGATCACTCGGCGGGGTCTTCGTTGGCTGGTTGGGTAGCCTGGAGCTGTTGCGGTGGACTCGGTGGTGGACAGGTGGACGTCCATGTCGTTTGCGGCGGGAGTCGACCGTCTGCTCTTGGTGCCTCGGCGTGGACTCGGGAGGTGGGCCTCTTGGCCTAGTTGACGACCGAGCCGGCTCGGGCCTCCTATAGTCTCCCGACCTTAGGGGTGGGAGCCGGCTCTTGTCGCGTTTCGGCCACGGATTCGTCGGCCTTCTTGCCGAAGTGGTGGGAGGGCCGTTAGCCGTGGCGGCAACGATGGTCTTGATCTTATCCAAGATAGGAGTCACGTTGGCCGGAGCCGTCTCTATGACGGTATCCAAGAGCGTGAGTGCGGCGACATGCTTCCTGCGTGGCGTCTGGAAGACATTGGTGTTGCGAACCCGTGTTTGGAGGATGGCCTCCGGCGGATCGTCCAGTGCACGCGAGATCCTCGCTTCCTTTTATCGGCCTCGTCTTTGCGTTGTTTGTCTTCTTCGGTGTCTTGCGTTCGAGCTCCACTCGCTCGCTCTTCTTCGGCAAGCCTTCGGCCAAGGCCGAGTCGGACTCATCCGGCTCGGCCATGAGGACGTCCGAAGCACTTCGGCTCGCATCCATATGGCGGTCGGAGTTGTCGGCTTCGTCGAGGGGATGCCGTAGAGATTGTCAAAGCCGGCGGAGCTAAGGTATCCGTTGAGCTCGAAGATGAACAGGAGCCAAAGGACGGGAGGATGACGCGACCTCCCTTGATCCCGGTAACCCGGATCTGGATTGTTCCGTCCGAGTCGGAGCTTGGGGATCGGCTCTTCCGAGTGGATCCTCGCCAACTCGGGAGAGCGATTTGTCAGATCTTGGCGACGTTTGGTAACCCAAACGGCACCGAAAGGTCTTCGCCGAGTAGATTGCTTCCGTCGGGAGGCAAGAAGATTGGCGCAGATCTCGGCGGCATTCGGTAATCCGAATGGCGCCGAGTGAAGTCCGTCATCGGAAAAGGTGGATCGCATCTTGGTCTTCAAGATGTTGTCGAAGATCTCGCGCTGTTGGAGAGCCGAACGGCGCCGAGTGGGTTGTTCCCTCCGACCGGTTCGAATCCGAGTCGAGGGAGGAGTCGCCGACGGTTGGCGGCGAAGTCGCCGAGTCTTGAAGGAGATCCCATCACGCTTGTCGGCGAGATTGTTGAAGAAGTCTCGACGCGCGCCCCTACTCGCGCGCCAACCGCGCGAAACTTGGTTTCGGCAATATATTTTATGGGGTCGCAATCGAGATCACCAAGCACAATGGGTTAGAAAGAGAAGAAGATTTAGACGGGTTCGGGCCCTCTCGTGAGGTAATACCCTACTCTGTTTCGGTGGATTCGATCCGCCGAGTGTCTTTATTGATCTCGTGATCTAAAGCTCTCGCTTATGAAGTCTAAGATCTTTGATCTCCTATTGGAATATCCCTCAAGGGACGCCCTTACCCCCTTATATAGTCTTGGGAGGAAGGGTTTACAAGTCGGAAACCCTATCTTACTCTAAGTAGGTTTCCTCAATCTTACCAAACCGTGACTATAGGCCGATTGCCTTATCTCTATCGGCAACCGTAACACCTAAGTCAAGCTCGGCTTATAGATATAGCAGGCGCAATCTATCCCTACCTCCAGTCGGATAAGCTTGCCATGTGGATACCCGATTGCCACAATCTCCACACTTTGGGCCTATCGGATGGCTTGCCACGGATCTATCCAAATTCCTCCATATAAACTAGTCTATGGGCACGAAGCAGTCTTACCATGGGAAAACATCATTGGCTCTAGAAGAATTCAGTTACAAGATCAGCTTACAGCCGATGATTACTATAATCTGATGGTAGATGAATTAGAAGACCTAGTTCTGTCACGGATGAGGGCCTTGGAAAAAGTGACTAAGGATAAGGAATGAGTAACATGTCATTATAACAAGAAAGTTGTGCCTAAATCATTTGAAGAAGGCAAACACGTTTGGAAGCTGATATTGCCGATTGGATCAAGAGAATAGAAGTGGTCGCCAAATTGGGAAGGGCCTTTTAAGATCCACAAATGCGTCTCTAAAGGAGCCTACATGTTGGAAGGATTGGACGGAGAGGTGTTTGGGAGGGCTCTAAACGGCAAGTATTTAAAAAAATACTACCCAAGTGTTGTGACCAATTCATGATTCGGCTGTGTTTCTGTCGATTCATGCTAGCCGATGTTTGTGTCACACAAGCATCGCCTCTAGTACATTTTTACGCTAAGGTTTTTCCCTACTGTTCTCAATCGGCTACATTTGGCCGACAACGGCAGAGTTAGTGGATTAGATAATTTTGTTAATTCTGAAGGACATCATCAACAAAATTAGGGGGCACATATATACACGAGCCAGGTATTAGACATCAAGTAGGCAGACGGCAAGACGGCAAGAATTTTTCAAATTTTTGACTATGACAACGACAGGATTAATGAGA
Organism: Oryza australiensis; assembly: GCA_019925245.2. NCBI lineage: Eukaryota > Viridiplantae > Streptophyta > Magnoliopsida > Poales > Poaceae > Oryza > Oryza australiensis. The sequence goes on along the minus strand of JAIFGZ020000265.1, from coordinate 2,095,637 downwards.
TCGGCAATCATGCATTACATCAGGACAGTGTAAGCCGATTACAAAAAGATTGACCACGTAGGCCGATTACAAAAATAGTTGGACTTATAGTTTGTACCCTAGCAGACTATTACAATCAGCTCATTGCTTAAGGAAATCTGCTATGGTCGACAATGCCTTGCGTCGGATTTCATCAACCTCTTCAATTTTCTTAGCGTCGGCTGTGTCAGTCCAGGTCACCAGCTTCATCGCCTTTGTCAGATCTGTGAGATAAGACACGGCCGCTTTGATGCTCGATCGATTGTCTTTGATTTCCTTGGGCAGACCGGCCATGTATTCCTCTTGTACGTGGATTTCAGTGGTGATTTGGATGAGGTCGGCTATCAATTCATTCCTGCGGGTGCGAAGCCGCTCAAGTTTGGCAGCCGGCTCCGTCTTCAAGGCATCAAATTCGGCCTTCTTCACCTTGATTTCCTCCTGATTGGACTTAATGGCAGCCGTCAACGATTGATTTGCTCGGCGATCGGCAATGTGCTGCTTGGCTCGCTCATATTTCAGCCGATGCGCCTCAAGAAAAGTTGCTGGCACAATTGCGTCGGCCAGGTCGTCCGGGAGTCTAGTTTGAATGTCTTCAAACCGATCTCGAATGGGACCACAATCGGCCACCAACGTATCTAGAGAAGCTTCCAGACGATTGCCGATATTGGCCAGTGTAGATCGCAGGTCCTAGTCCAGCGGCACTAAAGCTTGGTCGGCTCCTTCGTCCGGCTCCATGAACTCCGACAAGTCAAAGCCTAGTAGATCGGCTACGCTCTACAAGAAAAGAAACAGGTGGAAGGTTAGCAGGGGTCATCAAGCCGATTCTAAAGAGTAAACAAAACTTACTAGGATCGCTGGAGCCGAAGTGACTTCATCATCGGCATGGCCGCCACTTGCAGCCAACGGAGTATGTTCACTTGACACTTGGGGGGCAGGCGTCGGAGCGCAAGGAGGCTAAAAAAGAAGTTAGTTCAGGAATCGGCTAACTAGAGGAAAAACATGTGGAGTCAAAACTTACCAAACGAAGGGGAGCTGTTTTCTTCATTGTGGCTAGCTTATTCCTCTGCCGATGTAAAAAAGAAAAAAATACAGTGAGAAAATTTCAAATGAAGACATTAGAAGACTAAGTGTTGAAAGTTGCTTACCGGCGTTGGACGAACGGAACGTCTTGGAGGACATGGAGTTTTTTGGACAGACGCCTCGTCGACCGATGGGGTCCGCGCGTATCTTTCAGAAGAGCTCGACTCGGCTGCAGCTTCGTTGACTGCATCTTCGACCTCCTCGTTCTCCACTTCTTCGTCGAGCACCGCGTCAATTGCTGGGTCGATTGGGGACAGTCGTCGGTTGTGCTCGGCTTTTGCTTCTTGGCGGCTTTTTCTTCGGTGCACGACGAGCGGTGGTAGCCGATGGCTTGCTTTGCTTCATCCGACGGAGCGGCTCGTGAGTTTGGCCATGGAGAAGTGTGCCCACTTTCGGCGCATTAAAGCCGATGATCGATGGCGCCAGCCCACAGCCGTTCGGCAATATACCTGGGCCATAGTTAACAGCTACGCCTGATCGGCTGACCCGAGGTGGAGAGGAGTCGTTTATCTGCAAGGGTAAAAGCATGAGTAACAAGATGTGCATATAATGAGCTGATAAAGAAAGGAGGAGCTATGAAGGAAAATCTTATCGGTGGAATCATCTCAGGATCGATGGTCGTCAGGTACATGGAAACCGATTGATGGAAGAGATGTGATTTCCATTCGGCCCACCATCGGCTAAAAGCACTCGTCCTGGTGATTGCCAGCTCAATGACTCCAATTTGGCCAAGAGGAGGACCGTGAAGACTCGTCAGCCGATGCATCATTATTCTGCCATCAATGATGCCTCTGGTTTGTATCTTGTCTAAAAAGAACAGCCCAATCGGCAGTTGGCCCAATCCAAGTTGTCTTGCGGCGGCCGATGGATGGTAAAACTCGTAAGTCTTCTCAACATTTTGGCCTTGGTGGATGCCAACCGGCAGAATGCATGGGGATATAGCAGTTATGAAGATTTTCCTCGGCTTCTCAAATTTTGGATTGTTGATCTCATCGAGCCGAAGGTCGTCTAGCAGCTCAAAGTGGCTAAACTTGTCATAGGCAAACCAAATCCTGGAATCAGCTGAGAATCCGTTGTAGAAGTTGCTGAACCAATCTTTGAAGTATTCAGCCGATAGCTTGAAGCCTGGGTAGGTGGCGGCAGCTTCCCGTATGATGCGCATCACCGAGTCGTTATTTCCTCATCATCATGACAAATCGGCTCGGCTCGTGGGAAATCAGCGTCAAGCAAACTCGGCCGATTGGCGACCTTGTGAGTGTATAGGTTGAGCCATATCTGCAGTAACCACCAGGGGTCTCCAGTGCCAATGGATTGTTTCAAAGCTAGCTTGGCTGGTACATTGCTAAGCATCTGATACAGATAGCCGAGCAAATATTTCCCTAAAGGGATTTGCTTTTTTCCACTAATGCCTCGGCTACGTGTTGCCAGTTGGTGGTCGGCCCGTAGCTTGATCCGCAAAACAGAAATTTCTCCAGCCACATCATCAGAAAGGCTACGTGTTCCCTGCTGGAGACTGGGCTGTCCCTCATGTTCATCGAAATATAGCCGCTCCAGCCTCCTATGCTTTTAGTCTTGAAGATATGTTGGCATTTGATGTTCAGATCGGAAGGATCAGCAGCTGATGTTATATCCAAACCAGTTAGCATCACTATATCCATCAGAGTCGGTGTCATCGGCCCTTGCTTGAAGAAGAAAGCATTCATCGTGTCCGACCAGAAATAGCTGGCAACCGATAGAAGGGGTTCGTCCTTAGGCATATCGGCTAGGGCTAGTGCTATGCATTGGCCGATTCCTATCTCATCCCGGGATGCTTGTTTGCTAGCAGCCATCCTAGCATACCAAGACGCCCGGATTTATCCGTGGATGGCCGGGATTTGAAGGGCTCCCATCGAATAAGCTAGATCTGGGGTTGAAAACCTAAACGGGATCCGATTGGTTTCTGCGTTAATGAATTCAATAGGGTGTGCATTGCCGATCGGCCCTAGCAGCAATTGGTCAGGGTGAAGGAGGCTGGGAATTGCGATTTGGTGCGTAAGGTGCTACAGATCATAGAGAAGAAATGATGAAATCAAAAAAAGGGAAAAAGGAACCAAATTGTGATAAAAGAGCAGGTTTGAGCCGATGGGAACTCACCTCGGGGTACTCGGTGGGGATTGTGTTGGACGGAGCGCTTGAAGAGGCCATCGCTGCCGGGAGGATGTCGTTGCGGGGTGCGCGCTGGCGGGATTTGGAGCAGTTTCGACGTGGTCGCCGCGAAGTCGCCGAAGAGCAAGGAAGAAGAAGGTTTTGCTAGCTAAGGCTTGAGTACGGAATAGTAATAGTGTGGCTTGTTTCGGCACCGGGCAAGCAGTATTTGAAGAGTTTTTGGCAGCCGAAACGGATTCGGGCAAAAAGTGTGCAGGAATTTGAAAAATCGGCAAATCCGCGATATTATCTTATCATGGACTTGGGGGGCATGTGTTAACGACCAAATTTGGTAACCAAATCCCTAAGTCCAAGTCGAGATTAACGCGGAATCGGATCGGGAAAAGTGGTCTACGTGGGAGCTGAGGCCATGTCGGCTACGACTCAATCGGCTGGGAAGCCAGTCGGCTAAGGTCGAATCGGACATGGATAGCCGATAGCCGATTGATCTAGGTTTAACGTATTTAGGTTAGATTGATATCTTTTCGTAAGATATATCGGAGTATTAGCCGATTCATGTTAGACATGCAGCATCGGCTAGGTTATAAACGCATATATTTATTATCTTGATGTATATTTAGATTAAGTGATTTATACTATCTCTACACGGCCGATCTATCCCAGTCACATAAGTTAAATATGCTTCGGGAAGGCAATTATATGCAAGTTGGTTTCCTGAGCCGATCTCGTAGGATCTAACTTTAACCTTAATGCATGTATTTGTTTATTGTTTCTTATTGGTTAGCAGATCAAACCAATTGGCACGCCTAGTACATCACAGGTAGCCAAGGACGGACCTGCACTGGAGCTAAGCAGATATCCCAGACTAGCGCGTGAGAGAAATTTCTCATCAAAAGGGGGAGATCGCCGAGGAGTTCATGCCAGAGAGATTCTTGGCTGGCGGCGGCAACGGCGCCGCGGACTACAAAGGGGCAGGGCTTCAAGATGGTCCTGTTTGGTGGAGGGAGGAGGGGTGTCCCGGTGTCACGTTTGGCGTAGCGACCATGGAGATGGCCATGGCGAGCTTGCTGTACCATTTCGACTGGGAGGCAGCGGCAACCAATGGGAAGGGTGGTCGGGCGGGGACGGCGTCGTCGCTGGACATGACTGAGACCAGTGGAATTAGCTTGGGGCTCAAGCATGGCCTTCATTTCCTTAATTAACCCGCTCTTTCTTCTTGCAAATAAAGCTTTATGTCCATCACACCCCCCTCTTGATGTAATTTTGTTTCCTTCTAAATAAAGGTTTAATAGTAGAGGACTACCTAGCTATTTTTCTGTCCCAAAAGAAAGTTAACATCTTATTCCTCCACATCTTAATCTTCCTGTTCATCTTGTTCATTATTGTAATTATAATCTGTTCCTCCACATCCACTCGCTTATTGCATGTTAACCAAAGAATCATGAATTTTTTTAAATAATTTGAAAAGATAGATTAATGTGTAATATATCACTCCACAAAAAAATAAATTTAAAGTCGATTTTTCCAAGTTATAACAAAAATAATTTGATTGTGAATTTGTGTATACTAAATTTGTTATTTTTATTATAACTTATAGAAGTCAATTTTGAACTTACATATTTATGGAGTAATATGTTACACATTAATCTATCTTGTCAAATATTTTGAAATTGTTTCCATAATTATTTGGTTGAGATGCAATAGATGAGTGGACATCCCACCTAGCTGATTAAAAAGTTTCCCCTAGTCCAGTTTCTATTTGTTTTCCTTTTTCTGTTGTAAGACTCTTGCATGTTTAGGCTTTCCTGCAAAAAGCCTGCAGTCAAAAAAAAATCTAATCCTACCACTCAGAAAACCAGTTTTTTATTTTTCCTTTTTCGAAACTGGAAAGGAACTAGGAAGTGAAACATAGGAGGTAGATGATTCCTAATCTTTAATAACTCCTTTATATTTTTAAATTAAATTCAATACAAATGGTCATGAAAAATCTAGAAAAATTGAGAATGTAGAATACTCACATCTATCACTCCAATAAAAAATCAAATTCAAACACATTATAAAAAAAGAAAAATCTAAGTCTGAATAGTACAATTACTATTTATGTGCTGGATTTTTTTCTTAACATGTGTCGACAGGTGGTCGATCAATCCTCCAAGGGGGCTACCCAAGGAGGTGAAAGAGTGGTCGGGAATGTCTATCGAAAGGGTGCGATGATCGACTCAAGAGAGAAAGTGAGTCAAAGATTTTAGACAGGTTCGGCCCTCTCGAAAGATAACAAGCCTACATTCTGTGTTCTTTGTTGGGGTGGTGTGTGGAACATAGTACAAGAATCTGAGTTCTTGGGGCTCTAGAGTTTAGATCTAGCTTCCAAAGAAACGATCCCCCCATCCGCGCGGACCTGTCGTCCCTTTTATAGATCAAGGGGGACACTTACAAGGAGATTTGGGGACCAAGAAAGCTAAGACTAAAAGCTAAAAAGCAAGTGTAAATAATATCTGAATAGTACATAGAGATCCTCTCGGGTCCTGCGCTCCGTGGGTATCTCGCGCTCCACCTTGCCTTGGGATCCGTACTCCGCAGGTACCTTCTGCGCAGTCTTGTCGGGTGACATCATCTTCTGTCGAGTTGTCCCTTACTTATATTTTCTGCGGTCCTTGTGATGCAAGCCATCTATCCCGAGGAGATAGGAGGTTGGGCTGATGAGCCGTAGTCGAGATAGGACATTGGAGTCGGGATAGTCGGGGTCGGGGCTTCCGACCCCAAGAAGAGGTCGGGCTTCGACCACCTCCCGAGGATTACCAGTCCGACTTCAGCTGATCTTAACTCCGCTCTGTGGGCTACCCCGGGGTGATACCTCCCACAACATGTGAGTTGAGTTTTAGAAGTAAATTTTTGCCGAGTTGTATATGTATAGTATATGAGTGTTGCTATCTTATCTAATTTTTTAATAATTATTTGGATATTATTTAAACAAATGAGGAGACATATCCTCTCAAGGGATTAAAATTGTTTCCCACATAGAAACCCTAATATGGCGTGTAACATTGTAATGAGGACATCAACGCGATCAATACATCCACACCTACACAACAACAAAAGATTTCTGGTCCGATTACTTGCGCTCCTGCATGCCAAAAAAACTATCAGGTGAATTAGTTTTTATCTTCTTGTCCATATTATTTAGACCATGGAAACGTTTGCAATCTTGTGTTGGTTAGGAACAATGGACTGGACCAAAAGGAAACGGATTCGCGCGGGCTGATTTTGGATTGCAGGATATAGCCAACTTGTGATAGACGTCGCGACTTCATGCGGATTCAGTTTGGGACGTGCAAGTACTTCATGGAAAGTTTATCAAGTCTATTTTCAAATGGATCTAGCCTTACATCCATATCTATTTCGAGTCAGCCACAATCTTTGATTTAGTGCAGATACCTTTTCTGTCCATGGTGATGTGACATCTTAGTTTTGGTCCATTGGGCCATGTATCATGTTGAGTCCACTATGGACACGTCCTAGGGTTGGAGCATGACCCCAGCACCCCTGTGGTCATCCTCCCACATATTTATACCCCTTGGCCACTGCCAAAAACAATTGGGTTTTGTTTAGATCAAAGTTTAGCATCGTTACTTTGCCGTGTAATCCCGTGATCGGTTAGATTGTTGGTTTGCTCGTTTCAGAACTTGTTAACGCCAAAATTTGGTAAGCCCCGTAGCCCGAATCGACTAAGGTGTCAATCGGCTGATATCGAATCGGACAAGGCAAACCGATGTAGCCGATTCCGGTACGACAACATTGGAGACACCGTCGGATCAAGATGATGTGCTTCATGAGGATTATCATATAAGAATAGAGTCCTAAAAAGGCAATTATATCTATTAATTAGGAAGAATTTGTTAGTTTCCTATTTTTATCTTTAGAAAAGTGTATTAGTGTCCAATAAAGGCTCGGTTTGTTTCCTTTTTATCTTTAGGAAAGTTCGGATTGTAATCTGTTAGGATCTTTGTTAGCCCGTGGGTATAAATATGTAAGCCAGGGGTTCATGTATGATATCTTTCAATCAATACAATTCGGTGCATCGCCACCCTTTACCTTTTCTACTTTATTCATCACCCGGCGGGATTTGGCACCCGACGCAGCGCTGCATCGGTCTCGATCTCCAGCGAAGGGGTAAGTCCAATGTTTCACCGGCCCATGCAATTGTATTGGCTACGTCGGCGTTGTCCAAGGCTGTATCAGTACATTCGAACTTTTGGATTATTTCGGTTTGGTTAACATGTTTGCCTGCCTATCTATCATATGCATCTGTTAATCTAGTCTTGGTGTTTCAATTTAGTTCTATCGGTTATCTCTCGCTTTAGGGTTTTGTCAAAACTTGGTTTCGGCAATATAATTTCTAGGGTCGCAGTCGAGATCGCCAAGCACAATGGGTTAGAAGGAGAAGAAGATTTAGACAGGTTCAGGCCCTCTCGTGAGGTAATACCCTACTCCTGTTCGGTGGATTCGATCCGCCGAGTAACTTTATTGATCTCGTGATCTAAAGCTGAAGGCTAAAAACTGATCTAGAATCTGATATCCCTCAAGGGACGCCCCTTACCCCCCTTATATAGTCTTGGGAGGAGGGCTTACAGATCGGAAACCCTATCTTACTCTAAGTTGGTTTCCTCAATCTTACCAAACCATGACTATAGGCCGATTGCCTTATCTCTATCGGCAATCGTAACACCCAAGTCATGTTCGGTTTACAGGTATGGCAAGCGCAATCTATCCCTACCTCCAGTCGGATAAGCTTGCCATGTAGATACCCGATTGCCATAATCTCCACAGTAGCCCCCGAGTCCTTTTCAGTCGACGAGACCGCTCAGCTTTAGACCAAAACAGCACACAGCCAAAAACCTCTTTGACCGAGTGCTTTTGGCGCCGAGTGATTCCATCATCTCTGCCTGAATCTTCCCGAGTGGCTCCAAAGACTGTGAAGGGCTGGAAAATATCTAAAAAATTTTCAAAAATAAATATCTAGGTGCATCTCCTGATGCACCTAATTAGGTGTAGCCCCCGACTATGTGGTTAGTCAAAAACAGACTAAGCATATAGTCAAGAACTATAAAAAATCATTCTTATGTAGATGCTTAGCTCAAGCTAAAGCAACCTCATTTCTCGGCAAGCTTGTGCTTTATCCGAGTGAATTTGCCCGAGTCATCTCAGAACAATTAACTCAATCAACCCTAGCGGGTAAAAAGCACTCGGTAAGCTCATGCTTATCCGAGTGGATCTGCCCGAGTCATCCCGGAACAAATATTTTAATCGTCCCTCATGGGAAAACGAATTCTTTCAAAAATATGACCAAGTTATCAAATAGCTTTTGCCATAACACTGGTCTCAATCTATAAAGATCTTCACCAAGGTGGAAAAATATATAGCATTGATAAGATTACTTAATCAAATGCCAAAAAACCAAACAGCCCTTGTCATCAAGGCAGCTATAAAAACCTAGCTGTTGGTCACCTTCCAAGTTGCATCGTGCCAGCTTCTCATGAAGTCAAGCAAACCGCGGTATGGAAGGATTTTCAAAGGTACAGGGCATTCGGACACGCGCATATTGCCAGGGCAAATCTGCTTAAGCTCATCCGCTTAAGTCCCTAAGAACACGCGTCGGGCCACACCTTAACTGGGCCATAGATTTTCTTATGGGCTCGGCCCAATCACAAGGAAACCTAGCGCAACCCCCAAATCTTTCTATAAAGGCATGAGGTCGTCCCCGCCTCTTCATCTTCCAAAAGTTTCCCCTTTTCACAGCACTGTTCACCAGTTCCCTGTGGAGAACCCTAGACTCGCGCGCTCCCAAATCCATCCATCTGGGAACTCGCTCTTTGCAACAACTAGCTTCCGCAGCCAAATCTCCCAAGTCCCCTTGTCAAAATCCCCACTTTTTCCGACCAGATCCACTTCCCATCAACACCACACTCATGGCGGAGGAGAAGAGGATTCCGTTTGACCAATGGGCTGCATCGGATGTAAGGGAATCCACCCTCAAAGAGATGGTGAAGCACGGCGTGCTTCCACCAAAGGAGATCGTGGGTTGGCGCCCGGCGGCGGGCGAGGAATTTCCAACCCCAAACACCGGTGAGCTCGTTGTTTTTACTTCTTTCTTCTATTGCGGGTTCAGCCTTCCCACCTCCGAGTTCTTCCGGGGGCTTCTGGATTATTATGGGCTTCAACTCTACCATCTGAACCCCAACTCGATGCTTCACATCGCTCTCTTCATTCATGTATGTGGAGCCTTCCTTGGCATCCTTCCCCACTTCCAACTCTTCCGCCGCATGTTCTATCTCAAGCTGCATCCGAACAAGGACCACCCATGCGTTGTTGGCGGGGCAGGTTTCAAACTCCGCGGATCTCTCCGCAAGGAGTACTTCTCTCTCCCTCTAAAGTCCTCTAATAAGGGATGGCACGCGGGCTGGTTCTACATTAACAACCTTGAACCCAGCCTGCCGGCCTTCGTCGGTCTTCCCCCTGTCCCTAGGCCAACTTGGAGCACTGTCCCAGTAGCCCAAGATTGGGACGAGGCCAACAAGCTGCTTGCGAAGATCCTGGCGATGAAACAAAAGGGTCTTCGTGGCGAACAGATCACTCGGCACTTCATCAGGTGCCGACTGGCGCCGATCAAGGAACGGTCGAAGCCGGCCTTCGAGTACGAAGGCGGGAAGGACCCCAATCGGGAAGATCCAGATCCACTCAGCTACGAAATCGTGAAGATCCGGATGTACAAGATCTTCTCGACTGGAATTGCAGTTGAGCGCACCCTCGTTCTGCCAGTTCTTCCCTTTAGCATCCACCGACCTCGTCCTCCAGTAAGCCGACTGGTTGCTTCTTAGTGTCTTTCAATCTTGATATCTTGTCTCTTAGTGTTGTGCATTCTTTTTCTTGCAGGAAAATGCTTCTGTTACTTCCCAGCCGTACAAGGTGTCTGTGGACCCCCGTTTTTGAGACGGGAATCTTTCGTGTTCTTAGTACCATTTCCCTGGATCGAGTAGTTGGTACCCACGAATACAGTACTGGATATTCAGGTGCACATGCACGAATAGTCTTACATCGACATTATTACATCAATAGGCCCGAAGGCAATGTTCAACCCACAGGACCTTACGGTCCGAATACAACACAAAAACATAATTTAGATACGCGGCGGAATAGAGGCGCGGAATGTCATTTGCCACAGCAACGGCCGAGCTAAGATCTAGTATGCGCCATCGGTTCCTTCACCCTCCGGTAGTATGCGTATGGGTCCTCCGGCTCTTCATTTCCATCACAAGGTTTGTGCGTATAGCAAGGGTGAGTACCAACCGTACTCGGCAAGCCAACACGGAATTGATGCATATGATAGGGTTATTCAAAGAATGGTGGAGTTCTTTTGCATAAAGCCAATTTTCACAATTCTTTTCACAAGCCTATCAACTAGCCAAATCAAGTTTTAATTCCACAGTTCGTTAATCCGGCGACGGTTCGTCTACCATCCCTCGTGATTCCAAGGATGGCTTCCCGCCTCCGATTCGTCATGATTTTCGGGAATCTACCCTTCTCGCATCTCGAGAAGTTGATCCACCAGCGAATGAAATTATCATGCAAACCCATCCCAGCAGTTTTAAGTTTAAAGTCTAGCCAAGCGAAAGTCTTGTCACGATGCTCGATATCCGCGAGCACGGCTATTCGAATAGATTGATTCACTCGCCTTGCAGTGGATGTACACTTTACCCGTACTCCGCGACGCCCAACAAATGAGCCTACGTCCCAACTCATGAGACGGTCACGGCAAAGCCTTTTGATAACCTCGCTCCGGCGTTCCGCTCCATGAACTTAAGCCCTCATGCACTCTAGCCGTCCTTTTCTAGCGGTGAGAGGAGTTCAGTGCACCGGGTAAGGGAAAACTTCCTCAATCTTTAAGTTTAATTAATATCGATTTAATTCCACCATTCACAACAAAGGCCGCAGCCTCATTCTCATCACATAAGCCACATCATAGAGAACCATCTATGCAAAGGATACTGCCTCCACTCGGCTATCTAGTCGGCTAGGTCTATACCCATTCGAGAAGTACGGTTGTGCGGCTCGTTTCCCGGCTATCTCATGGCTCGGTCCTTAATTGACCAGGGTCGGCACTTGCCTTTTCCGGAATCCACCCAAATCATCCGGCCACCCCAGTCTAAAATAGTTATTTAGCATTTTTAATTTTCATCAGACTTAGTTCAACATTCTCGTGGCCATGTGGCGCTCATGTCTCCACAGGCCGTATTTCAACTACCTTCCCTAAGGTAGTTGCCCGAGCACAAAGCTTTCTTGCAAAATCATGAGTATGCAGGGATCTAGTGTAAGCGGGGCTAAGCATTTTTACCGAGTTAGCCTCCGGTCATATCACATCGAGGGTTACAAAGAATAAATTCTAATGGTGATCAATATCAAAGCAGGGTACATCAAGCATAGGTACTGTTTGTGTAAAGCATGCAATTTTTAATTTGAAATCAACATCATTTCACAAAGTAGGATCAATATGTTCAAAGAGTGTGATGACTTGCCTTGCTCACACGCTTGAGGGGTGGTGTCTTCAACGGGGTCGATGCCGGTTTCTTCAGTGCTACCCGTACGTGCGAAAGATCAATTGAATTCAATTAGAATTCAATAAAATACCGAGAGATCGAAAAGAACCATAAGAGCCATGAAAACAACTCCAAAGGTTTTGCCTAAAATTCTACTTGAGTTAGGACAAGGGTCGCTTAGGAAAAATCCGAGTTTTGGAATCGAGTCGATGTCCTAGGGTTTTCGCAAAGACGGCGATCATAATTATTTGAGAAATTAGATTTGGAAACGTCAGCGGAGGAATTCGTGCTCGAGGTTTTAAAGGTTTGAGCACAAAAGAGAAGCATATTTAAATGGCGAGAAAGAATTAAACGAGTCCGGATTTAAAAACGACGCGAAACGAAATTCGGAAAAAGTCCGATTTCGATTTTCAAACTTTGCACCGAGAAAACATGCAAGAAAATAATTTATTTTTGCCCAAAATTTTACTCAAGTCTACCCAAAATATTTTCCCAGATTTTCTAAAATTTTTCCTAATTTTTCCTCTTATTTTTCTTTTTCTTTTTTTTCTTTTCTTTTCCTTTGGCGCACTGTTCATTGTACTCTAGGTGTTCGGCCAGGGCGCATCAAAACGGGCGGCGGCGGTCTTGGCGCGCAAGGAAGACAAGGGCGGCGACGGGGCTTACCGACGACGGAGACGGCAAGGAGGTGGTGGCGGTACCCCGACGCCGCGGCGGCGCGGCTTGCGGCGGAGGCGACGCTCGGCGGCGATGGCGACGGCTTGCGGCGGAGGTGGCGCGCTCGGGAGAAGGAGGGGCTCGGGCGGCGGCGGTGTGAGGGAAGTGGGGGTTTTTGCCCCCTTTATAGCCGCGGCGGAGGCGGGAGGAGAGGGCCGGCGCAGCATGGCTCGGCGGTCGCCATGCGGCGGCGCAGAAGCCGGGCCGGCGCGACGCTTGCGACATGGCGCGGCGGCGGACGCGGGCGGGGTCGGACGGGCGCGCGCGCGCGAGGTGCGAGGCGTGGCGGGGTCCGGCGGCGACGGGCGCGTGGCGCGAGCGAGCGGCGCGGGGCGCGCGGGTCGGTGCGGCGCGAGCGCGTGGCGCGCGCCGAGCGGGAAGCGGCGGGCCGGCGCGGCAGCCGGGGCTGTGCGGGAGCGCGCGGCGCGTGGCGTGCGCGTCGCGGCGCGGCGCGGCGGCCGGTGCGGCGCGCGGCGGCGGCGGGCGCGCGGCTGGGGCCGTACGGCGTCGAGCACCTCTTGCGCAATGAATAGTGCACTTTCTTATTTCCCAATTTTCTATTTTAATTTCCCATTTTCTATTTTCTTTTCTTCTAAAAATTCCAAAATAAATTCCTCTAATTCAAAAATAATTTTTAACACAATATTTTCAACCTTTCTCCACTTTTATTTTCCCACAATATTTTTCATATTTATTTATTTTAAAATCCTTTTTTAAATTTCAATATCCTCTCCTATATTTTTCAAAACTTTCCGGATTTGAGTACGACTCCGAGAATTTTATTATTTATTTTGTGTCTTAATTTATCTTCTCCCAACCAAAAATTTTATTTTATATTTCCCAAAACGCGCTTCATAAATCCGCGCTTTCCCGATTTCCTTTTAAAAACCCGATGCGGCTTTCGCACCTCCATTTTGACAACTCCAAATTATCCAAAAACACCGAAAGGGAAATTGATCACGTCTAAATTTGTGCAACTGAGTGGCAAATAAGGAGCAACAAACTCGAGAAAGAAGCAACAAGCGAAGGTTTTGAAAGTTCCGATTTTTACGTTCCGATTTCGGTTTTCGATTTTTAGGATGTTACAAACCTACCCCCTAACAATAAATCTCGCCCGAGATTTCTTACCGGTCTTGAGTAGGTGTGGGTATTACTGTCTCGGGAACTCTTCGCTCTCCCGGTAGCCTCTTCTTCCATGTGATTGCTCCATTGCACTTTGTACATGCGCCATGACTTGGTCCGTGTCTTCTTTTACGCCTCGTCTAGTATCTTGATTGGATGCTCCGGGTAGGTAAGATCACTGTGGACATGGATGGTTTCTAAAGGAGCTTGCTCTTCGGTACCCGCAAACATTTCTTCAATTGCGACACGTGGAATATTGGGTGGACATCGGAGAGGTTCTCGGGCAGCTCCAACTGGTAGGCCACTTCTCCTCTCCTAGCGTTTATCAAGAATGGGCCCACGTATCTTGGTGCGAGTTTCCCTTTGACCTTGAACCTCGAGTTCCCGTAGTGGTGAGACCTTCAAATACACGTAGTCACCTTCTTTAAACTCTAATTCTCTTCGGCGGGCGTCCGCGTAGCTCTTTTGTCGTGATTGAGCGGCTTGTAATCGGTCCCAGATCAGGCGAACTTTTTCCTTGGCTTCTTTGATTATGTCAGGCCCGAATACGGCTCGTTCACCGGTTTCTGACCACATTAATGGGGTTCGGCATCGGCGACCAAATAGGGCTTCGTTTGGTGACATCTTCAGACTGGCTTGATAGCTATTGTTGTAGAGAACTCGGCGTACGGCAAACATTTCTCCCAATCCTTGGTGAAATCCAATGCACGAGCTCTCGGCATATCTTCTAGTACTTGATTCGTCCTTTCGCCCGTCGATGCAGTGGGTGGTAAGCGGTACTTAAGACGAGGTGACTTCCCGAGTGCCTCGTGGACTTTGTTCCGAAAATGAGACGTGAATTGGGTACCACGATCCGATATAATCCTCTTCGGTACACCATGGAGACATACAATCCTACTCATGTATAGTTCCGCTAGCTTGGCACTTGTTGTAGTTAGTTTTACGGGAATAAATCGGCGGTCTTGGTGAGCCGATCTACTATTACCCAAATGGAATCGTAACCGATCGCAGTTTTGGGTAGTCCCACTATGAAATCCATGCCTATCTCGTCCCATTTCCATTCGGGAATCTTGAGCTGCAGCAAGCTCCTGTGGTCGTTGATGCTCGGCTTTCACCCTTTGGCACACATCGCACACGGCTACGTATTCGGCTACATCCCTCTTCATATTGGGCCACCGGTATTCTCCCTTCAAATCCGGTACATTTTCGTGCTTTCGGGATGTAACGAATATGCCGATTCGTGAGCCTCTTTTAAGATCAACCCTCTCAAACTACCTCGTTCGTGCACGCAGATTCTTTTCTTGTACCACAGGATTCCCTTGTCGTCTACTGAAAACTCCTTAGCGCGCCCAGCGGCCATGCGTTCTTTGATTTCCTGGGTTTCCTCATTCGCTTTTTGGGCTTCTTCTATTTGAGTCCTCAGAAGGGGTTGGATTTCCAGTGAGTTCACTTCTCCGTGAGGAATCGGGTGCGATTAAGTCGAGCCATTTCTTCTTGGAGCTCACGGCCATACCTCCCAATCCCATGTGGTTGCATTGGGCTTTGCGGCTCAGCGCATCGGCCACTACATTTGCCTTGCCGGGATGGTAATGGATTCCTAGATCGTAATCCTTGATCAACTCCAACCATCGTCTTTGTCGTAGGTTGAGATCAGGCTGAGTAAAGAAATATTTTAGGCTCTTGTGATCGGTAATACACATCACGGTGGTTCCCGATCGATAGTGTCTCCGGATCTTCACCGCGTGAACAACCGCGCTAGTTCCGGTCGTGTGTGGGATAATTCTCCTCGTGGGGTCGTAACGTCGCAAGGCATACGCTACGACCTTCCCATCCTGCATTAACACGCCTCCTAGTCCTTGCCGAGACGCATCACGGTACATCACGAAATCCTTCCGGTTGTCGGGTAAGGTTAAGATTGGGGCGGTGGTTAACTTTTCTTTTAGTTGGTCGAAGGCTTTTTGACACTTCTCGTTCCATTCGAACTTCTTTTCCTTCTTCGAAGTTGAGTCATAGGTCGGGCTACGGTGGAAAACCCTTCGATGAACCGTCGATAATAACCGGCCAAGCCCAAGAAACTCCGAACTTCCGTCACGACTTGGGTGCCTTCCATTCCGTGACGGCTTCGACCTTGGCGGGGTCTACCGCTACTCCTCCGCTGAAACCACGTGGCCAAGAAAAGCGACTTCCTTGAGCCGAACTCGCATTTGCTGAACTTTGCATACGCTGGTGCTCTCGTAGTTTTTCCAGATTACCAGTAGTAGATGCTCCGCATGTTCCTCATCGTTCTTGGAGTAGATAAGTATATCGTCGATAAATACCACTACGAATTTGTCCAGGTATTCCATGAACACCTTGTTCATCGATTCATAAAATATGCCGGGGCATTGGTCAATCCAAAGGACATAACTGTAAACTCGTATAAACCGTAACGTGTAGAGAACGCCGTCTTAGGAATATCTCCACTCTAATCTTCAGCGATGATATCCCGACCGAAGATCAATCTTTGAGAACACTTGCGCACCCTTAAGTTGATCGAATAGGTCATCGATTCGAGGTAGTGGGTACTTGTTTTTGATAGTCACTTCATTCAACGATCGGTAGTCCACACACATCCTCATACTCCCATCCTTCTTCTTGACGAAAAGTACTGGGGCTCCCGGGAGAAGAAGCTGGGCGTACAAATCCCTTCTCTTGTAGTTCTCGGATTTGCTTCTTGAGTTCCTCTAACTCGTTGGCCGGCATTCGATAAGGCCTCTTGGATATGGGGGCGTACCGGGCATTAGGTCGATGATAAACTCTATGTCGCGATCCGGGGCATTCCGGGCAACTCCTCGGGAAATACGTCCGGGTATTCTGTACTACGGCATCCCGCCTAGAGGTAGCATGGTGAACACTCCCGCAGCTTGTTCGCATAGCTTCGGGTTTTGATCCATAGTTATGCTCATCGGTGATCCCCATGGGGTGGATACCGTGACTTCCCTTCGATGCAGTCTATGATTCCATTATTCTCGGTCAACCAATCCATCCCGAGTATGACATCAATGGTTTGGGGTGTTAGCACCATAAGGTTTGAAAGAAACACCACGTCTCTAATCCGTATGGGCACATTGATGCAAGCATGGGGTATGGTTATGTCTCCCCCAGGTGAGTGTACCAACATAGGCCTTTTAAGTGCTACTTGGTGTAGGTGGTGTTGTTTGCTTACTTGGGAAGATATGAATGAATGCGAGGCTCCAGAATCAAATAAGACTTTAACTGGGGTAGAGTTGATAGAGAACATACCCATCAATACGCTCTTGTCCTCCTGAGCTTCTTCAGCCCGCACGTGATTCACTGGCCACGTCGAAACCCGGTAGCGCCTCGTTTGGTTGCGGGGTCCTGAACAAACCGCGTCCCGCAACGGGGGTGGGGTTCCTCGGACGGGCGTTGCATTGGCGCCGGTGCGCACAGGGGTGTTGCGTGGTTTTGGGCAGCTATTGGAGTAGTGCCCGAATTCTCCACAATTGAAGCACCTCACATTCCTTCTTCCTGGAGCGGCTAGGGTTGGCGTTGGCGTACGAAGCTGAGGTGTAGCTGGCCTGCTGACATGGTCGGGAGCGGGGGAACGACCGGCTGCCGGAACGTTTGGCTTCCATCCGAGCGGGTGGCTCCCTTGGGACGTTGTGGCGCTCCCGAAATGGGCGAGCCATAGCGAGCCTCCTTTGCGGTTATTTTCTACCATCTTTTGGTCGTGTTCAAGTCGAACGACCTTGTTGATGAGGCTTTGGAAACGGTGTGGTCTGTCCGATCATCGGTCCTCTCACTCGTCATTTAGTCCCTCGATGAATTTATCCATCTTCTCCTCCTCGTCCGTCAGTCACTTGTGGCGTAATGGGCAAGCTGCGTAAACTTGTTCGGTACTCTTGTACGAGGTGTTTCCTTGACGCACTCGCGAACTCATTTTTCTTCATCCTCATAACTGCATGGCACAAAATTCTCACGAACGCAGCCGTGAATTCTTCCCATGTCGGTTCTCCGGCGTCTTCAGCTCGCGTTTCCTTGTAGGTGTCCCACCAGTCGCTTGCGGGACCCTCTAGCTGGTTAGTGGCGAAGACAACTCGATCTGCTTCTCGAACTCGGACGAGAGTTAGCTTTTTCTCAATCACCCTCAACCAGTCCTCGGCATCCATGGGTTCTTCGGCCGTGGAGAAGGTTGGTGGCTTAGCGCGCATGAACTCTCCTAAACTTGATCCTCCTCGACTTCCCGGTTGTTGGCAATTGCTTGGAGTAGCTAGGTGCAGCAAAGCCATAACCTCCGCCAGTGGAGGGGTTGGGTTCCGGCGGGTTCTCGTTGGTTGCGTGGCTCTGCGGCGATGCGCCATCCAAGAAGATAGATGAATTAAGAGATCGGGCACGGGAGCGGGAGATGCTTGGTACAATCTTGGTAGAAGTACTGCGGCGTGGACGGGGACGAGTGCGCGTGCTCCTCAGTATGGTTGACTGCTGTTTGCTCTTCTGAGCTGCTCCTCCCGGCTCTACCGGGGCTTCCCCACGGGCCATGTAGCGGTCCGAGAGTTGCTCATATTGGGCACCATTGGCTTGCAGCTGAGTCTGCAGCATGTTTATCTGATCCCCACAGCCCTGGTGGCTCTCGACCAGATCATTGAGGCGTGAGTGCTGGTCGTTGATCTCAAGCAAGGCCTCTTCGTAGCAGTCATCTGCCGTCCCGCCCAGCGTGATAGACGTGTGACCATCGGGTTGTAGCAGCGGGGGGTGTTACTCCACGGTGCAAACTGGGTTGCCTTCCTCGCGATAGGGATGGTGCACGAACTCTGTCACCCGAGTTCGGCACGATGTATCGCATTAAGGCGAAGAAATGCTTCACGGGCCGCATCTTGGATGGTCAGCTCGCTAAATCCCGGTGGTAGCGGGTGTGGAAGCGAAAGATGTTTCACTTCCCATGCGGGCTTCCACGGAAACGGCCGCCTCCCATGCTGGATATCCTTCGGAGCCATGCCTTTTGATTTGGTAGGTGGGTGGTTCCGGGTATCTTAAACACCACAGCAGGGACTGAAGCTGTGCCACAAACCCCTCGTCTCGTGGGATGGCGATCTCCCAGGCTCCGTCATGGTTCGACATCTGCTTTTGAAGGCAACTTAGGGTTAGAGGGAGAGAGCTATCATTATAATCATTTGGTAATTAGAAGGAAATACATATGTAGAAAAGGTATATTTGTATTTTCGGAAATAATAGTTTAGAAATGATCCTACGTTGGGATACTTCCCTTTAGCCAACTAGTCAGGGGTAGGGCGCCATTTGGTCTTAGCCTACGGTCGCATGGCTCTGATACCAGCTCTGTGGACCCCCGTTTTTGAGACGGGAATCTTTCGTGTTCTTAGTACCATTTCCCTGGATCGAGTAGTTGGTACCCACGAATACAGTACTGGATATTCAGGTGCACATGCACGAATAGTCTTACATCGACATTATTACATCAATAGGCCCGAAGGCAATGTTCAACCCACAGGACCTTACGGTCCGAATACAACACAAAAACATAATTTAGATACGGCAGCGGAATAGAGGCAACGGCATGTCATTTGCCACAGGCAACGACCGGAGCTAAGATCTAGTATGCGCCATCAGTTCCTTCACCCTCCTGGTAGTATGCGTATGGGTCCTCCGGCTCTTCATTTCCATCAGCTGAAGGTTTGTGCGTATAGCAAGGGTGAGTACCAACCGTACTCAGCAAGCCAACACGGAATTGATGCATATGATAGGGTTATTCAAAGAATGGCTGGAGTTCTTTTGCATAAAGCCAATTTTCACAATTCTTTTCACAAGCCTATCAACTAGCCAAATCAAGTTTTAATTCCACAGTTCGTTAATCCGGCGACGGTTCTGTCTACCATCCCTCGTGATTCCAAGGAAGGCTTCCCGCCTCCGATTCATCATGATTTTCTGGGGAATCTATCCCTTCTCGCATCTCGAGAAGTTGATCCACCAGCGAATGAAATTATCATGCAAACCCATCCCAGCAGTTTTAAGTTTAAAGTCTAGCCAAGCGAAAGTCTTGTCACGATGCTCGATATCCGCGAGCACGGCTATTCGAATAGATTGATTCACTCGCACTGCAGTGGATGTACACTTTACCCGTACTCCGCGACAGCCCAACAAATGAGCCTACGTCCCAACTCATGAGACGGTAACGGCAAAGCCTTTTGATAACCTCGCTCTGGCAGTACCCGCTCCATGAACTTAAGCCCTCATGCACTCTAGCCGTCCTTTTCTAGCAGTGAGAGGAGTTCTGGTGCACCCGGGGTAAGGGAAAACTTCCTCAATCTTTAAGTTTAATTAATATCGATTTAATTCCACCATTCACAACAAAGGCCGCAGCCTCATTCTCATCACATAAGCCACATCATAGAGAACCATCTATGCAAAGGATACGCCTCCACTCGGCTATCTAGTCGGCTAGGTCTATACCCATTCGAGAAGTACGGTTGTACGGCTCGTTTCCGGCTATCTCATGGCTCGGTCCTTAATTGACCAGGGTCGGCACTTGCCTTTTCCGAATTCACCCAAATCATCCGGCCA
The DNA here is from genome assembly GCA_019925245.2 of Oryza australiensis. Classification (NCBI taxonomy): domain Eukaryota; kingdom Viridiplantae; phylum Streptophyta; class Magnoliopsida; order Poales; family Poaceae; genus Oryza; species Oryza australiensis. Next base: position 2,075,388 of record JAIFGZ020000265.1, on the reverse strand, counting down.
CCCCAGTCTAAAATAGTTATTTAGCATTTTTAATTTTCATCGACTTAGTTCAACATTCTCGTGGCCATGTGGCGCTCATGTCTCCACAGCCGTATTTCAACTACCTTCCCTAAGGTAGTTGCCCGAGCACAAAGCTTTCTTGCAAAATCATGAGTATGCAGGGATCTAGTGTAAGCAGGGCTAAGCATTTTTACCGAAGTTAGCCTCCGGTCATATCACATCGAGGGTTACAAAGAATAAATTCTAATGGTGATCAATATCAAAGCAGGGTACATCAAGCATAGGTACTGTTTGTGTAAAGCATGCAATTTTTAATTTGAAATCAACATCATTTCACAAAGTAGGATCAATATGTTCAAAGAGTGTGATGACTTGCCTTGCTCACACGCTTGAGGGGTGGTGTCTTCAACGGGGTCGATGCCGGTTTCTTCAGGTGCTACCCGTACGTGCGAAAGATCAATTGAATTCAATTAGAATTCAATAAAATACCGAGAGATCGAAAAGAACCATAAGAGCCATGAAAACAACTCCAAAGGTTTTGCCTAAAATTCTACTTGAGTTAGGACAAGGGTCGCTTAGGAAAAATCCTAGTTTTGGAATCGAGTCGATGTCCTAGGGTTTTTGCAAAGACGGCGATAGTAATTATTTGAGAAATTAGATTTGGAAACGTCAGCGGAGGAATTCGTGCTCGAGGTTTTAAAGGTTTGAGCACAAAAGAGAAGCATATTTAAATGGCGAGAAAGAATTAAACGGAGTCCGAATTTAAAAACGACGCGAAACGAAATTCCGGAAAAAGTCCAATTTTGATTTTCAAACTTTGCACTGAGAAAACATTCAAGAAAATAATTTATTTTTGCCCAAAATTTTACTCAAGTCTCCCAAAATATTTTCCCAGATTTTCTAAAATTTTTCCTCATTTTTCCTCTTATTTTTCTTTTTCTTTTTTTTATTTTCTTTTTCACTGGCGCACTGTTCATTTACTACTCTAGGTGTTCGACGGGCGCATCAAAACGGGCGGCGGCGCTTGGCGCGCAAGGAAGACAGGGCGCGACGGGGCTTACCGACGACGGAGACGGCAAGGAGGTGGTGGCGGTACCCCGACGCCGCGCGGCGCGGCTTGCGACGGAGAGCGATGCTCGGCGGTGATGGCGACGGCTTGCGGCGGAGGTGGCGCGCTCGGGAGAAGGAGGGGCTCGGGCGGCGGCGGTGTGAGGGGAGGGGGTTTTGCCCCACTTTATAGCCGCGGCCGAGGCGGGAGGAGAGGGGGCGCGGCGCAGCTGGCTCGGCGCCATGCGGCGCGCGAGAAGCCGGGCGGGCGCGGCGAGCGGGCGCGGCGGGGGACGGGCGCGCGCGCGAGGTGCGAGACGCGGGCGGGGTCCGCGGCGGCGGGCACGTGGCGCGAGCGAGCGGGCGCGGCGCGGGGTCGGACGGCGGCGAGCGCGTGGCGCAGCGGCGGGACGCGGGCGGGGCGGCGCGGCAGCCAGGGCTGCGCGGGCGTGCGCGGCGCGTGGCGTGCGCGTGGCGCGCGGCGCGCGTGCGCGCGCGGCGGGCGCGAGGCGGCTGGCGGCGCGCGCGGCGGCGCGCGGCCGGGGCCGCACAGCGTCGAGCACCTCTTGCGCAATGCTGCACTTCCTTATTTTCCCGATTTTCTATTTTAATTTCCCATTTTCTATTTTCTTTTCTTCTAAAAATTCCAAAATAAATTCCTCTAATTCAAAAATAATTTTTAACACAATATTTTCAACCTTTCTCCACTTTTGTTTTCCCACAATATTTTTCATATGTATTTATTTTAAAATCCTTTTTATTAAATTTCAATATCCTCTCCTATATTTTTCCAAAACTTTCCGGATTTCGAGTACGACTCCCGAGAATTTTATTATTTATTTTGTGTCTTAATTTATCTTCTCCCAACCAAAAATTTTATTTTATATTTCCCAAAACGCGCTTCATAAATCCGCTCTTTCCCCGATTTTATTTTTAAAAACCCTGATGCGGCTTTCGCACCTCCATTTTGACAACTCCAAATTATCCAAAAACACCGAAAGGGAAATTGATCACGTCTAAATTTGTGCAACTGAGCTGGCAAATAAGGAGCAACAAACTCGAGAAAGAAGCAACAAGCGAAGGTTTTTGAAAGTTCTTATTTTTACGTTCCGATTTCGGTTCTTCGATTTTCAGGATGTTACAGTGTCCCACGATGACGTGCCGCGTCGCCCCGCCAAGAAGCCGGCTGGCGGGATCAAGATCCAAAGCGATCCAGTCGGGAAGCGGGCGGCGCCGAGTGAGGACTCAAACAAGCGGGCGAGCAAACGGAGGCTGATCATCGAGGATTCGGATGATGACGTCCCGGCTCCTCCAGTCGAGACCCCACCTCTAAGGCGATCGCCGCGGACGGCGCCGAAGATCCGCCGGTCGTCCAGGTATGCTCTATAACCGAAGTCCGAACTTTTCGTTGAAAGCTTTCTTTATCTTTACCCCGCTGTATTCATTTTCGCAGAGGCCCCAAGACATAGATCCCGCGGGAGGTGAAGGGCCGACCCCTGCAGCAGCTCCCGAGGTGCCAAAGCCTGTAGAGCCAAAGCCCCGGAGCCCGCAACCGGAGTGCTCCGGGCAAACAACCATCGCCTCCGAAGAAGGATGCCCCGAGGAAGGAGCCCCCGGCCGCCAACCGGGATGTCCCAACTGGAAGCCAGTCAACGGCCGGGAAACCTCAGGCCGCGGCTCGAGCAGCCCCGACTGAGGGCCACTCGGTGCAGAGCCAGAGGAAGGAGGCCAGCCGGGCCGCTCCACCTAAGCGCGCAGCCACCGAAGCTGGTGAGATTTGTATCAAAGTATTCCTTTGCTCTTTCAGTTTTGTGGAGATTATGGCAATCGGGTATCTACATGGCAAGCTTATCCGACTGGAGATAGGGATAGGTTGTGCCTACCAAATATATAAACCAACTACGACTTGGGTATTACGTTGCCGATTAGATAAGGCAACGGCTCATAGTCATAGTTTGGTAAGATTGAGGAAACCGACTTAGAGTAAGATAGGGTTTCCGATTTGTAAGCCCACCTCCCAAGACTATATAAGGGGGGTAAGGGGCGTCCCTTGAGGGATATCGTTTTTAGATCATATGCTTCATGAGAAGTTAGATGAGCTTTCAGCTTTAGATACACGAGATCATGAGATCAATAAAGACACTCGGCGGATCGAATCCCCGAAACAGGAGTAGGGTATTACCTCACGAGAGGGCCTGAACCTGTCTAAATCTTCTTTTCCTCCTAACCCATTGTGCTTGGCGATCTTGACTGCGACCCCAGAAATTACATTGCCGAAACCAAGTTTCGACAGTTGGCGCGCCAAGTAGGGGACGCGCGTCGAGACTTCTTCAACAAATCTCGCCGACAAGCGTGATGGGATCTCCTTCAAGATTCGGCGACTTCGCCGCCAACTTCGTCGACGATTCCTCCTTCGACTCGGATTCGGACCAATCGGTAGGAGAAATCCACTCGACGCCGTTCGGACTTCCGAACAGCGCCACGATCTACAACGACGTCTTGAAGACCAAGATGCAATCTACTTACTCCAATGACGAACTTCACTCGGCACCATTCGGATTACCGAATACCGCCGAAATCTGCGCCAATCTTCTCACCTCCCCGACGGAGGTGATCTACTCAGATGAAGACCTCTCAGTGCCGTTTGGGTTACCAAACGTCACCGAGATTTTCAGCAAACTTCTCTCCCCCGAGTCGGCGGCGACCCACTCGGAGGAGCCCACACCCCCAAGCTCTGACTCGGACTGGAACGATCCAGATCTGGGTTACCCTGGATCAAGGGAGGTCGCCATCATCCTCCCATCATTCGGCTCCTGCTCATCTTCGGAGCTCAATGGATACCTCAGCTCCACCGGCTTCGACAACCTCTACGGCATCCCTTCTGACGAAGCCGACAACTCCGACTGTCGCGTGGACTATGAGCCGAAGTGCTTTGATGTCCTCATGGCCGAGCCGGACGAGTCCGACTCTGCCATGGCCAGAAGGCTTGCTGAAGAAGAGCGAGCCAAGGTGGAGCTTGAGCGCAAGACGGCCGAAGAAGAGAAACAACGCAAGGACGAGGCCGATAAGAGGAAACAGGACCTACGTGCAGCCGGACGATCTGCCCAGGAGGCCATCCTCCAAACACGGGTCCGCAACACCAACATCTTCCAAACGCCACAGCAGAACGCTGTCGCCGCACTTACCCTCTTGGACACCGTCATGGAGACGGCACCCGCCAACGTGACTCCTATACTCGACAAGATCAAGACCATCGTCGCAGCCATAGCTAACGGCCACGCCACCACCTCGGCACGAAGGCCAACTGAGTCCGTGGTTGAAACGCCCGACAAAAGTCGACTCCCGCCTCTAAGGTCAGGAGACTATAAGAGGCCCGAGCTAGATCGGTCGACAACAAGGCCAAGAGTACCACCCCGCGAGTCCACGCAGAAGTACCAGGAGCAAACGGCTGACTCCCGCAACAAACGACATGGACGTCCACCCGTCCACCATCGCGTCGCCCGCAACAACGCTCCAGCTATCCAACCAGCCAACCGAAGACCCCGCCGAGTGATCTACGGGAAGTCCTCGATCGCCGCTACCAGGAACGAGACCGACGCACTCGGGAAGATCGGAGGGGATCACCCGATAGCGGCGACGACGGAATGCCAGCTTTCACTCGGGAGCTTCACCGAGTGCACTGGCCGAATGGTTTTAAGCCAACAGGAATAGAGAAATATGACGGCAAGACCGACCCCAGTCGTGGCTTACCGTGTATACTCTCGCCATCCGCGCAGCGGCGGCGACAACAAGGCTATGGCCAATTATTTGCCCGTGGCCCTCGCCAACTCAGCCGAACCGGCTCACGAGCCCGCCAAGAGGCTCAATCGGCTCGTGGAGCGAGCCGAGGGACCACTTCATCGCCAACTTCCAGGGCACCTTCGAGAGGCCCAGCACACACTTTGACTTATACAACGTCATCCAGAAGCCGGACGAGCCTCTGAAGGATTACATTCGACGCTTCTCCGAAAAGCGCAACAAGATCCCCAACATCACCGATGGCATCATCATCGCCGCCTTCCAGAAGGGAGTCTGTGATGAACTGTTGATCGGGAAGTTCGGGCGCAAGCCACCGAAGACGGTGAAACAAATGTTCGAGACGGCGAACTCCTACGCCAAGTCCAACGATGCAATCAAGGCGGCACGCCAAGACCGGCCTGACAAAAGGGATGACAAGCACTCGGAAGGAAGCCGGCATCCGAGGAAGGATAACGGCAGCAACAATCAGGCCCAGAAAGATCGCAAGCGCCGGCACCAAGACCTGGTTGCCACAACGTCCGATTCTCAACACCGTCGCCGAGTTGCGGCTTACGATGCGATCATGAACGATTGTGAACGCTCAGTACACGCATCATCTACAAGCAATTCTCAAAGCAATATGCGGCACGGTTAAACAAGAAGCCGACTAATGAAACCGGTCCATCGAGAACCAAGAAGAACAACCCGACTGGAAATTCGGAGCCTTTTCAAGGCCATGTGGGCGAGCTGAATCACATATTCAGGGGCCGCAGGCTTATGAGTCCAAGAGGAAGCAAAAGCTGATGGACCGCGAGGTCAACGCAGCACAACCCGAAGTCCCACAACATCTACGATGGTCAGAGGTGGCCATCACGTTTAATCGCTCGGATCATCCTGACCGAGTGGTTCACCCAGGCGTATCCCTTGGTACTCGACCGGTGGTTCGAACATCAAGTCAAGCGCGTCCTCATCGAGGGGGCGTCCTCAATCTACGTTCGCCAAGACCCTGGATGAGATACAAATCCCGAGAACCGAGTTGAAGGCAAGCTCAGCCCCCTTCCACGGAGTGATCCCGGGGCTATCGCCCGCACCACTCGGGCACATCGCCCTTCCAGTCACCTCCGGAGTTCGCGAGAATTTCCGAACGGAGAATACCACCTTCGGGGTGGTCGACTTCAAAGACGGCCTACCACGCGATCATCGGAAGGCCCGCACTCGCCAAATTCATGGCGATACCACACTACACTTACCTCGCATGAAGACGCCGGGCCTAACGGCGTCATCACCTCGGCCGATGTCAAACAAGCCTTCACTGCGACGAAGAAAGCTGCGATATGGCCCAATCTTGTGAGAGATCACGTGGCCGGGAAGAAATCCGACCGCTACATCAACATCCGAAGAGGGTGAAATTTCTACAAAGAGGATAGCCAAGTCGGGACAAGGCGACGCCAAAACGAAGAAAATCTTCCTTGATCCAATCGTCAAGATATCTTCAAGGACTTAGAAGATACCACGATCGCAATGTTCGGCGCGAGCTTTCATTGTCTATGATTTGGTTCTACACAAGATCCGACCATCAAGGACCATCACAAATTATCTCCACTATGGGAAGGACCATACATAATCGCGAGGTGACTCGGCCAAGAGCATTTCGACTAAAGTGCGAAGATGGATCTATGGTGAAGAACTCCTGGAATATCGAACATCTTCAATGATACTATGCTTAAATTGCCGTAAGTTTCATGTCATTCTTGACTGCCAATCTCAAGCAAGATGACTTCTTGAGTTGACAGTCGGGGGCTGCATACGTGTCAATAAAGCATGGTTTTCTTCGACAATTTGTTTATATTTGGTTTATCATTGTTTGATGTTTCTTGATTTGAGTTTAATAGATAAGGACTGAGAATTTTTTGATGACCTAATCAAGCTTAGGCTTGGTGACAGTCGGACGAAAATTACTTAAGAAATTTTCTATGAAGACTCAGTCAAGGCATTAACATAAATAAGCTAGATACCTACAAGTTCACATCGGAGGCATAAAGAGACCAAGATGATTAAACTTACTCCCGACCGAACCTCGGATGACAAGGGAATCTTGGAGGTGGATGCGGAAGATGGCTTTTGATGGAACAAGAGTTCCTAGATGGATGGATTTGCATGTACACGAGTTTAGGGTTCTCCACGAGAGCCGGTGAACAGTCTTTGCGAAAGAGGAAATTTTTGGGAAGATGAAGTGTCGAGGATGACCTCGAGGCTTCGTAAAAAGACTTGAGGGTTTTTGCCAAGTTATCTCGCGATTGGGCCGAGCCCATGAGAGACTTGCGGCCCAGCTAAGGTGTGGCTTGACACGTGTCCTTAGGGACTTAAGTGGATGGACTTAAGCAGATTTCCCGGCAATATGCGCGTGTCACATAGCCCAATACCTTTAAAATCCTTTCATACCGCGGTTTGCATAACTTCATGAGAAGTTGGCACGATGCAATTTGAAAGGTAACAAACATTAAGCTTTTCATGGCATCCGATGACAGAACTGTTTGGTTTTTAAGCATTTGATTAAATGATTATATCAATGCTATTTTTCCACCTTGGTGAAGATCTTTTAGATTAAGACCAATATTATGGCAGGAGCTATTTAATATTTTGGTCATATTTTTCGATGACTGAAAAATTTGTTTACCCATGAGGGTTGACTAAATTATTTGTCCCGAGATGACTCGGACAAGTTAACTCGGATGAGCATGAGCTCGCCGAGTGATTTTTACCCATGAGGGTTGATTAAATTATTTGTTCCGAGATGACTCGGGCAAGTTAACTCGGATGAGCATGAGCTTGCCGAATGTTTTTTACCCATGAGGGTTGATTAGATTATTTGTCTCGAGATGACTCGGACAAGTTAACTCGGACGAGCATGAGCTTGCCGAGTGTTTTTACCCATGAGGGTTGATTAAATTATTTGTTCCGAGATGACTCGGACAAGTTAACTCGGATGAGCATGAGCTTGCCGAGTGTTTTTACCCATGAGGGTTGATTAAATTATTTGTCCCGAGATGACTCGGACAAGTTAACTCGGATGAGCATGAGCTTGCCGAGTGTTTTTTACCCATGAGGGTTGATTAAATTATTTGTCCCGAGATGACTCGGACAAGTTAACTCGGACGAGCATGAGCTTGCCGAGTGTTTTTTACCCACGAGGGTTGATTAAATTATTTGTCCCGAGATGACTCGGGCAAATCAACTCGGATAAGCATGAGTTTGCCGAGTGAATTAATTTCTTACCCATGAGGGCTAAATAAATTATTTGTTCCGAGACGACTCGGCGAACTACTCGGATAAGCATGAGCTTGCCGAGTGATGTGATTTTCTATGATTGCTTTAGCTTGAGCTAAGCATTTATATGAGAATTATTTGTTCCGAGATGACTCGGGCAAATTTTCGGGATGACTCGAGAAGATCAGCTCGGATAAGCATGAGCTTACCGAGCGAATTGATTTCTTACCCATGAAGGATGATTGAAATATTTGTTCCGAGATGACTCGGGCAGATCCACTCGGATAGACGTGAGCCTACCGAGTGCTTTCCACCCACTAGGGTTAATTGAGTTATTTGCTCTCGGATGATTCGGGCAAATTCACTCGGACGAGCACGAGCTTGACGAGTGATGAGGTTGCTTTAGCTTGAGCTAAGCATCTACATAAGAATGATCTTTTATAGTTCTTGACTATATGTTTAGTCTACTTTTGACTAACCACATAGTCGGGGGCTACACCTAATTTGGTGCATCAGGAGATGCACCTAGATATTTATTTTTGAGAATTTTTGAGATATTTTCCAGCCCTTCATAGTCTTTGGAGCCACTTGGGAAGATTCAGGCAGAGATGATGGAATCACTCGGCGCCAGGAGCACTCGGCCAAAGAGGTTTTTGGCTGCGTACTATTTTGGTTTGAAGCTGAGTTGTCTCGTCGCGAAAAGGACTCGGGGGCTACTGTGGAGATTATGGCAATCGGGTATCTACATGGCAAGCTTATCCGACTGGAGATAGGGATAGGTTGTGCCTACCAAATATGTAAACCAACTACGACTTGGGTATTACGTTGCCAATTAGATAAGGCAACGGCTCATAGTCATAGTTTGGTAAGATTGAGGAAACCGACTTAGAGTAAGATAGGGTTTCCGATTTGTAAGCCCACCTCCCAAGACTATATAAGGGGGGTACGTCCCTTGAGGGATATCGTTTTTAGATCATATGCTTCATGAGAAGTTAGATGAGCTTTCAGCTTTAGATACACGAGATCATGAGATCAATAAAGACACTCGGCGGATCGAATCCCCGAAACAGGAGTAGGGTATTACCTCACGAGAGGGCCTGAACCTGTCTAAATCTTCTTTTCCTCCTAACCCATTGTGCTTGGCGATCTTGACTGCGACCCCAGAAATTACATTGCCGAAACCAAGTTTCGACAAGTTTGAACCTTTCATGTCTTCATTTGCCCTTCTTATTCACCAGCCACAGTGGAGGAAATCCCCAGGTTGCAGTCCTCTGAAACCTGGGTTCCCCCAATTAAGATTGAGTGGCGGGACTCGGAGGGTCAAAGGCAGGGCATTATCCTGGACAAGCAAGCCGAGAGAGATGAAAGGGATGCTCTTGTCGAAAGCTTGAACGAGGCGACCCGGCTGCTCAACGTAAGCCTTAGTCTTTCCCTTTTATTGTGTTATCATTATTTTTCAGTCGGTCACTCTTCGATTTCACGCGCGAGGAGTACCGCGCTCCATGGCAAAGTCCGAGGTGCTTGGAGAAGCTAGTTCTCACCTGAACTCCTTAGGAGGACGTTCGGCGAAAGCGAAGACCACTCGGAGAGGCCGCGTCGAGGAGGCGGCTTTAAGGAGAGAGATCGCAGAGCTTCGGGAGGCGAACCTCGACCTCCGAGGATCAATCGGGAGTAAGCCCGTCTCTCCAAGTCTCTTCATGATTCTTATGTTAACCTCGGTTGCTGATGATCTTCTTCTTTTGTAGAAAATTCTTCGAGGTCCATTCGCTTCAAGTCCAGTGGAGGCGCACTCGATAAAGCCGAAATGGAGGCCGAGTTTGAAGGTAAGCCTCTTTGAAGTAACATTCCTTGCGCCGCTTTATTTTCGAGTGTTTTGCATGATCGATGCTTTTGGCAGCTTACAAGGTTAAGACCCGAGCTCAATATGACGTCTTGCTTGAGCGGGTCAAATGAACCGGGAAGGCCCGAGAAGAGGTCGCCAATGCTGCCGCGCCGATCCTGCTATCTTTATTCCATCAAGGAGTTGGGGCCAGTTCGCTAGAGCCGGTAGAAATATTCGACAAGGCTGCGAAGGGCTCTCGACCAATATCGGCCAACATCACAAGCGGCCAACATGGGGGCGGTCGGCTCTTGCACGAGACCAAGTCCCTTTACCCCCGAGTAGACATCCACTCGGTCGGGGAGGGCTTTGCTGACGGAACCACAGATGAGCAGGCCTTGGATATGTTGAGTGAGGCGCAGGAGGCAGCAAAGAAGATATCCATTGATGTAGTGAACAACTTCAGGATTTGATTTGTCTTTTAACATTTTCTTGTAAATGTCGTGTAATCGTAATGCTCTGATGTAGAACCTGTGATATATTTAGTTTATTTATGTTAATGCCTTGATCCGAGTTTTTGTGTGAAATTTCTTAAGTAGTTTTCGTCTAACTGTCACCAAGCCTAGGCTCGATTAGGTCATCGGAAAACTCTCAGTCCTTGGACACTGAACTCGAATCGAAGACCATTAAATAATGATAAACCAAATCATGCACGAAGTTGATGAGGAAAACTTAAGCTTTATTGACATATGTAGCCATTGCTAACTCAAGAAGTCATCTTGCTTGAGGTTGGCAGTCAAGGAAAAACATGAAGCCTTAGCCAAATTAGGCATAAAATCGTCGAAGATGCTCAATGTTCCAGAGTTCTCCACCATAGACCCGTCTTCACGTTTTAGCCGGTATGCACCGGGCCGAGTCACCTCAGCGATTATGTACGGTCCCTCCCATAAGGGGGATAACTTGTGACGATCTTTGGTGGTCTGGATCTTGCGTAGGACCAGGTCGCCAACAATGAAAGCTCGTGCTCGCACGTTGCGACTGTGGTATCTTCTGAGCCCTTGAAGATATTTGGCCGACTAGATGAGGGCTGCCTCACGGGCCTCTTCCAATCGGGTGAGGTCATCCACTTGGTCAGGGTCGTAGCGTTCATCGTTGAAGCTGCGGATTCGAAGAGATTCGTACTCCATCTCATTTGGCAACATGGCTTCTGTGCCGTAGACCAAAAAGAAGGGAGTTTGGCCGGTAGCCCGACTGGGTGTGGTCCGCAGCGACCATAAGACCGAGGGAAGTTCTTGGACCCACTTGCCTGCGTAAGGGTTTAGGCGATCGAAAACGCGGGCCTTGATGCCTTGGAGGACCATGCCGTCGGCTCGTTTGACTTGTCCATTGCTTTTGGGATGGGCAACTGATGCGTAGCAGATCTTGATTCCGAAGTCCTCGCAGAATTCCTTGAAGATGCCTCCCGTGAATTGAGTCCCGTTGTCAGTTATGATTCTGTTTGGGACGCCGAAGCGGTGCATGATGTTGAGGAAAAAGTCCCGTGCCTTGTCAGCAGTAATTATGGCGACCGGCTTGGCTTCAATCCACTTGGAGAACTTGTCGATTGCGACGAAGAGGTGTGTGAATCCTCCTGGAGCTTTTTTGAAAGGGCCAACCATGTCCAGGCCCCATACCGCGAACGGCCAGGAAAGTGGGATTGTTTGAAGCTCCTGGGCTGGGACATGGCTTTGTCGGGCGAAAAATTGGCAGCCTTCGCAGGTTCGTACGACTTTGTCTGCGTCGAAGACCGTGGTAAGCCAAAAGAAACCTTGCCTGTAAGCTTTGCCGACCAGAGTGCGTGTTGCCGCGTGGCTTCCGCATATGCCCGAGTGGATGTCTTGGAGTAGCTGTTTCCCCTCCTCGGGTGTGATGCATCTCATTAGGATTCCGGAGGGGCTTCTCTTGTATAGATCGGAGTCAACCATGACATATGCTTGGAAGCAACGTCGGACGCGTTCTGCTTCATCCCGGTCATCCAGCAGCTCTTGCTGGGTTAAGAATTTGATGAGCGGCGTCCTCCAGTCGGCATCGGTCATGGCGACTTCGTTTGCGACTTCTTGGTTGGTAGTTATCTTTGCCGTGATGGTTGGCTCATAGAGGTGCTCGACAAAGACGTCTGTGGGGCAGCTTCGCGCTTGGACCCGAAGTGCCAACTCATCTACGCTTCGTTGTTATGCCTCGAACATGAGAGAGTTCGAGCCCGTCAAACTTGTCTTCAAGTTTGCGGACCTCTTGCCGGTAGGCCTCCATGGTGTCATTTAGGCAGGACCAATCCTTCATTACTTGATTGACGACCAGCTGGGAGTCGCCTTTCACGATGAGCCATCGTATTCCGAGTGAAACTGCGAGACGCAGTCCATGTAGCAGAGCTTCGTACTCGGCAACGTTGTGTGAGGCGGAGAAGTGGAGGTGAAGGACATATCTTAGCCTTTCCCCGGTCGGGGAGATCAGCACAACTCCTACTCCCAAGCCGGTGATCCTCTTGGATCCGTCGAAGTGCATGGTCCAGTGTTGGAGGTCTTCCCGAGGTACGTTCTCTTGTTGTTCACCCACTCGGCCGGAAATCGCCAAGGCTTGCGACTTTATGGACGTCCTCGCCTTAAAAGTCAAGTCCAACGGCATTAGCTCTAAAGCCCACTTGGCGATGCGTCCAGTTGCCTCCCGGTTGTGAATGACATCGCCGAGTGGAAAGGAAGTGACGACGGTGACCGAGTGACCCTGAAAATAGTGCGCCAATTTTCTCGCGGTTATTAGAACACCATAGAGCAATTTTTGTACCTGAGGGTAGCGAATTTTGGCTCCTGCCAACACTTCGCTAACAAAGTAGATTGGCCTCTGGATCTTCTGAGCCCGTCCTTCTTCTTTGCGCTCGACCACGAGGACTGTACTAACCACTTGGTGAGTGGCTGAAACGTACAACAGCAGAGGTTCCTGGGGTTGAGGCGAGGCCAGGACGGGCGGCGTTGTAAGGAACTCTTTGAAATCTTCAAAGGCCTTGTTGGCTTCTCGCGGTCCACTTGAAGTCGTCTGTCTTCTTTAGCAATCGAAGAAGGGCATGCCTCGTTCGCCGAGTCGAGAGATGAAGCGGCTTAACGCCGCCATGCAGCCAGTGAGCTTCTGGACGTCTTTCTGGTTACTCGGGGGCTTCATGCTCAGGATGGCGTTGATCTTTTCTGTATTGGCTTCAATGCCGCGATGTGACACCATGAAGCCGAGCAGCTTTCCCGATGGGACGCCAAAGGTGCACTTCTCCGGGTTCAACTTCATTCGAAGGCTCGGATGTTGTCGAAAGTTTCTTCTAGGTCTGCGATCAGGTCTTCTTTCTGCTTGGTCTTGATGACAACATCGTCGACATAAGCTTCTACGTTCTTGCCGATCTGCATCTGGAAGCATCTTTGGATCATGCGTTGATATGTGGCGCCGGCGTTCTTCAGGCCAAAAGGCATGGTGATGTAGCAGTAGGCCCCGAACGGCGTGATGAATGATGTCTTCGCGCAGGGTCGGACTCTTTCAAGCTGATCGGTGATAGCCCGAGTAACATCCGAAAACTCGGGAGTTGGCATGGTGTTGAGTCAACGACTTGGTCGATGCGAGGCAGCCGAACGGATCTTTGGGGCAGCTTTGTTGAGGTCGGTATAATCAACGCACATGCGCCATTGCCCTGTCTTCTTACGGACCAAGACTGGGTTGGCTAACCATCGGGATGAAGGACTTCTTTAATGAAGCCGGCGCCAAGAGCTTTGCGAGTTCTTCCTTGATAGCGTCTTTTCGATCCTGCGCGAATCTGCGTAATCGTTGTTTTATCGGTTTGGCGTCATCTTTGACGTGCAAAGAGTGCTCGATTACCTCCCTAGGAATTCCGGGCATATCGGATGGTTTCCAAGCAAAAACATCTTTATTATTTTGGAGGAAGGTGACGAGCGCGCTTTCCTATTTGGGATCTAGGTCGCGCGATTACAGCGTTTTGAGGATCCGACGGATCAAGGGAGATCTTCTTGGTCTTGGCGTCGCCGATCCCGATTTGGCTATCTTCTTCGCGGGGACTTTGCCCTCTGCCGGTTGATGCAGCCAATCGGACTTCTTGTTGGCCACGTAATCTCTCACGAGATTGGGCCATGTCGCAGCTGTCCCTTATCGCAGTGAAGGCTTGCTTCACATCGCGCGAAGAGTGATGACGTCGTTGGGACCCGGCATCTTCATGCGAGAGGTAGGTGTAGTGCGGGATCGCCATGAACTTGGCAAGCGCAGGTCTTCCAATAATGGCGTGGTACGCTGTTTCGAAGTCGGCCACCTCAAAAGTGACGTTCTCCGTTCGGAAGTTTTCTCGGGCCCCAAAGGTGACAGGAAGAGAGATGTGCCCGAGTGGTGTAGACGATAGCCCCGGGATGACTCCGTGGAAGGGGGCTGAACTTGCCTTCACTTCGCCCTGGATCGCATCTCATCCATGGTTTTCGCAAACAGGATGTTGAGGGCGCCGCCCGTCGATGAGTATGCGCTTGAGCCTGATATTGCGGACCACGGGATCCAAGACGAGTGGATAGCGTCCCGGGTGAACCACTCGGTCGGGGTGATCCGAGCGGTCAAAGGTGATGGCCACTTTCGACCATCGCAGATGCGAGGGACTTCGGGTTGAGCCGCGTTGACCTCTCGGTCGTTAGCTTCGTTTCCTCTTGGATTTATAGGCTAGCGGTCCTCCGAAGATGTGGTTGGGCTCCCCACCTGGGTCTTGAAAAGGTTCGGCATTTTCAGCCGTTGTTCTTTTTGGCGCCGACGACCAGCCTCGTCGGTCGGCTTCTTGTTGAGCTGCGCCGCGTATTGTTCGGCGAACCGCTTGTAGATAAAACAGTCCTTCGCCGCGTGCTTATGATTCAGATGATGGGTGCACTGGGCGTTCATGATGGCGTCGTAGGCGGCGACTCGGGGACGGCGTTGAGTGTTGGAGGTTGCGGCCACTAGGTCCTTAGATCGGCGCTTGCGATCTTTCTGGCCCTGGTTGCTGCTGTTGCCGCCATCCTTCTTAGGATTACGGCTCCCTCCCGCTTGCTTGTCTTCCCTCCTATTGGGCCGGTCTTGACGGGCAGCCTTGATGGTGTCGTTGGACTTTGCGTAGGAGTTCGCCGTCTTGAACATTTGTTTCACCGTCTTCGGTGGTTTGCGCCCGAACTTCCCGATTAGCGCTCATCACGGACTCCCTTCGGAAGGCGGCGATGATGATGTCATCGGTGATGTTCGGGATCTTGTTGTGCTTCTCGGAGAAACGGCGGATGTAATCCTTCGAGGCTCGTCGCTTCGGATGACGTTGTATAGGTCGAAGTGTGTGCCGGGCCTCTCGAAGGTGCCTTGGAAGTTGGCGATGAAGTGGTCCCGGCTCGCTCCACGAGCCGATTGAGCCTCTTGGCAGCTCGTGAGCCGGTTGGCGAGTTAGCGAGGGCCACGGGTAGGTAATTGGCCATGGCCTTGTTATCACCGCCTGCAGCACGGATGGCGAGGGTGTAGACGGTAAGCCAAGATTCAGGGTCGGTCTTGCCGTCGTACCTTTCAATCCCCGTGGGCTTGAACCCACTCGGCCGCTGCACTCGGCGGAGCTCCCGAGTGAAGGCCGTACTCCGTCGTCGCCGCTATCGGGTGATCCCCTCCGATCTTCCCGAGTGCGTCGGTCCCGCTCCCGGTAGCGGCGATCGAGGACTTCCCGCGGATCACTCGGCGGGGTCTTCGGTTGGGTGGTTGGGTGCTGGAGCTGTTGCGGCGGACTCGGTGGTGGACGGGTGGACGTCCATGTCGTTTGTCGCGGGAGTCGACCGTTTGCTCCTGGTACTTCAGCGTGGACTCGCGGGGTGGGCCTCTTGGCCTGGTTGTCGACCGATCTGGCTCGGGCCTCTTATAGTCTCCCGACCTTAGAGGCGGAAGCCGGCTCTTGTCGGCGTTTCGGCCACGGACTCGTCGGCCTTCGTGCCGAGGTGGTGGGGTGGCCGTTAGGCGTGGCGGCGACGATGGTCTTTATCTTGTCGAGTATCGGAGTCACGTTGGCGGTGCGTCTCCATGACGGTGTCCAAGAGGGTGAGCGCGGCAACGCGTTCCGCGTGGCGTTAGGAAGATGTTGGTGTTGCGGACCCGTGTTTGGAGGATGGCCTCCTGGGCAGATCGTCCGGCTGCACGTAGGTCCTGCTTCCTCTTGTCGCCTCGTCCTTGCGTTGTTTCTCCTCCTCGGCCGTCTTGCGCTCGTGCTCCATCTTGGCTCGCTCTTCTTGCAAGCCTTCGGCCATGGTTGAGTCGGACTCGTCCGGCTCGGCCATGAGGACATCAAAGCACTTCGGCTCACAGTCCATGCGGCAGTCGGAGTTGTCGGCTTCGTCAGAAGGGATGCCATAAAGGTTGTCAAAGCCGGCGGAGCTGAGGTATCCATTGAGCTCCAAAGATGAGCAGGAGCCGAATGATGGGAGGATGACGACGACCTCCCTTGATCCTGGGTAGCCCGGATCTGGATCGTTCCAGTCCGAGTCAGAGCTTGGGGATGTGGGCTCCTCCGAGTGGGTCGCCGCTGACTCAGGGGAGAGAAGTTTGCTGTAGATCTCGGCGGCGTTTGGTAACCCAAACGGCACCGAGAGGTCTTCGTCTGAATAGATCGCCTCCGTCGGGGAGATGAGAAGATTGGTGCAGATTTCGGCGGTATTCGGTAATCCGAATGGTGCCGAGTGAAGTCCGTCGTCGGAGAAAGTGGATTGCATCTTGGTCTTCAAGATGTCGTTGTAGATGCTGGCGCTGTTCGGAAGTCCAAACGGCGTCGAGTAGATTTCTCCTTCCGACTGGTCCGAATCCGAGTCAAAGGAGGAATCGTCGGCGAAGTAGGCGGCAAAGTCGCCGAATCTTGAAGGAGATCCCATCACGAGATTTGTTGAAGAAGTCTCGACGCGTTGCCCCCTACCTGGCGCGCCAACTGTCGAAACTTGGTTTCGGCAATATAATTTCTGGGGTCGCAGTCGAGATCGCCAAGCACAATGGGTTAGAAGGAGAAGAAGATTTAGACAGGTTCAGGCCCTCTCGTGAGGTAATACCCTATTCCTGTTTCGGTGGATTCGATCCGTCGAGTGACTTTATTGATCTCGTGATCTAAAGCTGAAGGCTAAAAACTGATCTAGAATCTGATATCCCTCAAGGGACGCCCCTTACCCCCCCTTATATAGTCTTGGGAGGAGGGCTTACAGATCGAAAACCCTATCTTACTCTAAGTTGGTTTCCTCAATCTTACCAAACCGTGACTATAGGCCGATTTCCTTATCTCTATCGGCAATCGTAACACCCAAGTCATGTTCGGTTTACAGATATGGCAGGCGCAATCTATCCCTACCTCCAGTCGGATAAGCTTGCCATGTAGATACCCGATTGCCATAATCTCCACAGGTTTCGACTGATATCGGCTAATTGTTTACTTGATTAGATTAGCTTAGGCATCTGCCACCCTAAAAATCAGTCAAAGACTTGATTGTCTAGATATTGAGTTTTTTCATACTTAGTGCTGCATCAATTCAGTTTGACCTACTAAGTCGTGATTAGAACCATAATCTCTAGCATGCCTGTTGGTTGCCACTAAGGGTTTTATCGGGGTTTTATCCGATGAGTTATTTGGGTATCGCATCAGCTTGCAAGGAATGTATACAAGTTGGATCTAGCCGATTGCAGCAGAGACTTCATTGGATATTTAATCATTTGGATTTAATGACATCGGACTTCCAGCCGATGTGTGTTTTAATCTTTAAATCAATATCTATTTTATCATGTGATTGCTTTGTGTCATATTACATTGCTATATCATCATATTATCGTTGGCCGATTACCTTTACATAGATGTTTGTTCAGCGTATAGCCGATGGATTGAAACCCTAACTGCATCGGCTGGCGTCAGTATCGGCTGGGATTGCGTCATCGGCTGATTGGCCGATCAGCTATATTAGTTATTGACCTATTGGCTGATATGCTTTACTTCTGGCTGCTTTGTATACCTTGTCAGTGGCAGGATCAAACTGACTGACACGCTCGCACTTCATCGATTCTAGGACCTGTACTGGAGCTAAGCAGATCTCCCAGGCCGGCGTGCTGATTTTTCTCGTCAATAGAACTATACCTTGATACTCTTGTTGATTTAATCATATATCTCTATTTTACAATTTGAGTTGCTCGTTCTTCTTGTTCTTGCTAGTTCTCGATTGCTTGTAGGAACAAACACACTAGTGGTTGGGTTGACCATGTATCCGTTGATATCCGTGGCTATCTCTGGAGTTGGTGTAACGATTGCTAAAGCGCAACGTCCTTGGACAATTGTAGTCGGATCATCAATGTCGCTCCATCCAATCAATTTACCCTCGAGCACATTAGGTGTGGTATATGTTAAAAAAGTAATAGTCACTATGAATATTCAACAATAATCATTGCTTTCTTAGAAAAAAATCAACAAAGCAAGGACAAGAGAGACTTTTTAGACAATTATAATTAAGTACTCCCTCCATTCAAGGTAAGATATCATATGCAGGCAAGTCTTCACGTATACATTCCATACGCACCAACTTACAAATATCACTAAAAATTATAGAAAAAGAATTTTGTACATGTACTTTTATATCTATACTGTTTTCAAATTTATTTGAGAGCGAAAAAAGGACACAACTTGTAGTATATCTTAATAAAACTATTAGATTTTTTGTTACAGCTAAAAGAATTTGAGGTTAAACTTTTATACATAAATGTATTAACATTGAAAGTATATGCATAACTTTTTCTAAATTTTTTTGATGACGATGTGATGAGCACGGAGCGTGCACGTGAAGCTTGTATGCACCCTCCATTTAAAGCCCCCTTTTTGGAAATTCAGCATTTATAACTTTTTGACTATTAGTTAGACCCATACATATGTCTCCCCTCATGCATGAGAGAACTTTCAATGATACTTTGACATTGGAGACCATGTAAAAAGCTAATACACCTTATATTTTTATTTTTGAAGGAAGAAAGTAGGTAGGGACCATTGTAAAATGCTCCCACAAACAATGTTTGTTTAAGCCATGCCCAATTCGATGCCTCACACCCGTGGTTTCAAAGCTCCAGCTAGGCTCGGATTCCATGCTGAGGCTTGGCGTAGTCCCGTGATGACAAACTATTGGCTTAGTTGTTTGGTGCTACAAGACCCTAGAGCCGCAGGAGAGAGAAGGTGGTTCAAGGAAGAGAGAGGTAGGTGGCACTTGAAGTCTAGAGAGTAGAGACGATGCGAGGATGGCTAGCCGAGGTGAGCGTCGCAACGGATCCAGGCTGCCGGTGATGTCTTCCGTCTCGGCCACGACGAGCCGATGAAGACCAAGCTGCGGCTGCGACTGCGGCTGTGGCTGGAGAACCGCCATGGAGCAAGCAGATCCGGTCATAAATGAAGCTCATTGACTTGAGAAGACGGATACATCGATTTGGGCACTTGGAGAAGGTGGCGACAATGGGGAAGAAGCCGGTGGCAATGCGATGGGATGGGGGCTGGTGCAAGGGGCTAGGAGCCTAAGACGGGCGGTAGGCTGCTAACTGGGTGGTCGGCGACAATGGACTCGTGGACAGTCCCGGGGCTCAAGGAACGTGAAATGGGAAAAATTTTAGGGGGAAAGTGCTTTTGGCGTCTTCTATAATTTGTTTCTCTTGTTGAGGCGCTAGCTGAATAATTTTGGACAAAAGTATAAATAAAATTAACTTAAGGTCTAAACCAATAAGTAGGGGCTGAACTAGAAAAACTACATGGGTCCATCAAGGCTACACTTGCATTGTAGTTCTAGTATTTTTATCAGTGGCTTTAGCCTACTTAGGACATATACATCGCGTCTATACTTCTCATCTAGATGTGTTATATTTTACAGAAAGAACCCCAGTTGTGAGGAGACCAGCTCGCCTCGTCATTTCGTGAGACGACGAGCGTGGCTCGTTGTCCAAGAAGCCCTCGTCTCTCTAGAGACACGTTGTACGGAGGAGTCGACGAGCGGCAGGATCCATTCACTGCGGACGCGCGCGTGGAGGAAGTTGAGGGCGCGCGGGAATGGATTTTCGTGCGAAATCCATGGCGGTGGCGCCGCGATGAGAATGGCAGCGGGGCGGAAGGGCAAGGTCGGCGGCGGACGGGCATCTTCCTTCATTGGTCGATCCAGCAAAGTGGCGGGCGTCTTCCCCGTTGGAGGCAGATCTGGCTCGGCGGCCAACCTCCTCCCCTTTGGCAGCATATCCGGCTTGGCGGTGCCTCTCTTCCCTATCAACGGAAGCAACGGCGAACATCGGCATCATCCTCATCCATGGTTGCATCTGGCACGGCCCAATCCTCCCCTATCGGCGGCTTCACTAGCCACGGCGTGGGCAGCTTTGATTATCAGTAGATGTTTCTGAATTTTGATTATCAGTACATGGCTTTCATTATCAGATTACTGCATGTTTTTTTTCTGAAAACAGATCTAAAGTGATCTCAAGTAGCAGCGATCCTTAAACACTAGTAGCAGCAGTGATCTTATTTTTCTTAAACAATACTAGCAGTTGTTGTCAACCAATACTAGCAGCAACCTGTTCTAGTGAATGATGATTTTGCAAGCTGCTACTTTTCTGAAATTTCAGTCAATGTCAAAGGATACCAGTTACTATTGTTATCTGAAAACTAGTGTATATGTTCTCTGAAAACTAGTGTATCTGATTGATTTTGGAAATGGCAGTGTGAAATGGCAGTGTCATCCTGCTATGAACTATGATGCTAGCTGCTGTGATGCTGCTGCTGTGATCCTTTGCAAAAAAAACTGAATATTGACTGGATGCTGCTGCTATCATCCTTTGCAAAAAAAAACTGAATATTTACTGGATGCTGCTGCTGTAGCTTGTCTAAAAATTTGGACTGAATACTTGTGAATATTTGTGACTTCACTCACTGCTGTAGTTGATCTCACCATGTTGGTGATTTCAATTGGTGGGGAATGTGTTTTTGGAGATTTCAGTTCTAAAAATATCACTTTTATCTATGTTCATACCTGCAGATCACTTTTATCAATATGTTCAGACTTGCAGATCACTATTATTTGTTCCATATCCAAAATTGTTGGATTGCACGTGACTTGCAGAACACCTGGACGATGCCTTTGCAAGGCTAGTGTTTGATCAACAAGCCTCCGATTTCTCCTCCAGTATGGTAAAATTGAGTTTGAATCTCATGCACACTGCCTCAATTGAGAAGATGGAATCAATGAAAATTTATCAATTGAGAAGATGGAATCAATAAAGATTGCCCATCTTGCTGCGAGGAGCAGAAAGAGGCCAAACTGTTGATTATAACCTGCATCTGTGATCTTATTTGACTAACATTTGCTAGCTCTTCAGAGTTAGTGGGAAAATGCAATTGTGATCATTTGGAGTGTAGGAGCTCTGATCAATACACAAGGAAAAAAAATTGTATGAACTCAAGGAAAATACTCTTACTTTTTTTGCCGGGACAAATACTCTTAGATGGTTGATTGCTGGTCCATAGGTTCTTCATGCTGTCATTCTAATTTAGCTAATGTTCTGAACTATCTAGCGCGGATAGAAAATCTTTCAACGCCATCCAATGTTCTGAACCTATCTTGTGTGAACAGCAAAGCTTTGGTCAGGAACTACTTGGAGATGTTATTTTGAGAAAGATGTCAGTTTGGGTTACCTGCAATATGTTGTCAGTGTGTGAGGAAGCTGAAGCTGAGGCACAGGACGATGACGGCTTGCCAGTCTTGTGATTCTTGAAGGGAGAAGAGGCATTGCCTTGCAATTTACAATTACTTAGTTACAGACAAAGCATTAGACAATTTAGAGATGACTTTCTGTCTGTGGACTATATGATCTGTCTTTTTACCTATCTGTATGGTAGCTTATAGATGGAAGGCTGTATGTGAGTTGTACATGCCCTTAGGAAGCCTTTTTAACTAAAACCATCGTCCGCTAATCCTTTCCTTTTTTTAGATAATGGATAAAAACATAGTTGTAGGTAATTCTTTCTAGATGCCGAAGTAGTTTTGTTTGGTGGTTTTCGTTAAGTGGTCTGCAGGTTTTGAATAAAAACAGCGAAAGTAACGGTATAGGTTGTTTTATGCAGATCGACAGAAAATTAGGAATTTTTGATTTTCGGTGTTTGAGGTTATTCTCGTTATACATATATTTAGTCATAAGAATTCCAGCCTTCACTTCAGCAGAAAATACAACCAATTATTACACAATTGGTGGCTTAAAACCCAATAAAAAGTAGCTACCATAAGATAAAACGAAAGACAAATAACAACTCCCCCAACAAGAAGAGATACAACTTATTCAGACAAAAATTCTATTAGAAAATATACATCTAAAGTTGGTGCAAATATGTATAATCGTAATCTCTAAATTCCGGCATGGAAGATGAATGGATTTCTTCTCCTGATCACATCTTTGTAGATTGGCCCAAAACTGAGGCCAATATGTTGCACTGAAGAGTATCCACATATAAAATTTAGTTGAAGTTTTGTCAAAAACTATAAACATTCCTACTTAGCCATAGAACCCAACATAAAGCAGATGCTCCTACTAATATAAGTATTTCGGTTATTGAGTCTATGCCAACGAACCAATTACCAAACCTATGAATAAAATTATGTTGTAATTTCAAAACAAAGGATACAAGAACACTTCTCCAAAGAAATTTAGCAAAATGACAATAAAAAATAGATGTTGGATATTCTCCTCCACTACTAGAAAACCTCTCCTGTAGATACGTTGTAGTAGTAACGCAGTCTAATAACGTCTCTACTTCAACACGTAAAGATGCTTTTTGACACGATTTTGAAAATATATCAGATTGTTGCGATATTAAACACGCTAATAGTATTACTAGTCATATAAAGAATTTTTTAACACGCTATTGAAGTCGTCTCAAAATGACATGGAGGTAGACACACTTTGATTATCTCATAGACACGTTGTAAAGCGTATCAAACAATTGTCTATAGCCAGGTATAGATGCTTTCTGACTTGATTAGAACAACATCGAATTGGTACAAAGTTTGACATGCTTTCAACCGTGAATAGTAAGTATATACGTTGTAAAACGTATCAACTAACCATCAATAGAAAATGATACATACTTGGACACGCTTTGAAGCGTCATTATCCCATAGACACGTTGTAAAACATATCAAACAATTATTTATAGCCACTATAGATGCTTTCTGACTTGATTAGAAAAACGTATCGAATTGATACAAAGTTTGACATGCTTTGAACCGTGAATAGCATGTAGATACGTCGTAAAGCGTATCAAATAACCATCAATAGACACGTAAATATGAATTTTGATTTGAAAAGGAAATGACACTTATTTGGATCAATAGAATCTATTTTTTTGTAATCATTGAGAAGGATGAAGAAACAATATATTTGAATTGCTAAAAAGATATAACTACCATATAACATATACATTATTTAATCATTTACAAGGATGAAAAAATAATATATTTGAATTGTTAAAAAATACAAATATCATATAACCATACAATTAAATTAAAAAAAGATAAAAATAGTGCCCCTAGGAATCGAACTCAGGCTGGCAGCTTTAGAATCATATAGCCATACCATGAAACTAACAAGATGTTTGTGACAACATTAGGGATGAAAGCAAGGACGGAAAAATCCCGTACCGACCGACACCGAATACCGAAAATCCCGACCGAATATTGTTTCCACGAAAAAATAGGAATGGAAAAAAAGGGGAATGGGAACAGGAACGGGAACAGGAACAGGAACGGGAGCGAGAACAGTTGGGGTGTTTTTCCGACTGTATTCGTGGATCCCATATTTGTCTGGGAAAATTCCTATGGGAAATTCCTGTTTATTAGGCCATCTAAACAAATTTTGGCCCACCAATCCTACACCCTACCCAGGCCGGCCACCACCTGGCCACCCGACCCACCCCATCCCGTCCCAGCACAGTAATTTTTGGCCCACTTGGCCACTCTTATCCTCCCGGCCCAATCAATGTCCTAGCCCTAAGTCAGCCGCCAGCTAGCGCCGTGCCTTAGCCAGCCCTAACCCCGACAGCGCCGCAGCCACCGTCCTAACCCAGCGCACAGCGTCGGCCGCGCACCCTGACTCCGGCCTCCACCGCACCTCCCTCCCGTCGCTCGGTCTCCAACCGCCGCTGCACCTCCTCGCAAGGTTATCCACAACAAAGAAAAGTTAAACCAGGTATTTATAAAACAAGAAGGTTCATATGGTATTCTAGAGTATCCTATTCCTTGGAATTTCAGAAAAAGAAGTACATGTTCTATCTTATCTTCTAAAGAATATTTCTCCATGCCCTCAAAAGCAACTCAGTTTAGTTTCTATCCTAACCAGTACTAAAACAGAATTGGATAACACAGGATATTTAGATTACAGACTGGCATGATTGTTTATTTGCTTTTCTATTTTAGGTGAAGCATACCTTGAATCCAATATATGCGAATCTATATCCAATGATCTGTTTAAATTGTAGTGCGTGGTGGAGGGCAGGAGGCGGCGCGCTGGAGACCGTGCCCGCCATCCGTCTCGGCCGCCGATCGCCGTCGCTCTACGGTCGTCCCCTTGACCTAGGCAGAAAGGTGAGTTGTAGCTTCCTCCCTCCGTGCGCTGCGCCACGCCGCCCATCCCTCCACCCGTGAGATGTGGTTGGTTAGTTTGAGAGCATTTTGTTTGAGATATGATGGAGAATATAATCTTCCTAGGTTTAGTGCTGTTCCATAAGATTCACAAAGTTAAATTGATTCAATAGTAACCCACATCACAGCAATACAAACACAATTTATGGTGTATAAATGGTTGAATTAAATGAATCCATCCATGTTTTAGGGTAATACATGCATGTAAAATTTAGTCAAAAAATACATGCATGTAAAAGGTTTGGTAAGTAGATGACATGACGGGATACATGTTTGCACAATAGTTCATGCAGAAGCTACATAAGAATGCTTAGCAGCTCAAGCAATATATATATATATATACACACACATATATATATATACATATCTTTAATTCATTTTTAGTTTCATTGTTCTTGTGATCGATTAAGTAAGAGCATGACCATTAACGCATGATTAATTAAATTGCCCATCATTCAATTCATGTTGAATTTCATTGCAGTATTGTTTATAATGAGTTAACTTGCTTTAGTGATGTTGTATTTTGACTAATATAAGTTCTGCCTATTGTAGAGGACTCGAAGAATTAAAGCCAATAGTTTAAAACCGTCAGTATCGGTATGCTTCTATTTCGCTTGTTTCTTTTGTAATTAAATTAGTTAAATGTACAAGACTCTTATCTTCATGTTTTGCAAAATGGTAGGGACATTATTCAGTCTATCTTCTTTCCCTAAGAAACAAAGGAAGAATTATGGCCAAAGTGCAGTTAGTGACTAATGATTGCAAACGAGAGATTGGAGGAACCATGCTTGGAAAGGAATATGTTGGGGTTTATGTTGAAGGGCCTGAAAACATTGACATTAGAAATAAAGGAGATGAGTGTTAACGCCAGAATTTGGTAAGCCCCGGTGTCCCTATCGGCTCAGTGTTCATATCGGCTCAAAGCTAGAATCGGCTTAGAGTTCTACAAGCAGCCGATGGAGATTTTCTGTTATCAATATCTTCAACAGTCGGATTCTTGTTAGATTCGGTTTAGGAAAATCTTATCCAGAAGAGACCGAGTTCAGAAAGGATGCGGCTTGTATTTATTAATTAGGAAGAGTTTGTTAGCTTTCTATTTTATCTTTAGGAAAGTATGTTAGTGTCCAATAAGGACTCGATTTGTTTCCTTTTATCTTTAGGAAAGTTCAAATTGTAATCTGTTAGGATCTTTGTCAACCTACGTGTATAAGTATATAAGCCCGAGGTTCATGTAATAATCCTCACGATCAATACAACTCGGCGCATCGCCACCTTTTTACCTTTGGCTATTTTATCCATCATCCGACGGAACTTGGCACCCAACGTGGGGCTGCATCGGCTTCGATCTCCAGCGAAGAGGTAAGTCCAAGGTCCCGCCGGCCCAGGTATATCATATCTATCTTTAGTTTCATTACCGTTCATAGATACATCGGCTTAGTTAGGACTTTCTCGGTTAGGTCCGATATTCTGATCAAGTCGATGTTTCTGTAAATGTAATGTCGTTTTAGGTAGATTTTGTTATATCCATCACGTTAGACAGATCTATCGGCTCCTCGAGTATTAGATTATCATATACAATCTCGTGCTACATCGGTTAGGTCCGACCTACTAGATTGTTATCGATAATCTAAGTCTTGTTAAGCCGATAGGTTCATGCTAATGTTTCATCGGAGGGTTAGCCGGTCTTATCATATGCCTCTGTTAATCTAGTCCTAGTATCTCAATTTAGCTCTATCGATTGTCTCTCACTTTAGGGTCTTTGCCGATACCAGCTAAACTGTTTACTATATTAGATTAGTTTAGACATCTATCACCCTAAAAGTTAGTCAAGGGCTTAATTGTCTAGATATTGTGTTTCTTTTCATACTTAGTGCTACATCAGTTCAGTTTGATCTACTAAGTCGTGATTAGAACCGTGATCTCTAGCCTACTGGTGGCTACCAATAAGGGTTTCGTCGGGGTTTCAGTCGACGAGTTATCTGGACATCGGCATCGGCTGGAATCACACGATCAGTTGTCAACAGATCGGTTGTTTTGATTATCGGCCTATCAGTCGATATGATTTATGCTCTGTTGTTTTGCATAACTTGTCAGTGGCAGGATCAAACTTACTGGCACACCCATGTTTCATCAATTTTAGGACCTACACTGGAGCTAAGCAGATCTCTCAGGCCAGCGTGTGGTTCGACGTCAACACATCTTGCGACGGTACGAATTTTGCGTCAACAATGAGCTAATACCTAGGCCTATTTTTGAGATTCGTACACTACTAGATGCTATTGGCTATACTATTCCTTGGCCCCGTTCACATGTGTAACACCCCAAGATACGTTTTATATGTTAAGAAGCGTAAAGTGGTCAATTAAAAAGAGTCCTCATGAGTGGCAAAAAATATTTTTTTAATCGTTGTTTGGATAGACGATCAGATCCTATAGTTACATAGATCTCGTCGAATACATTTCATTTGACTATTCATACACTTTTTTTCAACTTCGGATCAAGAAGCTATGGTTGGCAGAAGTTTGGGGAGGAAAAAAAGTGAACAGTAACGTGGTAACTGTAGCACACGACTACAGTGCCTACCTGTCGACCCCCATTTTTGAGGACCGGAATCATTCGTGTTCATAGTACCATATCCCTGGATCGAGTAGTTTGGTACCCACGAATACAGTTCTGAATTACCAGGTGCAAAGTGCACGAATAGTCTTACATCAAAATTATTACAATAATAGGCCCAAAGGCAATATCCAATACATATAGGACTTATTAGCCCGGATTCAACCAAATCAGAGTTTAGATAAGATTAGCAGACGAAAAGCAGCGGCATGTCGATTGCCATAGGCAACGACCAGGGACTAAGACCTAGTAGACGCCTTCTCCTCCATCACCCATCTGGCAGTAAGCATAGGGGTCCTCCAGTTCTTCGTTTCCTTCATCTGAAGTTTGTGCGTATAGCAAGGGTGAGTACCCAACGTACTCAGCAAGCCGACAAGAAATGATGCACATGATAGGGTCATTCAAAGGATGGCTAAGGTTCAATTGCACAAAACCAACTTTCACAAAACATTTCACAAACCTATTGTCTAGCCAAGTCAAGTTTTAGTTTCAGAGTATATTAAAACGGCGACGGTTCTGTCCACCATCCATCGTGATTTCCAAGGATGGCTTTCCACCTCCGGTTCGTCATGGTTTTCTGGGGAATCCACCCCATTCACGCATTTTGAGAAGTTGAGTCCACCCGCACACAAAATCATTATGCAATCACATTCCCATCATTTTAAAATTTATAAGTCTAGCCACGGGAGAAACTTGTCACGCTGCTCATTAACCGCAAGCATGGCTATTCGAATAGATTGATTGATTCACACTGCAGTGGATGTACACTTTACCCGTACTCCACGACTACTCATTGAATGAGCTTTCATCCCTTCATATGGAATGGTCACGGCGAAGCCTTTCGATAACTTCGCTTTGGCAGTACCCGCTCCATGAACTTAAATCCTCTTGCACTCTAGCCATCCTTTCTAGCAGTGAGAGGAGTTCTGGCGCTCCCGGGGTAAGGGAAAAACTTTCACAACATTCTCATTCATTACTCAACACTTAGGCCGCAGCCTTATCTCAATAACCAAAACCACCTCTTCACCCAAAAACCACTATGCAGGGATACTGCCTCCGCTCGGCTATCTACTCCGCTAGGTCTATACTCATTCGAGAAGTACGGATGTACTGGCTCGTTCCAGGTTATAAGTCTCATGGCTCGGTCCTTAATTGACCAGGGACGGTACTAGCCTTTACCGGAATCCACCCAAATCCATCCATCCGCCCCAGTCCAAAACATTGGTTTTGTACTTTTTGTCTTTCATCAAAGCTAGTTTCATCATGATCAAGGCAATGTGGCACTCATGTCTCCACATGCCGTATTCCAACTACCTTCCCAAAGATAGTTGCCCAAGCACGAGGCTTCTTTGTAAAAATCATGAGTATGCAAGAATCTAGTATAAGCAGAGCTAAGCATTTTACCGAAGTTAGCCTCCGGTCATATCACATCGAAGGTTACAAAGAATAATTCTAATGGTAATCAACATCAAGGTAGGGT
Source organism: Oryza australiensis (assembly GCA_019925245.2). Classification (NCBI taxonomy): domain Eukaryota; kingdom Viridiplantae; phylum Streptophyta; class Magnoliopsida; order Poales; family Poaceae; genus Oryza; species Oryza australiensis. The sequence continues at coordinate 2,046,659 of JAIFGZ020000265.1, read as the reverse complement.
ATATCAAGTATAGGTACTCATTTGTGTATAGCATGCAATTTGTAATTGAAATCAACATTATTTTGCAAAGTAGGATCAATATGTTCAAAGGGAAGTGTTGACTTGCCTTGCTCGCACACTTGTTGGCCGGGGTCTTCAACATAGTCAGTGCTTGCTCCCTCGGTTGCTATCCGTACGTGCGAAAGATCAGTTGAATTCAATCAGAATTCAATAAAATACCGAGAGATCGAAAAGAACCATAAAAATGACTCCAAATCGTTTGGCCCAAAATTCTACTCGAGTTCGGACGAGAGTTTTTGGGATAAAATCCGAGTTAAAAACGAGTTTGACGTCCTAGGGTTTTCGCAAAATGTCGATCGCATTTAATTAACAAAAATAAATTTAGAAATGCTAATCAAGGGGTTTTGTGCTCGAGATTTTGGGGGTTCGAGCACTAAAAGAAACATATTACTAATGGCGAAAAAGAAATAGACAAACTCCGGATTAAAACGACGCGAAACTAAATTTTCCGAAAAATCCGATTTCTATTTCCGAGTTTGTACCGAGAAAATACACGAGAAAACAATATATTTTTGCCCAAATATTTTCTAAATACTTCTCCTAATTTTCCAAAATTTTTCCTATTTTTTTATTTTTTTCTTTTCCCTTTTTCTTCTCTTTTTCTTTCCTTTTTTCTTTTCTTTTTCTTTTCTTTTTCTCTTTTCCTATTCATTCCTCTACAACCTGCTCGACCGGCGGTCTCCCTCCCTTCCTCTCTGTTTTCGGCCGACGGCCGGCGCAAATGCGAGGGCGGCGGCTCGGGGACTCACCGGTGTCGACAGCAGCGGCTAGGGGAGACGGCGGGACACCGGCGCACGGCGGTGGTGGCTCGCGGCGACGGCGGCGCTCGACGGTGTTGGCGCTCGGCGGCTTGCGGTGCTCGTGGGGATAGGGTTGCGGCGAGGAACGGTGAGGGAAAACGGTGGCGAGGTGGGGAAAAGAGAGGGGCTTCGACCCTCTTTATAGGCGCGGCCGGGAGGAAACGGGAGAGAAGGAGGGAAAGGGGCGGCGCGGCGTACGGACGAGGCACACGGCGCACGGTTTGGCGGGGCGCGCGGCGAATGCGGGCGCGTGGCGTGAGCGCGGGCGGGGTCGGTCGGCGGCGACGCGTGGCGGGTGAGCGTGGGCGGGCGGTACGGCGGCGAGCGAGGGGGGCGGTGCGCGACGACGCGTGGCGCGCGCAGCGCGGGCGCACGGCGGCACGGCGCGTGGCGTGAGCGGCGCACGCGCGGGTGGGCGAGGCGCGGCGTGCGCGGCGAAGCCGGGCCGAGCACGTGGCGCGGTACGGCGGCGCGAGGCCGGGGCCGTGTACGGCGTGACGTATGACAGTGCCATCTTTGATTTTTCCCGATTTTATATTCTAATTTCAAATTCCTATTTTCTTTCACTATAAAAATTCAAAATAAAAATCTAGTACTCCCAAAATTAATTTAAAAATATATTTTCAAACTTTTCACCCACTTTTATTTATTTAAAAATACATATCACCTATTTAATTTAATCCTTTTCCTAAATTCCATAAATCACAATTTTAATTCCAATTAATTTCCAGACTTTATATAAATCCTCTAAAATATTTTATTGCCCATTTTATTTCCTAATTAATATTTCACAATCACCCAATAATGTTTTGCTTTCCAAATACATATTTTTATGAATCTACACCCTTGTCCTATTTTATTTTAAAATTCCTAACTTTAAACTCCGAGATTTTTTCTACCCAACAGAAATCCAAATCATTTGGTTTTTCTCAAACACCGAGATGAATTGCTCACATATAAATTTATGCAACCAAGCTGACAAATAAGAAGCAAAAAACTCCGTCAAGCAACAACAAGCAGAAAGATTTTTGTAAGTTCCGATTTTTAATTTCTGGTTTTTAAATTCTCCGATTTTCAGGGCGTTACACTACCTGACCTTTTGTTTTGCCTGGGTCTTTTTAGTTTCTTTCCTTGGGCTGTTTGTTTCTTGTCCCTAAAAAAACTGATCCCCTTCATCTCATGAACCGCCGTCGCCGCCTCGTATTCATGAGAGAAGAGAAGACCCTAGGGTAAGAGAGAAGAGGGCAAGAAATTAGGGCCGCTGTTCATCGTTGTATCGTTCTTCATCTAGTATCGGTTGGTCATCTTCTTCTCTTCTTGTTTCCCTCTCAATTCCATGGCTTTCCCCGCTGTTCTTGATGGTAATGCCATCCATGGAGTAGATCAAGTCGACGGGTCCCGTAACGCGGAGATCGCTGCGAAGGAGAAGGGGAACAGGAGATTAATCATTGTGTATCTTTCTCATAGTCTCTGTTGGGGTACAATCTTTCTTTTCCCCACTATTTTGATGTGAAATCCATGCTAGGGTTTGCGAATTCGTTTGATTAGTTCATGGGGTTATGGTTCTAATCTTGTAATTATATTCTGCTGTGATTTTAGAATCTGCAGTAGATCTGTGGTATTTGCTTAAAGGGGTGGTTTTAACCAAGAATAATTTAGCAGGAAGTAATTAGAATGGTAATACAAAATGTTGTTTTTTATGCATGAAAAAACAACATTTTGTCTAGAAAACCCTCTTGTAGCTATGCCAGATTTAGAGTTAGACACGCTTTATTTCGTCTCTATGTCAATGTAGACACACTTTCATAAAGCGTGTTAGAAGCGTCTTCGTACGTAGCGCGTCAGGCCTTGTAGATATGAATTCTTTAACTGTTGCTATGAAAGAAAGAGACATTTCATTCATAAACATGTTATATGCATATCTAAAAATATGATACAATTTTGCAAACACATGTATAAAACGTCTCTAGTGGTGTAGTTGCATAGTAATGTAACGTTTCATTGTGTGTTAAGAAACACAGACACAATTTATAGATACATATAAAAACAAGCCTACTAACATAGATGTGTTTTATAACGACGCCTTATAGCGCATCAATTATTGTAGAGACGATTTAGTAGAGCGTGACAGATGACGTGGCACATGATATGGAGGATGATGTGGCACATGACGTGGCGAATGATGTGGCAGGTGATGTGGCACGTGACATGGTGGATGATGTGTCATGTGACGTGGCGGGTGATACGTTTCGTAGTAACACCAAAATATGTGTTAACAAATATAGAAACAATATCGTACATATATTTTTATTACGCGTCTATGGATATAGACACGTTTTATAGTTACACCATATTGTGTATTAAGAATTGTAGAGACGATTTTTAGATATATTTATTTTCGTGTGTACTAATATATAATGATTCTTTTATTTGCATTTATAATTGTAATATATCTTTATATTTTCTAATTTGTAATAATTTATAAATAAATGATCCATGACATTGCATTGGCAATCAATTCTTTGCTTCACCAAAAATAAACCTATGCTTCATTGTCCGTTCCTGCCTGACATCATTTCATACAAATAGTTCACAATTTTTCACTAACAAATAAAACATATGCTTCATTGTCCATTCTTGCCCTTCTCCATCGTAGCTTCACTTCTCCTTTGAGAACTTGTAACTTTCTTCACCCGCAACGGGCCGCATAGGGTTAGATGAATAACACAATTTGAAGATATCACGAAACTATAGGTTTAATATTAAAAAAAACTTACATGCTGTAACTCCCCAGGTGCCACAAAAGCCCAGGATGTCACTAACGTCCCTTTCAACATGCCAGAGCACGAAAACTCAGCAACAAACACCCATCAACTATGTAAAGCGGTAGAAATAATAAAAACAAAGGTATGATTAAAATAAGTTCCAACACAAAGGTTATTGTTGTCCACAAATTGTCACCAAGCTAGTTAATTCTAACTTTACTAAAAAGACAAAAGTACCGTTATTATCTCTAAAAGTATGTGAATGTGAAGATGTACCTCTACTCCCATCCCTTCAAGCAGGCATCCAAATCACGCACCTGGAAAGATAAGAGGGGTGAGAATAAATCTTAGCAAGCAAACTTCCTGAACATGCCATTCAAACTACACGTTCATAAAACATCGATTTAAACAAAGAAGAATACATGTCATAAATATATAAAGGTTCTCCAATGAAATTCCCGTAAAGAAATAAAGGGCATCATATATAATAAGCAAATCATGACCACAAACAAATAGAACGATACACTTCGTATAAATAAAAGAATACTCTGCATCTTCTCTTCATGGCAACATGAAACTTCAATCCCAATAATCCTCGAGTGCAAATGCAATGCATATGCATATCCACTGCCTTCATACCCAACAAGGTATGAAGCTGCATCTTATCCTTCCTTGGGCAACGTAAGATGCTGTACCAGTATAGTCGTGACCATAGGTCCATGATATAATCCACAAAAGCACTTCGGAATAGTCGAATAACTTTCTCACCGACCTAGCTCAAGAGCAAAGGTGGCCAAACGGGCCACCCGGCACGGCCCGGCCCGGGCACGCCTGCGGCACGGCCCGTTAGGCATGGCTCCTATAGCGGGCCGTGCCAGCACGGCCCGCGTGCCGAGCCTCCGGCCCAAGCACGGCCCACGGGGTGGCCGGGCCGTGCCGTGCCGGCACGGGCCCGTTAAAGGCCCATGGGCCAAGGTTGGCCCGTGACACTATTTTACACTATATTTGTACTGTTTTGCACTGTTCTGGCTCACTAAAGGCCCACGCTACAGCACATTTGCTACAGTATTTGTGCTATAGTATATTTGCTACAGTAACGGGCCGTGCCGTGCCGTGCTGGCCCACGGGCTCGGCCGGCAGCCCAAGCACGCCACGGCCACTCGTGTCGTGCCGGCCCGGCCCGTTAAGCCCTGTGCCGTGCCCGGGCCGTGCCTGCTACAGGAAGACCGTGCCCGGGCCGACCCACGATGGCAAGGCCCATTTGGCCACCTCTGCTCAAGAGCATTTCGGAATAGTTATATGACTACCTCACCGATCTGGCTAGATGCATATGCTTATGATACAATGATATGATGTAACTGCAAGAATACTTACCTCATCTGCCATATACATCCACAACCATAAAACATTTCACTTACCACATATGTCATACAAATTCTTACCACATATGTCATACACTTCCACAATAACAAAATATACCACTTACCTCATGATGATAAACAAATGACAAAAGATTCAACATGAAGATCATATATAAGTTACTTTAAAAGATAAGTGAATTTATTATTAGATTATTATCTTGATTTAGTTAATATTTTGACAAAGTGTAGATAGATTAAATAACATGTCAAGCTGTAGCGAACCATCGCTACATCGCTACGTTTACTTGCCTCGAGACGATGATGCAAAGCGTGAGTTAAGAATAATCCAAAGGTGCACCACCTGTTCAAACATCACCACCTCAGAAAATAAATTCATACAGAAAATCACAAATGACACGTAAACCACTTCTACGGCCTGCGCTAACGTCTCCCTCAAAACAGCGACCAAACAACCAACAACAGTAGCACCCCTGCTTCACATTTTTACTGCTGACAAATCACTTGTCTAAAAAACATAAAACTTTCTCAAAATATAAAAAACAGCATTGCCTACGACTTTCATGTTGTAACTTTTGGATTTTAAGGAATCTAAGATACCCAAAACAAGCCAACAATATAACCAAACTTTTCTGACAACCGAAAATTAGCAGCTGAATGAAACATGCATAACTGGAGATATACTCGTCCAAAAAACATGTTCTAAGACAATCTTGAAAGCTTAAGCAATTTGCTACAACTTTTGTTCAGAACCCATCATCTAATTTAGTTATTAAGATGCTCTAAACTGCACCCAAAGACAGCCTATAGCATCTGCCCAGGAATTCAGAGCAGTACAGAGTCAAACGATGATATATGAAGTTCTAGCCAACCAAAACTCACGAAATTTCACCAGCTTATAGGAAACAACCATATCTACAACTTTATAGAAATAATCATATTGAATAAAAATCATAAAGGTGTTCGAATCATCCTAATCTGATAATCTGACGTCACTGCAGAACAGTTATACTAAAACAGCCATATCTAAAGCTACAAAATTGCTATGAGGATAAACTTTACCAATCTAGAACGATCATGAAATTATATACAACTTTGTAGAAGACACTAATATTTTTATGCATAAAAAAATAACATTTTGTTTACCATTCTAATTACTTCCTGCTAAATTATTCTTGGTTGAAACCACCCCTTTAAGCAAATACCACATAAAGATTCGAATTTTAAATTTCCATAATACTTTGTTCCTTTCTATAAACATTATTAATTAGAGATAAATACATAGAACGAATAGAAAACACCCTATTCTGGTGAAGATTCCATCTAAACATATCCTTATCACCATTAAGTTGACTATGCTAGGAAATTTGGCATTTATATAGCTTTGGACTATTAATCAGACTAACCATACATATATACATATGTCTATCGTCAAACTTTTAATTTGATACTAATTTTGTTGTTATTGACGTCATATTTTGAAAGAAACTAAAGATCAAAGTATGATTAGAGACAGTGTACAAAGCTAGTAGTAGTACACCTTGTATTTTTTAACTTTAAACGGATGAAGTAGGTAAGGATCATTGTAATGATGCTCCCACAAGCCATGTCTCCTTGGTGTTCATTAGATTGATGAAAAACTCGGTCCTAGCATCCAGCAAGCTATACCTAACAAATCTGTAGCAAGATCATCTGAAGCAACAGATGCTACAAATTAAATGTAGATGTCTAGGACCCAACATGGCACGCTCTTGAACGAAATGGGTATGGAAAATGAAAAGATGAAAATGGAAATTAGTCCCACATTTTTCATGTGCGTGCTTTCAACAAGATAATTGTGCAATGATCAGTACTTTGTTCATCTTATATATATGGTTCATGCGTGAGCATGTTTACAAAACAGATCAGCATGGTATTTGATGTGTTTGCACCCCAAAAATAAGATTTGAACAATTTACAAGAGTACCAAATTACGACCATCTCGCATATTAAGATGCTACCAGTAAATTAAATTTTAGTAAGGAATAGAAGTAATATATAAAAATAAATTAAATGTAGCCGTACAAATGCATGAACCATTATGCTAATTGAAATGATAGCCATTTGTTATCTTCACCAATAATCGTCCTTGCTTTCTTAAGAAAAAACAAAAGGACCACATAAATTATTATTAATCACACGTTAATAAGCTATCTCGGTTTTTATGTGAGAGAAAAAGTTGTCAACCTTCCCCTTCCGCTACGGAACAGTTTTAAAGAAAACAGTTTTAAAGAAAGTAGTTTGAAAAATATACACATCAAAAATAAAAAAAATGAGTAAGTAAAAGTTGAGAAAATACAATAAAGAACACAACCTATAATTCGTCAATGTAAACACTCCCACAAAGAATACCTCTGATTGGACTGACGAACAGACTCGCAGAACATGCACAAATTATACTCTAGTCTCAATAGGTAAGATCATCCAAACCAAATTACTAATAGATTATCTACAAATTCGGAGAGCCGGCGTGCGGCGCTGCTGCTGGCGAGGGAGAGCGTGACGCCGGTCGGCCCGGACACATTCGACACGGAGTGCGCGGTGCGTGATCTCTGCAACGTCGCCACAGGCATCACCAACGCTGCTCGCTCGATCCAACAGCATTGATCAGCAGCAGCGTGCATGTGGCCAAGGGTTTACTAGCCTCAAACGATCGAAGGTGGGGTGCTAGCTATAGCGGGCTGACCTAACTAATTCTTTATGGGCATGGTAAATCACGCATTAATTCATGCTTGTTATTGTTATTAATCGAAGTGTCAAATAGTTACATCAAGCTTTCTCTGATTTATGTGATCAAGGTGTGTGTATGGCTGTTCAATATTCTGGGCCGTTGTTTTCTCTCTCCGAAGATGGAATCATTTTCAGGGATTTAAGTTTAAGCTTTTGTTTTTCTGTGGGCTTATAAGGCAAAACACGCGACCAAAATCGTTTTACGGTCCAAAAGAGCGTCTCGAGGCCAATCTCAACGGGATTTCAAAAAATATTTTATGCATATTTAATAGGGTGTCATGTATAAAATTGGAAAGAGGGAGAAGGAGATCGTTTCATCACCACGAAACGAACGAGCGCGGTTTCCTAGCCGTGTGAAACTGCGACGACACTAGCACTGAGGTCTCTCGTCCGTTTCATGGCGTGAGGGAGAGGGAAAAACGCCGTGGGCTTCTTTGGTCGGGGTGCACGCTAGGAGGAGCTCTGCCGGCCGGGCACGGACCCAGGGCGGCCGCGACGGCGTGGACGGCGCGGGCGGGCGCGGGCGGGCGGCGGCACGGACGGCCGTGACGGGCGTGGACGGCGCGGACAGCGCGAGCGCGCAGCGGACGGCCACGGACGAGCGCAGCGGATGGCTCCTGGGCGAAGCGCAGCGACGGCCGCGGCGAGCGCCGACCGGGCGTGGACCTCGCAGGCGGCCGCGACGGCGTGACAGCGGCGGCGGGCGTGGGCAGCCACGACGGCGTGGACGGCGCAGGCGACACGGACGGCCACGGGCGAGCGCGGGCGTGCTGGTGCTGTCCCAAGCTTTATCTTGTTGCCGTCTCCACCTCCATGTTCCTCTTCCCTTTCACCCTCTTCCGCGGCGAGCGCAGCGACGCCCGTGACGGCGTGTGCGCCACGGCGAGCGCAGGCGCGGGCCGACGCACGACACTGCGGGCGACCGCGTCTTATCAGCGAGGAAGAAAGGAGAGAGAGAAAAGAGAGATTGGTGGGACCAAAAAAATAATAAAATAGTGTATGAAACTGTACCATGATACTATGCATTGAGAAAGAGGTTTGTTTCATCATATTTTGAAAACTGAAAGATAAAACTGTGCATTGAGACTGGCCTAGGGCTACACATCCATTCCTTCCAGACTAAAAATGTCTTCAATCGGCCTTTATTTATCTCTCTTCTATTTCAACGTACGTATATATGTGTTTATGCCTAGCTTAACACCAAAATAATTCATACATAAATATTTCAAACACATAGAATTCAATCATATTCAAATACACAATTTTAAACATTACAATCCGTATCTGGATAAAAAATTTCAAACATGAAAATGATATGCCTAAAAGCAAATGTTCAACACACCACATAGTTCATCATCATACAATGGACGAAGAGTGTTTATTCATTTCCTGAGTGAGCCACGTATGCTTTAAAAGATGAGCCGTTGGATTTGGAAAAGAATGGTCGAAATATGGAGGGCAGGAGAAACATTGGACATATCGGGAGAAGGCATGGGAGTTAATAAAAACTTAATCGTATGCAACTTTGACCGGAAAAGGGAGGGCATCGAAACAAAAATCTGAAATTAAGCTGGAAAAAAATCAGAAAGGAAAAAAATCAATGCTTTTCCTGAGCGTGGCGTGCTCCCTTTCAACGGTTTGACTAAAACGAGTGTGCAATGAAATGAACAAGTTCTCCAAAGGTTCTTTAAAAAACTATTTTACATTATTATTATAATCAACATATTATAACATCTAATACATAGAACGCATAATTTGGACTCGCCTTATGCATGAGGCTTATAAATTTATAAAGGCTAAAGATATGTGTCTAAACAATTAAAATCGTCTTACACTATGAATTTTATAAATTTTAATAACACTATAGAAACGATTTTTGTGTGCGAGCCGAAAGACATCTTTCCGTGCGGAAGACCGGCCCGCACGCAAGAGAAGGTATGGAAAAATCAAATTTTCATGTGCGGGCGACCCAACCGCACGGAAAGATCTATTATCCGGTGCGGCGGTTTAAGAGGCCCGCACGGGAAGATAGATCCGTTGTATATAAATTATTGAATTATTTAATGATTTAATGATATTAAATCGACAACTAATATCACATCACAAATAACACAAAATTAATTTCACATCATCACAATTTCACATATATACTTTCCAACTAATTTTTTTATATAATTAAATTTACAAATAATTTCACATATATAATTAAAATTGACAACTAAATTCACATCACAAATTATAAAAAAATAATTTCACGGACGGCGTCCGCGGCGATTGTGGCGTTTGTTAGTGATATGCCCTAGAGGCAACATGGAGATGTTGGATATCATGGTCAATGTTTATGTATTTATGAATAAAATGTTATTCAGCCCATGAAATAGACATCTTGTATTGGTCAATAAGTACGTGACTTATTTATGAGACTCTATATGTATGAATCTATTTCTAAATGATCCCTGATCATATATCATATTATTGGAACTAATATGATTCTAAGATCGACATGTTTATTGATTGATGATCATGTCTCATAGATCATGGGTATGGAGATACCAAATCAATAAACATGGACATATGTGTTAGAGAACACATTGTTGGATAGACCCACCATGAGACACTACAGGAATTAATGTGTCATTAGTTGGTCTCAGGTAGTGTTGGTACAAAGTCCTTAGACCTGATATCACCATGGATTCCAACATGTGTAGTAGCCTACTTTGGGACTACCAAACGTTATTCCGTAACTGGATAGTTATAAAGGTAGTTTTCGGGTTTACTATGAAACATGGAATGGGATGTGAGTGATCAAGATGGAATTTGTCCCTCCTTTGGAGAGATATCTCTGTGCTCCTCGAGGTAATGGATTATGGAAATGCATGGCCATGCTAAGTTGATTGAGGAGTCAATCAACAGACAGATAATCCAATATGGTTCGAGTGAATGGTTAAGCTATTGAAGGGATGGCACAAATCTTGCCTATAGCTTAATTGGTATCGTGAGGCAAAGGGATTTGTGTACACATTACAGGTTCAGAGCCGATTTTATATTCTTGTATACTATGGTGTCAACATGTGCTGCTAGGCGTCGCTATTGACAGGTCGGCTGAGTTGGACTCGAGCCGACCATCGGTTAAGTTAGACTATAGCCGAAACCAAGTATACCTGAACCTACAGGGTCGCACGCTTAAGGGGATAAGAACAGGCATTCGAGTTGGACTCGGATACGGCTCGATCGGATAGGGATCCGATCGGATAGAGTCCTATGGGCTTACGCCGTATGGGCGGCCAACTCTATGAGATTCGGATAGGATCCGATTCAAAATAGAGTCCTGATCAGCCACTAGTCCCAGTCGGCCAACTCTATATAAAGGGGCGACGGGTGGAGAGTTGCGGCATCGCATTGAACCAAATCCGCAACAGAAGTCGTCGAGATCAATCTCCACGGAAACCCTCCCACTTTCGAGCCAAACCCTAGCCTTGCATCGCGTTCTAGCACACGGGTGTTCGGCGTTTTGTCCTCGGACGTGTGGATACCGTAGAGGCGCTGCTACGTTGCGTGCTGTGAATCGGCTGTGGAGGAATCGGCTGCGGTCGAGTGCATCGGAGCGAGGCGCGAGAACGCGGTCAGACGACTCGGCGAATCAGCTGCTTGGAGAATCGGATGTCGGCTTGCGGGAATCGGCTGTCATCGGCCAGCACAGTTCCAGATCGGATAGCCCTGATTGGCTATTTCCACTGCATACTCCAATCGGTAACGATCTATCGGCCCTTACTTGCAAGTGTTCCTGGTTTGCGCGGTAGAAAAGTTTTTGTTTTCGGCTATCGTAGCCTCCGCGTAACCCTTCAGCGTTGTCGTCGTCGGTGGAGGCGGCGGCGGTGGAGGCGGTCATCGATGGAGGCGGCGATGCGCCGGCACACCCGAGAAGCCTCCGCAGCGTTGTTGTGGGCAACGGCGGCGGTGGAGGCAAGAGGCGAGGAGGCGGTGGCGGGGAGGCGGCGGAGGCCGGAGGAGGAGGAGAGAGCCCTCGAGGTGGAGACGGGATCTGGATTTCATCTCGTCGGGTGTTAGAAATTTCGGAGCCCGCGCGTACCTATATAGGCGGTGGTGATCATCGCGTGCGGGCGGCTTAAACAGCCCGCACGGAAAAACTATCTTTCAGTGCGGGCTCTTAAGCCGCCCACACACGATAATCTATAAATCTTACATCACTAAATTGGACTACAAAAATTGTAGTAATATCTTAATTTGGTCAGAAAATTCTATAAATTAACGTGACAACTTATTTTTGTTCCATAACACTATCATAAAAAATTTAACCAGTTTTGATCAAGTGAGACCATATGTTGTTCATAAATGGTGACGCCTCTGTTTCATCTAAACATTACTCTAAGTTTCAAAGTGTATATACGTTATAAGAAGCTATAATTAACATGACTACTTATATATAATTAACTCATGTATAATTACATTGCAATCCTAGACTATGTGCTCCTCTAGATATATTGTTCCTCTTTTTCCCCTCTCTATTTTCCCTTTTGATCTGTTGTTGACCAAGATAGGAAATATTCGACTTTTTTATTTTTTTATATTTTTTCTTGACTTAGGAGCACACGAGAGGTATCCACAGAAAATTTGAGCCTAAACAAGCGAAAGACGTGGCCTGTGAAAAATTCAGAAGATACGCTCAAAATCGAGAAAAAGCTTTTAGGCTCGAGAAGGCAACCTTCTGAGGTGTTTTTTGGGGAAAATAAAATCGCCGAACGTGGCGATGCTACGGACGAACGCATCCAAAGTTTTTTCTGATCGATTTTCATATATGGAACGTCTCAATCGGAGTCTGTATGCGAAAGTTATGGCCGTTTTAAAACCGACTCCAAATTAGAGGACGAAACCGGAACAATGCGCGCAAAACTTGTTACACGCACACCAACTGGACACGACGGCCAGGGTTTGAATGTTCTTATCAATATTGTAGATCTCTTTGATCTGTATATTATCACCAAAACAATTTCGTAAAAAATTGTATATTGAGAATCATTAGTTAATAACAATATGACGATTTGTAATTACAATGTAATGATTAAATTAAACTTGTTACACGCGCACAAACTACATTTATGTGTAGTGGGAGCCACTCTATTATAGTTTCATCTAAATGAACTCTAAGTTTCAAGTTTATATACCATTTGTATGCATCTCAAATTTATACATAACATTAACTCATTATCACAACATATGAAGTTATATTGCCACTTGTGTTGTGAGAAAAATATTTTTTCTATTTGATTTTATCCTATATCCAAAAATTAGATGGAGAATTCAATAGATTTATAGATAATTAAAACCTTATATTTCTAAATTTATTTAGAAAATACATGGACGTCATCTCGTGCGACTCACATAAACTATCGCACGAAAAATCGATTATCCCATACGGCGACTTAAGCGGCCGCACGGAATACTGCGATATTATCCCGCGCGCCCACTTAAACGATCGTACGGATAATCCATTTTCCGTGCGGTCACTTAAGTGACCGCACGGAATAATACATCTTCGATTTTTCCAGGCGAGACCACTTATGGTCCTGCTGGAGTCTCGTTTAGAAAACCGTTTTAATTGCATTCTAATTTTTCTATATATAAGAAAATGACGATAAAAGCAACTGATTATCTACTTGCACGGGAGATGTAGCGATCACGTAATGACAAGTCAAACACGTGATGTCATTACAGTATTTACCAATTATCCCATAATAATTTTTAATATTATGCAACAGTACAATAATCGATTCAAACAAAGTGATAATAAATACCCAAATAAGCAAAATAAGTGATAGTAGCACATTTAATAAAAATATATTTTTCTATAATATATTATAGTATTTTTTGTCATTTAACCACAGTAAAGTATAGATATTTTGCTAGTTTTTAATAAAACTGTTGGTGAAAAAAAAAACCCTCCTCTAACTGTATTGGAGAGCACTGATTTTTTTCATGGGCCTTGGGCTTGTCTCGAACTCTCAAATCCATTATCCATACCGGCTTGTCTCTTAGCCCTTTGAACGGGTATTTGTATACTGCATCCTCCGCGCAAAAGATCTCGCGATTGGTTTTCCTTTTTCTTTTGTTAAACAAAGCCCTCAAGAGAAAAACAATTTTTTTAAAAGAAAACAAAAAATAAAAAACCCCAAAAACGCAGGGACCAACCGTTGCGGATCATCTTCATCAGCTGCCGCGCGTGTTGTCTTCTTCCCCTCCACTCCACGCCCCCGCGGGCCCTCGCCTCCGCCGCCTCGCCGGAACAGCCGCCTCCTCTCCTCTCTTCTCCCCCCTCCCCTCTCCTGTATGTGGTAGACCGAAGATCGATCTGGTCTTGTTGCGAGCTGATCTGTTCTCTGCACCGGCCGGAGCACGGTAGACTGTAGCGGATGGCAGGTTGTTTTTGGAGAATCGGAAATGGTTTTGTTGAGATGTTCTTTCTTCTTTCTTTTTTTTTTTGGCAGGGAGGGAGGATGTGGTCGTCTAGCCAGGCGAGCACGAGGGGCGTGATTGAGGTGGGGAGAGTGGAGGCAGGGCCTTCCCATTTCCCCAAGAGGCCTGCGCCGCGGAATTCTTCCAGGTTATTTTTTCCTCCCATTTGCTGGTGGATTAATTTTGGGCTTGTTTGATACTACCACTGAAAACTCTGATGCAGGTAGGAATGGATCGACGAAAACTCTTCCTCCTCTTCTACTCAGATGAGAGATGGTTGACGATTTATGACTAATGTTTATACCAAATCGTATTTCTTCAGCTCACAGGCTGTAGGCTTGTGAGCTGTACGATGTTAAACCATGAAACGCTCCTAGATTGCCTTGATTTTGATGTTGAACTGGTATGCTTGTACTGTGGTGACACGACGGCACACGTGTATCACCTGAGAAAATCCCTAAGTATTGTTTCTTCCTACGACTTTGGCCCTCCATCCGTCTTCTGCATGTAATCGTTTGTTTTCCAATTATTATGTATAAGGTGTCGTACTTATATAGACTGATGGAATTCATTTGTATCCATGGGTAGTATTATGGGTGCATGTTTCACCTCATGCCGGGTTAAGTGTTTGTTTCGTTACTGTCTTAAGACTTACCCCTGAAACAAAGCTGCTGTCTTGCTGGCAGCCCTTAATCCAGCTATATAAACAAAATCGCTCATGCATTTCTGGATCTACAGTAACCAGTTGTAACATAAGCTCTGCACCAATTGTTGTGGAACTGAAAGCTGCTGCTGGTTATTTTTTATGTTCTACGGAAGATGGTCAGTTGTTCATGTTTGCATCATTACAAGGGCTATGCATACCTGCATCTATTTGCACGCCGGTGTTAGTCACTAGTCTCCTACGCTATTGGTAGAATGGTGCTAGTCTCCTACAGTATTCATAGATCGTCTGGGTCCTACATGTCTTACATTTTTTTCCTACAAGAAAGCATGTATTGGATGATCTGCAACTCTGTATAGACAATTTCTCCTTGATCTATCACCTCGTGTGCTACTTTTTGTTACTTAAGAGTGCCATAATTAGTGTTATTCTTACACAGTTACTTTCCCTTTCTCACTCAGGATCAATCTGTCAAGGACATATGCAATTAAATCTTGCTCAGTGAGTAGCCGTACAGGGCTTTGCCTTGGACAATGTTATCATAGGAAGTCTTCTGCTTGCAAATGCAAGTTGGGATGGTCTTCTCAACCACTGTCTGGCTTGAGGCATCAGTTCAGAGTACATTCATCAGCATCAGAGGCGGTTCTTACTTCCCAATCTGATTTTACAAAACTTCTTGTTGGGAATGAAAAAATTGGTGTTCTCTTGCTGAATCTTGGAGGTCCAGAGACCCTTGATGATGTGCAGCCTTTCTTGTTTAATCTTTTTGCTGATCCGGTAATTGCCACTCTGAACTGCAATTGTAGCGCTCTAAGGTTTTTCAATCGCTCTATTTTTTTTATTATTTATTTTGCAGATTTACAAATTATGGTGCCAAAACGATTAATGGTGAGAAATTTGTTATTCCCTTCTTGAAATGTGCAATAGGGTACTCTTTCGATCTGCTGATTTTATTTGAATTTCAAGGTGTCAGTTGTAAAAGTAAAATCAGCTTAGGAGCTTGTGTAGGTTTCTAACTGCATGCTATAGTGAAGTGAAATGCTTTGACGTTCAGATGTGTTACTTGGTTGTAGATTAAGAAAATAATATGGCAATCTTTTTTTGTTATTTACTGGATATCTCGTGTTGCATGGTGGCAGGACATTATCCGTCTTCCTAGATTGTTTCGCTTTCTTCAGAAGCCACTAGCACAATTTATATCTGTTGTAAGAGCACCAAAGAGCAAGGAAGGTTATGCATCCATCGGTGGTGGTTCTCCTCTTCGTAAAATTACTGATGCACAGGTATGATGTGATATTTTGTTGTGTGAATTGTCATGGCTGCTTCACATTGAATATCTTAGTAACGCGGATACTTGCGATCATAACATTAACTAAAGACTATTGAGTGCTTACGAGAAGACAAACACTCCTTGTTGACCCAAACAGTCCGTGTATTGTTAGATGATTCTAAAGGTCTTTGTGATTTTTTGAGATAATTGGAGTAAATATGGTACAAATGTTCCCCATAATTTATGTTAGTGTTGGCTTCATAGAAAAAATACTGCAAAGTATATGGGATTGTTTGCTTCATCTCACCCTGTTGTTTTTTGGGTATGCATTACTAGTTTATTTATTTGGAAATTGTGAATTTTCCACTCTAGTTGTTGATGCTTTAGAATTTCCCACTGATAGAACTGAAGCCAACAGGCTTAGAATACTTGATTGAAGATTACAGAGGGTTTACACATATATATAGGGGTACAGAGAGAGCCCAAAGGGCCAGCCAGCCTGGAGGTGGCGCATAAGTCTAGGAGACAGTCAAAGAAGGTAATTAATTCTAACACCCCCACGCATCGAAGCGTCGGTGGAACGGACGTTCGACCGGAGCGAAATTCGGTGAAGACGGAGGAAGGAGCCCTTTGGTGAAGACATCGCGTATTGCGACGTGGTTGGAACATGGAGAACACGAACAGCTCCAATGGCGACCCGTTCACGAACGAAGTGGAGATCGATTTCCACATGCTTGGTGCCGATGTTGGATAGGGTTGGTGGAGAGTAGACGGCGCTCACGTTGTCGCAGCACACGAGGGACGCGGTCTTTAGAGGGTGATGGAGTTCCGTAGGAGTTGATGCAGCCAGGAAGCTTCAGCGACGCCGTGCTGGCAACCGCACGGTATTCGGCTTCGCAGACTGGACCGAGAGACCGTGGGTTGCCGTTTGATGACCATGAGATGAGACTCCGCCGAGGAATACCGCATAGCCGGAGGTGGAACGCCGAGTATCGGGCATCCACCCCAATCGGCATCGGTGTAGATGACAAGTCGGGACGGAGCCGACCGAGGGATCACCAAGCCGAAACCGAGAGCGTGCCCGAAGGTAGCGAAGAATCCTCTTGGCAAGCAGTGAGGCGAGCTTCTGGGGTTATGCATATGAAGGCAAATCGGACGGCGTAGGCGATGCTGGGCGCGTGAAGGTCAAGTATCAAGGGCGCCCGCGAGGCTCCGTAGAGGCCGTGGATCGGCCACGTGAGGGCTCGCGTCCGCGTAAACCTTGGCACAGTGTCCACGGGAGTAGAGCAGGATTACATCATGCCATGCCGATTAAGGATTTCAGTGGTGTATTGCCTCCGTGAGAGGTAAGGGTGCCACCGTGTCGCCGAACGCTATTCCGAGGAAGTGATGCAATGGGCCAAGGTCTTTCATGGCAAATTCCGCTTTGAGCAGCAATTACACGATGGAGAAGTTCGTGAAGAAGCGAGGACAATGTCATCCACGTAAAGGAGGAGTAGACAGGTCGAGCCATGCCGTATATGAAGAGGGATGTGTCGACTTGGCTTCGCGGAATCCCAAGGTGAGCAAGTAGGCAGCAAACCGACCGTACCAGCGCGAGGTGCTTGCTTCACCCGTAAAGTGACTTGTTGAGCTTGCAAACATAGTCCGGATGACTGGATCGCAAACCCGTGGGTTGAGAGCAAGAAACGGTTTCGATAATGTCCCTGGAGGAACGCGTTCTTCACGTCAAGCCGATGGATCGGCCAATCCCAAGTGTGAGCCAAGGTGAGAACGGTTCTGACGGTGGCAGGTTTGACGACGGGGCTGAATGTTTCGTCGTAATCGACGCCGGGGCGTTGGGTGAAACCACGTAGAACCCAACGGGCCTTGTACCGTTCGAGCGATCCGTCGCATGAAGCTTATGTTTGAAGATCCATTTGCCGTGACCACATTTGCCTTGGCCTGACGGGAACAAGGTCCGTGTATGATTGTCCAGAGGCGCGTGTTCCTCTTCCATAGCCCTCGCCAGCTGAGGGTTGGGAGAGGCGTCGCGCAGAACGCGAAGTGTGACGAGCCTCTGTGTGGAGAGCGAGACGAGGCTGTCGAAATCCCAACTTCCCACGGGTCGCCATGCCATGGGAGTTGACAACCGGTGGAATAGGGACTGCCGTCGAGGAACAGTGGGTCGTGCTTCACGAACCGCGGCGAGAAAGCACGATGCCGGAGCGTCGAGGGAGCCCCGCGACGGGCTCGCAAGAGCGTGGTGGGAGGCGCCGGACGTAGACGTGGACAATGGGCGGCTTGTTGAAGGAGGAGGCCGCGGTGCCGCGGCACGGGGCGCGGCGTCGGGACCGAGGGCGCGGGTGCGACGCGCCGCGGGTGCGAGGGCACCGCGGAGGACGCCGCGGCGCCGAGGCGCGCAGCGCCGTGGCGCTGGGGACGCCGCGCGGCTGCGGGACGCCGAGCAGGGAGTTGTGGGTGCGGCCGTGCACTGGGGACCGCGGCGGAGTGCAGAAAGCTCGTGGTGGCGAACGGGCACCTGGAGGACCTACAGGGAGAGGCGAACTGGAAGGGGTCATCGTTTGTTAGAAAATCGAGCTCCTGGAAGGAGGGGAGAGGGACGACGGGGAGGGGGAAGGTGGACTCGTCGAAGATGACGTGACGAGAGATGATGACCCGGTTGGTGGCGAGGTCGAGGCACCGATACCCCTTGTGGTCGGGCGAGTAGCCGATGAACACGCAGAGCGTGGAACGCGGAGCGAGTTTGTGAGCGGCAAGGTGGCGGTAAGGTTAGGATAGCAAGCACACCCGAACGCACGTAGGTCATGATAGGAGGGGGGTGCCGTGGAGGGCAAAGTAGTGGGTGCTCATGTGGAGGGTTTTAGTGGGGAGCCTAAGGAGGAGAGTGGCGGTGGCAAGTGCGTCGGCCCGGTGAGGCGGGAGGCATGGAAGCTCGGAAGAGAGAGAGCGAATGACATTGTTCGTGGTGCGAAGCATGCGTTCGGCTTTCCCGTTTTGCGTGAGGTGTAAGGGCATGACATGCGGAGATTAACACCTTTGGCGAGGAAAAGGCACGAGACGCAGCGTTGTCAAACTCACGACCATTGTCGCACCGAACGGCTTTGATAGTGCGCCGGGTGTACACATGAGAAAAGAAGTTGGAAATTGTGGAAAACGCGTCGGACTTGAGGCGGAGAGGAAAGGTCCAGAGGAAATGAGAGCAATCATCAAGAATGACTAGGTAATATTTGAGTCCTGGATACACCGATGACAGTGATGTCCACAAATCACAATGTACTAAATCAAAATTTTTGGCGCTCTAGACAGGAACTAGAAAATGGTAGGCGAATATGGCGCCCAAGTTGGCACGCATGGCGAGGAGTCATCATCGGGTGCCGAGACGATCGAAGAGGTTTGAGCAAGGCTCAAGAGCAGCCTTTGCCGGGTGTCCGAGGCGACGATGCCAGTGGTCGGTGAAGGAGTAGCCACAAGAACGCAGGGCTGCGGGACGATGATGGCAATGCAGGTGTGTAGGGCCTGAGTTACATCGAAGGAGGATGCTCTTGGAATGAAGATCCTTCACGAAACACCAAAAGGGTCAAATTCAACCGAGACAGAGTTGTCGAGTGAACTTGCGGACGAGAGAAGGTTTCTAATAATGTCGGAGCAATGAGGACGTTGTTGAGTTGAAAGGGGCCGGGAAGGGTGGAGAAACCAAAGGCCGACCACCGGAGTGTGGCACCATTGCCGACCACAATGGAGGAGGAAATGAGGAGGATGGTGAGACGGTGACCATACCGGGTTTGAGGCAATGTGAGACGACGCACCGGAGTCGATGACCCACTCGGAGGAGCTTGCGCGGGGTCGAGCGACGGTGCCGGGCGTTGGCGAGGACTCGGAGGTCCATGCCGAGGGCGACCGGAGGGGAGGACGCCGCCGAGGTGCCGCGAGGTGTCCCTGGGCCGGAAGTAGCTCGTGGCGCGCCGCCATCGTGGCTCGCCGGCCGGCCACCGGAGGAGTGCCACCGCCGGCCGGAGGAGCGCGCCACCGGAGTTGCTCGAGGACCACCGTGACCACGCCGCCGCGGCGACGGCGGCTGCGGCCGCTACAGTGCCCCCGACCGCCCGCCATTGGGTTGCCGAGGCCGCAGTGAGGAGGGCGACTGAGCAGAGAGGAAGGCGGCTCGCGCCGTCGAGGCGACGAGGGCCGCAGGAGGCGACGGAGGTGGCGCCATGTTGAGCTCCGGCCAGCGCAGATCGCGCGGACGTCGTTGAAGGAGGCGGGGCCGCGCTTGGTGATGAGCCGGGCCATGAACCGAAATCGTTCATCGAGACCACGCGAACGTTGAGCACTGCAGAGCGATCCTGGACGGGCTCGCCAAGATCGCCTAGGCAATGGCCATGTTCTTCATTTTCCCAGCAGTAGTCGTTGACTGGAGAGAGTGCCCGCGCAGTTGGCGGAATTCAGCGTCAAGGAGCATGGCGCGGATTCGCGGTTGTTGAAGAACCGCTGCTCCAGCCAAGCCACGCAAAGACGAGCGGTGACGCCGTGCGTGCTCATTGATGACGTCGTGGAGATCGGGAGATGGTGTTGAAGATCCACGAGACGACGACATAATCCATACGAGCCCAGGCGGCATCGTGGAGGCGAGCGTCGTCGGTGAGAACATGGTCCCTGAGAGCAAATCGACCGAGGATGAGGAGGAAGTAGCCACGCCACTTGGAGTAGTTGGATGCCTGCAGGTCAAGAGTGATGGGGATCGAATTTTTGATGTTCTGCAGGGCCGCAGCCTGGCTGTGCAGGTGGGCGATGGCCGCGGCTTCGGAGGTCACGGAGCGGCGGTCGTCCTCGTCGTCGGAGGAATCTTCAGTGCGGAGAGCCTCGGCTCGAAGCCGATTACGGAGAGCGGCGGCCTGCTGTTCAAGGGTAGCGGCCTGCGCTCGCTCGGTCTCGAGGGAGGCGGCGGCGGCGCGGACGCGCTCCTGAGCAGCAGCGGTGGACTTGAGGAGCGCCGCCTCATCCAGGAGTTGCTGGCTGCGCTCGGAATTGGACGAGCGCAGAGAGGCCGCCTCGGCTTCCAGCTTCTCGGCGGCGACGAGGGCTTCGTCACGAAGCGCAGTCATGGCGGCGGCAGAGGAGACGCCGGAGCTGGTGTCGCCGGCCATGGCGAGGGAGGCAGCGGGGAAGACGGGCGCGGCGGGCGAGGGGCCACGCGCGCGCCGGCCGAAGAGGTGGGCGCGGTTCGAGGGGACCGCGGCGACCGAGAGGCGCGCGAGGCGCCTGGGAAAGCGGAAGCAGAGGAATAGGTGGGAAGGCAGGCAGAGGATTGATTAGTCTTCTGATACCATGATAGAACTGAAGCCAACAGGCTTAGAATACTTGATTGAAGATTACAGAGGGTTTACACATATATATAGGGGTACAGAGAGAGCCCAAAGGGCCAGCCAGCCTGGAGGTGGCGCATAAGTCTAGGAGACAGTCAAAGAAGGTAATTAATTCTAACACCCACTTCTAATTTTGGCATCTATGGTTGCCACTGTTCATCAAAATATTCAAGTTTTCCGTTCTTGAAGTAATTCCCATTTCGGCCAAAATTTACATAGGGTTTTCTTCTGTTCGATGTGCTCGCTGGCTGGCTGATTCAATCCATGAAGCATCACAAGTATGAACTCACAAACAAGCTCATTAGTCAACTCACATCTCTCATACACAACATGAACATCATCTGTAGAAATGGCAGCAATAGGCTATTGCAATGGCCCTTTGTGCTCCTTTCCTTTCCTCCTCTGCAATACATGCGATTCCACTGCTAATGAACTCTAATGGCCAGCAACTCTTGGCATGGTTCCCTCCAAGAGCACTGTTGACATCCGCTGCCCCTCTGCACAGGCACATGTGAACAACAAGCATCTGGCATGTGCTTGAATACTTGATGCCCCTAGGGATTGTTGTCGATGTTGTGATGAGCCTATAAATTTATATAGGCAGTTTTGGTGGTAGAATGGACTTGATAGGAAGAGAGGAAGAGGGGGTGCGGAACGGAACCTTTCACAGGCGAAATTCGGCAAAATAAATATAAAAGCCAGAATACTCAAATAGTTGCAGCAAATCCATTGATTTCAGCGTGCAGAGTGACAGATTAGTGAAACCAGAGTCAAGAGCGGAAAATTTGATACTATTTTCTTATACCTTTTTGTACTTTAGTACTTTTCTAGAAGATTCTTAGTATTTTAATGAAGAAAAAAAATCCATGAGATAGTGATGTTTCCCTTTCCTGTTCATTCTTCTGATTATGTTAGAATCTTATGCATCTTATGTGCTTTCACTTCATATTTTTTATGGTAACTTACTTATAGGCTGAAGCACTGAGGAAAGCATTATGTGATAAAGATATTCCTGCCAAGGTGTATGTTGGAATGCGTTACTGGCATCCATTCACTGAGGAAGCTATAGAACAAGTATGGGCTTGGCATACATTGAACACATTTGTTTTCTTCTGTTATTTTCTCCTTTTAGCTGATTTTTGGTGTTTGACTATTTCAGCTACTGCATGCATACCTATAACAAATTCCTGTTCATGTAACATAAAACAGCAATTCTAGTTCCCTGAACTGAAGATCAACCAGATCTTTTGTGGATAGAACTTTATCCTCTTAAGATTCGAAATGGAACATGAATCTTTGTGTGATTTTAAATCTTCTAAGATACAAAAAGAAAGCTATGGCAATTAGCAACCATCACATGCATGAACCAATAAAATGAATGAGCTAGCTTCTGGCACTGAATGTTCAGCTTATTTCTATGCAAAATATATCTATTTAATCTTATTGTATTCTAGATAAAACGGGATGGCATCACAAAACTTGTTGTACTTCCTCTGTACCCCCAGTTCTCCATATCAACTAGTGGTTCAAGTCTCCGTTTACTGGAGAGTATATTCAGGTACCTACAATAATTTAAATAACTATGGCTATTGCTGTTACATTGCAAAATAACACTAATGCCATCTTTAATTTCTGCTTTAGAGAGGATGAGTATCTGGTGAATATGCAGCATACAGTTATACCTTCCTGGTATCAGCGTGAGGGATATATCAAGGCTATGGCAACTTTGATTGAGAAGGAACTGCCAACATTTCCAGAACCCCAAAAGGTAAGAACCCTGGTGCATGCACATGATTTGAAAAAAAAAAGGGTAATAAAAGGCTGTTAAACTTGGAGGACATTTGTTCAAAGCTGACCCAATAATATAAAGGCAAAATTGTTTGTATAGCATCCAAAGTTACCCTTTTTGGTTTTATAGCATCAAAAGTTCACAGTTCACTTTAATAGCATCGAAATCTCTTTCTGTTACCGTTCATAGCACTATCGTCAGTTTTCTCCTGTTTCCGTCTGTTTTGACCGCTGTTGACCCCATGACCCCATCATGCACGCGAGATGATTTTTTCTTTCCCTTGTATGGGCCTTCTTCCGCGTGTTACCCTCACCAGGTTCTCGACAACATGAAACCATGCTCTCCTCCTCGCTTGCCACGTGCCGCCCCTGATCGCCTGCGCTGCCGCTACCATACGTCCACACCGTCGCTTCGTCCTTGCCTGGCAGCCGTCCTCTTCCTGTCTTCCAGCCAGCGCAATCTGGCTTGCTCGCCTCTTCCTGTCTTCCAGCCGGCGCAATCTGGCTTGCTCGTCCACCAGTCGACGATGGCCCATGCATCTCCTGCTAGCATCCCTATCGATCATCAATCCCTTTCATGAATTGTCGTTTATTTGCTGCAACTGAATTGCTGTTGCAATGGATAAATGAATTTATTTGCTGGCTAGTCTTAAAAAAAAGAAATGTGCTGGTTGAGATGAATGCCTTCTTGATTTTTTTCTGAAACGAAGACAAAAGCTTTGGCTTGTAAGTATCCCTCATTGATTTTTCATGTGGGATGACAATTAGACTAGATAGCAGATCAAGTTCAAGTGTATGAGTTTCCCAGGAAGCGATGGGGTGAGGCTGTCAGGCATCTGCTGCCAATGGACTGGTCGGCGGCGATAGTGCAGGCGCATGGTAAGCGAGGAGGCGAGTGCGGCTTCATGTCAAGGGGAATACTCATGCTAGGTGGGGTCAACACCAGTCTAAGGGGACAGGAAACTTTGAAAGACGACTGAAGTGCTACAAGATGTACAGATGGAGTTTTTCAGTGCTATTAAAACAAACTGTGATCTTTCGGTCCTATAAAACCAGAAATGGTAACTTTGGGTGCTATACTACCAATTTTGCCAAATATAAATATATCTAATGAGACATCCAATTTGCAGGTTATGATATTTTTCAGTGCCCATGGAGTTCCTCTGGCATATGTAGAAGAAGCTGGTGATCCATACAAAGCAGAGATGGAAGAGTGTGTTGATCTTATCATGGAGGAACTTGAAAAAAGAGGAATAACAAATTCATGCACACTTGCCTATCAGGTTGTTACAACACCTGCTGCCTCCCTCCTTCCCATCTGACCTACAAGTTCTTGATTACAGAAACTATGCTTGGTCAGAATGTGGTGCTTGTATCCACCACCTATATTTCAATATCTATTTCATTTCCACCATTCTCATAGAAGGATTCAAATATGAATTAGAAAACTGCTTTCTTCATCCAAAAAATAGCAAGGGGTGATATTTAAATCCGAGATATGAATCCCTGATTACAAATTTATCATCACACCTGTGGTTGCTTTTGTTCTAAAGTAGCAACAATTGTTTTGATTGCTCAACAGAGCCGAGTGGGGCCAGTTGAATGGCTGAGGCCCTACACTGATGAGACAATTATCGAGTTGGGGCAGAAAGGGGTAAAGAGCCTTCTAGCTGTTCCCATCAGGTATTACTTTGATAAACTGATTTCTGTTGTCTTGATTAAAACAATATTCTTTTGTGTTAATGCTTCTAAGTCCTAACGACATCCATTTTGTTCAGCATCTTGCTTTGACTGTTCTCTTGTCAATATCATTTTAGCTGGATAGTTCTCATTTGTTTCCATGGTCTTCTCCCTCCAGTTTTGTCAGTGAACATATTGAAACTTTGGAAGAAATCGATGTAGAATACAAGGAGTTGGCTTTAGAATCTGGCATCAAGCACTGGGGACGAGTTCCTGCTTTAGGTTGTGAACCCACGTTCATAACAGATCTTGCTGATGCTGTTATTGAAAGCTTGCCTTATGTTGGTGCTATGGCAGTTTCAAACCTTGAAGCTCGACAGGTAACAACTACTACATTAGAAGAAAACTACCTTATACACATGATAGATCATTGTATAATAACTCTTAGCTGCTTTGTGTAGATGTATTTCATACCTTATATGGCGATAGCATTTCGTATGACGAATGTTTGTTTGGGTTAGGACACCTCAACAGGTCTCACTGAATGGGTTTGCGTACCTGTGCAAATTGGAGCTCGTTTCTAAAGATGTAAATAGCATCATGTATCAACACAAGGCTACAAGCCTAGATCCTTAGTATCATAATCTGATTTGTTAAACAAAGTTGACCAGTCATTTAAGGTTTTACTTCTTGGTGGATGTAGCACTGATTTATCAAACATAACTGGAACACTTGTTGTAACATCCAGATGATTATAGTCCAGCATGCAATGTTTGATCAAGAAGCAAAATTAGGCCACTTGCCGTTAAGAATCTACATTGATGTGGGGCGCATTGCCTTATTTTGCAGCCACTGGTGCCACTTGGGAGTGTGGAAGAATTGCTAGCAGCATACGACTCGAAACGCGACGAGCTGCCCCCTCCAGTGACTGTATGGGAGTGGGGCTGGACGAAGAGCGCGGAGACCTGGAATGGCCGGGCTGCTATGCTGGCCGTGCTGGCTCTCCTAGTGTTGGAGGTGACAACAGGAGAAGGGTTCTTGCACCAGTGGGGCATCCTGCCTTTGTTCCGCTGAGCTGATGGCTCTTCTCAGGTCAGCTCTCTTTGAGGTGATCTAATCATAGTTTTGATTCATATGGATAATATCCTGATGCTGTATACGACTGGAAAAAAGAAAAAAATATTAACTGAATTTGACCACGTACTACATTACCATGTTGTACATATGAAATATTTCTACGGACTCTTAGCACGAAGATTAACAAATGGAATACTGGCAAAATGCCTGGTTTCCCAAGGCACAGACATGGTATTTGTGTTTGGCCATCTGGGTTTAATGGATGGGGTTTTGCTGTTTGATTGCGTGGTGGGGGCTGGGGCAGAGTGATCATGAAGGCTTTAAACCATTATCATGCACAAAACACTGGTTTCGGCGCAAAAGAAGACGGGAAGGAAGACAGCAACAGAAGCACCCGCCAAGTTAGGCTGTGAACCACTCTGCATGCACGATTGCCGCTATTGCAACCATTTCATTTCCTGTGATAGTAAAGAGATTTCTCGGCTGGGCAGTGGGCACTCATACAGCTCACGGTCTATGATATCAAATACTAGTATACTATACTCTCTGCAATTCGTTGTAGCTTAAGGGCCTTTTCTGAGAGCTGCTGACAGCTGTATCTACGAGCTACTTCAGCTCCTTAATTTGTCTATATTACTTCCAAAACAAACTATCTAGATTCTCGCTCGTATTCTTTAGCTCCCTAAACTGTCCAGATTCTCTCAGATTCTGAGACCAGTTTATAGAATCCACTGATCTGTAGTTAGATTTCTTGGCTGGACAGTGGGCACTCATACGGCTTACGGTAGAATCCTGTTTTGGGTTTGACTAGTCGTCCATTTATCTAGGGCTACAATGGCTTTTGCTCCAATTCATTGCTTGGGGAGCTTAAGACTCCCAAGATGAGTATAGCCAGCTTGTTTAGGAGACTTTTAGCAGCTATACCTATTCCTAGAATCTTCAGCTCTCCTAAATGACTTTTTGCCTAGATTTGAGTCACTGGCTATAGGATGTATAGAAAAGTCACTAGTAGACGGAGGCCAAATTCTCACCAGCTAGATAAAACAATTGCAAACAGAGCATATATATGCATATGGACCTGTCCAAAAAAAAGGCCTAGAGCCCTGGAGGCTACACCTCATCTAACCAATGCCAATAAAAGGCAATGTTCCTTTGCTGAGCATTTATCTACTTCGAACATGCTTTGAAGCATAGATCTTTGGTTTAGACATCTCTAGGTAGGATTTGATCACTTGATTTCCTCATCTATTAATTTTCGACTGGACATAGAGTTAAAGTGCAAATCACAGCGTCTCACAGTCCATGCTGATGGAAAGTTGGAAACAACAAAAGCACCACAAAGTTAGGCCGTGAACCACAGATACCTTTCCATGTAGTACAAAGTGTACAACTCTTTATCCGATCTGCTACTGCACTAGCAGAAGTCAAGTAGCCGACCCACACAATACCACCACTCCACTAGCACTATATACTCCTCTCTTATTCTCTCACACATAAAAGTATTATTATCTCTTAACTAATTTCACTTTACCTGTCATCTCGATCTCACAAATAGTAACTAATAAGAACTAAACTAATTATGCTGATACCGATCGAATACTAGTATATTAATTATGTGTTTGTCATTGTATAATTAATTAATTAATAGATGGATTTAGATGAGTATGTATAATTAATTAATTAATTAGGTGGATTGGATGTGAGGAAGCCGCTGGTGAAGGGGACGCCTGTCTGGGGCAGCCAGTTGTCGCCGAGCACCATGCTGGTGACGGTGAAGTTGCCGGCGTCGGCGCCGCTGCCGAGGACGTGGTAGCCCGGCCAGGTGACGCGGTGGCTGGTGTCGGCGCCAGGGCCGGAGTTGTTGTACTCGGCGTAGAAGAGGGTGTCGAGGGCGAAGTCGCCGGACCACGGCATCCAGCCGGCCGGGTCGACGAGGTCGCCGACGAAGGACTCCATGACCACCGTCCTGGAGAAGTTCTTCCACGGGCGGCCGAGGTAGGTGAGCGTCCGGTAGCCCGCCGTGGCGGCGTCGAGCTCCGGGGCGGCGAGGAGGGAGCAGCCCTGGATGGAGGTGCCGGTGTTCTGGTTGGGGTCGGAGCGGCCCTGGGCGGTGACGGTGTTGCACTGGCCGGGCATGGGGAGGCGGGAGAGGAAGTTGCAGGACTGGAAGACGACGGCGGCGTTGCCGAAGACGTAGTCGACGGTGCCGTACACGTCGCAGCCGCGGTAGAACTGGCGGAGGGAGTGGGTGTAGAGGGTGTCCTGGTACGCCTCGAAGCTGCAGCCGTAGAACGCCGACAGGTCGGCGCCGGACCGGAACGCCACCGCCTGGTGCTTCGACGGCCCCGCCGTGTTCCGGAACGTCATGTTCATCGCCACGAACCCTTGCCCCACCACAGCTATATGAAAAAAAATACAATTAACCAGTTTCATTTTTTTTATGATACAAATCTACTGCTCCCTGCCTGCCTCTGGTTTCGTTCAGGTTTCGCAATTCTCAACGTTTTAGACAATAATATATATCTTCAAAATATGTCTTATACTTTATTATTATAATATATAATAAATAAATTATTATTTTATTATAGTACTTTAAATATATATGGTGTTCTATCACCTTTAAACTAAATATTATTTATAACTTATTTAAAAATTATAAAAGTTTACCCTTAATGGAATCAGAGCAAGAGTGAGTTCTCTTTGGCTCTTCTCAAAATAAGTATTTTAAATAGTGGTAAGTTAAATATTTACAACTTTGAGTATTTATAACGAAAAAAGATCATGTCACATGTAACTTGTTTTATTTAAAATAACTTTTCTTTATAAATATTATTGGTTAAAGCAATAAATATGTTTATATTTTAAGATGGAGAGTAATATTATGTGCGCCCGATATAAAACTAGTGTAAAATATGTGAGATATATATGGCGCATGATGATGTGATGACACCACAACATCCATAATAAGATCGGGAATGGATCGTGGAACGCATTCTCCTGTAGTGTTGCATGGGGCCAAGTAATTAAAAGGGACGTTTTTTGGTTACATCCTCCCTAATCCATGCAAATGTATGCATCCACACAGCTCCATCCTATATGACATGGTTAAATCTCTAATTTAAAACTCAAATTAAAAATCAATCATTCAAATTATTCTACATATTAATATCTTTCGTAGACTAAATTTTACATTTTTTCAATTTTTTTACTATTTTATCGGATAGGTTAAAGATGTAATAAAATAGATACTTCAGAAATCGTTGGATTAATGTATCTTTGACTTATCCGATAATATAGTAAAAAATTTCAAAAAAAAATAAAATTTGGTCTAAAAGGTGATATTAATATGTAGAACAATTTGAACGATTTGAATTTTCAAATTGAGTTTTCAAATTAGAGATTCGGCCATGCCACACGGATGGGGCTCTCCTGCGCCCACACAAGAGCCAACTATATATATACATATATATAGAGAGAGTTGAATCTTGTGTGGCGCGTCGATCCATCCCGTGTGCATGGTCGAATCTCTAATTTGAAAACTCAAATTGGAAATCCGAATCGCTCAAATTGCTCTACATAGACTAAATTTTACATATTTTTAAAATTGTTTACTATTTTATCGGATAGGTCAAAGATGCAATAAAATATATACTTCAGAAATCGTTGGATTAATGCATTTTTGATCTATTCGATAAAATAGTAAAAAATTTCAAAAAAATGTAAAATTTGGTTTACAAGGTGATATTAATATGTTGAACAATTTGAATGATTCAAATTTTTAATTTTAAGTTTTCAAATTAGAGATTCGGCTATGCCACACGGAATGGGATGTACGACGCGCCACACAAACAATAGCATATATATATATATATATATATATATATATATATATATATATATATATATATATATATATATATATATATATATATATATATATATATATATATATATCATTCTCTGCTGCCTGCCTAGATAGTTTCATACTCCAATTTCATTTGTCCTTTTGTGAAGTGAAAAGCTCACGAATGGCCCTGGAGTAATCGCTACCTAGTCTCTTCGACTTCTTCAAAAAAAATATCCTAATAAAATGCCAAAAAATATTGTTCTATTTATAAAAAATTTATTAAAAAAACTTGTAGTATTTACTACTCGTTTTTTTACGAAACCATTAACTATTTCACACAATTGTTTTAAACAAAATAAATGATTAAATATTATGTTAAAAGTGCCATCATATATTAAAAAATAATACTTACCGAAGGTGGCGGAGTTAAAGGTGGTCCAGCCATCGACGACGCTCCGGTTGCCGGTGATGACCGTCTGGCCGATGCCATCGCCGACCATCATGATGTACTTCTTGTGCTTGGGCACCACCACGTTCTCCTCGTACACGCCGGCGAGCACGTATATCACGTAGTGCCCCGTGCTGCCGTCGAGGTTGTTCGGCGCCGCCGCCACGGCGTCCCCGACCGTCGTGTAGTTTCCGGCGCCGCCCTGGTCCACCGTCACCACCCCGTTCACCGCCACCGTCGTCTCGGGCCCCTCGATCGCCATGCGCCGTGCCATCTCGTCGTCGGTGGCGTCGAACAGGCCCTCCTGTTCGCAGCCGGTGGCTTCTTGCCGCCGCCGTGGCCGTGGTGAGGCTTCTTGCTGCCGCCGCCGCCGCTGCCGTGGTGCTTGGACCCCTTCGCCGTGGGCACCCACGCCCTGGTGAAGAGGGAGAGCGAGAGGCTGTACAGCTTTGTGCCGTTGGCGATGGGCACCGCGAGGCCGCCGCGCTCCGACCACGCCGCCGACGAGGACTGCAGGCCGTCGAGGCAGGTCTGCTGGTTGGTGAGGATCGCCGACAGCAGCGTGTGCACGTCGTCGGCCTGCGGGTCGAGCAGCGTGTCCGTGCCCTTCAGAGCGGCGCCGGCGGCGGCGAGGAAGTCGACGTTGAGCTCCGACATGAGCTGGCAGTCGCGCAGCGCGCCGACGGCCGCCGGCGAGAGGCCGCGGTGGCGGGCGAGGTAGCGGTCGACGAGGGCCGCGAACCTCCGGGCGGTGTCCAGCGACCGGGCCACCGAGAAGCGGCCGTAGGTGTAGAGGTCGCTGGACCCGCCCGGCGGCAGCACGGTCCGGCAGAAGGTCGGGTCCGTCGTGTCGTTGCACGCCGTCGTCGCCGACACCGGCGCGGACGCCGGCGCGTCGTCGGCGGCGGCGACCGACAGCACCATGATCAGCGAGAGTAGCAGCAGCCCGCACATCGCCTTCTTCTCGAAGCAAACCGCCATTGCAGCTACTAGCTAGCTCGCAATGCTTGTGTGATCGATAGGGGAAGTGAAGTGGCCGTTTTATAGGTGAGAAGAGCAGCAGAACGGGAGGGGCTTCATGGTAATTTCGAGGGGAGATTAAAAGCAGAAGAGAACGAGAGCTAGCGCTTTTTTGCGTACGTCTCGAAAAAACGCGTGGAAATAATTACGGATAAATCATTTCATCGCATGTATACATGCATGCAAGTGGGCGGGAAATGTGGGTGTAGGCGTGTAAGGTCAAACATGCATGGACTCGATCGAGCTGGCTTGGACAGAGAGACCGAATTAATGGATGATGGAGAATTGATGAGGTTTGGGTTGGTTTGGTCGGATCCAAATTAATTGAAATGGGGGTGTTTGTGTTGTTCTTTTGTGCTTTAATTTGGTCAAAGTAAAAGGGTTAGGGTTGACCTTATTTTAATTCTGCTGATCTATCTCCTCATTTTTGTTATTGTTGTCTAGCATGTTTCTGTAGAGTATATTTCAGCTGGGCGCAATTAGCTTTCATTTCTCTCTAATGGAAATGGGGAAGTCTGAAGTCATCCTTCCTTTTTTTTAAAAAAAAACAATTAGCTAGGTGATTGGCCTTCCGGCTACCTATTTACAGGCTGTTTGAAAACCATCTAGAATGGGTGACCCGTCATGGAATCATCTTAAAAATTTGAGAAACAACTCTATTCTTCATCCAATAACTCATGGACTCTTGAGAAATGAGGCGTGATATGGACAAACCCATTCAATTATTGAACTAAACAACTCATCAAGAATAGAGTGGCAACTTAATTCATCACTCCACTCCTAAAAACAAATAGGCCATTAATGGCAATCTTCGAGTGTTTCCTCCTTGAGTTTTATTTGGAGCGTGGGGATGTCACCCCAAGTAGCCCACGCCAAGGGAATGAGATCGAACGGGTCGGACCAAGAGTCCTTAGGCTAAGGTCAAAAGTCGGGCCTCGGACAAGGACAGTCAGCCCGATCTCTGCCCTTTGACTCGACCATGGCTCCTCCTGGCTCGACCTGCACGCACGGCCCCAACCAAATAAAGGGACGGGTTATCCTTGAAAAAGAGACTTCCTTGGTAAGGCTCACAAATAAAATAAGGATGAGACAAGCTGGCCGAGGATGACGTCACCCGACAGAACTGCAAACAAAATGCCTACAGTGAATGGATCCCGAGGCAATCCTATTGTACTTTTTAGCCTTGGTCCATACTTGCTTTTTTACTTTATGACCAAGCTTTCTTGCGCGTCAAGCCCTTTGTAACGGTCCCCCTTGAACTATAAAACGGAGGGCAGGGCACACACGCAAGGAGAGATTTTTTAGGGGGGCATCCTAAATCTCTCTGAGCTTACACCATTGTACTCAAACCCTAATCTCACACCACCCTAACAAAGAACACAGGAGTAGGCTCGTTATCCTCCAAGAGGGCCGAACCTGTCTAAAAAAATCTTAGCTCATCTAGTTCTCGAGTCAACCATCTGATCCATTGGTAGGACGTCCCGGCCACTCTTTCACCTCCTCGGGTAGCCCCCTTGGAGGGTTGATCAACCACCCGTCGACATGGAGTAGTATTCTTTTTCTTTCACAAAAACATTTTGCTTATCAAACTTATGAATGGATTGGGTAGGGAGATTTGTACCTCTGCTTCTTCTCCGGCAATAATATAGCGACCGTGCAGTTTTTTAAATGAACAATATGTGGGTTTCATATTGATACAGTAGAAAAAAATACAAGATTTATATTCTTGGAAGACTATAACCAGGAAAAGAAAGAAAGAAACACACCACCACACACTGACGCTCCAAACACACACCCAAGGATTGGCACCAAATTGGCCGCTGCTATGCAAGAACTGATGCTGCCAGACCTACAAAGGGCCGCCACTGAACCACCCATAAACACCTCTAAACAACAACTAGAAGGAACGAGGACTTCCGAACACCAGTAGAAGGGTTGTGGAGGGAGAGGGCGAGAGAGGAGAAAGATCCACCCTCCCTCGAGCAGATTTGCTACCATTCAAAAGCGTCGTGCCAAATGTCTAAAGGTGAAATAGTGAAGGAAGTGGGACCTTCAACGCTACGCCTCTAGAGAGGATGCAACGCTAAAAGCGTCACCGTCGCCCGTACAAGGAATCTAGACAAGGTTTTCACCCGAAAGATCCAGCCAGTGGAAGAGCAAGACACTCAACAACACCCTCTAGAGGAAGCATGACACTCAAAAGTCTTGTCATTGCTAGCCTAACAAGGCGCTGGGCAAGGCTTTCGCTAGTCACTTGCCCAAGTCCTGCAGCCATAGCTCTAAAAGCCCTACCAATATCCTAAGCTGCCAGTGTGTGGATACCGATGCACCGTCGCCCCTCCACTGATCAGCCTTCTCCTGCCTTGCTATGGACACCGTGCCATACCCTTCGCTGGTCAACAATTGCAAGTCATCGTGGTAGGCCCAAACCATGCCAAGGCCGAGCACACCAACCCTCCCTAGCGAGGGAAAGTCATGTTGATGTCGACCTCACAGATTGGTGGTGCCCTACGCTGCCATCGCGCCATAGGACAGATCACACTAGGGATCGAGCACACTCACACTCCCCTGGCTTGGGTTTTGCCCACATCGTCGTCAACCTCACAGAAAAGTGTTGCTCATGTCGTCATCGCTGTTGTGGGCCAAATCGCCCTAGGGGTCGAGCTCACCAACCCTTCCCTGGCAATCCAGCGCACATCACCATCACCGCCGGACCTGCTCACTACCGCCTCCTCTCATTGGCCTGCTCCCACCAGTCGGTCAGTTCCCACCACATGGGCGCCTCCAGTACCTCTGTTGCAGCCTTCTCCTCCTAGCTTACCACCACACGCACACCAAGAGCGTCGCTACCGCACCAGCGTAGATTCGACCGTGGGAGCCAGATCCGGCCTCAACAAGACGGCTTCTCCGCTATTGTCTTCTCCCCGATGTGGCCCCTCGCGGATCCCTCACCGTCGCCGCCACCCGTACGTGGCCCCTCGCACTCATGCAGCAAGAACCGGGCACCATGGCCCTAGATTCGATAGCAATCGGCACCAGACGCCATCCCGACGCTACAACATCATCATGGTGCCCCACGGCACTGGTCCCGTTACCGTTGTTGCTCGTGCGTTGCCGTCACGCCGTCTCGATCAAACCGCATCTCTGCCAAAAAAAAATCGGGCTTAGGCCTTACTGCTACCTTCTCGGCTCACCGCACGGTTTCCAACAGCTCATTCCAGTGGTGGAGGGATGGGGAAGGAGGGAAAAAGAGGTTGGTGGCGCTAGGGTTGGGGTGCAACCCGTGTCGCCTAGACGGGGAGTGATGTGGGGGCCGTTCCTCCACCACGAAATGTTTTGGCACTATTATTGAGTTAGATATATGGCATTTCAGTTAAAAAATGGAGGTAGTAATAATAAGGTGGTTCTCCCAAATTAGAGGGATGACTTGAAGGGGCTTAGCAGTGGAACGGGGAAAAGTATAGTGGCGGTGATCATAGCTGAAGATAAAGAGTGTTTAAGTGCTGAAAAGGCAGATTTACTTGGTACAATGTGTAGATTATCCCTAAATGTTAAATTGCACGGAATTATATGTATATCGTATAATTGGTTAGTCTTTATGCTTAATTATTTTTCAGTGATAGTTTAGCCGGTGATATGCCTATGAAAAAAAAACTCTATAATAACTTCGTGAATCCTAATATTTGCTAACCGGTTAATCTCTCTCGAAGATATTAATTATAAGAGCAGCTATATATATATATATATATATTTATGTATATTTATATGGATGAGTGTGAAGATGTACGTGTATCTGTAGGGTATGCTCGGCAGACAGGCAGGCTGCTGCTGTCCCTGTGCAACCCGTTGCTTGGCACACTGCAGAAAAGCAACGAACAGCCGAAAATGTCTTATGTTTAGAAAAGCAATACAGGGGAAGTGAAGTGACCATTTTAATTTATTGGCGAACCTGCAGGACGAGCGTGAGAGTTTCATGGTAATTTCAACGACAAAGAAAGCAAGCAGAGGAGAACGAGAGCTTTTTGCGTCTCGAGAAAACGTGTGGAAGTAATTATTAAGGATAAATCATTCGTGGATGTATAGATGCATGCAAGTGGGAGGGAAATGTGAGTGTACGTAGGTTAAACAGTCGAGGTAGAGAGAGATCGAATTAATTAATGGATGTATGCATAGATGGAGTATATTACTACTAGTACATATTCTTATATCATCCATGATCGAGAATTGATGAGGTTTGGGTTGGTTGGTCGGATCCAAATTAAAATGGGGGTCTTTGTGTTGTTCTTTTGTGCTTTTGGTCAAAGTAAAAGGGCTAGGAGTTGACCTTACTTTAATTCTGCTGACCTCCCGTCATTTTTCTTATTGTTGTCTATGCTTCTATTTTTCTGTAGAGTATATCACGATTATACCTAATTGATTAGCTAATTACGTGAAATCGTTGTTTTAAGCTAGGCAATTAACTATAGTCATTACTAGAGAAACAATTTTTCTGGACGAGACCCCCGATAGATTTCAGACGGGTCATAAGTGATCGCGTCTGAGAAAACCGAAGATATATTATCCCGTGCGGCCCACTTAATCGGCTGCACGGGAAAATGGATTATTTCATACGGTTGTTTAAGTGGGCCGCACGGGATAATGCCGCATTATCCCGTGCGGCCCACTTAAGCGACCGCATGGGATAATCCATTTTTCCGTGCGGCCGATTAAGTGGGCCGCACAGGATAATCCATTTTTTCATGCAGTCACTTAAGTAGACCGTA
Organism: Oryza australiensis; assembly: GCA_019925245.2. Taxonomy (NCBI): domain Eukaryota; kingdom Viridiplantae; phylum Streptophyta; class Magnoliopsida; order Poales; family Poaceae; genus Oryza; species Oryza australiensis. Next base: position 2,010,492 of record JAIFGZ020000265.1, on the reverse strand, counting down.
CGAAATGATGCTCATATATATTGTAATATTGAGTTAACGTTAAGGTTTATACAAATTTAAGATACATACAAGTTCATAACTTCATATAAAGTATATAAACTTAAAACTTAGACTTCATTTAGATGAAACTATAACAGAGTAGCTTCCACTGCATATATAATGCAGTTTGTGCGCGTGTAATAAGTTTTTGCGCGCATTGTTCCCGTTTCGTTCTCTAACTCGAAGTCAGTTTTTAAAACAGCCATAACTTTTGCAGATGGACTCCGATCGAGACGTTTCATATATGAAAATCGATGAGAAAAATTTTGAATGTGTTCGTCCGCTGCTATGCGGTGTTCAGCAATTTTATTTTGCCCAAAAATACCTCCGAAGGTTGCTTTTTCGAGCCGGAAGCTTTTTTCGATTCTGAGTGTGTCTTCTGAATTTTCCACCGGCCACATCTTTTGCTTATTTAGGCTCAAATTTTCTATGGTTACCTCTCGTGTGCTCCTAAGTCAAGAAAAAATATTAAAAAATAAAACAAAAAAGTCAAATTTTTCCAAAAAAAATAACAACATCAGATGAAAAGCAAAAATAGAGAGGGACAAAAGAGGAACAATGTATCTAGAGAAGCACATAGTCTAGGATTGCAATGTATACTCAAGCTTCAAAAGGAATATGTTAATTATATATGAGTTGCCATGTTAATAATAGCTTCTTATAAGGTATATAAACTTTGAAATGTTTAGATGCAAGAGAGGTGTGTAACCATTTATAAACAACATATAGTCTCAATTGATCAAAACTGATTGAATTTTTATGATAGTGTTATGAAACAAAAATAAGTTGTCATGTCGATTTATAGAAATTTCTACCAAATTTAGATATTATTATAATTTTTGTAGTCCATAAGGTTTATAGATTATCGTGTGCGGGCGGCTTAAGAGCCCGCACGAAAATATAGTTTTTCCGTGCGGGCGGCTTAAGCGGCCGCACGGAATAATAATCTTTTGTGCGGGTCATTAAGTCGCCCGCACGTGATGATCACCACCGTGGGCTCCAAAATTTTCTAACTCCCGACGAAATTTTCTAGCGTCGCCACCTCCTCCTTCTCCTCCTCCTCCGCCTCCTCGGCCCTCCTCCACCGACCGCGGCCACCGCCTCCTCCTCCTCGGCCGCCACCTCCACCGATCGTGGTGGCCTCCTTCTCCTCCGTCGCCTCGACCACAGCCTCCTCCGCCAACCGTGACCGCGACCGCGACCGCCTCCTCCTCCTCTTCCTCCTCCTCCTCCTCCTCTTCCTCCTCCGTCGCCGCCTCCGACCGCGGCCTCCTCCAACCGCGGTCGCATCCTCCAACCGCATTGAACTGTAAAATTTATTGTATTGTAAAAATTATTGTAAAATTTGTTATAAAATTATACATATGAATATGGTAAAATTGTGATGATGATGTGAAATTATTTTTTGCAATTTGTGATGTGTTATTAGTTGTCGATTTAATTCAATAATTCAATATGTAATATAGGACGGATGTATCTTTCCGTGCGGACGGCTTAAGTGGCCCGCATGGGGATAATCAATTTTCCCGTGCGGACGGCTTAAGTGGCTCGCACGGGATAATCGATTTTTATGTGCGAGCCTCTTAAGTCGCTTGCACGGGATAATCGATTTTCTCGTGCGGTTAGGCCATCCGCACGGAAAATTTTGATTTTCCCAGACCCTCTCGCGCGTGTGGGCAGGCCTTCCATACATGAAGATGCCTTTTGGTCTGCACGGAAAAATTAATTCTCTAGTAGTGAGTCGGCCTGCCTATTTATTTACTCACCAAATTTTCGTGTTCCCCTCGAGTTTTATTTGCAAATCATGCATGTCCGCTTCAATTTGCTAGGCTTCTAATAGTAATTTAAAGAGATTTAGACTTAATTTTAGAGGCAAACCTAGGTTTAAGTCTTTAGCGGCCTTAGGCCTCTCTCCGCCGCTGATGTAGGAGGTATTTGAAAATTTTGGTGAGCAACAAAGGTTAAAATTTCCTTCTTCATTTTAACGTCAGGTTAAAAAGCTAATAGACTGAGGGGTATTCTCATTGTCTTAAAAATTTTATCTTTCCAATTACAGTAAAAATAATAAAATAATAGCTACATGTCCTCTCCTAAATTACCTATTTTGCGAGACATGAATAAAACCCTGGCTGGCTGGCTATATTTCATGGTGATGAGCACGCCTACGCACCAAAAGTGCAGCTCGAGTGTGCGTGAAAGGCAGATCGCGACGACGGCGCGCGAATCGTGTCTCCGCATGCAACGATAGCTCATCACCCGCCGGGCGTGCATGCATATATGCACCGTCAAAACCCACTGATTTTCGCGCGTGCATCAAAACCCAACTTAAGCTGAGCTTAATTCCGAGCTTAATTATATACGTACCACCTGTTGGTTCGTTAGAGGCGCACTAGCTAGCTAGTCAAGATTAGCTTGTGCGCATGCATGTCCTGGTTGCAGCTAGCTAACCAGGCCATTACCAAGCTCTGGCTAGTTGTTGTAATTACGTATGCTGGTGCAGTGGTGCTCTAGCTAGTGCCTATGGATGTAACACTGCAATAAGCGCTAGACAAAAGTTAATGATGACACACTGTATATGACAGATTCGATTGTTGGTTCGGTGTATACATGTGGATCAATGCGGTATTTGTTTTAATTTTGAAGAAGATTTCGGGCTTAATTTTGGCATGATCCACGGCATGGGCAGGTAGGCGTGAATGCACTACGTACGTACTGATCAAAGCCTGCAATAATACGCCTAGTGATTTACTAGTAGCTAATTAGTGCTCCATTTATAATAATTCTTAAGCAAGTTATGTGGTATGCGGTAGTATTCGTCTGTCCGTTAGTTTTAACCACTTTCATAGTCTTATACACCTAATTTCATCTAAATAAAATTCTTTTTTATAATTATATTGTTATATCATCATATTTGATTATATGGCTTGAGAATACAACTTCAATCAAAATATTGCATTTTATTTGCATGCTTTGAAATATCAATGAACGCTATGAAAAAAGAAGACATGAAGAATAACCGGATGATATCGAGTTTCCTAGGCCTGTTTCCTCCTGCAACCGGTGACTCGGTGTTGATGGTCTCAAATTTGATCGTCAACACTTACGTAAAACCAAATAAAATAAAACATCAGTGATAAGAGTTTATTATCAATCATTTTCATAAGTGTTGATAAATATTTGGATATATGCGATATTTGAATGAAATACACCCGTCATACAACCAAATGTACCTCCGACCAATCAGACACGAGTACACGGATAGGATCCATAAAACAGTGTAAAACCGATATGTTTGAGGCCTATCCACCATGCACCGTCATAAGGATCCACATGTCCGCCTCAGGGAGAAAGGAGACGAAGAGAAGCGGTTTTCTTGGTTTGGCCGAGCGCACTCACCTTCACCTTCCACGTGGTGCTTCATCATTGGCTCCTAATGGAAGTTACGGGTGCTAACCGACTTAATTGCCGACCTAGCAACTGTCATTGAGCATTATAAGAGGAGCTTCTCACTTCACTCTTAACACACAACAAAATGAAATATAACTCACTTTCATACTTAGACAATTCTCTAATAGCGTATAAAAAATAAGTAAAGAGGGAAGGAAAGTTCGGAGAATTGTTGAAGTTATCGGTGTTCTTTTCTCTTTTGCACACGAAGTACAAGCAAACTAAACGTATAAGCACTAGAATAGGTGGCATAACCACAAGATTTAAAAAAACCTATTTTCTATCTTTAACAAGGGTCAAGATTGTCGGTCAAGATTTCTAGTCCTCGATCAAAAGCTTCCACATTATTCCTTGGAAATATAACTCACTATAAGATTTCTAATTTAACTAGCCAGGCTCTGTTGGGCGAGGCTATGGGATGAGGCCGAGCGTCTCTGTACACGTGTAATAATCAAAACAGTGAAAAAGTTCAGACATCCCTCCATAGGACGAGCCAAAATTTGGCCTGTCATATGACATACAAGGAAGCCCAATATACCATACATATCAAATTATTCACATGGCCCATTTAGTTGTACTATATACAGTATTTGGGGAAAAGTCCACTTAATGCCCTCAATTGTGAGTCGAGTTTTATTCGTTGCAAAACCATGTATAAAGTGTCCTCTAACTTTTCAAAACTAGTATAAATCAAGTCTCTCAACAGTATTGATAGCGGTTTTGACTGACATGGCCCTTATGTGGCACATTAACCATGTCTTCATCCTACGTGGTGCTTACATGGCGTTCCAATCATAAAAAATTGGAAAAATATGGTGGCCTCACATGTCATCCCTTCTTCCTTCTCATCCCTCTCCTCTTTTCCTATTTGGTCGTTTCTCCCAATGAATCAGTATTGGTGGAAGCCGGTGAACTCAAGGAATGGGAAGGCAGCAGTGGTGGCCGGTGAGTAGCTTTTGGAACCCACCACGATCAACGCACCGCCGTCTTCCTCCCTGGATGAGCTACCAACCCCAACCCCAACCGCTCCACCTATTTGATGAAGGTGGCTAAGGAAGATCAACAAGGCGACTTGATGGCGGCGGGGATGTTGCGAAGGCAGATGCATTGACTGACTTCCATCCTCTCCAAGGCCTGGCTCGCTTGGGACACCTTGACCCCGCCATGACATGGGGAGAGGAAAGAGGCACGACAGCGACGAAGCAGTAACAGAAGCTCCGCGGTGGGGGAGATCGTGGTCAGGTGGATCTCAGGGTGTCACCAACCATCATCAGGAGTAGCTCAGGGAGCGGTCGTCGTTGGAGTTGTTGTTGTTTGAAGAGAGGGGTTGTCACGGCAGAGTACGGCGGATGCTACTCCTCCCTCGTAGCTACCACTGAGGTCGGATGGGGACTTCCATGGAGAACGAAGGGGCTTGGATGCCATGGGTGCCATCACCAAACAGGGCTCCGGCGGTGGTAGCGACGGTGAGGTGGAGAAGATCTGGCAGGAGTTCTAGGTGCCCTCAGTGTATCTTTCTCTTTGCCAGAGCTTTGCCTCGTCCGTTGCTGGAGCTCAGGATGGAGAGAGCTCAGCCATTGGATCTAGCGAGTAGCAGGCCGGCTGCCACACCTCGACGAGCTTCATTGTCTTTGCCTCAAATCTTGTGTCACTGGTCCGCCCCAATCTCACTACCACCACCTTGCATCTCTAGCATCTGTAAGAGAAGAAGGGAAGATAAAGACGCAAATGAAACTCTATCCATATTTGAGGATCAAAAGTGGACTTTTATTCTATATCTAGGGACAGTCATCTGGCATCTACAGCAAGCACCGGACAAAATTAATTACTACCTCTTTTTCAAAATGTATGACGCCATTGATTTTTCATACAATGTTTGGCCATTCGTTTTATTCACAAATTTCATATAAATATATAAAAATATAATTTAAAACTATATTTTATTTTATGATAAAATAAGTCACAACAAAATAAATAATATTTATATAAATTTTTAAATAAGACAATAATAGAGTTCCAAACAGAAATAAGGATCAAACACCATATGAAATATGGATTGGGAGAAAACCATCATTGTCTTACTTATGCACATGGGGGTGTTTGGTTAAAGTAAATGTGCCAATTACCAAGAAGCGTAAGCTGGAGCCTAAAACAATGAATTGTGTTTTTCTAGGATATGCTCAGAGGAGTATAGCTTATAGATTTCTAGTTGTTAAATCTGATGTACCTGATATGCATATTGATACTATTATGGAATCTCGTGATGCTACATTTTTTGAGAATATATTTTCTATGAAAGATATGCTTAGAACTTCTAGATTGTTGTCTGAGATTACTTCTGAACATGTCCCTCCTGTTGAGTCTTCTAAACCGTCTGATGAGATTGAAATAGTTCTTGAGAAGGATGATAGTGAAGCTCCTAGAAGGAGTAAGAGACTTAGGATTGCAAAATCTTTTGGTGATGACTTCACTATGTTCCTTGTTGGGTTGCACTCCTACAACTATCACTGAGGCATACGCATCTCCAGATGCGGATGATTGGAAAGAAGCTGTCCAAAGTGAAATGGACTCGATTCTATCCAATGGAACATGAGAGCTCACAGAACGACCCTATGGGTGTAAATCAGTGGGTTGTAAATGGGTGTTCAAGAAGAAGCTTAAGCTTGACGGTACAATTAAAAAGTATAAGGCTTGGCTTGTGGCTAAAGGGTTTACTCAAAAGGAAGGAGAAGACTTACCTACTCGCCTGTTGCTAGAATGACAACAATACGGACATTGCTTTCTTTGGCAGCCTCATATGGTATGATCGTTCATCAAATGGACGTAAAGATAGCTTTCCTTAATAGAGAGTTGGATGAGGAGATCTATATGGATCAACCTGATAGGTTCGTAGTGAAGGGTAGAGAGCAAGGTGTGCAGATTGTTGAAATCCCTGTATGGCCTGAAACAAGCACCTAAGCAATGACATGAAAAGTTCGATAGAACTTTAACTTCTGCCGAATTTATCATTAATGAGGCTGATAGATGTGTGTATTATTGCTATGATGGGGGTAAAGGAGTTATCTTGTGCATGTATATAAATGATATTCTTATCTTTGACACAAACATAGATGTGATCAATGATGTCAAGTCCTTCTTATCAAAGAATTTTGATATGAAGGATTTGGGAGAAACTGATGTGATTCTGAACATCAAACTGATTAAGGACTAGAATGAGATTACTCTTTCACAATCTCATTATGTGGAGAAGGTCTTGAGCCGTTTTGTCTATATGGACAGCAAGTCTTCTCCAACTTCTTATAATCCTAGTGTGATACTTCGAAAGAACAAGAAAATTTCTAAGAATCAACTGAGATATTCACAAATTATTGGATCACTCATGTACCTAGCTAGTGCAACAAGACCCAACATCTCTTTTGCTGTGAGCAAATTGAGTAGGTTCATGTCCAACCCGGGTAGTGATCATTGGCATGCTCTTGAGAGGGTGTTACACTTCTTGAAAGGTAGTATGAGTTATGGAATTCACTATTCTTGACACCTGTTGTGCTTGAGGGATATAGTGACTTGAACTGGATATCAGATGTTGATGAACTTTATGCCACGAATGGGTATGTATTTACTCTGGAAGGTGGTGCAATATCATGAAGGTCTTGCAAACAGACTATATTGACGAGGTCAATCATGAAAGCAAAATTAACTGCTTTAGACACTGCTACAGTTGAGGCTGAATGGCTACGTGAGCTTTTGATGGACTTGCCTGTGGTTGAAAAACTAGTGCCGGGTATCCTAATGAACTATGACAATCAAACTGTGATAGTCAAAGTGAATAGTGCTAAGGATAATGCGAAGTCATCAAGACACGTTAAGAGATGTTTGAAGCTTGACAGAAAGTTGAGAAACTCCGGAGTGATAAGTGTGACTTATATTCAAACAGATAAAAATCTGACAGATCCCTTTACCAAAAGGCTATCACGAAATGTGATAAATAGTGCATCGAGGGAGATGAGATTGAGACCCATATAAGTTGACACAGTGGTAACCCAACCTATGCGATCGGAGATCCCGTGAATTAGGACCTGGGAAGAACTAGCTATTGGTTAACTAAGGAAAGCTATGTTTCCTATCCCTCTCTATGATGTGAAGCTCTCAAAAAAACTGTAAGGCAGGTTGGTAACATGCCTTAATGTGTTCTATTGGCTTGGAAAAGCAAAGATATTGTCCTACAAAACATTCTTGAAAGAACACACCTATATGAGTTTGACTGTCTAACGTTGCAGTCTATGAGAAGTGGGTGTTCTCTAGTAAACTCATGAAAGACCTAGGGGTACGATGCATATGCTCCACCTGCGGGATAGACTACTGTGGTCTAGTGCTGGTTATGACTTTAAGTAAAGCTCATTCACACAAAACTTGCAATTCAAGGCTTAGTCCATTGTTCAAGTTATGGATGAGTGTAACTTGAAACTCTAGGCAAGAGTTCAACTTAAGAGTCCTCGCTGAAACACTAGTATATCAAACAGTAGTGAGAAACAGATAAATCTCTAAATGGGCACCTGAGATCTGGTGGGGGATTGTTGGAATTAATGGGCCTAACCCAAGAGTTTTTCAATTAATTGCTGAAATAAATCTCAAAAGCCCATTAAGGTCCATGTATGACATGACAAGGTAGGAATTTTTAATACCACCTTGCTAGTTTAGAATGAGATTGTCTAACTTATATAGTGGGACTTCTCTCTTTCTCCCAAAGCCATGGATGAGGGAGAGAAAAAGAGAGAACCACACGCGCGCGCTCGCTCGTCGCATTGCGCCTTATTTTTTTTGGACAAATTGACAATTGTTCTCAGGCTGAATTTTTGGAGAGTCCTAATCGGATACGAGTCGGTTTTAGTAGGATAATCCTGACCGAATACGCAACAGAGTCCTAACCGAATCCACTACGGGTGCTGCCTTAACGCGCAAGTCATCAGGGGCTATATATTCGTCTGCGCGAAGTCGTCTGAAATCAATTTAATATGAGAGTTTTGCCACGTTTCTCATTGATATGAGAGTTTTGCCACGTTTCTCGCTATTGCGCCATCGCTATCGTCTGCCCTATCCTGTCGCCAGTGTGTACCTGCGACCGGAGAGTAGGTCTCCGAAGCCGTCGTCCTTGCGATCCTGCACCGGGAGAGGCGAATAAGGTTTTTGTGAAGCGCTCTGCGTGACTGCTCAACTCAATCTGGTCCGTCTTCCTACTGCATCGGCTCAACGTGAACGTCTTCGTTGGCTACGTCCGCGACGAGTTCCTATGATCCCTAAGGCTACAAACGTTTGGTACGCAGTTTGGTACGCATATCTGTTTCTTGTGATCATGATTATTACTTTGATATATGTTAGTGTGATAGATCTGTTCATACTAGTTCATGTGATATGTTTAATCTATTAAATTTAGAATTTAATTAAACAATTATCTAATTATTTAATATTTTTTCGTCACATAAAAATAAACCTAAATACTAAAATATGTTATTAAGTTTGTTTTTATAGAAGGAAAGAACTAAGTTGCATGGAGTCCTGATCAAGACAACTCCAAGACACTCTGTGATTGTAAATATTGGAAAGACTACCATTGATGGGTATTTATATTTTTACGGTAGTTTTTGGACAGAAAAAGAAATGCGAAGTTACTGGATTATGTGTGATAAACCGTCACCAGAACAGGTGTGATGCCAGTATATGCCGGCCGCCAGGTGTGTGATTCCCCGGCACGGCAATTTTAAATTACTGTCGCCGACGGTTTTGCACGTCCAAATTTAAAACCAAGTTGTTGAGATAATTACTAAACTAAATTCGATTCTAAACAATAGATATCCTTGTGGGGCTTGTCTAACATGAAGAATATATTGGCGTGGATACCGGCCGGCGCCGACGGACGAACAGAAGAAAATTGAAAAAAAAAGAAAAAACGAGTAGGAATCAGGCAGCAGCATCTATCTGAATTTTGTTACTTTATGGGATTTGACCAAACCATGTTCTGATGTTCAGGTTCAGCTCAGCTGCCTCGAATATCAATGCACCTTTTCGTTTGGATAAATGTATCACGTGCGCTAGTGATAATAAAATTTTAGCTTAAGTATGTTGTCAAAAAATTCAACATAATATTTTGATAATAATTATTAAATTAATAATATTATATATATACTAAGTAACGTGATAAAAATTTTTAGATTAAATAAAAACAATCCACTAATACAATGTAAATAGTTTAAACATCATACCGATAATTAAAAATATATGTATAAAAGAATATCATAGACTTACAATGCTATTTTTTGACTAATTTATTTGACACTTTCAAATGGACATAAATATCTTAATTTATTCGGTGGCCTGACGCACGAGCGGCCAGTGATCGGTGCATAGGCGGTGTGTAGTCGCGGACGATGGCCGCGAGCGCGGCAGCGGCGCGCGCGGCGGGGCCGGCGCATGGTCGGTAGCACTGGTTCGGGCGTTTGACGGCGGTTCCCGTCTTTCACTCTTCCCGAGTTTCGACTTCCGAGTTTCAAACGACGAGCCAAAAAGATATGTTGCCTTATATTTTTAATTTTTAAATATATACTAGCAATTGTGCCCATGCGTTGCAACGGGTAAAGTCGAGGTGCACGCGGATGGGGACGGGTGGGAGGGCGCAGCGTGACGTGGGCGCAGCGCGGAGCTCGAGCAGCGATGGGAGGAGAGGCGCGCGGCGCGCGCGAATGGGGACGGGAGGGAGGGGCACATGAGATTTTTTCCATCCAAGCTCCCTTTCTTTTCAAGATTAGGCTGCAGTTAATTTTGTGCAAAATAGTCGCGGACAAAAATTTTGAGTAAAAATACTACTTGCTTTATAGATAGTTGCTATTATTATTATTATTATTATTGATATAGATATAGATTATAGATATATAATACTTCTTACGCACGCATGGACCAGGTAACTCACCGATCGAAACGGGGCCTAGATCTCTCAATTTGAGGTAATCCGGAGCATCTTAAATTTATATTTCCAACTTAATATCCTTTTCACTGCGATTTGGCTCGTGGTGAAAATTAATTGCTTCCTTCCATTTCTAACTGGGATTTTATCCAGTGGTGAATATATAACTGTCATTTTCTCCTAAAGACTGAAATGGTGGCCGGTGGGTATCAATTTAGTGATCCGTTCTTTTCACTGTCGTTCAAAAGTCTTTCGCACGTGGTGAATAACTATGTAACTTTGTCTTAAATATTTTCTCACTAAGGGGATTGATTATTGTAAATTTGAAAAATTGATTGTAACAAGATAATTTGTCACCTAACTTTATGCTCATCTATATTTTCCTTTGAAAAGACAATGAACAAATGAGACTTAGAAAATAATTCCATAGGACGAAAACGGTAAAGTTTCATTAACCTAGTTCTTCTATTAGAGTTTCTAAGAAAATCATTTGATCCAAATAAGCCCTAGGAATTTTACAGCAATTTCAACTGAATTAGATTATTCCCTTAAAATTTTAGTGAAATTCCTCCATTCTAAATGAGACCTCAAACTATTCTTTTTTCCTTCTATTTTCATCCATTCTTACGACGCTATATATAATAATATTGAAAGAAATGAGTATTTTCTTAGTTACTCTCTCTATGTCATAATAAGTTTATTTTCGAGCTTCTCCCATTTGTGCTAAAATAAGTTTATTTTTTAAGTAATTGTTGTATTGAAGTTTGTGAAAGTAGTGAATAATTGTATTAAGATTTGATAAAGCAAAGATAATTCAGTTTTTTTATATTGGTATGTATGAAATAGATAAAAAATAAATTTATTTTAGAATGGAAGGAGTAGTTTTTATCATATCGCCCGTAGCAACCACGGCTAGATAACCACACATCTATCCCTGTTGGTAACTCCTTTAGTCCCGGTTGTCAAACCCGGACTACAAAAGCGGGACTAAAAATCGTTTTTAGTCTCGGGTTAAATAACCGGGATAAAAATAAATTTTTAGTCCTGGTTGGAGTTACCAACCGGGACTAAAGATTGTCCTCTCGACATCCCACTTTCCCATATTTATTTATTTTTTCTGGCAAAAAAACAAAATCATCACAGAAGATGAAATCAAACCTCAAAAAACATATCACATATTCTTATTTTTATTTTTTCTCCATAGATCAAATACATATTCAAGTCATAGACCAAATACAACAACGAAATCACAAAATAACAGATCAAATACAATATGTATACATCACGATCAAAATCATATCTCATCAAACTAAAAAACAACAAAAAAGACCAGTGCCGGAAGCCCGCCGGTCGGCCGCGTGAGGCCGCAGCCGTCGCTTGCCAACGGGCCGCCGCCCGTCGGCCGCGTGGGGCCGTCGTCCACCCGCCGCGCGCGTGGCCGCCGCCCGCCCGCCGTGTGGGCGCGCCTTCCGCGCCGGCCGGGAGAGGAGAGGAGGGAGAGAGAGAGAACGAGAGGGAGAGGAGAGATCTGCGAGGAAAAGGGAGAGGGAGGGAAGGAGGGAGGGAGAGCTAACTCATCGAGAGGAAAGGTACATGGGTTAGAGAAAAATGGATGTGAGAGGAGGACGACGCGGAGGACGAGGAGATAAGAATGGTGGAGATTTTTTTTGTCTCGGTTGGTAAGAAGAACCGGGATAAAAATAACATTTTTAGTTCCGGTTGATGTTACCAACCGGGACTAAAGATGCCCAACGCTCTGACAACCTCTGACAATATTTGAACCGGGATTAAAGATCCGGTTCGTGTCACGAACTGGGACTAATGTTTCTAGAAATCCGTAGATTTTTTAAACCAAGACTGAAATATTTTTTAGTCCTAGATACTATTCAAACCGAGACTATTATGAATTTTGGCACTTCAGCCGAAAATGATTTCTCCAGCAGTGAATAGAATCTCGAGTATACTATGTCCGTTTCAAAATATAAATATTTTAGGTTATTTAGAAAAAAACTAAGATAGAAAAAAAATCCTCTTTTGTTACATTTGTAGTTAAATTTTAAATTTTAAATGCATGTTTCTCTTTCCAAGCATCTCATCTACTAAAACGTATAGATACCATGTATTAGAATTAGTGTCGGAACAGGGTTTGCAATGTCGGCGGCCTATGCCGTGCCGTCCTCGCGCGCACGAATTTTCGTCAAAATTCGCAAAGCCGGCGGCAATGAAGAGTAACAAATTTGAATTTGAACGATTTTGTGCGTACCACGAAAACCGCGCCAATAACCGTGAAAACTGCGTAAAAACCACGAAAACTACGCAAAACACACGAAAATCGTGGAAACCGCGTCTTGCCGCGGTTTTCGCCAAACCGCGCGAAAACCGCGCCATATACCGCGGTTTTCGCGGCAAACATCGCGAAATTTATATTTTTATAAAAATATATATTTTTTGTTAAAATGAATTTTTCCAAATTTTTTAATTTCCACGAAATTATTTAAACGAAACTACGGGGATGCTGTGCCGCACCCCTACGAAACGACCGAAAACCACGAAAGCCGGGCCGCTTTCGTGAAATCCGAACCCTGGTTTGGAAATACTTAAACTGTGGCTCAAAATTTTAATTCTAAAAATCTTATAATTTAAAATGAAGCTAATACTCCTTTCATCCCATAATAATCTCATGTTTCGCTCCTCTCATTTGTTCATATTGTCATTGCATCAAAATTTATAAAAATAAATAAAATAAAAAATAATTTTATTATAATTTAATAAAGTAAAAGTATTTTAATTTTTTAATTAGTACGTACGAAATGAATAAAAAATAAATTTATTTTAAAGCAGGGGAAGTATATTATACTAATCCATGGTAGTACAGCACGTATCACAAAGTTGATGGTACTGTAGCACGATGGAATTTCAAAGGAGGGGAGTTTGAAATGACAGGTAGCAGAGTTGAAAACGAGTAAAAGCAGCAAAGGAAGCAAAGCATTGGCGTGGGCAAGGTAAACCCCCCTCCCCACCCGCGCAAACCCACGTCCGCGACCCACCGTTCCGCCAAAACCAGGGCCGCACCGGCCAGACAACCCGGCCTTCCTTTCCGCTACGCTCCGCTGACCCAGTTCAACGCACCGTCCTGGGCGTCCTCTCCTCTCCTCGCTCCACGCTCCACGCGGCCACGCCATCCCCTCCCCGCACACGCGGCGTCGCGCCCTGCTACAGCTACAGCTGCCACTCGCCATCATATGCCCACGCACGTGACGTGCAGTATGCTATGTACTCTTGGCTCAAGCGCGCTCTCTCTCTCTCTCTCGCTTTCTACTAGCTTCTCCTCTCACTTTTTAGGGAGACGCGCGACTGCGACTGTTCCAATGTGTACTACTCCTGCTCCTGTTAACAAGTTTTTGTGCTGCTATATAGAGGAGCAAGAGTGTTTTAACCGGCCGAGGCCAGAGGAAGCTAGTAGAAGAAGAAAAGCATTGTGAGTTGGTATTGATTCTAGCTAGCAAAGACAATGTGTGGCGGAGCGATCATCGCCGACTTCGTCCCGCCCGCCGGCGCCCGCCGCACCGCTGCCACCGACATCTCCATCTCCGACGACGCCATCCTCTCCGCTGCCGGTATATATATCTGTCTAGCAAGACAGATGTTTCCATGTCCATTCCTTTGCAGTCGCATGCAACTTGTCCAGTGTTTGTTTCCGAGCTAGCAAGATATATATGGACGGTTTTGCAACGTAGCGGCAGAGTCCTATCCTATATGTGGTTGAGAACTTAGTGGCGCGGCGTGGGTCGCGTTTTTTCGCAGGCGAGGAGTCGTTCGCGGCGGCGGCGGCGGCGAAGGTGCCGGCGCCGGGGAGGAAGACTGCGTACCGCGGGATCAGGCGACGGCCGTGGGGCCGCTGGGCGGCGGAGATCCGCGACCCGAGGAAGGGCGCCCGCGTCTGGCTCGGGACCTACGCCACCGCCGAGGAGGCCGCGCGCGCCTACGACGTCGCGGCGCGCGACATCCGCGGCGCTAAGGCAAAGCTCAACTTCCCCCCGCCCATCGGATCCGGCGCGCCACCGCCGCCTCCCAAGAAGCGACGCAAAGCCGCCGACCTGCGGCAGGAGAGCTCGGGGTCGTCGTCGCTCCCTCCGACCCCGCCGCCGGCCGCGGAGAGCCAGCTCCGCGAGTGCATGTCCGGGCTGGAGGCGTTCTTGGGCCTCGAGGAGGAGGAGGACGATGACGCCGGTCAGCCATGGGACGCCGTCGACATGATGCTCGAGTAGGCTCGCCGGGAGAGACATCATTAGCGCCCCGGTGGTTGCCAACTCGCCATGCTCATGCATACAAATCGTATTCATGCATGCAACAATACATCCTTTAGTACTATGTAGTTTGTAAAATGAAATAAAATTGGGTTACTTAATTAGGGTGTTCTTGGAATCCTTGGCTTTGCTAATTGCTAGTATTATGTACTTTGCCATTAGGCATTGCATTGCCAGGTGATGCATGTAATCGATCGTGATCGATAATTATATTATCGTATCCTAGAGCTACTCGATTAGTATTTACTAGTGGTAGTAGGAATATATAGTAGTGTCTTGTAATGATTTCAGACTTCTTGGGGAACATGAGCAATGCATTTCAACTTCCACGGTACATCTATATATATACCTCTACATAGGGAATTTGTAAGAAATTTCTTATTTGGTCAAGGAGTGGGACTCCCGACAATATGAATTGGCTGAAGACATTAGCATGACGTCCAACCCGATGGAAAATTTCGATTAGCACGAGGTCTAACCTTGTGGAATCGCGTTTGGGTGAGAGACGATTCCACATCCTTTGTTTTAGTTTATAATCTATCCTTTAAATTCTCGTGTTATCTCCTCTAATTCTCGTGTTTTCACGTGATTCTTTCAAACAGATATTCATGTTTCTTCGTTCTGTTTAACGCTTATATTTTTACTAAAATCTTATTTTTTTTCTATTTATATGGCCTAAAATCGTATATTTTTCCTATTTATATGGTCTTCTGGAGAAATTTAATAATGTCACTCAATTTGCAATGGAAACTACATACCGACCATGGCCTTTTTTGAAATGAGAAATTTAATAATATGCTACTTAATTTATAATTTTTAAGGACCTTTTTATTTTAATTAGGCTTAGACTTACGGTTTTTAAGTTAGTTTTTTGTAGATGGATTTAAAATCCTAAGTTTAAGGATAAAGGATAAAGTTATATCTCTACCAAATTAGTTTTTTGGCTTACATAATTTATAAGCCAATGAATTTAAAATCTTAAATTTAAGAATGTTGTCCTACTTCTATCTCAAATAAGCCAAAAAGTTTTTTCTACCTAGTTTTTTTAATAGTATAAGAGTGACTTATGTCTTTAGAAAAGCCAAACAATAAAGCTATTTTTTAACTTTTAGGTCAGCTTATAAATCTAAATAGTGTAACAGTGATTTTCCCATATGGGGGGCACAACCACATGCGAAAAGTAATTTTCATACACGGTCAGTTAAGCCACCCGCCTGAAAAACGAAAATAGCTGAAGAAAAAAAATCAAAAAGTTGAAACCCCTAGCTCAAATCTGCCTTAGTCATCGTCGTCGTCGATGCAGTCTGCTGCTACTGTCATCTTCGTCGAGACCCTGCCGCACCCGAGGCCAGTGGCGGCGGATCCGTCGCTTCCAAAGGCGGCCCCGTTGGATCTGCAAGGGAGAGGGCTGCCGCTGTCGTCATCATCAAGACCCCGCCGTACCTGAGGCCAGTGGCGGCGAATCTGCCCCTCCCTAGGCCGCACCGTCTAATCCACGAGAGAGTGCTGCCGTTACCGGATCCACGAGGGAGAAGGTAGCTGGTTTTGGATCCACAAGGGAGAGGCCCCCCACCGTTGTCTCATCGAGACCACGCCGCACCCAAGACCGGCAGTGGCGGATCCACCCCTCCCAAGTCCGTCGCCTCCAGATTTGTCGCCATCGAGGTCCCGAGCACCAGATCCATTGCCGCAGAGTTCCCGAGCGCTCGTGTAACACCTTGAGGTGTTTTTCCATTTTTAAAAATCCAAAAGAAAATCGTAAAAGAAACTCGTTGGAATTAACTGGAGAGAACAAATAATTTTAAAAGCCAAATTCTATGGAAATGGCATGTTAGAATTTTTCTTAAATTCTACATGTCAAAATACACTAACAAAATTTTTAATAGAATTTTCGAGCACTAGAAATAATTTTTAAAAAATTAAAATCAAAATCAAATTAATAAATCCCGGGAAATTCTTTTCTCTCTCCTTCGTCCTTTTTCCTGCCCAAAAACCGGTCGTGGGCCGCCGGCCCGAGCCGACGGCCCATCCCCTACCCGCGCGCGCCAGGCCGACGGTGTTAACGCCAAAATTTAGGAAGCCCCAAAGTCCTTATCGGCTAAGGGTTAGTTTCGGCTCGAAGCAAAATCGGCTGAAAGTTTTGCGTCAGCCGATGGAGGATCCATATCTCCAGCAGTCGGATTCTTGTTAGATTCGGTTTGAGAATATCTTATCCAAAAGAAACAGAGTCCAGGGAGGATACGGCTTGTATCTATTAATTAGGAAGGGATTGTTAGTTTTCTAGTTTATCTTTAGGAAAGTTTGTTTTGTAATCTGTTAGGATCTTTGTCACCCTACGTGTATAAATATGTAAGCCCAAGATTCATGTAAATCATCTCTCTCGATCAATACAATTCGGCGCATCGCCACCTTTTATTCTTCATCTTCGTTCAACATCCGGCGAGACTTGGCACCTAACGCGGGGCTGCATCGGCTTTGATCTCCGGTGAAGGGATAAGTCCAAGGTCCCGCCGGTTCAGGCAATCGTATTGGCTACGTCGGCGTCGTCCAACGCTGAATCAGTACATTCGACCTCTTGGATTGCTTCGGTTCGTTGATATGTTCGCCTGAATATTTATCATATGTCTCTATTAATCTAATCTTAGTATTTCAGTTTAGCCCTATCGGTTGTCTCTCGATTTAGGGTTTCTGTCGTTATCGGCTAAACTGTTTACTAGATTAGATTGGTTTAGGCATCTACCACCCTGAAAATCAGCCAAAGGCTTGATTGTCTAGATATTGTGTTTCTTTTCATACTTAGTGCTGCATCAGTTTGAATCTACTAAGTCGTGATTAGAACCATAATCTCTAGCCTGCCTGTTGGTTGCCACTAAGGGTTTCATCGGGGTTTTAGCTGGTGAGGTATCCAGATTTCGCATCAGTTTGCAAGGAATATACATAAGTTGGATCTAACCGATTGTAGCAGAGGCTTCATTGAATATTTAATCATTTGGATTTAATGACATCAGACTTCCAGCCGATATGTGTTTTAACCTTTAAATAAGTATTTATTATATCATGTGATTGCTTTGTGCTATATTACATTGCTATATCATCATGTTATCATCGGCCGATCGCCTTTATATAAAAATTTGCTCAACGTACAACCAATGGAGTGAAACCCTAACGCCATCGGCTGGCATTGGCATCGGCTAGAATTGCACCATCGGCTTATTAGTCGATCTGTTAGTTTTTGGGTATCGGTCTATTGGCCGATATGATTTATGTTCTTCTGTTTTGCTTAACTTGTCAGTGGCAGGATCAAACTGACTGGCACGCCTTCGCTTCATTGATTCTAGGACCTGCACTGGAGCTAAGCAGATCTCCTAGGCCGGCGTGTTGATTTTTTTCGTCAACACATTTTTTGGCACGCCCGATGGGACCGTGTTTTGGACAACATATCTTTTTACACGGCTCGGCGGACCCATAATTGCCACAATGTCTGGTAAAGAAGTCAAGGTCGAGGAAGAACAATCTCTCAAGCTGACAAATAAAGACAAGGAATAGGCTACTGAGCCGATAGATGACAAGACACTTCAAGAGATGGTTAATAGCGTCATTCATCATGCTATGTTCGATCAATCTGGAGTTTTGATGAATACATTGTATGGTTTGATCGAGGAAACAATTCCTAAGGTAATTGCTTTAAGAAGTCAGCATGAGGGGCAAATTGGTGAGCAATCTCAACACTATCGACAACAACAAAATTGGCTCGGGGGCAAGTTGATCGATATCGGTGTGCAGAGCCACTTCAGCAATATCGGCTGGAGGAAATTCAAAGATATCCATCCAAGGAGGATTGGGCCGATATAATTGTAAAGGAAATGAAGGAGCAATTTGGAATTAAACGTAAAAATCAAATTTCTATGTATCGGCGGCCATATCCTAAGTGGTTTGATAGGGTTCCACTTTCAAGCCGATACAAGGTTCCAGATTTCTCCATATTTTCAGGGCAAGATGGTATATCCACAATGGAACATATCAGCCGATTCTTAGCTCAATGTGGGGAAGCATCGGTGAAGAAGCTCTAAAAGTTAGACTTTTTCCATTGTCTTTGACTGGATCGGCTTTTACATGGTTTTCATTATTTCCACCAAATTCCATCGGCGGTTGGGCCGATCTTGAAAAGCAGTTTCACATGTACTTCTTCTTTGGGGTTAGCGAGTTGAGACTTGCAGATTTGATATCGGTTAAACGGCAAGAAGGGGAATCGGCTAAGGAATATATTCAAAGGTTTCGTAATATCCACAGCCGATGTTATAGTTTGAGCCTAAGTGATGAGCAGATAGCAGATCTTGCATTCCAAGGGTTGTCGGCAGCTAACCGAGGCAGCTTTTTCATCTATGAGTTTGACAGCCTGGCTCAGCTATTACAGAAGGTATCGGCTTATGAGAGCCGGTGTCAAGAAGAAGAAAAGAAGAATCAGTTTTGGGGTGATCTAGACAAGGACAATTTTGAAGCATGACTTCTCATACTCCAAAACTGGGGGGCATGTGTTAACGCCAAAATTTGATAAGCCCCGAAGTCCTTATCGGCTAAGGGTTAGTTTCGGCTCGAAGCAAAATCGGCTGAGAGTTTTGTGTCAGCCGATGGAGAATCCATATCTCCAGCAGTCGGATTCTTGTTAGATTCGGTTTGAGAAGATCTTATCCAAAAGAAACCGAGTCCAGTGAGGATACGACTTGTATCTATTAATTAGGAAGGGATTGTTAGTTTCCTAGTGATCTTCAGGAAAGTTTGTTTTGTAATCTGTTAGGATCTTTGTCACCCTACGGGTATAAATATGTAAGCCCAGGGTTCATGTAAATCATCTCTCTCGATCAATACAATTCGGTGCATCACCACCTTTTATTCTTCATCTTCGTTCAACATCCGGCGAGACATGGCACCTGACGCGGGGCTGCATCGACTTCGATCTCCGGCGAAGGGGTAAGTCCAAGGTCCCATCGGTTCAGGCAATCGTATTGGCTGCGTCGGCGTCGTCCAAGGCTGCATCAGTACATTCGACCTCTTGGATTGCTTCGGTTCGTTGATATGTTCGCCTGAATATTTATCATATGTCTCTATTAATCTAATCTTAGTATTTCAGTTTAGCCCTATCGGTTGTCTCTCGTTTTAGGGTTTCTGTCGCTATCGGCTAAACTGTTTACTATATTAGATTGGTTTAGGCATCTACCACCCTGAAAATCAGCCAAGGGCTTGATTGTCTAGATATTGTGTTTCTTTTCATACTTAGTGCTGTATCAGTTTGAATCTACTAAGTCGTGATTAGAACCGTAATCTCTAGCCTGCCTGTTGGTTGCCACTAAGGGTTTCATCGGGGTTTTAGCCGGTGAGGTATCCGAATTTTGCATCGGCTTGCAAGGAATATACACAAGTTGGATCTAACCGATTGCAGCAGAGGCTTCATTGAATATTTAATCATTTGGATTTAATGACATCGGACTTCCAGCCGATGTGTGTTTTAACCTTTAAAAAAGTATTTATTATATAATGTGATTGCTTTGTGCTATATTACATTGCTATATCATCATGTTATCATGGGCCGATCGCCTTTATATAAAAATTTGCTCAGCGTACAACCAATGGAGTCAAACCATAATGCCATCGGCTGGCATCGGCATCGGCTGGAATTGCTCCATCGGCTTATTAGCCGATCTGTTAGTTTTTGGGTATCGGTGTATCGGCCGATATGATTTATGTTCTGCTGTTTTGCATAACTTGTCAGTGGCAGGATCAAACTGACTGGCATGCCCGCGCTTCATTGATTCTAGGACCTGCACTGGAGCTAAGCAGATCTCCCAGGCCGGCGTGTTGATTTTTCTCGTCAACAGACGGCCCGATCGTTCCTGCCCGTGCGCCTCTCTCTCTCCTTTCCCGCGGGCTGGCCGAAGGCCACGGCCCGTTAGTCCCTCGCGCCCACGAATAAGTCCATTTTCCCCCCTTTACCCCGGGACGCTAACAGGTGGGGCCCACCTGTCGGGGTTGTCCCCTACCTCCGGCCGCCCTGGTGCCATTTCCGCCACCCCTCTCCGCTCGGATCTCGCGTGCCCGCCTCCCCGCGCCCGGATCCCTCCGCCGTACTCCCACCGTGCCCGTTGGCATTTAAAGCCCCGGCCGCCTCTCCCGCGTCCAATAATGGCCAGAATTGATCGCCGGCCATTATTCCCCCTTCTCTCTCCCTTAACTCCGGCGAATTAATCCGCCCTTATCCGGCCACCGCCGACCTCCCCGCGATCTATTTAAGCATCTCCTCGCCCTCCTGTCCTCCCCACACACTCACCCGAGCTCATCCCTCTCTCCGTCGCTCCCGCACCGTGCGCTCTAGCTCCGGACCTCGCCGCCGGTCTTCGGTCGTATTTTTCTCGCCGTCCCGAGCCACCCCGAGCCCCGCCGACGCCTCCTTCCTCGTCGTCGGTGGCCGCGCCACCTCGGCCACCCCTCCCCGCGCCCGTTCGTCGCCAATCTCATCGTCGTTGTCGCCGTCATCGTCTTCTCCAACTCCGGCGGCCCCGGTGAGCTCCTCCTTTCCCCTCCGAACCCGCGTCGCCGTGTGCGGGTGCGCGCGGCTCCGCCGCGCGTGAGCCGCGGCACTCGCGCCCCCCGCCGCCCCGAATGGCCTCCGGCCACCGGCCGCCGTCGCTGTCCGACCGCGCCCCGCGTCCCTTCCTCTCGGCCGTCCGACCGGCTTCGACCGATCAGCACCGTCCATTCCCCGCTTGCCCGCGTGGCACGCCACGTGGTCGCCACCTCGGCACCACGTGTGCGCCACGGTGCATCGCCCCGTCCGGCCCGTGGACCCGGTCCACCGTGGACCGGCGCTCCTGCGGACCGTTGACATCAGCCCTCGGCTGCTGACGTCAGCCCTAGCCGCTGACGCCACTCCCGGGCTTTATTGCGCAATAAATCAATTAAGGATTTTTCTGTTTTAGTAAAAAACGCGAGAAAACTTCTAAAAATCATATCTTTTCATTTCGACCTCTGTTTTAGCCCATTCAAATTTCATTAAATTCATAAAAATGCCAAGAATCCATTAAAAGTAGTTTTGTTCTCTATTTCAGTAGCTTTTTAGCATGTTCTGTTGAATTGCTTGTTTGCCGTGTAGATCCCGGAAGTTCCGCCATTCCGGTTTACTTCTAAGTTGTTGCTGAAGTCCCCAAGTCGAAGATTAAGGCAAGTCATGCTATATTATTGATCATACTGCCCCCATTTTGCTAAAACATCTGTTTTACTCTATTAAATTGCATGTATTTTATAATGTCATTTCATGGAAAATAGTACACCATATATTTAGATTATGC
Source organism: Oryza australiensis (assembly GCA_019925245.2). Classification (NCBI taxonomy): domain Eukaryota; kingdom Viridiplantae; phylum Streptophyta; class Magnoliopsida; order Poales; family Poaceae; genus Oryza; species Oryza australiensis. Next base: position 1,988,404 of record JAIFGZ020000265.1, on the reverse strand, counting down.
CTTCGGTTTGACACTCCAAACCCTTTGACTAAACTTGGGAAAATAATATGATTGGATTCAGGAATAGGTTATGTTTAGCTTGGCTTAGATTCACTAGCTCACTTAATGTCTCTCCTGGACATCTGTTCGGAAGATTGATAGTTAGAGATCTTGGTGAACCGGATTAATAACTAAAATATGACAAATGATGGGCTGTGGGCGCTATGGTTTTGGTTAGTGGCGCCCATGGTAATTAAGGACCGGTTCACGGGAACCCTCGGGAGAATGACCGTGCAAACCACAAGCCAAAATGGGTAAGATGGGTCCCGTAGTGTAGTCTCTCCTAGCTGACGAACCCATTGGCAAGGGTGAGCGGGATGGAGTTTCAGTCGGCCCCGGTATATGGGTTGCTTGGCTGCCGGATTCACCGAGGCACTCAGGGGGCTGCCCACGTCCCAGGGTCTGGGAGTGGGGACGAAACCTTGGTGGGGTTCACTTGGTTAGTGGGGGGGTTATACGAAAGGTCCTATCACAGTTTCCTTTCCGGGGTACCATGGTGGTATTCTGGCGCACAGGAGACCGTGTCGTGGGGCTGTGTCTTGTGGGTACAGTTGCATCCCTCTAATCAGAGTAAAACTATTTTAATAGCCGTGCCCGCGGTAATGGGGCGATCCACCGAGCTCACCGTGATTAGTCTCACACTTTTAAAAACCCTGATTATTGGAACATGACTAGAATAGGTGGATGGGTTGGGCCTGTCGCAACGTGGGGATAACGTTGGATAGTGTTGGATTCAAAATGCCTTAATTACTCAAATTACTATTGTTTTGATTGTGTTCAAAATTCTTATTGTTTAGAAAACCCTTGCTGTTTGTGCAAAAGCAAACCTTAGCCAAACCCTTGTCTTCCTACATTTCATTTCTCTCCCCCTTTCGGTGTGACTAGCTGAGTACGTGGAAGTACTCATTCTTGTCTCTTCACCAGAACCTGAGGAAGCTGAAGAAGAAGACGAAGATGAGTAGGCTTTGTCCTGCACTCTGGAAGTTGCCTGTGGTTTGGGTGAAGCTACGTGGCCAGCGTCAAGCTTAGGCTTAGGCCCCTTTTTCCTTTTTTCGCTGCTCTTTTGAAATTTTTTTGTAATGTTTCTAAGACGTGGAACTGTAATATCAATAATTGTCATATGTGTACCCTGGCTGATCCTGGATAGGGATTTTAATACACATATAGCTTCGAAAATTCGGGTCTGAATTTCTGGGCGTGATAAGTTGGTATCAGAGCCAATTCTAGACCGTAGGAAAAACCAAATGGAAAAAACCTTAGGAGCCCTCTGAACCTTTTCATATGCATAAGTCCTGGCTTTTGGAGTCATTTCGGGAAAATGGGTTTTGTTCCCTCGGGATTGGGAAGAATTTTGAGTCTTTTTCAAAACAGAAATTTTTTTAAAACCAGGTTAGCCTAAGTGATAGGATTTTGAAGCTAAGATTTGAAAAAAAATCATTTGTAATCTTATTTGACCGTCAGTCGAGATTTTTTTTAAGGGGGCAAAGTCCTAAGTCAAGATAGGAGGGTATGGTCGCCGATTTTATACTTAATATAACTAAGCATCTATTTTTAAGCATTACCACATCATCTAGGGGATGTCATTAGAATGTTTTACTTAGCCTCATAAAAATGTTTCTCAAAAACCCTCTTCTTCTCGTTTACTTTAGTTGAGTCCTTTACCGTTTATCTAACTTGGATTTGAGCATGCATTGATCCCCTACCTTGTCTTCTCTAGATGGCGGTCGTCCACCACCCACAACGGTCGGGGTTTGAATGGATTCGTCACGGGCCGGCAAGGATGGCCTTGGCGTAGGCTATCCCGATGCTCCCGAGTACACCGCCGTCTCACCGTTCTGCAACGAGTTGCCCCACCAAGTCCGTCTGGAGATGCACGGGTTCGTCGGCACCAACATCCCGAACATGGTGGTCACTGCTTCGGGAGGAACGGATGAGCACGCCTGCCAAGAGGCTACGTACCTGATGCTGACCCGGATGAGGGAGATGCATGACTATCATCTCCGCCACTCTGCCTACCGGTACCATCCCCGGCGTGGAAGTTCATCAGCGGTCAACTCCTTCTAATCTGCCGAAGGGGAGAACAACACCACCTTCTCTCACATGAGGACTGTGATGGAAGGGCTGGACAAGATGCACGCAAATCTTCACATGGCAGCCAAGGCCCTGAATGACCAGAAGATCCTAAAGATCAAGAGCTTGAAGGATGAAGTGGATCGTCTCAAGAAAGAAATCGCCAGTCTGAAAGGACTCCCACCTCCCAACATCCTTCGGATCAGGATCACGCCTCGGAAGAACACCAAGGCCCCGGTGCGGATGCAACTAGCGCCCAGGGTTCCCCTTCCTGCACCGCCACCTTCCACAGTTCCCGCCCCAATGCCAGATCCTACTCCTGCTCTGGTCCCTGCCCCGAGCGGAGGAGGAGGATGGATCTCCGTGTCCAGCAGCAGCAAAGGCAGTAGCAGCAGCAGCTCCAAGAGTCCCGAAGAAGAGTTAGCAAGCTCTCGAAGCCGCTCGAAGAAAAAGGAAGACGGGAACTCCCGAGGGAGTAGTTTCGACTCCACCAACCGCGGAAGCCGCTCTAACCCCTAGAGTGTCGCCACCCTTAGTTTACCGTTTTCCTAGTTTTTCTGTTTGTTTAGTTGCTGTGTGTTAGAAGTGTTGTGCGTGGGTAGTGGTCAACCTGTATCAAGTGTGGGTATGGGTTGTCCAATTAAGGATGTTGAGTGTGTTTTAAGTGTTTTAAATAAAGAACAGATCAAAACAAGTAATAAAGATCAGCTTCTCTGCCCAATCTGTTTTACTCCTTCTCCCGCCTTGTTGGTTTCGCTCCTTTAGATGGTGAACACCAGGGACGACAGTGCCAACACCAGCACTGAGTTAGCTGAGAACAACACCAGAACCAATGTCAACAACCCACCTCCTCCACTCGAGAACATCACTTTGGCTTAAGTCTTAGCCAACCAGACCTAGATGATGGCTGCAATGATGTAGCAAATACAACAGCAGCATCAACAGATGCAGTTGCAAATGATGCAACAGTTTCAACAGCAGAACCAGAATCATCACGACCATTTCGCACCACCACCTCCCCCACAAAACAAACTGTCAGAGTTTCTTCGTGTTCGACCCCCAACTTTCTCCAGCACCACCAACCCCATGGAGGCTAATGATTGGATCACCGCCATAGAAAAGAAGTTGGACCTTCTCCAGTGCACGGACCAAGAACGGGTGTCCTTTGCCACCCACCAACTCCAAGGCCCCGCCTCAGCCTGGTGGGACAACTTCTTAGTTACCCGTCGGGCAGATGCACCTGCGGTCACTTGGGTAGAGTTCTGCCACCAATTCCGAAAGGCACACATCCCCGGAGGGATAGTAGCTCAGAAAAAAGAGGGAGTTCAGATCCCTGGAGCAAGGCACTCGGACTGTCACCGAGTATCTGCATGAGTTTAATCGCTTAGTGCGATACGCTCTAGAAGACATACGCACTGACGCCGAGCGTCAAGAAAAGTTCTTGGCCAGGCTGGACGATGAGTTAACAGACAAACTCATCTCAGGAGAATATATCGACTTCGAGAAGTTAGTCGACAAAGCCATCCGTCAAGAAGATCAACGTAATAAAATGCTCAGAAAGCGGAAGGCCACTCAGTTTAGGCCACAACCTCAGCAAGGGAATCCCCAACGGCCGCGTTTCACTCCGGGTGGTCAAAGTGGACCTACCACTATGATCGTCCTCCAACATCGTCCATGCCATCCCGGGAATTTCCAACCCAGTGGAAGCCGTCCCGGACAGCCGCAGCGGAACCCGGCTCCTCATCCGCCAACGGCGTAGCCGCCACTTCAATCCAAGTCAGTACCGCCAAAGAAGGACTCGAGATTCAAACCTGGCAACTGTTTCAACTGTGGAGAACCTGGACATTTTGCAGACAAGTGTCCAAGACCAAAACGTGCGCCCCGGTTTATCTAGGCAAGAGCGGATCATGCTTCGGCAGAGGAAGCACAGGACGCACTAGATGTCATACTGGGTATGTTCCCTGCGAACTCCTTTAACACATCGGTCTTGTTTGATTCGGGTGCAACCCATTCTTTCATATCAAAAGCATTTGTGGGGACACATGGGTTGTTGGTACTAAAACTTAAGATACCCATGCGAGTTCAAACTCCCGGGAAACATTTGGACACCGCCCACTTTGCCTTTCAGTGGCAATAGAAATCCAAGGATCCCCCTTTCTAGCCAATCTTATCCTTCTAGAATTAAAAGGCCTGGATGTCATCCTTGGGATGGACTGGCTAACCCGTCATAAAGGTCTGATCGATTACGCAAGCCGTACGATCACCTTGACCAAAGGCGAAGGGAAGAAAGTGATTTACCGCTCCCCTAAACCGTTGCGGGTAGTGACAAGTCTGAATCGGATCTCGGCTAAGGAGAAACCCGAAGAGAAAGGGAAGGACCAGGCGAAGTGAGAAGATATTCCCGTGGTTTGTAAGTACCCGAAAGTCTTCCCGAAAGACCTAACCACAATGCCACCCGAAAGAGAAATAGAGTTTCGAATTGACCTAGTCCCTGGCACTGCTCTGATCCGTAAGAGGCCTTATAGAATGGGAGCCAATGAGTTGGCAGAGGTCAAGAAGCAAGTAGATAAACAGTTATAGAAAAGCTATATCCGCCCGAGCACATCGCCCTGGGGTGCTCCAGTAATATTTGTGGAGAAAAAGGATAAGACCAAGAGGATGTGCGTCGACTATCACGCACTCAACGAGGTCACTATCAAGAACAAGTACCCTCTCCCTAGGATTGACGATCTGTTCGATCAATTACAGGGAGCAAAGGTGTTCTCAAAGATAGACCTGCGGTCAGGCTATCACTAGCTACGAATTCGAGAAGAGGACATTCCCAAGAACACTTTCATCACTCGATACAGTCTGTACGAGTGCACGGTCATGTCCTTTGGACTTACCAATGCCCCAGCCTTTTTCATGAACTTGATGAACAAAGTGTTCATGGAATTCCTAGACAAGTTCGTCGTGGTGTTCATCGACGACATCTTGATCTACTCCCAGTCGAAAGAGGAACACGAGCACCATCTCCGGTTGGTACTCGAAAAGTTAAGAGACCACCAGCTCTATGCTAAGTTTAGCAAATGTGCTTTCTGGTTGAAGGAAGTGCAATTCCTCGGACATATCGTGAATGCCCAAGGAGTCACAGTGGATCCTTCCAATGTGGAAGTAGTAACCAAATGGACCCCACCCAAAACCGTCACCCAAATCAGGAGTTTTCTAGGACTTGCGGGATATTACCGTCGGTTCATCGAGAACTTCTCAAAGATTGCCAAGCCATTGACGCAATTGTTAAAAAAGGATGAAAAGTTTATATGGACTGCCGAGCACAACCAGAGTTTTGAAACTCTCAAGAGAAAACTGGTGTTCGCACCCGTATTGATCTTGCCAGATCAAACCAAGGATTTCCAAGTCTATTGCGACGCATCTCGCCAAGGGTTAGGTTGTGTGTTGATGCAAGAAGAAAAAGTGGTAGCTTATGCTTCCCGCCAGTTGAGACCTCATGAGTCTAACTACCCAACACATGACTTGGAACTAGCAGCAGTCGTCCATGCTTTGAAAATATGACGACATTACCTCGTCGGTAATCGATGTGAAATATACACGGATCATAAGAGCCTGAAATACATTTTCACCCAACCGGATTTGAACCTCCGTCAGCGAAGGTGGTTGGAGTTGATCAAGGATTATGATCTAAGTATACACTATCACCCTGGCAAAGCGAATGTGGTAGCTGATGCTTTGAGCCGAAAGAGTTACTGCAACTCTATTCACATAGAAGGGAAATGTGAACAGTTACAACAGGACCTACAGGTCTAAACCTGGGAATTGTCGAACCCAGATTTGTGGCCACTCTTGAAGCCCAACCTACACTATTAGACCAAATTCGCATAGTTCAAGCCTTGGATCCCGACATAACTGAGCTTAAGAAGAACATGAAGGTTGGAAAAGCTCGTGACTTCACGGAAGATGAGCACAGAACCATATGGATGGGCAACAGGATATGCGTGCCAGAGGATAAGGAATTGAAGAAGTTAATCCTTACTGAAGCTCATCAGAGTCAGTATTCTATCCACCCGGGAAGTACCAAGATGTACCAGGACCTTAAGGAGAAATTTGGTGGGTTAGCATGAAAAGAGAAATAGCCGAGTTCGTGGCACTATGCGATGTATGCCAACGAGTGGAGGCAGAACACCATAGGCCTGCTGGATTACTACAGCCACTCCAGATCCCGGAATGGAAGTGGGAGGAAATCGGGATGGATTTCATCACCGGTTTACCTCGGACATCGTCAGGACATGATTCTATCTGGGTTATCATCGACCGCCACACTAAAGTGGCTCACTTCATTCCAGTACACACCACCTATACGGGAAGGAGGTTAGCAGAACTGTACCTTGCAAGGATTATATGTCTTCATGGGGTACCCAAGAAGATAGTATCTGATCGTGGTAGTAAGTTCACCTCCAAGTTTTGGCAGAAGCTGCAAGAGGAACTTGGCACCCGGTTGAATTTTAGCACAGCCTATCACCCACAAACCGATGGTCAGACGGAGTGTGTAAACCAGGTTTTGGAAGATATGCTACGAGCTTGTGCTCTGGATTTCGGAGGAGCTTGGGATAAGAGCCTGCCCTATGCAGAGTTCTCCTATAACAACAGTTATCAAGCCAGTTTACAGATGGCACCTTTCGAAGCGCTTTATGGACAAAAGTGTCGTACCCTGCTTTTCTGGGATCAGATCGACGAACGTCAGTTGTTTGGGACTGAAGTGTTAAGTGATGCCGAAGAGAAAGTTAGAATCATAAGAGAGAGGCTGAAAGTTGCACAATCTCGTCAGAAAAGTTATGCAGACAACAGCCGCAAAGAGCTAGTTTTCGAAGTCGGAGACTATGTGTATCTCCGTGTCACCCCACTTCGGGGAGTACACCAATTCCAAACCAAGGGCAAGTTGGCACCACGCTATGTGGGACCATATCGGATTCAAGAGCGACGAGGTGAAGTACCATACCAACTCGAATTGCCACCCACCATGGCGGGAATCCATGACATTTTCCACGTCTCCTAGCTCAAGAAATGTCTGAGAGTACCAGAAGAAAAGGCCAGTCCGGATCAGATCGAAATCAAGGAAGATTTGGCTTATGTGGGGAAACCAACACGTATCCTCGAAACAAGCGAGCGGAGGACCCGGAACAAGGTTATCAGGTTCTGTCGAGTTCAATGGACTCATCACTCCGAAGAAGAAGCCACCTGGGAAAGGGAAGATGAGCTAAAGGCCGCTCATCCCTATCTGTTCGCCAGTACCTCCGAATCTCGAGTCGAGATTCCGTTTAAGGGGAGTAGGTTTGTAACACCCTGAGGTGTTTTCCCCCTTTTATAAATCCAAAAGAAAATCGTAAAAGAAAATAATTGGAATTAACTGGAGAGAACAAATAATTTTAAAAACCAAATTCTAAATGGAAATGACATGGTAGGATTTTTTTTAAATTCTACATGTCAAAATACACTAACAGGATTTTTAGTGAAATTTTCAGAGCACTAGAAATAATTTTAACCAATTAAAATCAAAATCGGAATTAATAAATCCTGGGAAATTCTTTTCTCTCTCCTTCGTCCTTTTTCCCGCCCAAAAACCGGCCGTGGGCCGCCAGGCCATCCCCTCCCCGCGCGCGCCAGGCCGCCGTCCCGATTGTTCCCGCCCGCGCACCTCTCTCTGTCCTCTCCCGCGGGCCGGCCGAAGGCCATGTCCCGTTAGTCCCTCGCGCCCGCGAATAAGTCCATTTGGTCTCCCCCTTTACCCCGGGACGCCGACAGGTGGGGCCCACCTGTCGGGGTCGTCCCCTACCTCCGACCGCCCCTCTCCACTCGAATCTCGTGCGCCCGCCTCCCCTGCACCCCGGGATCCCGCCGCCGTTACTCCCCACCATGCCCGCCGACATTTAAAGCCCCGTCCGCCTCTCCCGTGTCCAATAATGGCCGGAAATGATCGCCAACCATTATTCCCCCTTCTCTCTCTCTCCCTTAACTCCGACGAATTAATCCGCCCTTATCCGGCCACCGCTGACCTCCCCGCGACCTATTTAAGCATCCCCTCGCCCTCCCCGTCCTCCCCACACACTCACCCGAGCTCATCCCTCTCTCCGTCGCCCCCGCACCGTGCGCTCTAGCTTCGAACCTCGCCGCCGGTCTTCGGTCGTATTTTTCTCGCTGTCTCGAGCCACCCCGAGTCCCGCCGACGCCTCCTTCCTCGTCACCGGTGCCATTTGACTAAACTTGGAAAAATAATATGATTAGATTCAGGACTAGGTTATGCTTAGCCTGGCTTGGATTCACTAGCTCACTAAATGGGTCATTCTCACTTAATATGTCTATCCTGGACATCCGTTCGGAAGATTGATAGTTAGAGATCTTGGTGAACCGGATTAATAACTAAAATATGACAAATGGTGGGCTATGGGCACTATGGTTTTGGTTAGTGGCGCCCATGGCAATTAAGGACTGGTTCACGGGAACCCTCGAGAGAATGACCGTGCAAACCACAAGCCAAAATAGGTAAGGTGGGTCCCGTTGTGTAGTCTCTCCTAGCTGACGAACCCATCGGCAAGGATGAGCGGGATGGAGTTTCAGTTGGCCCCGTTATAAGGGTTGCTGGGCTGCCGGATTCACCGAGGCACTTGGGGGGCTGCCCACATCCCAGGGTCCGGGAGTGGGGGCGAAACCTTGGTGGGATTCGCTTGGTTAGTGGGGGGTTATACGAAAGGTCCTATCACAGTTTCCTTTCCGGGGTACCATGGTGGTATTCTGACGCACGGGAGACCGTGTCGTTGGGCTGTGTCTTGTGGGTACAGTTGCACCCCTCTGATCAGAGTAAAACTATTTGAATAGCCATGTCCGCGGTAATGGGGCGATCGACCGAGCTCACCGTGATTACTCTCACACTTTTAAAAACCCTGGTTATTGGAACATGACTAGAATTGGTGGATGGGCTGGGCCTGTCGCAACGTGGGGATAACGTTGGACAGTGTTGGATTCAAAATGCCTTAATTACTCAAATTACTGTTGTTTTGACTGTGTTCAAAATTCTTATTGTTTGGAAAACCCTTGCTGTTTGTGCAAAAGCAAACCTTAGCCAAACCCTTGTCTTCCCTGCATTTCATTTCTATCCCCCTTTCGATGTGACTTGCTGAGTACGTGGAAGTACTCATTCTTGCCTCTTCACCAGAACCTGAGCAAGAAGCTGAAGAAGAAGACGAATATGAGTAGGCTTTGTCCTGCACTCTGGAAGTTGCCTGTGGTTTGAGTGAAGCCACGTGGCCAGCGTCAAGCTTAGGCTTAGGCCCATTTTTCCTTTTTCCGCTGCTCTTTTGTAATCTTTTTGTAATGTTTTTAAGACGTGAAACTGTAATATCAACAATTGTCATATGTGTACCCTGGCTGGTCCTGGACAGGGATTTTAATACACATATAGCTTCGGAAATTCGGGTCTGAATTTTTGGGCGTGACAGCTCGGATCTACTGCCTCCCGAGCTCCTAGCCTGCACCCACCGTCACCGCCGTTAGAAGCTCATCGTCGCCTTCAAAAGCCTGTCGCTAGCTCCCATCGCTGCGCTGCCCCGCCAGGGCGTCCCTTCATCGACGGATCTGGAGGGGAGAAGTAGAGGAGGAGAAAATCTAAGTGAGAGAGGGAGAGAGAAGGAGAGGGGATCGGGGTGGGGGACGGTTAAAAAGAAAAGGGGTGGACTGGAAAGTTGTTTTTACATTGCGTTTGGGTGTTAATCAAACAATATCCAAAATTTTTATGTGGATGTTTTTTGCCCGTCTATAACTAAATAGGGGTGCGTCCGTAAAAAAATGTTTTTTAAGTGGTGGGTCATTCGTATCACGCACAACTGCGTGCTCCACATCATTGGCGGACCTAGGATTCTAGGTTTAGGTGGGTCGAGGACGACGATGGCGAGGCGAGGGTCAGCGGGGGTGGTTCAAGTCTGAAAAAATTAATATGCCACATATATAATGGCCAATATATATGTATAAAATTTACTAAAAGGCACCAACAAGAAGTATTTAAAACTAAATTTGATACAAAAAAACTAACCTGATCTTGACTGTAGACTCGTTAATGGTTTCGTTGGTTCATGTACCCCTGTAAACTATGTATATCTAGTTGACTAAAAATTATGAAAATTCACTCAGAAGACTGCATGTAAACTACTGAGAAATTCACAAAAAATACAGTTTTCGTGCTAGTAACACATCATTAATTACCGATGACTCGAAGTTGAAATATATATCCATTTTTCTGCATAAATTTTGGATGAATTTGAGAAGAGAAGGAAAAAATTCAGACCAAGAACCATAAACCTTTTAAATCTACTATGCTCATCATACCGGATCTCTGGAATCTGGATTAGAGTTGCCTGTTATGCAGCACCCTCGTCCAGCTCCTCGTCGGCTGCAACCTCATCCAGCAACTGGGTGCAGCAGGCAACAGCTGCCGGGCAGCCGAGCCGGGATCGTCACTCGCCAGGAATCGTCACTAGGGATCGGGATTCGGGAATCCCCAGTCACGCGTGACACGCAGGATGACAGGAGACGAACCATCATCAGGGATCACGCAGAAGACAAATTGCAGCGGGGTGAGGGGTTCGGGTGGGCTTCTTTTTGGGTGGGCTACGATCCACCCGGACCACCCCATAGGTCCGCTCATGCTCCACATCCACCCCTAGTTCTTAATTCAAGATATCTAACAGTGCAGGAGAGCTAGCGAGCTGATTACAGAATGAAGGTGTTCTAGCTGGCATTCATCTGATCCTCCGTTCTCCGTTTTCCTAGTGAAGCTAATCCTGATCCCACTGGAGTCAGGCGGTGCTTCTCTTCCTACTTGCTCGAGCAGAACATGCAGTTCAGCCCCTGTCAAGCTCTCCCATCGTTTCTAGAAACAAGAGCAAGAAACTTCAGGTCAGTCACTCACCCAGGACTTTTCAGTTCAATGTTTAAAAAAAACCTTAGCATTTATTGGTCAAACCCAAAATTTAGCAATAACAAAATTTTGATAAGATCATGATATGAAGGTGGTGTCAGTTTGACACCTTATCAAATTTTGTATAGTTTTGTGAGTAGAAGTTTAATGAATCACTAAATATTGGTAGAGATTGCACTACAGCAGAATTGATTTTCGCGGATCAGACCCTCTCCAAACTCCAGGCAGGCCATAATTACATATGCATGCAAAAATATTTGGTTGGGGTTTGGTTAAGGCCTGCCTACGATTCCATTTTCGCAGGTGGGGGTTTCTCTCCTCCACCTGTGTGCAACAGCTGCCCTTTACTCTTTTTTCCCCAATCCGTCCCTGCCTCCCCTTTTCAATCCTCCTCACCTCCTCATCCCTATCTATCTCTATCTCCATTTCTCTATCTCCCCCACCCTCCTCTCTCTATGCGGTGGCTCTCTTTCCCACGCGGCCACGGCGGCCTCGAGTGGCGATGATGACCATGGCAGCGGCGGCTGTAGCCTCGGGAGCGGCAGACACGCATGGTGGATATGAGGCGGAAGGGTGACGCGGCGACTACGACACCGGGAGCAAAGACCATGACCACGACGACGACGACGATTTGTGGGCTCAGTAGCGGCAGATCCACCGCCAGCAGGCTTGGGAAGGACGGATCCGTCGCTGATGGGCTCGGGAGTGGTGGATCCGTCCTCTCACACCGTGGAGAGGAGGCGGAAGGGCGGTGTGGCAACCACGGCAATGGGAGCGGCGATCACGACCATGACAACGACGGGCTCATGGTTGCGGCAGCGGTGGCCTCACGACGACCTAGGGTTTTGGATTTCATTTCTCTTTTTTATGTTTTTTAAAATCGTTACAGTCATGCATCCTTAGTTGGCTGCATGCAAAAATCAGGTCTTTCTAAGCTGAAGGACGCCCGTATGCAAAAATGATTTTTCGCATGCGGTTGTAGCGCTCGCAGTGAGAATGTCGATTTTTGCAGACACCTTGCTCACGGCGGTGCACCACCCGTATGTGAAAACTAGTTTTGGCCACATGTAAAATTCATTTTTTAGTAATGTTGGAAAGGTTACGATGGTAAAGTCCGTAGTAGTGTTTGAAAGGTGTAGTTAGTTGCCTTAACAAATTCTAATAATGCTAAGATTTTGTATGGTTGGTTCGGTACCAAAGTAAACAAGCTCCTAGTCTCCTCTTGGCAGTAACATACACTGCATACCACAATGAACAATTGTCAAACCTCCATGACTTGCTTAGGCCAAGAGGCACTAGGACAGAAACACCCAAAGGTGCCGGTTGAAAAACCCCCTTAGATGTCGGTTTTTCCAACCGACATCTATTGGTCGGCACCAATGACCAAAGTCATTGGTGTCGGTTCTTCGACCGTCACCTATCGGACGAATAGGTGCCGGTTCGTGTAGAACCGACACCTATTTATCCGACACCTATACGGACCGAACCTATTCAATGAGGTGCTCCCAATCTTTTCTAATGGACCCACTCCTTTAGCCGGACCCACCATATTTATCGGACCCACAATATTTTTCCACGCAACTACGTACCTTGATGGCGGGCCCGCGAGATAGAGCTACAGGCACGAGCGACTGAGTCAGCTGGCCATGCGCATGGGAGATGCATATTTAAGCTGGTGTTGCTCTTGTTCGGTTAGCGGTATGGTACTAATCGAGGGAATAGTATTTTTCTGAGAATAGGTGGCGGTTCTTATTAGAAGCCGCTACCTATAGTATAGGTGCCGATTCTACTATTCATCGGACACCTATTCGTGAAGAATAGGTGGTGGTTCGTAATAAGAACCGCCTGTCGGTTCTACTATTCATCCGACACCTATTCGCGAAGATTAGGTGGCGGTTCGTAATAAGAACTGCCACATATAGTATAAGTGTCGGTTCTACTATTCATCCGATACCTATTCACGAAGAATAGGTGACGGTTCGTAATAAGAACCGCCACCTATAGTATATGTGTCGGTTCTACTATTTATCCGACACCTATTCGGGCAAATACGTGTCGGTTCTTGACAAGAACCGACACCTATTTATTATCTGACACCTGTAGATATAATAGGTGCCGAATTTAATTGAACCGGTACCTTTTGGACCGGTACCTATGTGTTTTTTTACCAGTGAGGCCAGGAGGAGCAGAAAAGGAAGAGGAGATAATCAAGTGGAAAGTATTTTTAATAAGATAATATATTAATTTTATGTCATAAAAACTAGTATATCATAGTAGAAAGCAAAGTAACGAAACGACATGAGCCCTATTTTTTACGAAGGGAATAATACGCTTGTTGTGCTTCAGCCAAGCAAAGATAGATGTGATCTAGAAGTAAGCCACAATTACTATTTTTAAATATCTGATAGGTGTCTTGTTTACTCGAGATTTGTTGACTGTAGTGCTGGTATAGTAGCTTTTTGCAGTAAACACGTTGAAAATATTATAGTTCTGTGTAAAATGGTTGCAGTATATTCTTTTTTAAATAACAGTTGCTATCTTGTGCGACCAATCCTTACTACTGTTCCTCTTTTACTCGACATTCTAGAACACATTCCATCAGTCTCTAGAGTTTGACAACGTTAATATATCTACAACTATGTAGGATTTTAAACTGAAAATTGTGTCACTAGATATATATTTTTTAATCTAAAATGCATTCATATATATTAATATATTATATTGTCATCCTATGTATTAATGTAAAGTTGTCCTCGTTTCATCTCAAAATATAACAACTAAAATCAAAACTTATTCTAAATAAATTATAGCAACTTTTCTAGTCTATTTTTACGTCTTAACCAATTATAACTATTTCTCGTTTAATTTCAATTTTCTCTATAATCTTTTCTAGAAAACTCCAACTGGATGGAGTAAAAGATTATTTTAAAAAAAACCAAGCACGGGAGCATGCACCACACATTGTGTTCTACGGCAGCAGACAGTAGACCATATTCCTAATAGGATGCTCTATCGCGCATTCTTCTCCTCGTAGGTTAATTAGCTAGAGCATTAGTACAATCACTAGCTTAATTAACACGGAGTAATTTCCTAGAAGAGAAAAGTCTTTGATCGATGTGGGCAGTGGAAGAATGCGCACATCGATTCTCCATTAATTATTGTAACCTAAGCTAACTAGCTAGGCAGGTAAGCTAACTAGCTATATCTAGCTGAAGCACAGTATTGTTGTTTCTTAAGATAATCTAATGTCTAGAACATCATCGATATATATAGTCTAATTTATATTTGATCGGTCGGTGCCTTTTACAATAGAGTATTAAAAATATAACTACATAAAAATGATTGCACTATTAATGTTGTTTTTATATATCAAACCTTAATAATTTTTATTTATTAGTGAATTAAGATTTGCACGTACGACATGTATACTATACATGTTATTACTATCAGCTAAGGGTTACTATGGATTGAAGTACTTCCACAGGAGTTCTAATGGCTTCAAATCCATAAAAAAAATTTCCTTGAGCGATCTCATTTTAATTTTTCCTTTAAGGAGTTCAAATGCATCTTCTCTCTTTATCTCTATTCTCTCTAGATTCTATCTAAATTCTCATTTTTATTTCCTATGAGCCCTGGTCTTTAAAATTTTCGTGCTTTATATTTCTACATGATCATTATAATTTTATCTTTTACTTATTCTTCTATTGTAAAATCATGCAGTTCAAGCTAAACCCTTTCTTTTAAAATAAAATTAATTTTTAGCTACGAATCTAAAAATTAATAAATTTTCTTTTAGACCTATGTAATAAGTACTTCACGAGTCTAATGCATGGTACGGCCGGTCGGCGGGTGCTGAGACAGTTAATTATAGCCCGCGCACACGTAAGTACGTAATTAACTATCTTTCTTCTAATTTTCTCTCTCGAGCATTCGTGCGGGCGATCGAGGGAGATAAACCGACGGCGCCCACCGGATTTGCATTGCGTTGCATTTGCTTCCTCCCCCCACTACCCTAGCTGGGGTAGCTAGCTCTCAGCTGCACGGCCATAATTCTTCTATCGCGGCTGATGGAAAGCAAAACGACTTTTAGCTAGCCATGCACCAAATTACATATGGATATCTCGTCTGAAATTAGTACTCCAGGAAAAAATACTATAACAAATTCTAGAGTTTAAATTTTGTCCCAGATTAAATATAACAACTTACTTCCTCTGTTCCATAATGTACGAGATTTTCCCTTTTAAATTTGTTTCATTTTGATCCAAGATAGTATTATATTCTCTATTTACTAAACGTTTATACTATTATACTAGTTTATTCTCCCACCTATTAATTTTTATACTACTACTTTATTCTTTCACCTATTAACTTTTGTATCATCACATATCATTTTGATCAATATCTTCTTAATATTTCCAAAAAAAGCATAATCTTTTATATTATGAAACAGAGGAAGTAGTATTTATAAAACCTAACTTTTGCCACTAAATTATCCCATAATACCCTGCTACCCCTTGTCGTTATTATATCTCAATAGTACATATCCTCTCATCTATGACGGGCTCTCAAACGGGCCAAAAAAAGACCGACAAAGAAGTACTTTCACAGACATATTAGATGTGTCAAAAACTCGAGCCCATCACGGATGATATCTATCGGTATGACGGGCTCAAATTGTAGGAACGAATACCCAAACTAAGCCAACCAGAGAGGGTGAATGGTTGGTTTACCAAAAACCAAACTTTTAGCGGAAATAAAATTTACCCTCAAAATTCGATGCACATCGGTCTGACCGAAGTTGTTGCGCCGGTCTGACCGCCTGTATACCTCCGGTCTGACCGACGGTGTAGATCCGGTCTGTCTACCGAATGTCGCTGAAGTCGCTACCCACCGTGCGCCGTTCTGACTGCAGTACTCCGAGCAATCTGACCAATGAGAAGTCGCCGGTCTAACCGCAGTTATTCCTCTGGTTGGACCGCCGCACCCGAAAAAACACAAATTGAAGAACTCCTAAAGTAGATTGAAAATATATTACTTCTCTGTATTTACAAAGTGCAACAACAGTACTCTTTATAAAATTTTGACAAAAACTCAAAACCCTAACTTTCTCAACTCAACTCTCTCTGAAACTCATACCGGGAAGCCACGCCTTCCCTCTCTATTTATACAAAAGATAGGCAGCCCAAAACCACGAATCCTACTCATACAAGAAATCTTAATCCATTAGAAAACCTTCCCGTACAAGAAACAAACTTTACATATTCCACTTGTCATAATCTTGGACCTTTCAAAATTATAACTCCGCATTCCATACATACAATATCTCCATCATATGCCATATGAAAACTTCACCAACCACGTGCATCAAACTCTAGCCTTATATCCCGCATGATTTCTCTCGAACGTCACATTATCTTCAAGTTGACTCCAACTCTATCACCGGCAATACTCTCCTAAGGCGTAACGATTACCTACACATAAATTAAATAAAGAAACCATATCCGAGCACAAGCTATCTCAAACTTTACTCATTGCCAGCACACAACAATATTCATACACATAGAAACACGAAATAATCATGGATAAGCAAGAAAACAACCCGAAACCAAAACCGACAAGAAATCGATCTGGAATCAGACTGGGTCGGTCAGTCTGACCGGCAACACAAGCCCGGTCTGACCGCACAAAGAACTCCAGTTTGACCGGCAACACATGCCCGATCTGACCGGACCACGAAACAGCAAACCACTGTTCATCATCTGAAAATCCAATCGTCTCCAAAACCACTTCGCCAATAATCTCCAAATATCAAAACCAATAATCATGATGTCAATTGTTCATCATCATAGAAGAATCAAACATACTTTGATTTTACACTCATCCGTGACGGGCCTAAACTTAAGCCCGTCATAGATGACACTCATCCGTGACGGGTTTTAGTTTAGGCCCGACAAAGATAAGTGTATCGGTGACGAGCTTTTGCCCGACACAGATGACTTCTCACATCACTAACCTTTGCACCGTGACGGGCGCTATACCTGACACAAATGAGGGTTGCCACCCAACACAAATAAAGGTTCCCGTTATAGTGTCCCCAACTAGTCTGGGATTACACCTCACCCATCGCGAGAAGTTAATCAAGTCTTTTTACCCCTCTTCTTATTAGTCGTATAGAAATAAAAACTTGTCATGTCGAGACCTTAGGTCATAGACAAATCTGGAGATAAACGGGAAAGTACCAATTCTCGCCTATCCTAAGAATGAGCTCAAAATGTGAATACCAAATAAACCAGAGGATATTTAACTATTCATCATGTCCCTGCTACAGGATTTGGGCTGTCTTATATAGCCCTCAACATTACACATGAGATTATAATTTTTTCCTTCAAAAGGCCTATGGTAAGTTATTGTTTTACCCCAATAAAACTTATAACCTTAGGGGTGTGTTGGTACTTTTCTATGGTTCCCTAAGGACTTCTGGTGCCAACTGACAGGAGCGGTTGGAGTGGTCCCCTAGTAAAATAGTGCTTCTTGCTCGATGACGTATTCCACAGGTCCCTGTCATTTTGTTCGAATGCCAATTCATGTGTGAGGACTCGAACACACTTTCCCATTTGTTGATTTCTTGGTACTTTTCTGCCATGAGAAAAATCCATATCGAGTAGAAACAACTGCTCAAGTGGATTGTGCCATTAGTGAAAACCTTCTCCAATGAGTAAAACTGTTCAAACATGCTTTGCCACAAGTGAAAATCATTTTGACATGCTTACCGAAGGTGTTTAGACTGAATAAGGTGAAAGGCGTTTATCCCCTGCTAGAAAGGCGTTTACCCCTGCTACAACATGCATGTTATATTTTGAGGCAGAAAATATCAAATTGAGGAGTTAATAGGTTATGTTTGGTTAGATGTTTAAGGGTGTCAAGCTAAATGTTAAGCGCATCGCACTTTTTAGTTAGTTGTTTGGTGATGTCACAGTTATACCCCACATGTTAAAAGACACAATTTCTTGTATAAGCTTATCTAAGGAGTGGCTAGCAATTTATTAACCCGTACACTTCTTGTGACAGACCACACTTTGCTTAAAATGAGGTTTAACTCAGTTAGACATCAACCACAACCTCTAGATTTTCGCTAGTTACCACACTAAACTGGACAAACAGAATGCTTCATCCTTAATTTTTGACAACTTTTTTTTGGCAAAACAAGTACTTAGAAAGATATAATATTGTCGAAATAATATTGGCAAACAACTTTTTTTTTGGACAACTTTTTTTTGGCAAAACAAGTACTTAACCATAAGCGTAGTTCATCGTAACCTAACCATTTAAAAGTGATTAGTGGTTCACACTAAAGCGTAAGAGTTAGCGCTGACAAATATTTAAAAATTGAGAAAATATGTCGTGGTACTATCGCTTTTATTTATATATGATGTTGGTTAATTTATTTTTATTAACCGATGTAATATATAAAGGGAAGGTAGTTTGTTAGATAAGCGCTTAATTGATGGTACTATGGAAAGCCATACTTTACTGTCCTATTGATCGATGCATATGTATGTATTAGTACATATCACTGTAACGAATAATAAGACATAGAGGATCACTGTATATAAGAGATTTTTATGGAATCAAATCTCATATATAAAAGGTGTTCCGAATAAACAAAACAAAGTCCTACTAAAGTATGAAAAAAAATTACTCGAATCATATTTATACTGGGTTTTTTTACTTTTATTCAAATAAGTAGACACCTAAAGATATAAATACAAGTCTCTCCAAGAGAAAAGGAGAGAGACCAATACAGACCTAGACAAAATAAACCGATATACATCGAGGTAAGCCTAGACAAATATAATCTGAAATCACAAAGACCGATATGAGAGATCTATAGTTACCTCCAATCTTGTCGGTTCATATTCGAGAAAAAAACTACACTAACTGCTGATTACGTATAAAACCTCTATGACGCAAAACCGATTGAGACTAGATTAGATCATTTCAAATATTGTATTTGTCAGATATTGGTATATAAAAACAACATCGACTTCAACCAACAAGAGTATGACTATTACCTATCAGTTAAGAGGTCCGAACCTGTATAAAAATCTCTGTCACCCATCTCTTTTACCTCAATCTCGTATATACCCCGGCACCAACGTTCTTCATACTCTATAAATACCATAAACATGTATAGTTCGTCTTTTATCTCAATCTCATATATACTCCGACATCAATGATTCTCATATTTTACAAATACCATAAACAGTCAATAGTGATATGTCAGGTAGAGGACTTGGTGCTTTAAGGTTTCAAATAGATTGATTTAAGAGGCGGATTTCCTAATAAAAGATTTTTCGACAACTTCAAACCCAAAAGATATGACCCGACAAAATAAAACCGTCGTCGCCAATAACTTGATATATCAAGATCAACCAAACTTACGTCTTCGCCACGAGAGCCGTTAGTTTATCGAATTTTGGCATTTTTAATTTTATTTTTTTAAAGATTTACAAAAATAACTTCTGAATTTTGAAAATTACAGATCTAATCTCCTCCCGCCCTCGGGAGGGCGTGATCGGAAAAACGCCCTCCCGGAGGGCGATTATCCGACGTGGCGGACGACCGTGGGGGCCGTCGCGCGCGGAAGCAATTTTGCAGGCGGCCCCTTCCCGCCCTTGGTAAGGGCGTTTTTCACCGTGCACGGGGGCCGCTCGCAAAAGGCCGCCGCCCGGCATTTTTGCAGGCGGCCCCCTTCCCGCCCTTACCAAGGGCGTTTTTCACCGTGCTTACAGGGGCCGCCCGCAAAATTGCCACGGCCGCCGTGGCAATTTTGCGGCGGCCCCTTCCGCCCTCTCGAAAGGGCGTTTTTACCCCCGTATAAGCCGACACTCAATCATTTCGACCTCATTTACACCTTCCCAAATCCAGAAAAAGAACAGAGAGAGGTGAGGAAGAGGAGGAGCGCGGCGAAGCCCTGCTGGATTGCGTACTTCATTCGAGGTAAATGCAATATCCCGTCGTTATTTTGTTTGTTAGTTAGTATGTAAATGAAATATTAGGAAAAATATAAATTTGTAATATTTGAATAGGTATTGAATAATTTGTTATAGATTTGTAAAACAGATGGTTTAATTTAGATCAATTTAGATAATTTAATCGACAGTAACATAGGTAGAATAGATAGATCAACAAGGATAATTTAATGGACATTAACATAGGTAGAATAGATAGATGAACTTAGGTAGAATGTGTTTGGATCTAAGTGTAAATTATGTGAGTAGATGGTAAGCACTATAGAAAATCGTACGTATAATTTTGTTGATAATCAAAATATGTTTAGATATAAACTGCGATTTAATTGAATTTAGTTTATAAATTTTGGCAAATTGAAATGAATGAGGTACGATTGGCGGTAGATGAAACGAACAAATCGATTTGGGAAAATTTAAGATGTAGACCAGAGAACATATTGTTAAAGAAATTAAGTTAGGCATAGAATCATCTAGGCAATATATTCGTAGTATGGAATAAACTCGGTTTCAATTTGTTTGTCGGCACTATGGCAAGTAAGATCATATTTCGGATAGTTTACGGTGAAGGGGCAAGTTAGATACGGTCCAGAAGGTGTAGATTTGTCAGAATTTAGGATGAAATCAAAGGGCATCGATAGGCCAGGCGAGAAAACATTTGAGTCAGTGTATAGTTGGTTGCTACGTGGATTTAAAGTGGATACAAGAGTGAACACAATGTCTCTATCCGTTGTAGTAAGTCGTGCAACAGAAGGATATTATTGGGAACTTATGCCTATTGATAACACTGAGTCGTGGAGACGTTATGTGGACATGGCACTTGAAAGGTCCTGGCCCATTGTTATTTTTGTGGCACTGCACGAAATCGATAGCATTAATACAATGCAAACAGAGTATGGCGAAGGTCCAAGCAATGAAGCAAGCTTGGAGGAGGCGATTGGCGTGGCGGACGAGGGGAGAGAATCGAAGCAATTGTTGAAGAAATGGAGAGGAGGATTCTGAAAATGAGCAGCGGAGGGCGATGAATCATCGGACGAGGAAGAAGATGTCATGCCTGTCGATTGGGAACAAGCTGATTTCTCTCAGCTTGTTATCTCGGAAGGGCAGCATGTTTCATTTGAATACAAGGATAACGAGGTCATCCAGGGTGCTAGGTATGCTCATAAGGAAGACATGAAAGAGGCAGTGAAGCATTGGGCGGTCTCTTTGCATAGAGAGTTTAGGGTGGTGAAGTCTACGAACCATGTGTATGATGTGAAGTGTATGAAGGATGATTGTCCGTGGCGCATTCATGCATACAAGGGAAAATGGAGTGACTATTGGAAAGTGAGCATTGTTGGTGAGCACACATGTCATTGCCGGGGTAGATAAGTACCACCATAACATCACCTCGGCGTTTGTTGCCGGTGAGATGTACTGACCATGTTGTTAAAAACACGGATTTTGAACCGGGCTCCATTATTAAGCACATTGAGAACAAATTCAAGTATACTATTAGCTATGCGAAGGCTTAGAGGGCGAAACAAAAGATATTGGAGATGAGGTATGGCACATTTGAAGCATCATATGACAATTTACCTCGTCTATTAGCCACCATTGCTCAGAGAAACCCCAATACCTACTACGACATTCAGACATTTCCATCATCTACTGATTCGAGCAAGAGCGTGCTGCAAAGAGCCTTTTTCTCGATTGGTGCTTGCATCAACGCATTTGTGCACTGTTGCCCTGTGCTGTGCATAGATGGAACCTTTCTGACAGGCAAATACAGAGGTCAGATACTGACGGCGATTGGAGCAGATGGGAACAACCAGGTGTTACCTATGGCGTTTGCATTTGTCGAGAGTGAGAACACCGGAAGCTGGTATTGGTTCTTGGAGAGAGTTCGATGCCAAGTCGTTCGTATGAGGCCCAATGTTTGTCTCATACATGATCGTCATGCCGACATGCCGAGGGCAATCGACTATCTTCGAATGGTTGGCCGGAGAGGGGACTTCCGGCTAGGTGGCATGATGTTCGGAGTAGGTGGTGCATGCGTCATATGGGAGCCAATTTCTACAAACAATTCAAGAACAAGCACCGATGGATCTATTCAAGAGGCTATGTGGTCAAAATCAAGAGAAAAATTCAATGAGATGTGGAGAAGGTTGGATGAGCGACAACGAAGCAAGCCGACGAGCAATCTCGTTTGCCACAGGTTGACGAGCCTGCGGTACCACTTGGTCCATTGCATAATGACCCGCCTACAATGAGAAGGAGGTCTGCACCATCAATACGTAATTTTTCCCACTTGGATAGAGAATGAACCGAAAGAAAAGTGGTCTCGTTGTATGACACCGACGGAGCTCGATATGGTATAATGACAACGAACCCGGCCGAGGTGTACAACCGGGTGATGCGAGGAGTTAGGGGCTTCCATTGGTGGGTATTGTGGAATTTATCCTTCATGGCACTCGGGCATATTTTAGGGATAGATTTAAGAAAATATCCCCTTTAATGGTCGATAACAACATTGTATTTGGCAACGTGGTGACGAAATATATGCAAGACAAAATTCTCAAGGCTATGAAGCACGAGTAATCCCCCAAGGAACCCAAGTTCCTCGTGCGAGATCATGTGTGTCGACAGGGAGAAGGCGCGGCATCAACCGTGTTCAAGCCGTGCGGGAATGTGTGCTTCATGCGGATGATGGTTGTAGCTGCAGCTGTATGAAGCCGAAGCTTAGACATTTGCCTTGCTCACACGTCCTTGCCGCAGCCGGGGACTGCGGCATAGTTCCAGATATTTATGTGTCACCGTACTACAGGAAAGAATCAATTTTTCATACGTGGAAGGAGGAGATATATGGTTTTGGGATATCTGGATCGTACACAACACTGCGGCCACAAGTGTTCTACATTCTAGATCCATCGATGTTAAGGATAAAAAGGGACGTCGTCAGTCAAGACGCATCAGAAACGACATGGACGAGTCCGAGGCCGGGGGAAGGACCCTACGTTGCAGCAAATGCGATGAGCGCGGACATACTTACAAAAAATGTCCGAAGAATTCAGAAACTTCAACCGTCGAAGGTTCAGGACTTTCCGGACAGCCCTCCGATGGTATCCGTCCATCTGGAGAAGGAACAACAACGAGGCGACCACGTCCTAGACGTGCTCGTGCAGCGACTACGTCGTCCGCTGGCAATGCAATGGCTTGATTATTTTGTTTGCTCCTTTCAATCTAGTGGTGATCCGATATTTGTAATATTTGTCACACTGCGGCCATATGTTGTGCGTGTAATATTTATCATTGTGAGACGTAAACTGTTTTATTGTTGTTGTGATACTTATATGTTGTGTTTGGTAGTTTGAATTACGACGTGCACATTTTTTTAGTGTTGAGATATAATGGACCATTTATGTCATGTATTCATGTTGTTTTGTTTTTTCTTATAAATTGCTTATTAATTTATTCATGTATTCATGCAGGTATGGCAGACGATACACCAGCGCTTTTCAGCAGACAGGTCGACAGGGTGCACAGATCGTACTTGTCGGCAGTGCAGGGTGCTCAGCTGACCACCTTTCATCCACGGCCGTCGCGCGAGTTGTTGCGTGTCGATCTGCGACACGTCCAGCGGTACGATCAAACTCTTTTCACTTATTGCAAGAATACTATGCTTGATACTAATATTACACTATGTGTATGATATGCAGGTTACGTGAGTCTGGCCTGATCGCTCTTTGCAGACTTGTTGAGGCGCGTGCCCACGAGCACGACCAGGCCAGACGGTGGGATGCGGACCGGTCCCTGATAGCTGCTTTGGTGGATCGGTGGCGTCCTGAGACGCACACCTTCCATCTTCCTTGTGGGGAGATGGCAGCCACGCCGGGACGTCTCGTACCTGCTAGGGCTACCACTTGCCGGAGAGGCCGGGCTGTGGATGCTATTGGTGGATGGAGGGAGGACATCGGTGCACGATTTTCTCGGGTGATGAGGCTACCGGGGCTCCCACTGCTTCGGGCGATCTACCCTTACGCGACCACCGGCCTACGAAGACTTGGATTGTGCAGTTCACAGTAAGTTAACTTGAAGACTTCGGTATTTTTCATTACATCTTATGTTTGTTAACATGGTTTTCTCCTTTGTAGGCCGACAAGCTCCACCCCGACGCCGACGAGTACTCCGTGCGACGCTCGTTGGAGGCGTACCTTCTTTGGTTGTTCGGCTGGGTGATGTTCACCAACACGTCGGGGAACACTGTAGAGAGGGGCCCGATCCACTACGCCCGGTCGATAGCGGACGCGGAGATAGGCTTCGTGCCTCGGTGGAGTTAGGGTTCGGCGGTCCTCACGGCCACCTACCGTGGGCCGTGCGACGCGTGCACGAAGACGAGATCCGGGAGCGATCTTCACAGCTGTCCCCTTCTCTTACGGCTTTGGGCTGCGGAGCGGTTCGTGATCGGCCGACCGGTCGTCGACACCTCTCCTTACGACGCAGCACCCGCGTTCGAGAACCCGGCCGACGGGCCTACGATGGATTCGTACTAGTTCCGACGCAACGTAAGTACAAAGTCATATTTCTTTCAAATATTTAAATTGTGTTGAACAAAACTTGTAACCACTTGATTATTTTATTTTCGCAGCGTCGTTACGCCCACGCTCAGATGAGACGGAGCTACCCGGACTTCGTGTTCGAGTTGGACCGTCTCCAGCCGTACGACGTTGTCTGGGAGCCGTACACGCTGCAGGCGGTCGCAGCTCGGGCGCCTCTAGGCCTCTCGACGTTGTGCACGCGCGACTCGGCCTCCGGATGACGTTGATCCCGATGGTGTACGACATCACCGTCGAGCCTCACCGCCCGGCCGAGTGATGAGGCGTCGGATCGCGCCGGGATTCCCGTAGACGTACGGTTGCCGTTCCCACCAGGACCACCGGTGAGTATTTCTATTTCAAATGTACTACTATTGTGTCATATTAAATGGAACTATAGTCGACCATTGCTGTGTACGCAGTTGTCTCGACGGGGACAGCAGGGAGGCTCCTCTCGGGAACCACGTATGCAGCAATACGTGGCGGGTCGGCCGATAGCCACCGAGGAGGTGATCGGCGAGATCTACGGCCACTCGAGGAGAACTACACCGCCTACCTTCGGTGGTACCTACCGCGGACGCGTCCGCGAGTTACCTTCACACCGGCCACGCAGCGGAACACTGCAGGCGAGCCACGGACACCTACCCGTGCACCGAGACCAGGACTACTTCGTTGGGGTACGTCATGATTTCTCGGCATTAAAGCCTTTGTACGTCATTATGTTTTTTTATTGGAGCGAAAAACCTAACTTGTTTTCATTTTTGTAGGGACGCCGCACGGGCCTTGAATGCCGAAATCGACTCGGTGATGCCGAGACCGGACGCGAGCATTCACCGAACGAGGTGGAACAGAGGATGACCTTCCAGCGGATGCAGACGACGGCACGTTCGATCTTGCGGATCTTCTCTTGTCGTTCTACCGTCGACGCGGTTCCTCCACAGGGTGTTACAGTCCACGTCCACGCGGTCCAGACCGGATGGTCACCACACGGCCCGGTGCTTCCACAAGTTAGTTCCACTCATTTTCATTGTGTCAACCCTACAACGTGATCTAACAAACCGAATGTCGCGTAGGTCCGACGCTACCGAGAGGGATACGGCAGCGCGAGTGGATCGTCGATCCTCGGCCTTTCGCTACTCGGCCCAAGACTGCGAGCTTTGCGGAGCGAGTGGATCCTCCGTTCTCGTCCCCTCACTCACCGGGAGGTGAGCAAGCATCGTCCGATGATTAGTTCACACGTGTTAGTTTAAGTCACCGATGCTTCACATTGCTTACATACGGGAGGATCCTACTCGGTGGGGATTTTCCGCTCGGGGCTTCGTCGTGGCGGCGGGCGGGTCCGGAGGCGACGAGGGGGGTCGGGCGCGGGCGACTCGCGACGACTGGAGGACCCGGATCGGGACGTTCTCGCCTCCTCTCGCTCGGTGGAGCACCTCTACCACGAGCCGGGACCCGCCACGAGACGCCGTGCCGGATGTCCGTGCTAGTCGTGGCGTGCCCCGACAGCCGACGTACTCTCGGGGCACGTCGGAGCACAGCCTAGGAGGGATAGGGGTAAGAGGCCTCGTCAGTAGCTTCTGTGTGCAACAGTTTGTACAAATTATAAATATTTATTTTGTGTTTGATGTTTGTATATATCTATGTCTATTCGTCGCACTCACATGTCACGAGATCCTTCCATATCGTTCGCGCATGATACTCTTACTAACGACAAAAAACTTTCGGCCCGCTTAGACTCGCACGAGACATCGCTATCGCTTTTGCCCATGATAGTCCCGCACGATACGTCGCTATCAACTTTTGCCCCGTGACAATCCTACACGATACGTCTCGATCAGCTGTTGCCCCGTGACAGACATAAACGATACATAGATGTGAACCTTCACCTCCTTGCACTATATATTGCCTAGATCCGAATACGAGCTCTTCAAATCTGCATTCTCTTTTCTACATTTACTCCTGCAATGAGATCTTCATATCATCCATTCCTTGAGCGTCTCCACCGGCGACTCCATCCTTTGAGCGGTTTTATTCCACCATGGTGTGACCGTCCGTTATGCCATTGTGGAGATGATCGCATACTTACGTCGTCCCTCCTCGCTGAAACCGGGGAGACGATTTTTCCAATGCGCCAACATTGATCGTGTATGGCTTAACCGCAATGCTTTCATCTACAAAATCTTCACGCGAAAACGCTAACTTGATTGTACATCGTGTTAACACCTCATGCAGGCATATCGTCGGGTGTGCAACTTTGTTGAGTGGATAGATACGGAGAACCCACGAACCGACGGAACACGTTACTACCCACTTAGCGAAACAAGGTCAGACTATCTTCAACGGAAGGCTGAGTACCAACGTCGAGTTCGCGCTGAAGCTTTGGACTGGCCTATGGATCAGCTGGCACTACCCACATGGCGAATGTCACTGTGGTCTACGTTGCCAGGTGGTAAGATCCATAAGACAAGCAACTAGAGGACAAAGATGCTTCGTGTGTCCCGAGATTGCGGATGACGATTTTGTCGTGAGTATAATTTTTCTTTCTTTAACCTTTTCGCTTGTTCCATTTTTTAACCCCGACCATAAAAAATGTGCAACCAGGAGGATGTACGTCAGTGTCCATACAAAGATTGGATCGATACGGTTAAACCTGCTTCGATCGGTCAGACCGTAACACAACCTGAGTCGACTGAACAATTCATTCAGGCTTGGATGGAGTATGAACGTCGCGTCGAAATCGCAAGCTTAGCTTGGAGGAACAACCCACTGGGTTTCACTAAATGGTCGGAGCATCCTATGTGCGGTTGTAAGGATCGTTGCAAGATGGCTACCTCATTTGAACCACGAACATATGGTCGGAGATATTTCATTTGCCCCAACTTAGACAACGACTTCGTTGTACGTCTTTCATTTTATCAATTCTGCAAACGTCTTCGCTCTAGTGGCTCTCTAACTGATTACATGTGTTTCTTTACCAGGGCATTCAAAGAAGGTGTGGATTCACTAGGTGGATCGACAATGTCATTCCCCAATATAACGGCCTAAAAGTAACTGAATGTGAAACTCAAAATGAGTACAACGCCGAGAAGGAAAGAGAAAATTGATGACAAGCTTATCGCCCTTGAACGGTTCCATAGGTAGCCGAGCTTTGACTCGTCGGGGATGAGTTAGTTGTATTGTATCATCCGTACCTAATGGGTTATGTAACAATGTGACAAACAACTGCTTAACCATTGCTACTAAGTTAACTTGGTTAAAACAATATGTTCACAGGTAATGCAAACAACATATGTACGATACCTCGAACATTTACACTTGCAACAATATTTACATTTGCATCCTTACGACGATAACATTTACATTTCAAACAATACGACAAATCACGAAGACGGTTACATTTGCAACAATACCACAAATCAAATGGATTTGTTATATTAGCAAAAAATAC
This sequence comes from Oryza australiensis, assembly GCA_019925245.2. Lineage (NCBI taxonomy): Eukaryota > Viridiplantae > Streptophyta > Magnoliopsida > Poales > Poaceae > Oryza > Oryza australiensis. Next base: position 1,960,282 of record JAIFGZ020000265.1, on the reverse strand, counting down.
AACGATAACATTTTACATCTCAAACAACACGAGAGAGGGTGGGTCGATGTCGATTAGGGCAATTAGGGTTTAGGCAAAAAAACGCCCTCGGGAAGGGCGGGAAGGGGGCCGCCTGCAAAAGAGCGAAAAAACGCCCTTCGTAAGGGCGGGAAGGGGGCCGCCTGCAAAAATGCCAGGGCGGCCGGCCTTTTTGCAGGCCGCCCCCCGTGCACAGTGAAAAAACGCCCTTACCAAGGGCGGGAAGGGGGCCGCCTGCAAAATTGCTTCCGCGCGGCAGACGGCCCCCCACGGTCGTCTGCCATGTCGGATAATTCACCCTCTGGGAGGATGTTTTTTCAGTCACGTCCTCCCAGAGCGCGGGAGGAGATTAGATCTGTAATTTTCGAAATTCGAAAGTTATTTTTTAAATCTTTAAAAAATAAAATTAAAAATACCAAAAATTCTTAGTTTATCATTATCGGCCACGAGGCCGTGACCCATATTGATCACTCCTGACCCACGTTCATCGCCAGAAAGTCTGACGACTACCGACACTACTTACCAGCTTTACCGTTCTTATCCTAATTATAATTCTTATTGGATCGGTATTAACTTTTTTACTACTGATCATATGGTTCATGGCTCCTCCCGGTCTGCATATACGTGCACATACCGACTACTGTCGTCGACCGAGTCTGGCTCTCAGGTGTTTGAATCCTCCACAAGTTGGAGGCGATAAATGCTGAACCAAATTAAGCCCAAGGAGTTGAGACGGACTAAGCAACATGATGTAGACATAAGGGCAGGTACAATGCATCTAGTTAAGCAGTCTGTGTGTGATGATAGTCAAAAAGAAACGGTTTTTTTACAAGGACTCCAATAGATTTCAGACGGACTATAAGTGACCACGCCTAAAGATGTATTATCCCGTACGGTCTACTTAAGCGACCGCATGAAAAAATAGATTATCCCGTGCGGTCGCTTAAGTGGACCACACGGGATAATACCGCAGTATCCCGTGCAGCCCACTTAATCGACCGTACGGGATAATTTATTTTTCCGTATGGCTCCGTACGGGATAATCGATTTTTTCGACGTCCATGTATTTAAATTTAGAAATGTAAGGTTTTAAACCTATTGAATTCTTCATCTAATTCTTGGATATGGGATAAAATCAAATAGAAAAAATATTTTCCCACAACACAAGTGGCAATATAACTTCATATGTTGTGATAATGAGTTAATGTTATGTACAAATTTGAGATGCATACAAGTTCATAGTTTCATATAAATTATATAAAGTTAAAACTTAGAGTTCATTTAGATGAAACTATAACAGAGTGGCTTCCACTGCACATATAATACAAATACAGTTTGTACTTATGTAATAAGTTTAATTTAATCATTACATTGTAATTACAAATATTCATATTGTTATTAACTAATTTTCTTAATTACAATTTTTTTACAAAATTGTTTTGGTGATAATATACAAATCGAAGAGATCTACAATATTGATAAGAACATTCAAACCCTGGCCGTTGTGTCCAGTTGGTGTGCGTGTAACAAGTTTTGCATGCATTGTTCCCGTTTCGTCCTCTAATTCGGAGTCTAGTTTTAAACGGCCATAACTTTCGCATACGGACTCCGATCGAGACGTTTCATATAGTGTTATGAAAAAATAAGTTGTCATATCAATTTATAGAATTTTCGACCAAATTAAGATATTATTATAATTTTTGTAGTCCAATTTAGAGAATGTAAAATTTATATATTATCATGTGCAGGCGGCTTAAGAGCCCGCACGAAAAGATAGTTTTTCCATGCGGACCGTTTAAGCCGCCCGCACGGAAAGATAATCTTTCGGTGCGGGCCATTAAGCCGTCCACGGAAAGATAATCTTTCCGTGCGGGCAATTAAGCCGCTCACACGCGATGATCACCACCGTCTATATAGGTGCGTGCGGGCTCCAAAATTTTCTCGACACCCGACAAAATCCAGATACCGCCTCCACCGTCGAGGGCTCTCTCCTCCGCCGGCGGCCTACGCCTCCACCTCCCCTCCGCTTCCGGTCTCCACTGCCGCCTTCCCGCCGCCAGCCTCCTCCGCCTCCGGCCTCCACCGCCGCTGCCGCCCACGACAACGACTGCGGAGGCTTCTTGGGTGTGCCGACGCATCGCCGCCTCCATCGACGTCCGTCTCCACCGCCTGCCACCTCCACCGCCTGCCACCTCCACCGCCTACTACCTCCACCACTGCCGCCTCCACCTCCACCGCCGCCGTCTCCACTGATCGCCGTCTCCATCGTCGCCACTGCCACCGACAACGATGACACCACAATCGCTGCTGGCGTCGGCCATAAAATTATTTTCTTTTTGTAATTTGTGATGTGAATTTAGTTATCAATTGAATTATATATGTGAAATTATTTGTAAATTTAATTGTACAAAATAGTTGGAAAGTATATGTGTGAAATTGTGATGATGTGAAATTAATTTTGTGTTATTTGTGATGTGATATTAGTTGTTGATTTAATATCATTAAATCATCAAATAATTAAATAATTCATATAGGATGGATCTATCTTTCCGTGCGAGCCACTTAATACGTCTGCACACGAAGATCTATTATCCCGTGCAGGCGGCTTAAGTGGTCAGCACGGGATAATAGATCCTCCTGTGCGGGCCTCTTAAGTCGCCCTCACGGGATAATAGATCTTCTCGTGCGGTTGGGCCGCCCGCACGTGAAAATTTGATTTTCCCAGACCTTCTCGTGCGTGCGGGCCGGCCTTTTGCACGGGAAGATGTCTTTCGGCCCGCACGCAAAAATCGTTTCTTCAGTAGTGAGTTTTGCAGATTAATCCTATCGCGACGGTTTGGAGGCGGTAGCCTCAACATCTCACGAGACGATGGGCGTGGCTCATGCTCCCAGAAGCAACCAATGGGTCGACTCCCATTGTACAGATCGTTCCCAGCCAACGACGGTCTCGGCTGATCCGCTACGGACGGTTGGCGCAAAAAAAACCGACTAGCGTGCGAGGATGCTAACCTGCTTTGATGCCCATCGCCGGCCGGCCATGCCCACCTGTGTCCTGCCGCTCGCTGAGCCACCTCCACCATGGCACCTTGCCACGCGCTGCCGCCCCGGCGCCCTCCCACGTGTCGCCGCCTCAGCGCCCTCCCCTCGCAGGCACCTTGCCACGTGCTGCCGCCCCGGCACTTTGCCGCGTGCCGCTGCCTCGACGCCCTCTCCTCGAGCTGCCCCTCGAGAGCGTGCGAGCCACCCCACCCCTTCCCACCGCCCCACTTCCCCGTGGTCGCCGCCAACCGCCTCCCCAGAAGGAGAAAGAGAGGCAAGAAAGAGAGAAAAGAAAGAAGGAATGAGAGAAGGGATAAGGGAGAAAGAATGAAAAAGAAAAAGAAAGTGGGACCTATAGGTTTGCCGGTTTGGTGACTGGGAGGTGGTTCAGATGCCGCTGGTTTTCAGATGTAATGTATAGTGAACTAATCAGCTCCTGCAACTCAGTTAATTGCATCAATAAATCGATTAATTAGAAAGTGACTCATATAATAATATAATTATTATATTGAAGGTTTTTTAAAAAATATTATAATCATGTTGCTTTTATTTATGCTTTGACACATTTTCCATCAAATAGCAACATAATGGTATACATAAATTTATTTATAGTGATCTTAGTTACATGCAAAGCATTAAACAACTTAGAGACGGCTTTTGTCAGTGGATTATATGGTTTGCCTTTTAGATGTCTGTATGGTAGCTTACTGACAACCATTCGTCTATGGCTTATACCAGCTATAAAAATTAATAATCAGCAGGTTGGACTCCATACACACACGTGTCACAAGGTGTGGAGATTATGGCAATCGGATATCCACATGGCAAGCTTATCTGACTGGAGATAGGGATAAGTTGCGCCTGCTAAATATGTAAACCAGCTATGACTTGGGTGTTACGTTGCCGATTAGATAAGGCAACGGCTCATAGTCACGGTTTGGTAAGATTGAGGAAACCGACTTAGAGTAAGATAGGGTTTCCGACTTGTAAGCCTACCTCCCAAGACTATATAAGGGGGTAAGGGGCGTCCCTTGAGGGATATCAGAAGTTAGATCAGATTCATGAGTTTTCTAAACTACAGATCTTGAGATCAATATACACTCGACGGATCGAATCCCCGAAATAGAAGTAGGGTATTACCTCACGAGAGGGCCTGAACCTGTTTAAACCCTTGTTTTCCAACTAACCCATCGAGCTTGGCGATCTTGACTGCACCCTCAATTTTCTATTGCTGAAACCGAGTTTCGATAGTTGGCGCGCCAGGTAGGGGCCTACGCGTCAAGACTTCTTCAACAATCTCGCCGGCGAGCGCGATGGGATCTTCTTCAGGCATCGGTGACTTCGCCGCCAACGACTTCAACAAGTTCTCCTCCTTCGACTCGGATTCAGACCTGTCGGGAAGGGAAACCCACTCGGCGCCGTTCGGACTGCCGAACAACGCCAAAATCTATGACAAAATCTTGAGCTCCAAGATGCAGTCCATCCACTCTGACGAAGGAATTCACTCGGCGCCCTTCGGGCTACCGAACGCTGCTGAGATCTGTAGCGGTCTTCTCACCTCCCCGTCGGAACCAATCTACTCGGGAGAAATCCTCTCGGCGCCGTTTGGACTACCAAACGCCACCGAGATCTACTGTAAGCTTCTCTCCCCCGAGTCGAGGTCTATCCACTCGGAGGAGTCCATGTCATCAAGTTCCGACTCAGACTGGAACGATCCAGATCCGAACCACCCGGGCCCAAGGGAAGTCGCGGTCATCCTCCAACCGTTTGGGTCATGCTCATCCTTGGAACTCGACGAGTACCTCAGCTCTTCAGGCTTTGACGACCTTTACGGCATCCCCTCGGACGAAGCCAACGACTCTGACTGCGACAAGGACTACGAGCCGAAGTGCTTTGACGTCCTCATGGCTGAGGTGGCCGAGACCGACTCAGCCATGGCCCGTAGGCTCGCGGAAGAAGAACGAGCCAGACTTGAGCAAGAGCGCAAGCTGGCAGAAGAAGAGAAGAAGCGCAAGGAGGAAGCCGACAGAAGAAAGCAGGATTTGAGGGCAGCCAGACGATCCGCTCAAGAGGCCATACTTCAGACGCGAGTCTGCTACACCAACGTCTTTCAAACGCCGCAGCAGAACGCTGTCGCCGCCCTCACACTCCTGGATACTGTGATCGAGACGGCGCCCCCCGACGTAACGCCAATCTTGGACAAGATCAAGACCATCGTCGTGGCTACGGCCAACGGTCCTCCCTCCACTTCAGCCCGAAGACCGACTGAGTCTGTGACGAAAACGCCCGACAGAAGCCGACTCCCGCCGCTGAGGTCAAGGGATTACAAGAGGCCCAAGCCAGACCGGACAGCGATTAGGTCAAGAGACCTTCGCCACGAGATCACACGCAAGAATCAGGAGCAATCGGCCCACTCCCGCAAGAAGCGACACGGACGTCCACCCGTCCACCAACGGGTTCGCCACAGCAACGACTCCGACTACCGAAGCAGCCTGCCAAGGACTCCGCCGAGTGATCTGCGGGAAGTCCTTGACCGAAGTTATCAAGAACGAGATCAGCGCTCCCGGGAAGATCGAAGGGGATCGCCCGACAGCAATGACGATGGAGTACCCGCCTTCACTCGGGAGCTTCGCCGAGTGCATTGGCCGAACGGATTCAAGCCGACTGGAATCGAGAAGTACGACGGGAAGACCGACCCCGAGTCATGGCTAACCGTGTACACCCTCGCCATCCGTACGGCAGGAGGCGACAATAAGGCCATGGCCAATTACCTGCCTGTGGCCCTTGCTAACTCAGCTAGGAACAGGCTCACGAGCCTGCCAAGAGGCTCGATTGGCTCGTGGAGTGAGTTAAGGGACCACTTCATCGCCAACTTTCAGGGCACCTTCGAGAGACCTGGAACCCACTTTGACCTCTACAACGTCGTCCAGAAGCCGGATGAGCCTTTGAAGGACTACATCCGGCGCTTCTCTGAAAAGCGCAACAAGTTCCCCAACATCACCGATGACATCATCCTCGCTGCCTTCCAGAAGGGAGTCCGTGATGAGCTGTTGATCGGAAAGTTTGGGCGCAAGCCACCGAAGACGGTGAAGCAGATGTTCGAGACGGCGTACTCGTACGCCAAGTCCAGCGACGCAATCAAAGCGGCGCGCCAAGACCGGTCTGACAGAAGGGACGACAAGCAGTCGGCTGGGAGCCGGCATCCTAAGAAGGACAACGACAAAACCAACCCGGGCCAGAAGGACCGCAAGCGCCAACCTGAAGACCTAGTTGCCACAACGTCCAACTCCCAGCGTCGCCCCCGAGTCGCTGCCTACGACGCTATCATGAACGCTCAGTGCATGCATCATCCCAACCACAAGCACGCAGCTAAGGGCTGCTTTATTTATAAGCAGTTCACCGAGCAATATGCGGCACAGCTCAACAAGAAGCCGACTGATGAAGCCGGTTCATTGGGCACCAAGAAGAACAACCCGGCTGGAAACGCGGAGCCTTTTCAAGACCCCGTGGGCGAGCTGAACCACATCTTCGAGGAGCCGCAAGCCTATGAATCCAAAAGGAAACAGAAGCTAACTGACCGCGAGGTCAACGCAGTGCAACCCGAGGTCCCACAGTACCTACGATGGTCGGAGGTGGCCATCACGTTTGACCGCTCGGATCATCCTGACCGAGTGGTTCACCCGGGACGCTATCCGCTGGTGTTAGACCCGGTGGTCCGCAACATCAAGCTCAAGCGCGTCCTCATTGATGGGGGCAGTGCCCTCAACATCCTGTTCGCCAAGACCTTGGACGAGATGCAGATCCCGAGAGCAGAATTGAAGGCAAGCTCAGCCCCCTTCCACGAAGTGATCCCGGGGCTGTCATCCACGCCACTCGGGTACATCGCCCTTCCAGTCACCTTCAGAGTTCGAGAGAATTTCCGGACAGAGAACATCACTTTCGAGGTGGCCGACTTCGAGACGGCTTACCACGCGATCATCGGAAGGCCTGCACTCGCCAAGTTCATGGCGATACCGCACTATACCTACCTCTGCATGAAGATGTCGGGTCCAAACGGCATCATCACCTTGCGCAGCGACGTAAAGCAAGCCTTCACCTGCGACAAGGAGAGCTGCGACATGGCCCAATCTCGCGAGAGATCGCGTGGCCAGGAGGAAATCCGATTGGCCGCATCGACTTCGGTAGAGGGTGAAATCCCCGCGAGGAAGATAGCCAAATCGGGACAAGGCGACGCCAAAACTAAGAAGATCTCCCTTGATCCATCAGATCCCTCAAAAACTATTATAATCGGTGCTGAACTAGATCCTAAATAGGAAAGCGCGCTCGTCACCTTCCTCCAAAATAATAAAGATGTTTTTGCTTGGAAACCATCTGATATGCTTGGAATTCCTAGGGAGGTGATCGAGCACTCTTTACACGTCAAAGATGACGCAAAACCAATCAAACAACGATTACGTAGGTTTGCTCAAGATCGAAAAGATGTCATGCAGGAAGAACTCACAAAGCTCTTAGCCGCCGGTTTTATCAAGGAAGTTCTCCATCCCGACTGATTGGCTAACCCAGTTCGGTCTGGAAGAAGACGGGGCAATGGCGCATGTGCGTTGACTACACCGACCTCAACAAAGCCTACCCCAAAGATCCGTTCGGGCTGCCTCGCATCGACCAAGTCGTAGACTCAACGGCCGGCTGTCAGCTTTTAAGCTTTCTGGACTGCTACTCGGGCTACCATCAAATCAACTTGAAGGAATCCGACTGCCTGAAAACATCGTTCATCACGCCGTTGGGAGCTTACTGCTACATCACGATGCCCTTTGGCCTGAAGAATGCCGGGGCCACATACCAACGCATGATCCAAAGATGTTTTTCAGACGTAGATTGGGAAGAACATGGAAGCCTACGTCGATGATGTCGTCATCAAGACCAAGCAGAAAGAAGACCTGATCGCCGACTTAGAAGAAACCTTCGCAAATATTCGGGCCTTCAGAATGAAGTTGAACCCGGAGAAGTGCACGTTCGGCGTACCATCAGGCAAACTGCTCGGCTTCATGGTGTCACATCGCGGCATCGAAGCCAATCCAGAAAAAATCAATGCTATCCTGAGCATGAAGCCCCCGAGTAACCAGAAGGATGTCCAGAAGCTCACCGGCTGCATGGCGGCGCTAAGCCGATTCATCTCTCGACTTGGCGAAAGAGGCATGCCTTTCTTTAGGTTGTTGAAGAAAACTGACGATTTCCAATGGACTACGGAAGCCCACAAGGCCTTTGAAGATTTTAAAGAATTTCTCACAACGCCGCCCGTCCTAGCCTCGCCCCAGCCCCAAGAGCCCCTGCTATTGTATGTTTCAGCCACTCACCAAGTGGTTAGTACGGTTCTTATGGTCGAGCGCGAAGAAGAAGGGCGGGTCCAGAAGATTCAGAGGCCGATCTACTTTGTTAGCGAAGTGCTGGCAGGAGCCAAAATTCGCTACCCTCAGGTACAAAAATTGCTATATGGTGTTCTGATAACCACGTGGAAATTGGCGCACTATTTTCAGGGTCACTCGGTCACCGTCGTCACTTCCTTTCCACTCGGCGATGTCATCCACAACCGGGAGGTGACTGAGCGCATCGCCAAGTGGGCCCTAGAGCTGATGCCGCGGGACTTAACCTTCAAGGCAAGAACATCTGTGAAGTCACAAGCTCTGGCGGATTTCTTGGCCGAGTGGACCGAACAACAAGAAGACGTACCTCAGGAAGATCTTCAATACTAGACCATGCACTTCGACGGATCCAAGAGGATCACCGGCTTGGGAGCAGGAGTCGTGCTGACCTCCCCGACTGGGGAAAGGCTAAGATATGTTCTCCACCTTCACTTCTCCGCCTCACACAACGTCGCCGAGTATGAAACCCTGCTACATGGACTACGGCTCGCAGTTTCAGAATACATCGGCTCGTCGTGAAAGGGGATTCCTAGCTGGTTGTGAACCAAGTGATGAAGGACTGGTCCTGTCTAAACGACACCATGGAGGCCTACCGGCAAGAAGTCCGCAAACTTGAAGACAGGTTTGACGGACTGGAGCTGTCGCATGTCCTGAGACATAACAATAAAGCAGCTGACGAGTTGGCGCAGTTCAGATCCAAGCGAGAAGCCGCCCCAACAGATGTTTTCGTAGAACACCTCTATGAACCAACTGTTGCAGCCAAACCAACCCCCAACGAACAAGCTGCAAACGCAGTCGCCATGATCGACGCCGACTGGAGGACGCCGCTCATCAAATTCTTAACTCAGCAAGAGCTGCCGGAAGACCGAGATTAGGTCGAACGCGTCCGACGCCGCTGTCAAGCCTATGTCATGGTGGACTCTAATTTATACAAGAGGAGACCCTTTGGAGTGCTGATGAGATGCATCACACCTGAGGAAGGACGACAACTACTCCAGGATATCCACTCAGGCATATGCGCAAGTCACGTGGCAGCACGCACCTTGGTGGGCAAGGCCTACAGACAAGGTTTCTTCTGGCTCACGGCGGTCTCTGACGCTGATAAAGTGGTACGAACCTGTGAAGGTTGCCAGTTCTTCGCCCGGCAGAGCCATGTCCCAGCCCAGGAGCTACAAACAATTCCATTATCCTGGCCGTTTGCGGTATGGGGCTTAGACATGGTCGGCCCTTTCAAGAAGGCTCCAGGAGGATTCACACACCTATTCATCGCAATTGACAAGTTCTCCAAGTGGATCGAAGCCAAGCCGGTTGCTACAATCACCGCTGACAAGGCACGAGACTTCATCCCCAACATCGTGCACCGTTTTGGTGTCCCAAACAGAATTATAACCGATAATGGGACTCAATTCACTGGAGGCATCTTCAAGGAATTTTGCAAAGACTTCGGAATCAAAATCTGCTACACATCAGTTGCACATCCCAAAAGCAATGGACAAATCGAGCGTGCCAATGACATGGTTCTTCAAGGCATCAAGGCCCGCGTGTTCGACCGCCTGAGTCCTTATGCCGGCAAGTGGGTTCAAGAGCTCCCCTCGGTTCTATGGTCTCTACGAACCACGCCCAGTCGGGCTACCGGCCAAACTCCTTTCTTTTTGGTCTATGGCGCAGAAGCCATGTTGCCAAATGAGATGGAGTACGAATCCCTCCGAGTTCGCAGCTTCAACGACGAACGCTACGACCCAGACAGAGTGGATGACCTCACCCGACTGGAAGAGGCCCGTGAGGCAGCCCTCATCTAGTCGGCAAAATATCTTCAAGGCCTCAGACGATACCATAGTCGCAAAGTTCGAGCACGAGCTTTCATCGTTGGCGATCTGGTTCTACGCAAAATTCAGACCACCAAGGACCATGACAAGCTATCCCCCTTATGGGAAGGACCGTATATAATCGCTGAGGTGACTCAGCCAGGCGCATACCGATTAAAGCGTGAAGACGGATATATGGTGGAGAACTCCTAGAACATCGAACATCTTCGACGATTCTACGCTTAAATTGCCTTAAGTTTCATGCACTTCTTGACTGCCAAACTCAAGCAAGATGACTTCTTGAGTTAGCAGTCGGGGGGCTATACATATGTAAATAATGCATGGTTTTTTCGGCAACCTGTGCATATTTGGTTTATCATTGTCTAATGTTCCTTGATTCGAGTTCAATGTATAAGAACTGAGAATTTTTTGATGACCTAATCAAGCCTCGGCTTGGTGACAGTCGGACGAAAATTACTTAAGAAATTGTACATAAAAAACTCGGATCAAGGCATTAACATAAATAAGCTGAATATTTACAAGTCTACATCAGAAAGTTGCATACAATGTTCACAAGACAATCAAGGCCGAAAGTTGCTTACTACATCAATGGCAATCTTCTTGGCCGACTCCTACGCATCACTGATCAAGTCCAGGGCCTGCTCGTCTGAAGTGCCTTCAGCAAAACCTTCCCCGATTGAATTGACATCTACCCGGGGGTAGAGTGACTTGGTTTGTGCAAGGGCAAGGCCCGCTCCCATGGTAGCTGCTTCAGAGATGTTAGCCAAGTACTGATCAGGAGCCCTCCGGAGCTTGTCGAAGATCTCGACTGGGTCCAATGAGCTAGTCCCGACTCCGTGATGGAACAATGACAACAAGATTGGCGTCGCCGCGTTAGCCACATCTTCCCTGACTTTTTCAGCTTGTTTGACCCTCTCAATCAAAACATCGTATTGGGCTCGGATCTTGACCTTGTAAGCTGCCAAGAGACATATGATCACACAAAGCATTCAAAGATAAAGCAACACAACGAGCATTGTTTTGAGGAAGCTCACCTTCAAACTCGGTCTCCAGCTCGTCCTTGCTGAGGCTGACTGCTTCTAGCTGGGTTTGAAGCAAGTGGACCTCCGAAGAATTTTCTACAACAAGAAGGTCATCAACAACCAAGATCAGCACAGAATACAATTAAAGGCATAAAGAGACCAAGAGGGATAAGCTTACTCCCGACTGAACCCCGGAGGTCGAGGTTCTCTTCCCGGAGTTCAGCTATTTCTCTCCTTAGGGCCACTTCCCTCGATGCAGCTTCCTCTCGAGTGGTCTTCAGTTCTTGCTGGATGTTCTCCAGAGAGTTCAGATGCGAGATCAACTTCTCGAGTTCATCGGACTTGGCCATTGATCGGCAGTACTCCCTCTGCGCTCAAGATCTGAAGTTGGTCGACTGAAAAGAAGATGATGATGCTACAACAGAAAAGGATCAGGGCTTACGTTTAGCGCCGAGTCGCTTCGTTCAGGCTGCTTACAAGCTCATCTCTTTCTTCGCTTTCCATTTGTTTATTCAAGATGATGCCTTGTCTTTGACCTTCCGAATCCCGCCACTCAATCTTGATCGGAGGAACCCAGGTTTCAGAAGACTGCAACCTGGGAATCTCCTCTACTATGGCTGAATGGATCAGAAGGGGCAGGTGAAGATACAGAAGAATCGACTAGAGATTAAAAAGCTAGAGATTGATTCAAGACTTACCGGTTTCGGTGGCCGAATCTTTAACTAGCACTGCCCGGGTGCTCTTCTCTCCTCGGCTTTTGACCGACTGGTTTTCAGTCGGGACCCTTTGAGTCGTAGCCGGGGGCACCTCTGCGGTCGACCGGTCTCCAGTCGGGGTATCCTGACTAGTGGTCGGGGGCTCCTTCCTTGGGATATTTTCGTTGGGAGGGGAGGGCCTTCCACCCGGAGCGCTTTCACTCGGGAGAGGGCTCTGGGGTTTTGGCTCCGCAGGCTTCGATGCCTCGGTTGCTGTAGCTGGCATTGGCCCCTCACTCTGCCCAGCGGGGTCTATGTCTTGAGGCCTCCTGCCAAGCGAAAGACAGGAGCAATCGGGATGAAGATGAAGAAATTTTCAACAAAGAGTTTGATTCTGGTCATAAGACGCACCTGGTCTATCGATGAATTTTGGGCGTTGCTTTCAGTGATGGCCTTGGAAGGGTCGCTTCGGCTTGAGGGGTTGGGACATCGTCGTTCGAGTCATCAATGACTAGCCTCCTTTTGCTCGCTCGCCTACTGATATCTTCACTCGGGGCCGCCCTCTTCCCGGACGGATCACCCTGGATCTTCACGCCACTGGCTGGCTTTTTGGCAGGCCGAGTCGGCACGTCGTCATGAGGAATTTTATATGGCTTCGAAATAATGGAGGCATTCTCCTGCAAGAAATATTCTTACAACACTAAGAAGTGTGACATCAAGATTGAAAGGCAATGAAGGAGTTAAGATAGCTTACCGGAGGGGGAGGTCAATACAGACTGAATGGGAGGACTGGCTACATGAGGCTGCGTTCGACTGCAATCCCAGTCGAGAAGACCTTGTACATACGAATCTTCAAGATCTCAAAGCTGATTGAGTCGCGGTCTTCCCGATTGGGGTCCCTCTCGCCCTCGTATTCGAAGGATGGCTTGAATCGCTCCTTGATCGGTGCCAGTCGGCTCCTGATAAAGTGCCGAGTGATTTGCTCGCCCCGAAGACCTTTCTCCTTCATTTCCAAGATCTTCGCTAGCAACTTGTTGGCTTCATCCTAGTCTTGGGCTACAGGCACGGTGCTCCAGGTAGGTCTGGGCACAGGGGGAAGGCCAACGAAGTTTGGCAAGCTGGGTTCAAGATTGTTGATATAGAACCAGCTCGCATGCCAGCCCTTGTTAGAAGATTTCAAGGGGAGAGAAAAATACTTCTTGCGGAGAGATCCGCGGAGTTGGAAGCCCGCCCTACCGACAACGCAGGGTTGATCCTTATTCGGATGCGGCTTAAGGTAGAACATGTGTCGGAAGAGTTGAAAGTGGGAGAGAATGCCAAGGAAAGCTTCACACACATGGATGAAGAGAGCGATGTGAAGCATAGAGTTGGGGTTCAAATGATAAAGCCGAAGGCCATAGTAGTCAAGAAGCCCCCTAAAGAACTCAGAGGTGGGGAGGCTGAAGCCGCAGTAAAAGAAAGAAGTGAAAACAACGAGCTCACCGGTGTTCGGAGTGCGGAACTCCTCACCGACCGCCGGGTGCCAGCCGACGATCTCTTTGGGAGGGAGAACTCCGTGTTTCACCATCTCTTTGAGGGTGGACTCCCTGACATCCAAGGTAGCCCACTGCTCAAAAGGGATCTTCTTCTCTCCTGCCATGAATGTAGTTTTGGGGGAAATAGATCTGGCTCGAGGGCTAGGGATTTGAGATGGGGATCTGTGAAGGTGGATGCGGAGGCTGGCTAGTGACGAAGCGTGAGCTTCTAGATCGGTGGATTAGGTACGCCTAAAAGCTTAGGGTTCTCCGCTGCAAGCTGATGAACAGTGTTGTGTGTGGGGAATTTTTTCTAGGAAGACGAAGTGGCGGGGATGACCTCGAGGCTTCGTAAAAAGACTTGAGGGTTTTTGCTAAGTCATCTCATGATTGGGCCAAGCCCATGGGAGACTTGCGGCCCAGCTAAGGTGTGGCTTGACATGTGTCCTTAGGGACTTAAGTGGATGGACTTAAGCAGATTTGCCCTGGCACTATGCACGTGTCACATAGCCCAATACCTTTAAAATCCATTCATACCGCGGTTTGCATAACTTCACGAGAAGTTGGCACAATGCAATATTGAAAGGTGACAAATAGTTAAGCTTTTCATGGTTGTCCTGATGACAGGAACTATTTGGTTTCTAAGCATTTGATTAAATGATTATATCAATGATATTTTTCTACCTTGGTGAAGATCTTTTTAGATTAAGACCAATATTATGGCAGGAGCTATTTAATATTTTGGTCATATTTTTCAGACGACTGGAAATTTTGTTTACCCATGAGGGTCGATAGAATTATTTATTCCGAGATGACTCGGACAAGTTAACTCAGATAAGCATGAGCTGCCGAGTGTTTTTTACCCACGAGGGTCGATTAAATTATTTGTCTTGAGATGACTCGGGCAGGTTAACTCGGATAAGCATGAGCTTGCCGAGTGATGCGATTTTTATGATTGCTTTAGCTTGAGCTAAGCATTTATATGAGTATGATTTTTTATAGTTCTTGACTATATGCTTAGTTTGCTTTTAACTAACCATATAGTCGAGGGCTACACCTAATTAGGTGCATCAAGAGATGCACCTAGATATTTATTTTTTGAGAATTTTTTGGATACTCTTTCCAGCCCTTCACAGTCTTTGGAGCTACTCGAGAGTTTCAGGCAGAGGTAATGGAATCACTCGGCGCCAGAAGCACTCGGCCAAAGAGTTGATCGGATGTGTGTTATTTTGGTTTGAGGCCGAGTTATCTCGTCGACTGCAAAGGACTCGGGGGCTACTGTGGAGATTATGGCAATCGGATATCCACATGGCAAGCTTATCCGACTGGAGATAGGGATAGGTTGCGCCTGCTAAATATGTAAACCAGCTATGACTTGGGTGTTACGTTGCCGATTAGATAAGGCAATGGCTCATAGTCACGGTTTGGTAAGATTGAGGAAACCGACTTAGAGTAAGATAGGGTTTCCGACTTGTAAGCCTACCTTCCAAGACTATATAAGGGGGTAAGGGGCGTCCCTTGAGGGATATCAGAAGTTAGATCAGATTCATGAGTTTTCTAAACTACAGATCTTGAGATCAATATACACTCGGCGGATCGAATCCCCGAAACAGGAGTAGGGTATTACCTCACGAGAGGGCTTGAACCTGTCTAAACCCTTGTTTTCCAACTAACCCATCGAGTTTGGCGATCTTGACTGCACCCCCAATTTTCTATTGCCGAAACCGAGTTTCGACACAAGGGAAGAACAGTATGGTCAGTATACTATTATACTACTACTGTCCCTTCGTACGCATACTCGGAAGCGTACCCAATAAATTCAAATATACTATGGACGTTGTATATATTGTCTTCTAGTAAATATTTTTCATGAAATAATACAACGTCCGCTTGGACACCAAGCACCCTAGTTAGCATGGGTCGAGTATGTCACACTGTCGAGAACATTCTTAAACAAACAAGGAGTTGTCAAACCAAACCTACCAACAAAACTAACAGCCCATCTCATATCAAGTACCGGTTACGTCCAGTATATTTGTGAAAAGGTTGCTACCAACAATCAACTCGTGAACGTTATTGGCTTGATCACCCGGCATGATTGCTAATGGATATCTGATATACATATAAGTTTGTTAAACTAAGTATGTGAAGTCATGTTGGACACATATGATGCACATCTTGTAAGCGACCAGTGTGTGTAGTGATCCTAATATTTTCATGCATTAATCTATGTAAGTTTTTCAAGTATGCAATATTTGTCTGTTGATCCCCTTTTCTCATATCA
Organism: Oryza australiensis; assembly: GCA_019925245.2. Lineage (NCBI taxonomy): Eukaryota > Viridiplantae > Streptophyta > Magnoliopsida > Poales > Poaceae > Oryza > Oryza australiensis. The sequence continues at coordinate 1,944,464 of JAIFGZ020000265.1, read as the reverse complement.
CTATCGATTGAAGTCATTTCTTATCGTTCTTTTACATTAGCCGGACTAATCATCAAGTCTTAGTCACTCGGCCAGGGATGCCTGGTGTTGACAATTAGTCAGGCATCTAAGGGTCAAAATACCATGTCAAATATGGTCGTGTAAGAGTATCTATCTATAACGTATTAACTGACCATGTAATCGGGAATTGGTTTTCCCAACTTCATAGCTGGGGGCTAGGAATTCGCTTCTTCACTATAATTTGTTATGAGATTCAAGTTGTTTTGCAGAAATTGTTTCATAAAACCAAATGTGGACTTGGAAGGGTGCATAACTCGGAGTTAAGCTAAGGTCAGCTCTGGCGAGATTGTTCATTTATTGTCACACATATATAATTTATTTTCAATATTTTCAATTCATATCATGTTACTCCTGAGCGTTCGCTTGGAGGCTTTCTATCTAATAATTTTATTCTGAGTACTTGATTTTAGGAAGGTCAGATAACAGAACAAAAGACATATACTGGTTCCAAGGTACATAGGAGTCACAATTTATTTCCGACTAGATGGACGCTGGATTAGTGACTTCAAATTTCAATATATACAAGAATAGGTCTCATGACAGAGCAGAGTCGAAAAGTTGTTAGTGGTCGCACTTCATGCCGACTACAAGAAACTCAGAACGACAACTCTGTGACATGGTCATATATTTTGTATATATATGAGTCTATATAAGATGACTAAAGATGGTGCTCTGCATCACAGAGTACTACAGGAGAAAGAAAGATTAAACAAAGCAATGCTTTACCCGTTGAGATGGTACCTTTTGACCTCAATCCAAATTCAAAAATGGTCATGTTCTCTGTCATAACCAAGAAAGAGGACTTGTAAAGAATTCTATGCTACTCGGTCCATCCGAGAATGGCTAGGTGATTCCGACAACGCTGAGTCTTCAGGCTACATGGTCGAGAATGCTAATACAATCATTTGCATTGAGGTCAGGGCTACTATCAGTCTCATGGATAATACACACCTGATTCTTTTGTGTTAGGCTTAGCGGGATCCATTATATACCAAGATTTATACGGAATCAAGCCTCATATATAGAAGGTATTCCGGATAAGGAAAGAGAAACAGAGTCTTACTTGAGCAAGACAAGAACTTCTCGGATTGTATCCATACTTGGTTTCTTAGTTCTACTTGAACAAGGGGACACCCGAGGGTATAAATACAAGACCCCCAGGAGAAAAGGAAAGAGACAAATACAGATCTAGATAATCCAAGATAAGCCAACATACACTGAGGCAAGACTAGACAAACCCAATCTGAAGCCACAAAGGCTGACATAAGGGATCTCAAGCTACCTTCAGTTTCACCGAGTTAATATTCGACGAAAAAAGACTACACTAACCATTGACTACGTGTGAGAGCTCCATGCCGCCAATCCGATAAAGACTAGATTAAGTCATTTCAAATATTATATTCATGAGATACTGATATATAAAGGCAACACCGGCTTCGATCAACAGGAGTAGGGCTATTGCCTGTTAGTTAAGGGGCTCAAACCTGTATTAAAATCTCTGTTTCTCATCTCTTTCACCTCAATCTCGTGTATACCCTGGCACCAACGATCCCCATATGCTACAAATATTGTAGGCGGCATAGTTCGTCAACAATACTCTAGTAGCTTGTCACAATTTAGATACAATGAGAGTTATGGCAAAGATGATAAGTTGATTTAGGTTTTTCGTTTTTCCCAATATCCTTTAGGAAAATAAAAGATCTTTTCCTGTATAGGTCAAGGTGGCATCGAATAGAACGATAATGGGCTCTCCTAGGCCATAATATTGCATAAAGAGACCTCAATTTGTTTTTTTGGAAAAAGTCTAATCTGACTGTCGAATATAGGTCGGATATAAATCGTATTATCCAACCATAAAACCGAGTATAATGGCTCCTTCAATTGTTAAAACCATGCAAAATACCCCCAGAATAGTATTGATGGTAGTATTCACTGACATGTTGTCCACGTGGCAACCCAGTTATAAAAAATTAAAATATAGATGTGAGACCCATATGTAAGTGACTCTTATATAATCATCTTCTTCATCCACCACTCCCTCTCCCCTACCACTCTCTCCTGCGGGGGCTCGTAGGGGCGATGGGTGTTGTGCTTGAGTGACTCCGTGAACTCATTGGTCTTGGCGGGATTCCTCGTGGACGAAGGCACATCGGTGTCATCCGTGGCAGTGACGCTAAAGAGGAAGACGACACACGGCTGTGCGTGGGGAGGCGTCCTCCATTACAAACGCCAGCGATAACGAGCTGGAAAGCCACTGACGAGTTTGATGGTGAGCTAAGAAGTCGGTAGAGGATCTCCTCCACCCCTGTCGTGGGCTTCGTCATGAGGGTGAGTGAGTTGACGAGGTCCCTTGTAGTCTCTCCAATCTCCATGGTTCCATGCCAAATGACAAATGAAAGGATGTTACGCGTGGCAAACGAATTCAGAGGCATAAACATAGTGTAGTAGATTTTCTACTGCAATATTTCTTATTGATCCAAAGCAGCGAGAAAAAATCGAACAAATTCAGAGGCCAGCCATCACCAACTGAGTACTGATGTCCCCCCACTTACCGAAGCAGTTGTCGAACTCGCCATGGCGGTAGTAGCACTACATCTAGTGGAATGGTAAAAATAAAGGGAGGAGACATAAATCAAGAGTTTCTCGATATACTAGAGCCACGAGCAAGCCAAATCGAAGAGGTTAGGGGCGTCGAGGAAAGCCGCTCCCATGCTGGCGCTCAACTACTTCTCTCACCCCACTTCTACTTCTCCTTGCTACCACCGCTGCTTTTCCTCTGTCGCAATCCGCTGGTCCCTCAACTCGTAGGGGTATGCAGTGGCTCCAGGTCTCTCCGACATCCCATCACCGCCGTCGCCCCTCCTTCCTCTACGCCAGGCCAACGGGACCGATCTCCGTCGTTGCGGTGGCACGACTGTGCCATCCAAGCCTTCAACGTGGAGGGGGGCTCGTCGTTGTCAGGCACCCGAAAGACCACCCGTTGTCGCCCCGTTGCTGCCCTGTTGCCGAGAGGAGGTAAGGAAAGGAAGACAAGAAAGAAAAGAGTCAATACAAATGGGCCCCACATGTTGACTCAACCTGTTAGACTAGGTCAACGTACCACGTCAGTAGAAACCGCTCTCAAAACCATCAAGAGAACCTAACTGCACCAATTTTAATTATTGAGGGGTTAATATATCTGACATTGCTCTTCATGGAACGAATCAGATTGGACCTTAAATTAATGGAGTCACAGTGGACTTATTCCCAATTTTTTCAATATGGGCCACCGTTAATAGGCCTCATTTATGCTCCTGATATGGGCTTGAAAAGAAAGGAATAAGTCTACTTTGACTCCCTAAAATATAGGTCTAATTAGATTTATATCCCTTAACTAGATATGTTGACCCTTAAACTATTAAAACCGGTGCAAAATAACTTTCCTTGATGGTTTTGAGGATGATTTCGCTGACGTGGCTCGTTGACTAGTCCAAACAACTAAGTCAGCATACGGGCCCACATGTCCTCCCTTCTTTTTCCTTTTCTCTTCTCTCTTTATTTCTCCCCTCCCGGCTGTCGTTCCTTCCCCTCCTCTTTCTATCAGCCACGACGCGCGGACGAATTTGGGCTCTTAGACAACCACCATGTTGCCGCCACCACGAGATCGCCGCCGCTGGCGATGCTCCCCACCACAGTCGGCGGCGGCCCCTCTTCTAGCGAACCTCCACTCGAGAGAATACGGTAGCGCGGTCGGGAATGCTGAGGATGACAGTGGCAACGCCAACCTCCCCCCTCCCCTCATCCCCGAGAGAATACAACGATGACAACGACGGCTCGGGCTCACTGCTATAGGGAAAGCCGACGATCACGCCAGGCAGCGTCCAGATCCTACGCCTCCTCTGCCGAATCTACTCGGTAGAGGCTGAGAGGGCGGCGGCGGCGGCGGTGACCCTAGGATGGCCGAGAAGACTGCGGGCGACAAGCCAGAGCCAGGGAGGACACCGGTGACTCCTTCCCTCTTCTCTCCCTCCCTCCTCTCTCTCTCTCTCTCTCTCTCCTGGTGGTCTAGGCGTCGAGGTCGTCAAAGGCGGGGGGGACACAGAAGGCGGTAGCGAGGAGTGGAAGGTTGTGGCCCCGGTTGTGAACAATCTTGTGTAATCCTGAGTTCTCGATCGTTTGTTTCCTTGCATGGATGAGTCTGGCTTGGATGGTTCTCCTGGACACGATTTGCTTGCCTGATTGGCGTGCATGGTAGGATGGTGAGATTAGTTTCTTTCTTTTGTTTAGCTTGCTTTCCTTCGTTTAGCTTTCCATTTTTCTGTGTCAAGGTGTGTATAAATAGTTGCGTAATGAAATGAGAAAAGGTGCCCTGATTACAGCACCATATTCCTGTGTTTTTCATTCTCTGTTTTTTGCGAGCTTGTGCAGGAGAGAAATTTAGGCTGACATTTGGTATCAGAGCCGTGACAAGAAGGGATGGATCGCCATTCCGCTCCGCCGAGCGGTGGACATGGAGGGCGACGAGGTCGCCGCGTCTCGCCCTCGCCAGCGCCACGCGGAAGGCGCCGTGAGGTCGTGAACTACCATGCCGTCACGGAGACGTCCGCCGCCGGCACTCAGTTCCCTGTGCTCACACGCACCAACTACCAGGAGTGGGCGATGTTGATGCAGGTGAACTTGGAGGCTGCAGCAGGGTGGTGGTACACCGTCGAGCCGGAGGAAGGCGAGGAGATCGTCTAACATCATGATCGCTTGGCACTCGCTGCGATCCTGCGATCCATGCCACCTAAAATGCTTGCAGGTCTTCGCGAGAGGAGGACGGCAGCAGCAGCGTGGGCTGCGATCAAGCGGATCCGTGTCGGGGTGCAGCGGGTGCGCAAGGCCAACGCGCAGCAGCTTCGATGTGAGTTCAGCGCCCTAGTATGAAAGGAGGCGGAGTCCTCGGAAGATTTCGTGAACCGCATCACCGGGCTCGCCGCTGATACGGTCTTCACGGTGACAACATCACCGACGCCGAGGTAGTAAGGAAGATGCTGCAAGTCGTGCCAGACCATCTCACTCAGGTGGCAATCTCCATCGAGACCCTGCTCGACATCAACATCTCCGTCGAGAAGGTGACTGGCAGGATGCGCACCGTCGAGCAGCGCCGCAAACCAGCGCCCGTCCTCGACAATCAAGGCCGGCTGCTTCTCTGTGAAGACGACTGGCTCGCCAAGCTCAAGCTCCGCGAGTCCGAGGAGAAGGGCAGCGGGAGCAGCTCCAGCGGTGCCAGCGGCAAGAAGCGCGGTGGCCACGGGCGTGGACGTAGAAAAGTTGAGAGCTCTGGCTCCAGGCCACGCGACGGCAGCAAGGCTTAGTCCGGCAGAGGACAGGCCCCCAACCGCGACCAGTGCAAGCGCTGTGGCAAATACGGCCACTGGGCCAAGGATTGCCGCAGCAAGCCCAAAGGAGAGGCGCATGTCGCCCAGGCTACACAGGACTCGGAGCCGACGCTGCTAATGGCCCGAGCCACTCTCTTCTCCAACATGCCGCCACCACTACGTGCCGCCGCAGCTCCAACTCCGTCCGAGCGTCAGCCCCTACGCATCGTTGAGGGTAAAGTTTTTGCGCAGATCGATGATGAGACAGAGCACAACGACAGCCTCTGGTACCTCGACAACGGGGCGACCAACCACATGTCGGGTTGCCAGGACGCCTTCATCGGCATCGACACTGCGATCATCGGCTCCGTCAAGTTCGGCGATGGCTCGGAGGTCGCGATCGAGGGATCCGGCACCGTGTTATTTGAGGGCAAGACCAGTGAGCACCTCCCGCTTACGGGGGTGTACTACATCCCGAGGCTGACCACCAACATTATCAGCCTTGGTCAGCTCGACGAGGGTGGTTGCAACGTCCATGCCAAGCATCGCATCCTTCGGGTCCGCAACGACAGAGACTGGCTGATCATGCGAGTCCAATGCTCGGTGAATCGGTTGTACCTGTTGCGCGTGAAAATTGGACGACCTCTCTGCCTGGCCGCGCGCGCAAGCAACAGGGACAACGCATGGCTATGGCACAAGCGGTACATGCATCTCCACTTCGATGCCTTGAGCAAGCTCGAGCAGCAGGGCATGGTGCACGGACTGCCTCACATCGAGCACGTCCACCAACTCTGCACCAACTGCATCACCACCAAGCTGAAGAGGAGTCCGTTCCCGTCGCAGGCGAAGTGGCGGGCGGAAGGGCAGCTGGACCTGGTCCATGGCGACCTGTGCGGCCCCATCACGCCGGCGACACCCGGCGGTAAGCAGTACTTCCTTTTGCTGGTTGATCACCTGAGCAGGTACATGTGGGTGACGCTACTTGCCGCCAAGAGCGACACGCTCGCTGCCATCAAGAATTTTCAAGCAAAGGTGGAGGTGGAGATAGGACGGCGGCTGCGCGTACTGCGCACAGACAACGGGGGTGAATTTATCTCTGTTGCGTTTGAAGAGTACTGTGCCGAGCACGGCGTCGAGCGGCAGCACACGATGCCATACACGCCACAGCAAAATGGCATCGTCGAGCGGCGGAACCAAACTGTCGTCACGATGGCGCACAGTCTGCTGAAGAGCCGAAACATGCCGGCAATGTTCTAGGGCGAGGCGGTCACCACCACCGTCTTCCTACTGAACCGGCTGCCCACCAAGGCCGTCGATGGCATGACGCCATATGAGGCCACCACCGTCTTCCTACTGAACCGGCCGCCCATCAAGGCCGTTGACGGCATGACGCCATATGAGGCCTGGCACGGACGCAGGCCGGATGTCCACTTCCTGCGTACGTTCGGGTGTGTGTCATACATCAAGGTGACGAAGCCGCACCTGAAGAAACTCGAAGACCGCGGCACTCCGGTTGTCTTCCTTGGCTACGAGCCAGGCGCCAAGGCGTGGCGCTTCTATGACCCGACGACGCGTCGTGCCGTGGTGTCCAGGGACGCCATCTTCGACGAGCTGACGTCCTAGAGTTGGAAGGACGAGGATCTAGATGCCAGTACAGACCTCATCGTGGGGTACCACGCTATGGAGCTCGGCGTTGGATGCGTCGACGTCGACACCACTGAGGAGTCACCAGACCCCCCAACGACACCAGCCTCTACAGTGAGACGAACTCCGGCGCTCCTGTTGCAGGCACATCTATGAGTCCCAACGCTCCTGTGGCAGGCACACCCGTGATGTCGTCCGCTGCACCAACTTAATCTGTGACTTCAACACCTCCACCAGCTCCACTGCCCCAGCCGGAGTTCGTCTCGCCACCTCTGAATGCGGAGGAGTACTGGGACGTCGAGAACGACGACGTCAAGCTGAGGTACTGTACCATCGACAACATCCTCGGAGCGACGTCACCTCCCGGCTTTGCTTCGCGTCAGGTAGCTGCTGAGCTCCATTTGCAGATCGAGGAGGAGCTAGCCACCTTCACCGAGGCCGAGAAGCATCAGTCCTGGCATTGTGCCATGATGGAGGAGATGGACTCCATTGAGAACAACCAGACTGGCGTCTGGTGCCCCTTCCGCCCAGTCACCGGCCGATCGGGTTGAAGTGGGTGTACAAGGTGAAGAAGAACACCGCCGGCGAAGTGATCAAACACAAGGCACGACTCGTGGCGAAGGGATACGTCCAGCAGTAGAGCGTGGACTTTAATGAGGTATTCGCACCCGTTGCCCGAATCAAGTCAGTGCGGCTGTTGCTGGCACTCCCCGCCCAAGAGGGATGGCCAGTGTATCACATGGACATGAAGTCTGCGTTCCTCAATGGGGAGCTGGTCGAAGAGGTCTACGTCAGGCAACCTCCCGGCTTCACCGTCAGCGGCCACGAGGACAAGGTGTTGCGCCTGGACAAGGCGCTATATGGACTGCGTCAAGCACTGCGCGCTTGGAATGCCAAGCTCGACGAGACACTGGTGGGTCTTGGCTTCAGCCAATGGTGCCTCGAAGCACGCTGTCTGCGCTCGTGGCAAGGGTTCCTTTCGGCTACTGGTGGGGATCTATGTCGACGACCTCATCATCACCGGGAACGATGCAAATGAGATCGTCAAGTTCAAGCAGGAGATGAGCTCAAGGTTCAAGATGAGTGACCTTGTTTTCCTCTGTTTTTACTTAGGCATTCAGGTGGAACAGGGAGGCGACGACATCAAGTTGTCTCAGGCGGCATACGCGCGCAAGATTCTGGAGCGCGCAAGCATGGGGACCTGCAACCCGTGCCACACTCCCATGGAGGCGCGCCTGAAGCTGTCGAAGATGAGCATAGCGGCGCCGGTGGATGCCACTGAGTATCGGGGCCTCGTCGGCTGTCTCCGGTACTTGGTGCATACTAGGCCGGACATCGCTTTCGTTGTCGGCTATGTCAGCTGATTCATGGAGAGCCCCACCTCTGAGCACCTCAACGTGGTGAAGCGGATCCTACGCTACATTGCCGGTACGATCAACTACGGTTGCCACTACAGGCGCACCGGGATGGAGCTGAAGCTACTCGGGTTCAGTGATGCCGACATGGGGGCGACATTGATACAAGGAAAAGCACCACTGGCGTGCTGTTTTTTCTCGGCTCATGCCCGGTGTCCTGGCAGGCCCAGAAGCAGAAGGTCATCTCTCTCTCCTCCTGTGAAGCAGAGTACATCGCGGGGACGACGGCGACCTGTCAAGGCATTTGGCTGGCGCAACTCTTGGCAGAACTGCAGAACAAGGAGCGCGTCGCTTTCAAGTTGAAGATGGATAGCCAATCGGCGATTGCTCTCGGTAAGAATCCCATTTTTCATGATCGAAGTAAGCACATAGATGTCAGACATCATTTCATACGAGAATGCATTGTAGACGGGAGGATGGATGTTGAGCACGTCCGCATTGAAGAGTAGCTCGCTGACATTTTGACAAAGCCGCTGGCACTGGATCGTTTCTGTGAACTTCGTGTGCAGCTTGGTGTCACCAAGGTCAGCAAGGAACATCAGGCTTAGGGGGTGAAATGTGAACAATCTTGTGTAATTCCGAGTTCTCGATCATTTGTTTCCTTGCATGGATGAGTCCGGCTTGGAAGGTTCTCCCGGACACGATTTGCTCGGCCTGATTGGCGTGCATGGTAGGACGACGAGATTAGTTTCTTTCTTTTGTTTAGCTTGCTATCCTTCATTTAGCTTTTCATTTTTCTGTGTCAAGGTGTGTATAAATAGTTGCCTAATGAAATGAGAAAAGGTGCCCTGATTACAACACCATATTCCTGTGTTTTTCGTTCTCTATTTTTTGCGAGCTTGTGTAGGAGAGAAATTCAGGCCGACACCGACGAGGAGCGGATGGTGATGAGAGTTGATGGATGCGCGTGCCTTACTCCTCGTTCTCACCGCGGCCTCAACAAGAGAGGAATCAAACACAAGGAGAGAGAGACACCGGTCGCCACTGGATGCCGAGCTTATTCGTTGCCATCCAGACATCCTGTGTGTTAGACAAATCCAACAAGAGATGGTGCTGCGCACATGCATAATGACGGATCCACAGAGCTAGTGATAGTTGTTATCTAGGTTGTTTGTGTATGATGTAATCCTTTCCTATTTTGATGGATCGATCTGATCGGTCTCCTCTCTCTCTGTAAGCGCCATGATAGGGGCTATTCCTATCTATATTAACGCGTAAGCAACACACGGGATTGGTGCGATTGTTTCCTGCCAATAGAGAGAAACTTCACATGGTATCAGAGCCGTGATCCATCTACGGCAAAAATCCCATGGCGTCTTCTTCCTTAGCAGTCGCCAATACCTTTCTAGGCCACCCAGATTCAGAAAAGCTAGGAAAGAGCAATCATGCGCTCTGGAAGGTGCAAGTCAGCGCTGCTATTCGCGGTGCTCGGCTTCAAGGTCACTTGACCGGCGCCACAAAAAAACCAGAAGCGGAGATCGTCGTCACAGTTGATGGCAAGTAGGAGAAGAAGATCAATCCGACGTACGAAGATTGGGAGGCCTCGGACCAATAGGTCCTGGGCTACCTCCTGTCATCCCTCTCACGGGATGTGCTGACGCAAGTCGCTACATGCGACGCAGCTGTAGAAACATAGCGACAAATTGAAGCAATGTACTCCACCCACACCCGAGCTCGATCGATTAGCACTCGATTTGCGCTCTCAAACACCAAAAAAGGTAATCTAACAGTTCCAGAGTACTTTGTTAAAATGAAGGCTCTTGGAGATGAAATGGCAGCAGCCGGAGGTCGCCCCCTTGACGATGAAGAGATGATCCAGTACATCATAACTGGATTGGGAGAAGGCTACAGTGAGGTTGTTTCAGCCGTGTGCGCACGGGTTGAACCAATCTCGATGGCAGAGCTATACTCGCAAGTCCTGAATTTTGAAGCTCGTCAAGCTCTCTACCGTGGAGTCCAAGAAGGCATAGTCAACCTCGCCAACCGTGTTAACAATGGTGGGCGGGGTGACGGCAACAGCGGTGGCCGAGGTGCACCGCGCGGTCGTGGTCGCGGCAATGGAGGCCGCGGGCGTGGTCGATCTCAAGGAGGAGTAGATCGGCGCCCCACATGCCAAGTCTGCTTCAAGCGTGGACATACTGCTGCCGACTGCTGGTATAGGTATGATGAAGATTTTGTTCCTGATAATAAACATGTTGCAGCAGCTGCCACAAGCTATGGAGTTGATACAAACTGGTACATGGATACTGGTGCCACTGATCACATTACTGGCGAGTTAGAGAAGCTCATTGTCAAGGAGAAGTATAATGGTGGTGAGCAGATTCACACAGCAAGTGGAGCAGGTATGGATATAAGCCATGTTGGTAATACAATTGTTCATACCCCAAGTAGTCGTAATATCTATCTTAGAAATGTTCTATATGTTCCACAAGCCAAGAAAAATCTTATTTCTGTACACCGCCTAGTTGATGATAACTCTGCTTTCCTTGAACTACATCGTGACTATTTTTTTCTTAAGGATCGGGACACCAAGAGAGTTCTTCTTAAAGGGACATCCAAGCACAGGCTCTATCCTTTGCCTCTGTCATCCTTGAAGGAAGCTAATAGCGTCAATAAAGTACCCATATCCCGGTGGCACAATCGTTTAGGTCATCCCTCTGAATCCATTGTTAAGCAAGTGGTCAATAAATTTAGTCTTCCCGTTTCAGATTTATCTTACGAGTCAGTTTGTAATGCCTGTCAACAAGCCAAGAGTCATCAATTACCATTTCCAGTTTCATCTAGTATTTCTAAGCATCCTTTGGAACTTGTTTTCTCTGATGTATGGGGTCCTGCCCCAGAATCTGTTGGAAGAAAGAAATACTATGTTAGTTTTATTGATGACTTCAGCAAATTTACATGGATCTATCTCTTGCATCATAAATCCCAAGTCCTAGAAAAATTTCAAGAATTTCAGGTCATGGTAGAAAGATTGTTTGATAGGAAGATCCTAGCTATGCAAACTGACTGGGGAGGGGAATATCAATCTCTCAATCACTTTTTCTCTAAAATTGGGATAGTGCATCATGTCTCTTGCCCTCACACTCACCAACAAAATGGGTCCGCTGAGAGAAAACATCGTCATATAGTGGAAGTAGGCCTTTCCCTCCTCTCTCATGCCACTATGCCCTTGAAATTCTGGGATGAAGCTTTTCAGGCCGCTACCTATTTAATTAATCGGGTACCAAGCAGAGTTATCAACAACACTAGCCCACTAGAAAAATTGTTCAAGCAAAAACCGGATTACTCCTCCCTAAGAGTTTTTGGTTGTGCTTGTTGGCCGAATCTTAGACCCTACAATAATCACAAGCTGCAATTTAGATCTAAGCGTTGTGTATTCTTGGGGTTTAGCAATCTCCATAAAGGTTTTAAATGCCTTGAGGTATCTACAGGCCGTGTTTATATTTCTAGGGATGTTGTTTTTGATGAGGCAATTTTTCCCTTCTCCGAGCTACATGCTAATGCAGGAGCTCTTCTTCGATCTGAAATTGATCTCTTGCCTCCTGATTTATTCCCTCCTACACGTACTTTGGGGCATGAACAGTTGACAAATCAAGTGGCTAATCCATCACCTCATATTTTATCTCATGATATTGATGATTTTTCTGAAGATGCCACAACAGATCACACTGCCACAGCAGATCCTCTCGGTGTCGTTGATTCTGCTCTACCACACACAGCAGCAGCGTCTACTCCTGATGCCCAGGTACACCAGTCCGGCGCTGATACCTCATCGCTCGGCGCGCGGGACCGTCTGCGTCAGGATGCAGGGGGAGCAGAACAGCCTGAGCAGGGACCTAATGACGTGCATGTGTAGCAGCGTGATGCGCAACAGGCTAAGCTCGAAGTGGCTAATAATGATGCGGTCACACCTCCTAACACCAGCGCTGCTCCTCCTGACACCAGCGCTGCTCCATCCGTCGATCAGATGCAGATCAGGCCTCACACCAGACTTCAGAGTGGACTTCGCAAAGAAAAGGTATATACTGATGGTACCATTAAATATAAACACTTGTGGTTTACTGTCTCCGGGGAACCCACTAGTGATTTAGAGGCACTAAAGGATAAAAACTGGAAACTGGCAATGCAGTCTGAGTATGATGCCCTAATAAAAAATAAAACCTGGCACCTTGTTCCTTCCCAGAGAGGGCAAAATATCATTGGGTGTAAATGGGTTTATAAAATTAAGAGGAAGGCCGATGGTACCTTAGATAGATACAAAGCTCGCCTAGTAGCGAAAGGGTTTAAGCAAAGGTATGGGATAGACTATGAAGATACATTTAGTCCAGTTGTTAAAGCTGCTACAATCAGAATTATTTTGTCACTAGCTGTCTCTAGAAATTGAAGTCTTAGACAGTTAGATGTACAGAATGCTTTTCTGCATGGTTACTTAGAAGAAGATGTGTATATGCAACAACCACCTGGTTTTGAGGATTCCACTAAACCACAATATGTCTGCAAACTTGACAAGGCTTTTGTATGGATTGAAACAAGCCCCAAGAGCTTGGTTCTCAAGGCTAAGTAAAAAGTTGTATAATCTTGGTTTCAGTGGGTCAAAGGCAGATACATCTCTGTTCTATCTGAATAAGGGTGATATAACCATGTTTATCCTTGTCTATGTTGATGATATAATTGTAGCCAGCTCATCAGAGAGGGCAACAGCAGCTCTATTGCAAGACTTAAAGGAAGAGTTTGCACTTAAAGATCTTGGTGAACTGCATTATTTTCTGGGTATAGAGGTGAGCAAAGTCCAAAATGGTATTGTTCTTACTCAAGAAAAATATGCAACAGATCTTCTGAAGAAGGTAGGTATGATAGATTGCAAGCTGGCCAACACTCCACTATCTGTAAGTGAAAAGCTCTCTTTACATGAAGGATCAGCTCTAGGGCCTAATGATGCTACACAATATAGAAGTATTGTTGGTGCATTACAATATTTGACTCTAACTAGACCTGATATAGCTTTCTCTGTCAATAAAGTCTGTTAATTTCTACATGCTCCTACTACAGTTCACTAGGTAGCTGTTAAGAGAATCCTCAGATATATTAAACAGTGCACATGTCTGGGTCTTAAGATTCATAAGTCTGGATCAACTCTTGTCAGTGGATTCTCTGATGCAGATTGGACAGGTAGTTTAGATGACAGAAGATCAACAGGAGGATTTGCAATTTTCCTGGGATCAAATTTAGTGTCATGGAATGCCAGGAAATAGGCCACAGTGTCAAGATCTAGTACAGAGTTAGAATACAAGGCAATAGCAAATGCTACAGCTGAAATTATGTGGGTACAAACTCTCCTAGCAGAATTGGGAATCAAGAGTCCTAGAGCTGCTAAAATCTGGTGTGATAATCTTGGTGCAAAGTATTTGTCAGCCAATCCTATCTTTCATGCCAGAACAAAACATATTGAAGTTGACTATCATTTTGTCAGAGAACGGGTAAGTCAGAAACTTCTAGAAATTGAATTTGTTTCTTCAGGTGATCAAGTTGCAGATGGCTTCACCAAACCATTGTCGGTTCGGCTGCTGGAGAACTTCAAGAACAACCTGAATCTAGCACGATCAGGTTGAGAGAGGGTGTTAGACAAGTCCAACAAGAGATGGTGTTGCGCACGGTGGTTTGCATGCATGCATAATGACGGATCCACAGAGCTAGCGATAGTTGTTATCCAGGTTGTTAGCGCATGATGTAATCCTTTCCTATTTTGATGGATCGATCTGATCGGTCTCCTCTCTCTCTGTAAGCGCCACGATAGGGGCTATTCCTATCTATATTAACGCGTAAGCAACGCACGGGATTGGTGCGATTGTTTCCTGCCAATAGAGAGAAACTTCACACTGTGGTGGCGGGAAGCAGCTAGGTGGAGGTTGGGATGGTGATGGGGGTGAGGAGGCGGCGATGAAGTTTGGGCAGGACCAGAAGTTTGGTGGCGGAGGAGGTTGATGGCAGACCCGATTGACGGTCCCGAAGCTCTTCCTTCCTGCCGCTCCCCACCATCAGGGAGAAGTAGTCGACGTCGTCACAAGAAAGGCGGATGCAGACGGGATTGCTGCTGCCGCTCTCCCTTCGTGCGTGGACGGGTGGCAAGGTCAAGCTCGTACGACGCTCGCTAGTCACCAACTGTCCTTGCCGGTTGTCACTTCCTCCCTACTTCCTGCACGTATTTTTGTGTTCGGGTTGTCACGTGGGCATCACGTTAGTAAAAATCACCTTCAATATTGTTAAGGGTGTCATTTTGTATGATTTAAGTAGTTGGAAAAGTTATTGTATCTATTTTACGTTGAATGATATGAATTAGATATAATCCACATTAAGAAAGTCAAATTTGACTTTTCCCAAAACGAAACTCAATTTTGTTAGAGCACATTCAATAGATTGCCTAAAAAATTTTCAATAATTTTATTTTTAGGCATTCCTAAAGAAAAATTAACTCCCAATACAGAATCTTTCATCCAACAGATTTTTTAAAATTTAGTTCCTATAAATTTAAATTTGATTTGGGTCTGATTTCGTTGGGCCATATTTGTTAGCTGGATTGTTCATTGGCACAAGTATGTAACAGGGCCATGTCAGTTTGTTGGCAAATGGGCATAGACGTTGTATGTTTGCTGGCCCATGAGCAGCATAGCATAAGTTCATTCGACAAGAACAAATATGCTTATTTCTTAATGACTATCCTGCAAACAAATATGTTTATTTCTTAATGACTATCCTGCAAAAACTTATCCCTCAAAGTTTACCCAGTGTTTGTCCAAAATGAAATTAAAAAGGTTGGACCAGCAAAGTCTAAATGTGCATCACAACCCAAACTTCTCACAGCTGCTACCATCAGGAAACTGCTTCCATCAAAACAAATTCTCTGGAACATCTCTTCCAGTCAGTCTCAAGGAATCTACAAAGCAAATATAACAGGATAATTTTAGTCTTTCTTCTGATGGAAAAGTATGGTGGCATGAGTTTGATGTTTTCAAATGATGCAGAGTTGATTTAGTTATCACAATCTCGATGACTAAACTCCTCTTGAATCAGCTTAAAAAGATGGTTGTGCATGTCTAAACCATAGATCATAAACCTGTTATCTTTTACATGCATAGACTTCAAGAATTTTTGTGTGATTTGTACAGAAATAAGTGAAGAGTAATGTTCTGACTCCTAAAACATCTTCATTACAGCAGGGGAAACAAGATGCAAATGCCACAATTGCTGCTGTGAGATGAAATGCATTTATCAAACACACCAATCAATTGCTGCTCTGCACATGGTTATGCATGATTTGTGAAAATTGCAAATTAAACAGATGGACCACACACACCACCATGTAGACTGTGATGCAGCTTTCTCTGGAGAGGTAGAACAGAAATCTGGAGAGGTAGTTAGTATGCAAAACAGTGTTCTGAAATCTGGAGGCAGATGCATTCATGATCTTGGGTAGCTCAAATCATAGGTGATAAAATGTCCATCTTTTGACAGTAGCATGTAGACATGCCCAATAGACTTCATGAATTTTGGTATAATTTTGTAGTAAGTGCATCATAGGATAAAAAATCTACTTGTAGGCATCACTATGCTCTAAAAATCTATAGGTTGCATGCTTGATAATTTTGCACAACTCAAACCACAATAGCTAAAATGGAAATTATTAGTCAGTAAGTTAACTACTTATCAAGGAAGTTCCATGAGTTTATTCTCTATAAAGCAATATATATGTGCTAAAACCACAATTTCTTCCTAGAACCAAGAAAAACTTTGTTGGGCACTTGAGTATAAAATTTTTTCAATTATATCATCTCTTTAGCTTCAGCTTTATCCACTGTTTTCATCAGAGCAGTGTACAGGACAAAAAATTGAAGGACCCCGAAACAACTTAAAATGCTACCAAAATTGCCTCCATTCAGTTCAGCAGCAACAACAGTCCAACATAACATGTAATTAACCAAAATTCCCAGGATCTACATAAACACAGTCTAAAACTAATCCTAGTTTTCTAGCCACAACTCCAAGCTCTGTGATTATCCTAATTTTTAGTCGCAGAGGCGTAAAAGAAATTGATCTTCGAAACTGCATATGCAGAAATAACGAAACTGAACATTCTTCGGTTTTGCACTAGCTTGGTCCCAAGCACACGAGATGCATCACCTTCTCGTCCTTCTCGTCCTTATCCGGCGACGGGGACGGAGGCTCCACCGGAGGATGCGTCAGCGGTAGACGAGAAGGGGTCGGCGGCGGTAGAAGAGGCGCCGCCGGGAAGGGAAGGGAGGGGGAGGAGGCGCCGGCGGAGGAGGATGCGGCGACGGGGAGGAAAGGGAGGGGGAGGAGCACGGCCGGCCGATGCGGCGGGAAGGATGATGGAGCGGCGGCGGTAGATAGAGCAGTACGCGAACCCAAATGCAGTGCAGGAGAGTTACGCGCACAATGTATTGAGCGCCGGCCTCTCGCTCTATTTGTGAGGAACGGAAAAGATGAAAAAGGAAAGGAAATTTTTTTAATAAGATAGATAATCTGTTGAAAGCTAAGTTCTCTTCAAATTTATTAAAAACAGGGATTTTCATGGTTTTGGGACTTTGTTGCATGTGCTTTGGATTTAACTGGGCCAACGATTTCCCTATATTACCCTAAGCTTGTTGAATTTAGGCCTCCAAAGGCCTATACAAAACGCTTCGTCTGTTGACCAAAAGTACGCAGCGAGCATATGGGCTACATCTGGCATTAACTTTTCTAATTGGTTGAACTATTTGGTCAATAAAAGTTGTACGGAAAAAACGAAACAGCCGGAAATAACTAATAACCAGAACTTCTACATGTGTATTGCCAGGAATAACTAATGACCAGAACTTCTACATGTGTATTCTTAGCAGTTTAAAAGTAAGGCCTGAAAATAAAAAAACCCTAAAATCAACTTTAAACTTGAGTTTGAAAATTAAAAGTTTAGCTACGGTTGATAAGCCAGCCAACAAACGACAAAACTTCATATTTTGGATAGGCCGTTAAATGTGCTGTCTCTAAATTTTACATTCATGTGCGGTAAATCGGCCTCCTCTGGAGTACCTTGATATTCGTGGATCACATATGGGCTGTCTACTTAATTTATTTCACATTAAGGTCGCATTGTTCTGGTAGGGAGAGATAGAATGCAATATGCTTTGCAATTAATCAAGAGAAATCGAAAAGGAGATATATATAGATAGAGGTAAAATGTGTCAGTGGTGGAAACAACTAATGATGTGATATTTACTTATCTAATTGCTTGTTTTGCTTGGTGTGTAGTTAGGGGATATGCTAGAGTTGCAACATTGTCCCAGTGTCTTTCTGGGAATGTGTTAGGATAACTAAAATGAAGAATGGATTCTAATCTGGGAATGTGTTAAGATAACTAAAATGAAAAATGGACTCTAATATAAGAATTCTAATATAAGAATGTGTTAGGATAACTAAAATGAAAAATGGATTCTAATCTGGGTTTGGTGTTGTTTGCGAGTTTTTGTTGAGGGCTGTTTTACTGTTGACAAGGAATGATTGGGTTTTTCAAAACAATTTTTTTTTAAAGTCAATTTTGCAGGTTGTTCACAGAATCACATATAGGCGTGTTTGGTTGGTCCTATAAGTCAGCTGATAAGACAAACCGGTTGGTTTGCTGTGAGAGAAAAATACTGCTGATAAATCGGCTGGTAAGACAAGCGAACAGCGTCATACTCTCTTTGATGCAGCGATAGAGGGTGCTCCAAAAGGAAAAAAAGGACTGCGCATTGTTGGACATTTTGCACAAGAAGTTGATGGACAAAATCTTTCAGCTTCGGCCTGTAGATAGCTTATCTATGATCTGTAAATCGGCCAGTTGCGCTGTGTTTTCTTTTCTTTGTTCTGTTTCTGCAGTGTGTAGTCAGTTCTGGAGGTCTCCCTACCTGGAGCCCTGGAGCGGTTCAGTTGACTGCAAGATGGAGTTCCCTACAGTTGTTTCCTTTTAATTGCACTTGGCTTCCTTTTTGTTTTAGGGCCCTTTGAATTGGAGGAAGGACAGAGGAATTGAAATTCTATAGAAAAATCACTGCTCATACCTTTGGTTCATAGGAATGAGCAAAGGAATTCATGCCCCTTTGATTCGAGGGAAAACATAGAAAATTTAACATCCGCTCTAAACTCAAGTTTTTTTAGCTCACTGTCAGTGTGAAAGATAAGGTATATCTCATATACATGGTTTTGTGGTATAAAAAATGCTATATACCTAATAATATACGATAAGATATTCTTAAAGGAAATACAACGGATAAAAAAGAAAATTATCTTCACGGAATAAAATATGTTCTGGGCCAGGAAAAAGAATTGGAGTCATACATAGATACGACAAGGACTACTTTGATCGTATCCATACTTAGTATTTCTAGTTTTATTTGGACAAGAGGACATTCGAGGGAATAAATACAAGACCTCTAGGAGGAGACGAGACAAGACTACTTGGATCGTATCCATACTTAATATTCCTAGGTTTACTTGGACAAGAGGACATTCGAGGGTATAAATACAAGACCTTTAAGAGGAGACGAGACATACCAAGATAGATCTAGACAAACCCAATACGGAGCCAAACCGACATGAGAGATCTAGAGATACCTCCAATCTCGCCGAGTTCATATTTGAAAAAGAAGACTACGCTAGCCATCGACTACGTGTTCAAGCTTGCCGCCAAGTCGACGTCGACTAGATTAGATCATCCTAAATATTGTACTCGTGTGATACTGATATATAAAAACAACATCGGCTTTGACCAATAGAAGTAGGGCTATTACCTGTCAGTTAAGAGACTCGAACATGTATAAAAATCAATATCTCAAGTCTTTTTTATCTTAATCTCACGTATACCTTGGTTTCAACAATTCTCATACTCTAAAAATTCCGTTTGCGGATATAGTCCGTCGACACTCACATAGGATCGAGGCAAATCTAGCAGCTCTTGACCACTTGTCTATTCAATTAGTATAGGCTAGATGTATATAAGTAGATAACTAACCCATGTACTCTAATAATTCAAACATATACCTGTGTTTTTTACAGTCTAATCAAATACTAGTTTTTATAAAATTCATGTGTTTTTCTGTTTTGTATATGTATTTCTATCCTATTATTTTGTTTTTACTATTTCTCCGTTTTTCAATCCTGCATTCAAAGATGCCCTTAGTTGTAAAGTTCTCTGTTTTGGCTTTCTACCAAAAGATGGGTAAAGAAAAGTTACCTGTTCTCTTAAAAGCCGTATTGTTCGGTCGTGGGCTGTGCTGAACAAGAAAACTGAAAAAGAAAACACAAAAAACCTACACCAATTTGTAAATACTACCGTATGCAAATATACATCTTGATGGCCAAATATACAATTTGGTCGGCAAGAAACAACTGTTAGAGCATCTTCAACAGCTTCTCCATCCTACTCTCAAGTTAAAATTTAGCAACTTTAAAAAAAACATACTCCAACAGTCTCTCTCCATCCCACTCTTCAAGCCATCCGAATGATCATTTTTTTCCTCATCGGGCAAACTTGTCTAGCCTACTTCGCTTGTCATTCGTGGGTCTCACCACCTCTTGTTCATTTTTCCTCCATTCGGGAGCAACATACGGATGCGAACTCGTCATCCTGTATAACAATTCACGCGATTAATTAATTAATTAGCGTCGATTAATAATTAATTAATTACTTTAATTAGTTTTATTTATAATTAATTAACAACAAATCATGATGATTAATTGTATCGTCAGCGTTATTTCGATCAGTCCGCTTAGCCAACCAACAAACTCGCATATTTTTAGCAAATAGAAAAAACATTTGTATTGATTGGTTGAAGACCCAAGTAGATTCAATCTTGATTTATATTTCGTCGACCAATCCTTCATAAATCACATTGTTAAAAAAACTTTTAATTTTGTTTCTTTTTTAATCCCTAATAAAAATAGCTTCTCTGTATTTGTATATTGACTTCTAAATTCCTATATGGACTACAGGCTCTTCATTCAATATTTTTATTTTTATAATTTCGAATTTTTATTATTTCTAATTATATTTCTATATGTACTCTAAACTCGTTTTTTAATATTTTTTAAAATTTCGAATTTTAGTTTTTTAAAATTATATTTCTATATGGCCTCTAACCTTTTCTTGTAAATAAAAAAACTGTTAGAGTAAAAAATAAATTTAACTTGCCAAATCGGTTAGAGAGTTGGCTATTTGGATGTTTGGACTTTGGAGTTGCTCTAACTACAAGTCATACAGCATCGGTAAACTGCAGGGAAAGAGAGGCTAGAATGGGAATTTAATCATCGGGTCGCAAAGTGGCATTGTCTTCCTCCTCGAGAGATGTACTACTACTCATGTGAAATCGATCAGAACAAACACAAAACTTGAAGCATCCATCCATGGCAGGGGGGCACACTGTCTGTCACTCATCCTTCCTGGCTGGTGGCTCGCAGCTCCTCCTCTCGGCGAGTATCGACTTGGTCTTCTCCAGCACACCGAAGAATATGGACCCGCCGATGCCGATCCACAGCACCCGCGGCTCGATCCCCTGCCAACCCCAGACACCAAGATCAATCACAACCCCAGTGCACCCACCACCATCAGCAGATAAAAGGAAAATTTTGCTACCTTCAAGAATGCCCCAGGTCCTTCCTCCCTCAGGATTGTCTGGGCGCAGCTTACAATTCCGGAGTACTGGTTTGCTGATCCCTGCAATTGCCAATCCAAAGAAATATTTGGGGTCAGCGATACAAACAGGTTGAAAGGAATAATGTATTACTCTCTGGATGGATTTTGATACAAAAGGATCCACCTGAACCATCAACCGCGTCTTCATCACATCGAGTGGTGTTGTTATAGCCCCAGTAATGGCACCTAGCAGAACAAAAAATGTTGGGTTATAGAAGCAGGTTAACAAAAGAAGGGCAACATAAGAACAGAAAATTTGTCCAACAAGGATTAGAAAGTGAGGAAGAAACAGGATTTAGTCGTACCAGCAAAAGCACCAATAAGTGCATTCTCTGGATCATTCAGCTCCCTCTTGGCCTGAACAGACAAGTGAAAAGTTGACAGTAAATCCATAAATTTCTTGAAATTACAGTTACAGTTCATGGTGGAGTCAGAAAACATCACAAGGATTATCAATTATTAGTAGTATCTCACTTTGGGCAGCTAATCAAGTTATAGTATTTGATGCAAATAGCACAAAAATGATTGGCAAAGCAGCATGATGCTGATGCCCACAATTAGTACTTAACAAGATACAAGAGTCGTCCATAGACAACATGTATGAAGGTGTGAATCCTCCATCCTACATTTAGATTGAAGTCGTCTGAGGCCTAGTAAGGATTACTAACCGGAAGTAAAATATGGTTCTATCAAGACACAAAGGCTAAGATGGGTACCACAATTTTGTAACCAATTCGAAGTTGCTCATATATACAGAATTGAATGGCATCAAAAGGCAGATCTCGAAGTAAAAATGATCCATATCCCTACAACCAAAAAGAAACAGAATGACAAAGGAAGGCAATGAGTTTTAGTGTATAGCAATGCAAATTCACATTGTAACAACGATTCAATTGTAAAGACATATTAAACAGACTCAAATAATTATTTTTTCCTGGAATATGCAGGGATAACAAAAATTAGAGTTGAATCAGCTAAATATAGGTTCCACCATATATGAGGTCAGAAGATACATACAGCGTAAAGACCTCTGAATCCTTCTTTACCAACAATGAGACGGACAGCATCAGGTGCAGACCTGAATTGACCTGTTTGCATTCTTTGTTTGACAACCTGAAAGGAATGCAATCAATTTTCAATGTAAAACAACATTAAATTCATCAAGCAAAATGCGCAAGAGTTCAGAATACAAAAACTGACCTCTGTGGGGACGCGAATGAGAGAAGCCGCAAGTCCTCCAATAGCCCCGGCAGTCTGTAGCATTCTCATTTAGAAAAGGCAGTGATAGAAAGCAACATGCTCTGAAGATTAAGCATTAAAAAAACATCAAATAGCATGGTTGATGCTTTAATGCTGTAACTAACGAAATAGGAGGTCTAGAGACGTAACAAATTATACAAAATAAACAGCAGGATGTACAGCCTGATCAACATGCTACATGCAATCAATAGTGCAAAAACATGTTAAATGCATGTTAACTTACAAAATGGGCAACAGCACTCAAATTTTCAGGAAAAGTCTCCAGTAGTTTTCTTTTTGTCGGTTCATATATTCCCACAAATACAGCAGAAGCCCTACAAGCAAATAGAGAAGAAACAATATGATGGGAAAGAGAATGCAAAGATTCCCATTTTATGGAGCCTGCAAAAGTGAAGCTAAGGATTCTTACCTGAGAACAGGGGTCCAGCCAAAGATAAATAACAGTACTTAATTTAACAATATCATTTTGGAAGGAAAGTAAAAGCAATCATAGCATCAGACAGACCCAGAATTATATACAGTATCTTGTCTATGTTAATAGGTTGTAACATAAACAATGCAATATGATGAACATATTTACTGATAATAACATGTTATATATCACGATGCCAGCAGGAAAAGAAAAGAAACCGAATGCTCTGTATTTTGTACTTACGGGAGAACACCAGCAAGATTTCCAGCTAATCCAGAATACAATCCTTTCCATTGAATTTGACTTCCTCCCCGAGCAGCCTACGGAATATCACAATCTTCAGACAACATTCAAATTTAATAGCAAGCATACTAGATTCACACAAGAAACTGGAAGCACAACATAGTAAATTATAATTGAGACAGGCATTTGCTAGAGATATATTAGGATTTGGGGTTGCTTCAGGACCACATCCACATGAAACCCAAGATTTATGCATAAACACAACGAATGCTCTTTGTTGATCCACCCTCCTCACATTTTTCCATCGAGCACAAGTTCTGAATCAATCCTAGCTGTATAAGCATTTTTTGAATACCAAAATACTACAAGTGCTTCCTTAAACTCTCTATTGTTACCTGGCATAGGATAGAACCTAGAGGACAATAGGGTACTTAGAACCATGCTAAAACATGACATGACACACATGATTCATGTAATTACTATTTACTACTCGCTTGAATCTGAGTCCTTATTGGACCAATTGAAGAAAAAAGAAGAAAAAGTTGTCATTGTCAGACATTTGCTTCCATTATCTGGTTACTCCAGGTAATTTCAGTATAAATAAGAGCTCTTCTTGGGAATGAACTCTAGGGTTAGCATGCCATTAGAAGCAAGCAAGATCAAAACCACAAACTCAGAACATGTCCACCTTCAATGCAAATTAACTAAGAATGAACTACATTCTATAAATAGCATCGTCACGAGTAAATGCTTTATATATGATGATCAAAGTGGATACTGCAATACAGCATAATGCGAAAATTGGATCACCTGAAGCCTGGTTTTTATCGTATCAATCGGGTACAGAGCTGTTTCCACCACGACACCGGCGGTGCCACCAGCTATGACGCCCTCTGTGAAAGACACGGGGAAATAATCGATTCGCATTGCATCGCAGGTCCAATGAAACGGAATAATCTTACACAAAATTGAGAGAGAGAACAAGAACAAGAACAAGAAGAAGGTGGCTATCAATCTAATAACCCGTTCTCTACCATCCATGAGGCAAACAGAAAGGCGAGGGAGGAGTTGACACACCACACAGAATCTGAAGGAAGTTGAAGGGCTTCTCTTCAGCACCCCCGGCCATGGCTCCTGCTGCAAGAACTGCAGCCAAGAACACCACGCAACATTAGGCAGGGACAAGCAAGAACCCCAAAAAAAAGAAAAAAACATTGGTGGAGCGGCGACCGCCGGAGAAATCCCGGTGAAGCGGACGGAGAGAGCTCGTTGGCAAGTTCGCACCTGCGGCTGTGGAGATGAGCCGCCTCGCCTCGCCTCGCCGCACCGCGCCGCGCGTCGCTTCGCCGCCGGAGGAGAAGGTGCAGTGGGGTGGAGTGGATTAGGGGAGGTAGGAGATAATGGGCCAAGTTTGGCTCGATTCGGTCAAGCTAGTTGAGAACATGTCTGGGGCCAGGGCCCACCTGTCAGTCAGACCCCGGGCCGAGGAGAGAATAGCTCGCCGCCGCGGCCGACCGCCGCCGTCGCGGCGAGCTCGATCCGTAGGCCGGAGCCCATCCCTGCGGAGCTCGATCCGGAGCCTGCCGTCCCCGAGCTGCTTGTGGCGCACGCGTAAGCGGGAGCCCGCCATCGGCGGATGCCCAATCTTCCGTAAACAGATATAACTATCGATGTGGAGAAAACTACGCATGATCCAACTTGTGATTAACACGATTCGAACAACTTGTGATTAACACGATTCGAAACCTGCAATCATAGCATCACATTTTCTCAAGTTATGAACCATGCCAAAACATAATTGATCTGGTCGAAAAGATTAATCCATGTTAGGCTCTATGGCAATATACTCATGTTCGGCTTCCTTTCCTAAAACCTTTCGATTCTGTTGCTATAAATCGGTTAAGCGTGGTAAGCGTGATATGAAAGGGTGATGTCTATTTATACAACTATTATATATTAACATAATTATTGCATTGTGTTGTATCATTCAACTGTGATTTAGAGCCTGGTGGGATCAGTGGCCTGGGAGCCTCGTAGGCCGGGGGGCGCTAGCGGACCAGCCAATGCTTAGGTCGGTCAGGAAGAAGCCGAGGTCAGCCCATTGTGCTTCATGTTTTCATAATATCTCAGTATGTCGACATCTTCACCAAGGGGTGTGGAGATTATGGCAATCGGATATCCACATGGTAAGCTTATCCGATTGAAGATAGGGATAGGTTACGCCTTCTAATTATGTAAACCGGCTATAACTTGGGTGTTACGTTGCCAATTAGATAAGGCAACGTCTCATAGTCACGGTTTGGTAAGATTGAGGAAACCAACTTAAAGTAAGGTAGGGTTTCCGACTTATAAGCCCGCCTCCCAAGACTATATAAAGGGGATAAGGGGCGTTCCTTGAGGGATATGAGATTTCATATACAAGACAAGATCAATAGATCTTGAGATCAATAAACACTCGACGGATCGAATCTCCGAAACAGGAGTAGGGTATTACCTCACGAGAGGGCCAGAACCTGTCTAAACCTTGTTTTCCACTTAACCCATCGAGCTTGGTGATCTTGACTGCACCCCCGAATTTCTATTCCGAAACCAAGTTTCGACAGTTGGCGCGCCAGGTAGGGGCCCGCGCGTCAAGTTTTCTTCTTCAATCTCGCCGACAAGCGCGATGGGATCTTCGTCAGGCATCAACGATTTCGCCGCCAAAGGATTCAACAAGCTCTCCTTCCCCGACTCGGATTCGGACCAGTCGGGAGGGGGAATCCACTCGGCGCCGTTCAGGTTACCGAACAACGCCAAGATCTACAACGAAGTTCTGACTTCCGAGTTGGGTTCCGCCCACTTGGAAGGAGGAATCCACTCGACGCCATTCGGATTGCCGAACAACACCGAGATCTACGACACGCTTCGACTTCCAAGATGGAGTCCATCCACTCGGAAGGAAGAATTCACTCGGCGTCGTTCGGACTACCGAACGCCGCTGAGATCTACAGCCATCTTCTGTCCTCCCCTTCGGAATCGACCCACTCGGGAGGAGAAACTCTCTCGGCACCGTTTGGGTTGCCAAACGCCGCTGAGGTCTACTGCAAACTCCTCTCCTCCGAGTCGAAATCGACCCACTCGGAGGAACCCCCGTCACCAAGCTATGACCCGGACTGGAGCGATCCACATTCAAGCAACCCAGGCTCAAGGGAAGTCGCGGTCATCCTTCAGCCGTTCGGGTCATGTTCATCCACGGAGCTTAATGAGTACCTCAGCTCCTCAGGTTTTGACAATCTCTACGGCATCCCCTCGGACGAGGCCAACGACTCCGACTGCGATAAAGACTACGAGCCGAAGTGCTTCGACGTCCTCATGGCTGAGGTGGCCGAGACCGACTCAGCCATGGCCCGTAGGGTCGCAGAAGAAGAACAAGCCAGGCTCGAACAGGAGCGCAAACTGGCAGAAGATGAGAAGAGGCGCAAGGAGGAAGCTGACAGGAGAAGGCGGGACCTGAGGGCGACCGGAGGATCTGCTCGGGAGGCCATATTTCAGACACGAGTCGACAACACCAACATCTTCCAGACGCCTCAACAGAACGTTGTTGCCGCCCTCACCCTCCTGGACACCGTAATCGAGACGGCGCCCGCCAATGTGACACCATCCTGGATAAGATCAAAACCATCGTCACGGCTACAGCCAACTGCTCTCCCTCCACCTCAGCATGAAGGCCGACTGAGTCCGTGGCAGAAATGCCCGACAGAAGCCGACTTCCGCCACTACGGTCGAAGGATTACAGGAGGCCCGAACAAGATCAGACGGCCACTAGGTCAAGAGACCCCCACCATGAGGCCACGTGGAAGCGTCAAGAGCAATTGGCCGACTCCCGCGAGAAGCGGCATATAAGACCACCCGTCCGCGACCAGGTCCGCCGCAGCAACAACTCCGACTACCGAAGCAGCCTGCCAAGGACCCCACCGAGTGATCTGCGGGAAGTCCTTGACCGGTGCTATCAAGAACAAGATCAGCGCTCCCGTGAAGATCGAAGGGGATTGCCCGACAGCAACGACGATGGAGTACCTGCGTTCACTCGGGACCTGCGCCGAGTGCATTGGCCGAATGGTTTTAAGCCGATAGAAATCGAGAAGTACGACGGAAAGACCGACCCCGAGTCGTGATTGACCGTGTACACTCTCGCCATCCGCGCAGCAGGAGGTGACAACAAGGCCATGGCCAATTACTTACCTATTGCCCTCGCCAACTCAGCCAGGAACTGGCTCACGAGCCTGCCAAGAGGCTCGATCGGCTCGTGGGGTGAACTACGGGATCATTTCATCGCCAACTTCCAGGGCACCTTTGAAAGGCCTGGGACCCACTTCGACCTCTACAATGTCGTCCAGAAGCCAGACGAGCCATTGAAGGACTACATCTGACGCTTCTCGAAAAAGCGCAACAAGATCCCCAACATCACCGATGACATCATCGTCGCCGCCTTCCAGAAGGGAGTCCATGATGAACTGTTGATCGGAAAGTTTGGGCGTAAGCCACTGAAGACAGTGAAGCAAATGTTCGAGACAGCGAACTCCTATGTCAAATCCAGCGATGCGATCAAGGCGGCGCGACAAGACCGGCCTGACAGAAGGGACGACAAGCAGTCGGGAGAAAGTCGGCATCCTAAGAAGGATAATGGCAACAACAACCAGGGCCAGAAGGATCGCAAGCGCCGGCCTGAGGATCTGGTTGCCGTGACGACCAACTCCCAACGCCGTCTCCGAGTCGCGGCCTACGACGCAATCATGAACGCTCAGTGCACGCATCATCCCAACCACAAGCATGCAGCCAAGGACTGCTTTATTTATAAGTAATTCGCCGAGCAATATGCGACACAGCTCAACAAGAAGCCGACTGACGAAGCCGGTCCATCGGGGACCAAGAAGAACAACCCGACTGGAAATACGGAGCCCTTTCAAGACCCCGTAGGCGAGCTGAATCACATCTTCAGGGGACCGCAAGCTTATGAGTCCAAGAGAAAGCAAAAGCTAACCGACCGTGAGGTCAACGCGGCACAACCCGAGGTCCCACAATATCTACAGTGGTCGGAGGTGGCCATCACGTTCGACCGCTCGGATCATCCTGCCCGAGTGGTTCACCCGAGACGGTATCCCCTGGTACTAGACCCGGTGGTCCGCAACATCAAGCTGAAGCGCGTCCTCATCGATGGGGGCAGCGCTCTCAATATCCTGTTCACCAAGACCCTGGACGAGATGTAGATCCCGAGAACCGAGTTGAAGGCAAGCTCAGCCCCCTTCCACAGAGTTATCCCGGGACTATCATCCACGCCACTTAGGCACATCGCCCTTCCAATCACCTTCGGAGTTCGGGAGAACTTCCGGACGGAGAACATCACGAGGTGGCCGACTTCGAGACGGCCTACCACGCAATCATCGAAAGGCCTGCACTCGCCAAGTTCATGGCGATACCTCATTATACCTACCTCTGCATGAAGATGCCTCGCCCCAACAGCGTCATCACCCTACGCAGCGACGTCAAACAAGCCTTCACCCGCGACAAGGAAAGCTGCGACATGGCCCAATCTCGTCAGAGATCGCGTGGCCAGGAAGAAATCCGATTGGCTGCATCAACTTCTGGGGAGGGTGAAATCCCCGTGAAGAAGATAGGCAAGTCAGGACAAGGAGACGCCAAAACAAAGAAAATCTCCCTTGATCCATCGGATCCTTCCAAAACCGCTGTAATCGGCGCTGAGCTAAATCCTAAATAGGAAAGTGCGCTCGTCACCTTCCTCCAAAATAATAAAGATGTTTTTGCTTGAAAACCATCTGATATGCCTGGAATTCCTAGGGAGGTGATTGAGCACACTTTGCACGTCAAAGATGACGCGAAGCCTATCAAACAACGATTACGCCATTTTGCCCAGGATCGAAAAGATGCCATCAAGGAAGAACTCACAAAACTCTTAGCCGCCGGTTTTATCAAAGAAGTTCTACACCCCGACTGGCTGGCTAACCCGGTCCTGGTCCGGAAGAAGACGGGGCAATGGCGCATGTGCGTTGACTACACCGACCTCAACAAAGCCTGCCCCAAAGATCAATTCGGACTGCCTCGCATCGACCAAGTCGTGGACTCAACAGCCGGCTGCCAGCTCTTCAGCTTTCTGGATTGTTACTCAGGCTACCACCAAATCAGCTTGAAGGAATCCGACTGCCTGAAAACATCGTTCATCACGCCGTTTGGAGCTTACTGCTACATCATGATGCCTTTCGGCCTGAAGAACGCCGGAGCCACATACCAACGCATGATTCAAAGATGCTTTAAAACGCAGATCGGAAAAAACGTGGAAGCTTACATCGACGATGTTGTCATCAAGACCAACAGAAGGAAGACCTGATTGTCGACTTAGAAGAAACCTTCGGAAACATTCGGGCCTTCAGAATGAAGTTGAACCCGGAGAAGTGCACGTTCGGCGTGCCATCAGGCAAACTGCTCGGCTTCATGGTGTCACATCGCGGCGTTGAAGCTAACCCAAAGAAGATCAACGCCATCTTAAATATGAAGCCCCCGAGTAACCAGAAAGATGTCCAGAAGCTTGCTGGCTGCATGGCGGCGCTAAGCCGATTCATCTCCCGACTTGGCGAACCTGGCATGCCTTTCTTCAGGTTACTGAAGAAAACCGACGACTTCCAGTGGACCACGGAAGCCCACAAGGCCTTTGAAGATTTTAAAGAATTTCTCACGACGCCGCCCGTCCTAGCCTCACCCCAGCCTCAGAAACCTCTGCTACTATATGTCTCAGCAACCCACCAAGTGGTCAGCACGGTTCTCGTCGTTGAGCGTGAAGAAGATGGACGATCCCAGAAGATTCAAAGGCCAATCTACTTCGTTAGCGAAGTGCTGGCAGGAGCCAAAATTCGCTACCCTCAGGTACAAAAATTGTTATATGGTGTTCTGATAACCGCGATAAAATTGGCACACTACTTTCAGGGTCACTCAGTCACCGTCGTCACTTCCTTTCCACTCGGCGATGTCATCCACAACCGGGAGGCGACTGGGCGCATCGCAAAGTGAGCCCTGGAACTGATGCCGCTAGACTTAACTTTCAAAGCGAGGACGTCTGTAAAGTCACAAGCCCTTGCGGATTTCCTGGCCGAGTGGACCGAACAACAAGAAGATGTATCTCAAGAAGACCTACAATACTGGACCATGCACTTTGACGGATCCAAGAGGATCACTGGCTTAGGAGCAGGAGTTGTGCTGATCTCCCCGACTGGGAAAAGGCTAAGATATGTTCTTCACCTCCACTTCTCCGCCTCACACAACATCGCCGAGTACGAAGCCCTGCTGCACGGACTGCGACTTGCTGTTTCACTCGGGATACGACGGTTGGTCGTAAAAGGAGATTCCTAGCTGGTTGTCAACCAAGTGATGAAAGACTGGTCCTGTTTAAACGACACCATGGAGGCCTACCGGCAAGAAGTTCACAAACTTGAAGACAGGTTTGATGGACTGGAGCTATCCCATGTCTTGAGACATAACAACGAGGCAGCTGACGAGTTAGCGCAGTTTGGGTCCAAGCGAGAAGCCGCTCCAATAGACGTTTTCGTAGAGCACCTCTATGAGCTGACTGTTGCAGCAAAACCAACTCCCAACGAGCAAGCTGCAAACTAAGTCACCATGATCGACGCCGACTGGAGGACACCGCTCATCAAATTTTTAACTCAGCAAGAGCTGTCGAAAGACCGGGATGAGACGGAGCGCGTCCGACGTCGTTGTCAAGCTTATGTCATGGTAGATTCTGATTTATACAAGAGGAGCCCTTCTGGAGTCCTAATGAGATGCATCATGCCTGAGGAAGGACGGCAACTACTCCAAGATATCCACTCGGGTATATGCGGAAGTCACGCGGCAGCACGCACCTTGGTGGGAAAAGCTTATCGACAAGGCTTTTTCTGGCTTACAGTGGTTTCCGACGCCGACAAAGTCGTCCGAACATGTGAAGGTTGCCAGTTCTTCGCTCGGCAGAGCCATGTCCCTGCCCAAGAGTTACAAACGATTCCATTATCCTGGCCGTTCGCGGTATGGGGCTTGGATATGGTCGGTCCTTTCAAGAAGGCCCCAGGAGGATTCACGCATCTGTTCGTCGCAATTGACAAGTTCTCCAAGTGGATCGAGGCTAAGTCGGTCGCTACAATCACCACTGAAAAGGCACGAGATTTCATCCTCAACATTGTACACTGGTTTGGCGTCCCAAACAGAATCATAACCGACAATGAGACTCAATTCACTGGAGGCATTTTCAAGGAATTCTATGAAGATTTAGGCATAAAAATCTGCTATGCATCGGTCGTGCACCCCAAAAGCAATGGACAGGTTGAGCGTGCCAACGGCATGGTTCTTCAAGGCATCAAGACCCGAGTGTTTGATCTGCTAAATCCTTATGTCGGCAAATGGGTTCAAGAGCTGCCCTCGGTTCTATGGTCATTACGAACTACGCCCAGTCGGGCCACCGGCCAAACTCCTTTCTTCTTGGTTTACGGGGCAGAAGCCATGTTGCCGAATGAAATGGAGTATGAATCTCTTCGAGTCCGGAGTTTCAACGATGAGCGCTATGATCAGGACCGAGTGGACGATCTAACCCGACTGAAAGAAGCCCGAGAGGCAGTTTTGATCTAGTCGGCAAGATATCTTCAAGGACTCAGGCGATACCACAGTCGCAATGTTCGGGCGCGAGCTTTCATTGTCGGCGATTTGGTTCTATGCAAGATTCAGATCACCAAGGACCGTCACAAATTATCTCCACTATGGGAAGGACCATACATAATCGCTGAGGTGACTTGGCCAGGAGCATATCGACTAAAGTGTGAAGACGGATCCATGGTGGAAAACTCTTGGAACATCGAACATCTTCGACGATACTATGCTTAAACCGCCTTAAGTTTTATGTTATTCTCGACTGCCAACCTCAAGCAAGATGACTTCTTGAGTTGACAGTCGGGGGCTGCACATATGTCAATAAAGCATGGTTTTCGTCGACAGCTTGTTTATATTTGGTTTATCATTGTTTAGTGTTTTGATTCGAGTTCAATAGATAAGGACTGAGAATTTTTTGATGACCTAATCAAGCTTAGGCTTGGTGACAGTCGGACAAAAATTACTTAAGAAATTTTCTATGAAGACTTGGGTTAAGGCATTAACATAAATAAGCTAGACATCAAAAAGTTCACATCAGGGGTTACAAGCAACATTCACAAAGCAATCAAGATTGAAAATTGTTCACTACATCGGCGGCTACTTTCTTGGCCGACTCCTACGCTTCGCTAATCAATTCCAAGGCCTGCTCGTCTAAAGTGCCATCAGCAAAACCCTCCCCGACTGAATCAATATCTATCCGGGGATAGAGTGACTTGGTCTGCGCAAGGGCGAAGCCCGCTCCCATGATGGTCGCCTCGAGATGTTGGCCGGTGCGATCTGGGGCCCGCCTAAGCTTGTCGAAGACCTCGATGGCGTCCAAATGGAAATGGTCCCGAGCCCATGATGGAACAATGCGACAAGAGAATCGGTGTCGCCGCGTTAGCAACATCGTCCCTTACGCTTTCGGCCCTTCGAACCCTTTAGAAAGACATCATACTGGGCTCGGGTTTTGACCTTATAAGTCGTCAAAGACATACGTTCACACAAACATTCAAAGATGAAGCAAAATAAAGAACACTGTTTTGAAAGAGCTCACCTTCAAACTCAGACTCTAGCTCGGCTTTGCCGACGTTGGCTTCATCCAGCTGGGTCTGGAGCGAGTGGACTTCCAACGAGTTCTCTGCAACAAGAAAAGTTGTCAACGACCAAGATCAATACAGACTGCAAATAAAGGCACAAAAAGACTAAGGAGATCAAACTTACTCCCGACTGAACCCCGGAGGTCAAGATTCTCCTCCCGGAGTGCGGCTATCTCTCTCCTCGGAGCCGCTTCTCTCGATGCAGCTTCTTCTCGAGTGGCCTTTAGCTCCTGCTGGATGTTCTCCAGGGAGTTCAAGTGTGGGACCAGCTTCTCGAGTGCATCGGATTTGGCCATCGACCGGAAATACACCCTCTACACACGAGTTCTGAAGATTGGCCGACTGAAAAGTAATCACAAAGCTACAACAGAAAAGGAGCAAAACTTACGTTTAGCAGCCGAGTAGCTTCGTTCAGGCTGTCTACAAGCATATCCCTTTCTTTATCCTCCTTTTGCTTGTTCAGGATGATGCCCTGTTTCTGGTCCTCAGAATCGCGCCACTCAATCTTGATTGGAGGGACCCAGGTTTTAGAGGACTGCAACCTAGGGATTTCCTCCACCTTGGCTGATCGATTCAGAAAGAGTGAATGAAGACACAGAAAAAGTAGACTGGAGGTTAAAAAGCGAAAGATTGCTTCAAGGCTTACCAGCTTCGGTGGCCGAATCCTTAACTGGAACTTCTCGGCTGTTTTTCTCTTCTTGATTCTTACCCGACTGGTCCTCAGTCGAGGCCCTTCGAGTGGCGGCCGGGGTGTCTTCTGCGGCTGATTGGTTTCCAGTCGGGGCATCCCGGCTGGCGGTCGGGGGCTTTTCCCTTGGGATGTCCTCACTGGGTGGAGTGGGCCTCTCACTCGGAGCGCTCTCACTCGGGAGAGGGCTCCAGGGTTTTGGTTCTGCAGGCTTTGACGCCTCAGCTGCTGCAGATGGCATAGGGCCCTCACTCTGCCCAGTGGGGTCTATATTCTGAGGCCTCCTGCAAAGAGAAAAGACAAGAGCAATCGAGATGAAGGCAGAGAGGTTTTCAATAAGAGCACAATTTCAGTTATAAGACATACCTGGTTGATCGGCGAATCTTGGGCGCAGTTTTTGGTGACGGCCTTGGGGGGTCGCTTCGGCTTGAGGGGCTGGCGCATCGTCGTCCGAGTCATCAATGACCAGCCTCCTTTTACTCGTCCGCTTGCTGATGTCCTCACTCGGGGCAGCCCTCTTGCCGATTGGATCGCTCTGGATCTTCATGTCACCGGCTGGTTTTTTAGCAGGCCGGGCCGGCACGTCATCATGATGTATTTTGTACGGCTTTGAGATAATGGAGGTGTTTTCCTGCAAGAGAGATTCTTTGAACACTAAGAAGTGCGACATTAAAATTGAAAGGCGATAAAGAAGTTGAGTCAACTTACCGGAGGAGGAGGACGATATAAGCTGTAGGGGAGGATCGGCAGCATGAGGCTGCGCTCGACTGTGATCCCAGACAAAAATATTTTGTACATGCGGGTCTTCAAGGTCTCGAAGCTGAGGGAGTTGCGGTCCTCCCGATTGGGGTCCCTCTCGCCCTCGTATTCGAACGCGGGCTTGGACCTCTCCTTGATCGGCGCCAGTCGGTTCCTGATGAAATGCCGAGTGATTTGTTCACCCCGAAGGCCCTTCTTCTTTATCTCCAAAATGTTTGCCAAAAGCTTGTTGGCTTCATCCCAATCTTGGGCCACTGGCATGGTGCTCCAGTTGGATCTAGGCACAGGAGGAAGGCCAACGAAGTTGGCAGACTGGGTTCGAGGTTTGCAATGCAGAACCAGTTTACGTGCCAACCCTTGTTAGAGGATTTCAAGGGAAGAGAGAAATAGTCTCGGCGGAGGGATCCGCGGAGCTGGAAGCCGGTCCCACCAACAACGCAGGGCTCATCCTTGTTCGGATGCGGCTTGAGATAGAACATGCGCCAAAAGAGTTGGAAGTAGGGAAGGATGCCGAGGAAAGCCTCGCAAACATGAACGAAGAGAGCAATATGGAGCATGGAGTTGGGGTTCAAGTGGTAGAGTTGAAGGCCGTAATAATCAAGAAGACCCCTAAAAAACTCAGAGGTAGGGAGGCTGAAGCCACAGTAAAAGAAGGAAGTAAAGACGACGAGCTCACCGGTGTTCGGAGTGGGGAACTCCTCACCGGCCGCCGGCCGCCAGCTGATGATCTCCTTAGGAGGGAGAACTCTGTTCTTCACCATCTCCTTGAGAGTCGACTCCTTGACATCCGAGGTCTCCCATTGCTCGAAAGGGATCTCTTTCTCTCCCGTCATGGATGTGGTTTTGGGGGAAATGGATCTAGCTCGGAAGATGGGGATTTGAGATGGGGATCTTTGGAGATGGATGCGGAGGCTAGCTTGTGGGGAAGCGCGAGCTCCTGAATTGATGGATTTGGGTGAGCGCGCGAGCCTAGGGTTTTTCGCAAGCAAGCTGGTGAACAGTGTTGTGAAAGGGGATATTTTTTGGGAAGACGAAGTGGCGGGGATGACCTCGAGGCTTTGTAGAAGATTTGAGGGTTTCGCTGAGTCATCTTGCAATCGGGCCGAGCCCATGAGAGACTTGTGGCCCAGCTAAGGTGTGGCCTGACGCGTGTCCTTAGGGACTTAAGTGGATGGACTTAAGCAGATTTGCCTTGGCAATATGCTCGTGTCTAATTGCCTAGTACCTTTAAAAATCCTTTCATACCGCGGTTTGCACAACTTCATGAGAGGTTGGCATGATGCAATTTGAAAGGTGACAAACAGTTAAGCTTTTCATGGCTGCCTTGATGACAGGAACTGTTTGGTTTTTAAGCATTTGATTAATGATTATATCGATGCTATTTTTTCACTTTGGTGAAGATCTTTTTAGATTGAGACCAATATTATGGCAGGAGTTATTTAATATTTTGGTCGTATTTTTCAGACGACTGAAGATTTGTTTACCCATGAGGGTTGATTAAAATGATTGTTCCGAAATGACTCGGGCAGATCCACTCGGATAAACATGAGCTTACCGAGTGCTTTCCACCCATGAGGGTTGATTGAGTTATTTGTTCTGAGATGACTCGAGCAAATTCACTCGGATAAGCGTGAGCTTGCCGAGTGATGAGATTTTTTATATTTGCTTTAGCTTAAGCTAAGCATTTATATGAGAATGATTTTTATAGTTCTTAACTATATGCTTAGTCTGTTTTTGACTAACCACATAGTTGGGGGCTACAGTGCATCAGGAGATGCACCTAGATATTTATTTTTTGAGAGTTTTTTGGGATATTTTGCAGTCCTTCACAGTCTTTGGAGCCACTCGGGAGATTCAGGCAGGGATGATGAAACCACTCGGCGCCAGAAGCACTCAGCTAAAGAGTTGTTTGGCTGTATGTTATCTTGGTTTGAGGCAAAGTTATTTCGTCGACTGCGAAGGACTCGGGGGCTACTGTGGAGATTATGGCAATCGGATATCCACATGGCAAGCTTATCCGATTGGAGATAGGGATATGTTACGCCTTCTAATTATGTAAACCAGCTATAACTTGGGTGTTACGTTGCCATTAGATAAGACAACGTCTCATAGTTACGGTTTGGTAAAATTGAGGAAACCGACTTAGAGTAAGATAGGGTTTCCGACTTGTAAGCCCGCCTCCCAAGACTATATAAGGGGGGTAAGGGGCGTCCCTTGAGGGATATGAGATTTCATATACAAGATAAGAGCAATAGATCTTGAGATCAATAAATACTCAGCGGATCGAATCCCCGAAACAGGAGTAGGGTATTACCTCACGAGAGGGCCTGAACCTGTCTAAACCTTGTTTTCCACTTAACCCATCGAGCTTGGCGATCTTGACTGCACCCCCAAATTTTTATTGCCGAAACCAAGTTTCGACAAGGGGCTTCCTACACCGGTCCTCACCAAGTTTCGCTCTAGTCATACAGTTCGCTAAGGGACGCTACAACTGCGGGGGTGTTAGACTATATGGCAATATACCCGTGATTGGCTCCCTTTCCTAAAACCTCCCGATCATGTTTCTATAAATCGGTTGAGCGTGATATGGAAGGTTTATGCCTATTTATACGGCTATTGTATATCAACAAGATTATTGCATTGTGTTGTATCATTCAACAATCCCTACGTTTGAATCGAAAACATAAGAAAGGTTGCAACACAAATACATATAATTGATTAAGAACTCAAAGTTGGGGTTTCACGAACCGATAAACGACGAAACTGCAATGACATAAATAATCTAAGCAAAATTAAACTCTAACTTGATGGCGGCTAATGAATATATAGGTTCTAGGGTAGACAAGGAACCTTGGACGCATCCCTATTGGCTCCAACATGATACACGGCCCAACGGCCAAAAAAACGATGACACAGCGTCCAGACAAATTTTGGACGCCACTTGTTTCAACGATTTCTGTTGATTGAGAAGAAATTTTGACATGAGACTAGACCCATTAGAAAGATGGTCTCGTTAGCTTTCCATATATAGGTAGAATGTCTTAAACGGAGTCCGAATGAGATATTGCGACGTTTTTAGCGTATACTGCTCCTAGAGCCCAAGGTAGACTCAAACTTGATATGAGTTGAGCCTTCATCTTGACTTGAACGTCCATGATGACCTTATCCATCTCCTAACCTTTGTCTTTCTGGTCTTCTCCATAGTTCCTAATCATAATTAAATCATAAGGTATCAATCTATCCTCAAAATCACATGAAGAAGTACTTAGGAACGAGCTCACATGTAAATGCAATTGTCGAACGTGAGCTCTAATGATTGTACCTTGCATGACAACTTAAGAAGTATTGTGCGTATCCAATAGAGTGATGTCCTCATCATCAGTGGCAGCAACACTCGGCGTCATCGCCTCCTCGTCAATGTCTCCGAGCCCGACTGCGACGCTTCCTTCCCTTTGTCCTTGCGCATTTAGGTATTAAAGGTCAGGCCTATCGCGGAGTAGTTGTACCTAATTTATGGGACAAAGAAAAAAATCATGTACATATTTTGATTCGCTGTGATTTATCTATACTACTTAAAAAATAAAAAGTAGTACGTCTGCTCCTCCCCACGAAGTGTGCAACCATTGCCCCTTCAAGAAAACTAGAAAAAACAAACGATTGGTTAGAAAAAACCAATTGGATCTACAACCCTAACCCATCCCCGTGAAATCGTCTAAAGTGGGGTTTGAATTGGCATTCCTACAAATTATAACGACTTTGAAGCATATTAATAAGCAATCGGACCTTTTGGTTTAAGTTAGAGTTTCCGGTATGAGATTGGAGTTTCTGATATCAACCCGAATGCTTGATATAGCTAAGAGAGTTAAACACTAAATGTAAACTTGTAGCTCAAACATACAAACAATATTTATATGAATCAAAAGGTGACAACCAATATATATAAGCAAGATATATGGTTACCAAGTAGATCAACTAAGCATGCAAATAAATCAGACAAGGAAAACTCAAGCACAATATGAATAAGGCTAGAGCGAGAAAACCAAGAGAACAAACACGTGATTTGTTTACCAAAGTTTGGATCCACCGATCCTATTTTCTGTTGAAGGGCCACAATGGCCGAGTCTCTTTCAACCATTTTCCTAATGAGGTTGCACAAATATATTCCTCGATTTCTCTCTTGATTTTTTCCTTTGTGGAGACGAATTCGAAGCCTTCACAAACTTTCTATGGCACACCACAACCTTGCGACGCCTAGACGTCTAGGAGACCTTGATCTCCAAATGTAACAAATGCACACAAAAGCTTGCTTGGAAATGAACCTTAGTGATCAAAAATCAAGATTTTCTCTCAACACTAGACACCTAACTCAAATCCACACACCCAAGAGTCGAATCACAAATATTGGAGGTGGATTTGAGAGGGAGAAAGAGAGGTCAAGAGATCAAAACACTTTGCACAAAGCTCAAAACCACAAAGATTGGAATGGAATGGCTAACCCTATGAAGGGTTTGGTTGGGGGTTAAATAGATTGTCTAAAATATGACCGTTGGGAGGGGGATCTTTCAGCATATGTTGGATAGTCTGATTACAAGATCGGATAGTCCAATTTTATCGCCCCTAAAGACAAGGAGAACGAGAGACAGAGAGTGAAGTTTGGAAAATTTCTGACTCCTTGAGACATAAGACAATCCGATTTAACATGGAATAGTTTGATATGTTTAAGTATAAGAACTTTTTATTTCATTTTGATGATCTTGGACTCTATGGAAAGCTTGTTTCGAGGGGTATAAAATCCAGCATAAAACATGGTCCAAAAGCTTCAAGATATGTAGAAAAAATTGCAAAGAAACTTGGTGTAAGTGTTGTGACATGTGAAACAACTCGGAGTTGGAATTTTGGCTTAGGTTTTTAAATCATGCAAAGATAAAACATTTTGAGCACTTAGACATAACTAAGGAAGCATGTTTTCATCTTTTTAATCAGTGGCGAACGCAGGATTTTACGGGTGGCTATTCGAAATTTGCAACATGATTTTTTACTAAAAAAAGATCACACCATTAATAAAAAAATGCAAGTTTTTTAATTGGAGAAGGTGATAAAATGTAGTAGTTAATCACATATCTATGATAGAATTAGAATGTGACAGTGAATTACATACTCCCGCTATACTAAAAGATCACAAAGTTTAACTATGAATCTTGTCCAAATTAATAGGTGAAAGTTGTTATATTTTGAGACGGAGGTAATATCTTTTTGGCTTAAACATGATTTTCAAATGTACTTTTTGAAGAAAATGTTACCAGGTTATGAAAGAAAAAAGAAAAAACAAGGGATATTAATTGGCAGAAAAGAAAGAGGTCCATGGGGATAGAAGCCAGCACCTGGTGAGTGAAATATTCACATGCTAACCAACCAAGAAAGAAGAGCTAACTGATAGAGTGCATACCAACTTCCAAAAAACATGGGTATTTGGCTGAATACCCATGAACGTTGCCATGTCCGCCCCTGCTTTTAATAGTACGGTATTCCTATACTCAATCCAGTCTTTACTAAGAACACCAAAACAGTT
This sequence comes from Oryza australiensis, assembly GCA_019925245.2. Classification (NCBI taxonomy): domain Eukaryota; kingdom Viridiplantae; phylum Streptophyta; class Magnoliopsida; order Poales; family Poaceae; genus Oryza; species Oryza australiensis. Next base: position 1,904,593 of record JAIFGZ020000265.1, on the reverse strand, counting down.
AAAAGGCTAACAAAAGAATGATTATATTCATTATACCTTTGCCTTGTGCTTATTCTTGTGGACTTAACTTGACAACGGATGTCGCTCTCTTTAGTCAACACTTGACTTGATTCTCATTAACACATGATGTCCGGTCACTTTCGTTTCTTCAAGCCTCTTGATGTGCTTCAACTTATGCCATAAATCCTTTCCCTTTCATCAATATCTTCATGTGGATCAAGACATGATATCTATCTTATAGATCTTCATCTTGAGTCTTTATGAAATTATTAGTCCCAATGATCCTGTTATCAACCTCCACTTGTTGACCAATTGACCGCATATAAAATTATATGAATAAATTGATGAATATTAACTAACACCACAAATGTCATATGCTCTCATGTATGCATAAATATAAGATCCCAATTAAATATAATTGATTGATTTGGAACAAACGCATGCATAACAATATATATAGGATATATCCCCCTAAATATATGGCATAATTAGAGATGAATCTTTGGGAGTTTATCCTATATAAGAATAAAATGCATTTATCAAAAGTATAGACATAATAATAAATGCATACCTTCATCATTTTCATGTTCTCAATGTAAAGAGACTAAGCAAGATATGACTCAAACGAAACATTAGTCTCATGTGCATATGTCAATCACATGAAAACAATATATAGAACATATCAATATGTAGATGGAGAAGGAGAGTGGTAAAATAGCTCTATCGCCATACATTCCATCCTTGTCGGCACAAAGGTCAACCATCAATAAATATGTTTCTATCTCTAACTTATATGGAGTCACCTATTTGTCAACTCATGAAACATGGTTAGTCCCACAAAGCCAGTTTGTCATAAATCACCAAAACAACAATTACACAAATTGTTGATAATAAATCTTTCAATCTATTCCTTTTGGTGATGGATGAAAACACGATATGAAACATATAGAGTTGAGTAAATAATATGAAACGGGCTCTTCTAAAGATGTGCATACATATGAATATGCAGGAGACCTATGCAAATATATGATAAAGGACAATGAAGAGAATCCATTCTATATTTTGGACATATACGAGAGATCAATTTATAACATGAGGGGTTTATTACATACCTCTCATCATTTCCATTTTCATATCCACGAGACTATGTAAAGAAATGCTCATACAAATATTAGTTTCATATAATTGGATTTATAACTAAACACCAAAACCAAATTAATGGCACTTAAATTTACACCCTAGTGGTATGGATCTAGCCCATTGCAATATACAGCCATGTTACTAGTACCACTAAATGGTACGGTAGTTGTATGCCTTTACACCTTATGGGATTAAAAAAAGATTAGATAGTGCCATTGGCAACCTTTCTAACCAGGTGTTGGTGGTCATTAAACCCCAAATATACCATCAACGTTTTAATAAATTCATGTTATCCTGATAAGTTCACCTATTTCTGATGAGTTCCACAAGTTTTGTTGTTTCATAACACTTTGCATGAACATATGACATTGAGGTGAAATGCCGTAGAATTGGACAACATACAATTAAACAACAAGGACTGCCCAGGCCTGATGGCCTGGGTGACCAACCTCTGAGTAGTTGGGCAGGCGACCAAGGGAGCATCCTAGCTGGTTGACCAACCTTTGTGTAGTTGGGCAGGCGACCAGGGGATCATCCTAGCCGGTCGACCACCCCCTAGCGCGGTTGAGACCAACATGTATGTACAACTAGGCCTCCCGAACTCGGCCAATTAGCCCGAAGGCCAACCTTCCTAGATCTAGGCCGGTCAAACAATTTTCACAGGGTAGTCGTTAGGGACGTAAGCGGGTACGGGAAAATCTCGTACCGACCAACACCGAATACTGAAAATCCCAACCGAATACCGTATCCGCGAGAAAAATGGGAACGGGAAAAATACAGGAAACGGGAAATGGGAATGGGAACGGTTGGGTGTTTTCCGACCGTATTCACGGATCCCGTATTTATACGGGAAAATTCCCGTGGAATTCCCGTTTATCGGACCATCTAAACCAATTTCGGCCCACAAAGCATACACCCCACTCCCTCCCGGCCCAATTATGTTTTGGCCCAAACAATGACAAACCCTAAGTGAGAGAGACTAGCAACCGGCCGGACCACATCCATCCTATCTCAGCCGCCATGAGTCCACGACACAGGCAGGGTAGGGCGTAGGCTCACAGCGGCATAGGGCACGACGGCGGTGTAGGGCGTTAGGGACGGCGCACGACGCACTCGGCTACCGCCCGGTCTACCCCCTGCGGTGCACGGCACACACGGCGCACACCTTCCCCCGTGGTCGCCGCCCTCCTTCACACCCCGTCTCCTCTGCCTTTGCCGTCGCGCGCGTCGGTGGCTCAACCCCCGCCTCCGTCGCTATAGCTGCGCCATCACCCTCCACTGTTCTCCCTACTCCTACCTGGTAAGCAACCATCACGGGAAGTCACCCCCGCAACCGCTGCTGGTGTGCATCGCGGCGACGTGGATCTGGATCAGGCTGGTCGTGGACGGGGTTCTCGCTTGCAGGAGGTGGCGCTAAACCCTAGATCTCACTGTGTGGTGCAGTTGCTAGAGAGGGCATGGAGAATGGGGAGATCGAGAGAGCGGCAGACAACGGGAGGCCGGTGCCCACGCTGCCCAACGGCAGGAGGCCCGTCGGCTCCAGCGATCGTGCCATCATCCAGATGACCTCCATGGAGCCCGGCTCCTCATCCTCTACCTCTGCGGCAACCATCAGTGGCATCACGCCCAACCACCAAGGTATATGGATAATGGAAGCTTCGCTTCAAATTTTGGAGATTGATTTTTAGCAATCCTCTCTTCTTGGGGGAATAGACTAAAACACTTGTACTGCTTGAATTAGTATACCATTGCTTGCGCAAATCTGATCATGCATTGTCTTGCTCGTGCGTTATTAAGCAAAAACAAATAAAATGGTTGTAGTATTTCACCAATCAACCAGATGGTAGTTTTGGTGTTAGGAACCTATGGGAAGCACTGTGTTGGGCACATCTCCAACATATGTTGGCTATGCAGTAGCTGGAACTATCATTTTAGCCATTGGGCTTATGGTTTTCTGTATTTGCTTCTCTCATTTTTATACATTCATAGGAATCTAACGGTGGATCCAAGCATGCAAGAAGATCCCACCCTTTCACAAGGGGATTCAAAGCTTGAGCTTTTTGGTTTTGACTCTCTTGTAAATATTTTGGGCCTCAAGATGTATGATCCATGCTCTGCCTCTGTTTGTTAAGCACCTAGATGTTTTGACTAATATGAAGCATGGTTGCAATTGTTGCTTCTCATTCTTTGAAGTGGTTATATGTGTGTTGACGTTCCCTTTTTTATCGATTCCTGATCGTAATTAACATGCTCCCGACCATTCTCGAATGTTTCCCATTGTCCCGTATTACCGAATTCATATTCCCGTCCGCCTTTCTCGTTCCCATTTCCAATCCCGTCAAAAAAAATACGGGAACGGGAATGGTTAAGGTCTTTTCCCGACCGTTCCCGACCATTTTCATCCCTAGTAGTCATCGTGGCTTAGTAGACCATCGACCTTCGACCGCGCATGTTGGAGTACCAAGGACGAAAACTGACTCGTGTGTGATTTTGTACCAAAGGATGGAGCGATCGACCTAGCAGACGGTGTTGTTCGGCACCCTGTCTCTCGGCCAGGGTTTCCCTTACCGCTAGTAACCGCGCTTACCACAGGGGTACGGTAATGGTTACCAACGGTATGGTTTGATGACTTTTGGCCGAATTTAAATTTAAAAAAATCAACGCTAGTAACCGCATGGATGTAGTTCTTGAATTTTTGTGGCAAATGGTGAAGAATTTTTTTGAAAAAGAATAAGATAAATCTCTTTTGAGGACAAAACTGAGAGTAGTTTACAAAATTGAAAAAATAAATAAATGATGGACCTTGATTTTGCAATGTTCATCTGGCCTATTAAGGCCCAAATGATGAGAAAATATCTCCTGGGTCTCTGCTTTCATTCTCTCTATGTTGGCATGGGGTGAGGGTCCTTGGTAGAGGCGAGCGCACTTGTGGGAGGCGGCGGCGACACCAGATCCTTCGCCTACGCATCGGCAGTCGTGGTAACCGCACGGTAGGCGGAAGTAACCACGTGGTAGGCAGCGGTAATTGTGGAGGAGGCGCGACGAAGGTAAGCCTCGCCCTAATCATGTAATCGTGCATTTCCTTCGATTACCGCCGTATAGTGGTTGCTTGTAGCTTCTTTTAGCCAAGCGATTACCGCGGGAAACCACTCAGTAATCGTGCTTCCTACCACGGTTACCGCATTTTAACCGTGGTCCTAGCTTTCTAAGTTGTATCTTGTGCAAATGTTGAATGTTGTGCAAGTTATAGTTTTCTAAGTTTTAGAGTATTTCTATTGGGAAAGATTGTTGTTTGCTGACATATGAAGTGTGGAGAAATAGATCAAATATGGTTTCGTAGTGCAAATGTTGTGCAAATGTATGTTTAATGTTGTGCAAGTTATAGTTTTCTAAGTTTAGAGTACTTCTATTGACAAAGATTGTTGTTTGTTGACATATGAAGTGCGGTGAAATAGATCAAATATGGTTTTGTAGTGAACTAGTGATGTGGAAAATGGTGTTATTTGTTATTATGTTACGCTATGTTGCCTTGGTGATTTCTTTCATAATGCCGTATTTTTTCCATATGATTCCGGGTGGAGATGGCAGATAATAGGGACATTGTGTGGGAGCACGGGGACAACATACCATCAGGATTTCATTGCAAGTATTGTCATCAGAAAAAGAGCGGCGGTGGGGCAACCCGACTTAAAATTCACTTGGTTGAAAAAGGGAAGGGGACAACATATTTGTCACGCCTAGAAATTCAAAATCAGAATTTTTGAAACTATATGTGTATTAAAAATCTTTGTCTAGGACCAGCTAGGGTACACATACGATAATTGTTGATATTATAGATCAACGACTTAGAAACAATAAAAACATTACAAAATTGTAGCAGAAAAGAAAAGGACTAAAGCCTAATCTTGATGCTTGCAACGTGGCACCTCCACTCCACAGGCATCCCCAAAGTGCAGACAAAGCCAACTCGTCTTCAACGTCTTCATCTGCCTCAAAGACTGGCTCTGGGGGGGAGAGGCAAGGATGAGTACTTCCAATGTACTCAGCAAGTCATACCGGGAGAGAGGGTATGAATGCAAGGGGAGACAAGAATTAGCTAGGGTTTTACTTTTTAGCACAAAACGTCAGTTTCACAATAATAATTTGAAAACAGTAAAACAGTTAAAATTAGTTAAGCAGTAATTAAATCCATCACTGTCCAACGCTATCCCCACGTTGCAACAGGCCCAAACCATCCATTTATACTAGTCATGTTCCATTAATCAGGTTATTAGAGGTGTGAGACTAATCATGATGAATTTGGTTGATCGTCCATAACCGCGGGCATGGCTATTCAAATAGTTTTACTCTGATCAGAGGTGTATAACTGTACCGACAAGACATAGCCCCACGACATGTTTCCGTGTGTCAGAATACCACCATGGACCCCGGAAAGGGATTGTGACAGGACCCTTCGTATAACCCCCTTTAACCAATCGTACCACACCAAGGTTTCGCTCCCACTCCCATCAGGGCAGTGGGCAGCCCCCATGAGTGTCGTGGTGAATCCGGAAGCCCAACAACCGGTAAGCCTGTGGCCGACTACAACTCCATCATGCCCACCCTTGCGAGGGAACGTCGGCTAGAGAAAGGCTATACGACAGGACCAGCCGTTGCTCATTCTGGCTTGTGGTAAGTACGATATTTCTTCCAGGGTTCCCGTAAACTGATCCTTAATTACCAAGGGCGCAACTATCCAAAACCAATGCGCCCATAGCCCACCAATGTCATATGTTAATTGATCATCATGATCCATAGTGTCTTATGATTAAATACATTATTAATGAGTCTGTAATGGTACAATTAAGTGAAATGACCCATTTAATATGCTAGTTGATCTACTATCTAATCATATTAATACCCAAGTTATCAAAGGTTCAGTGTAATCGAGTCCTCAGGCTGAGTACTAATAATAAAGGCATAATATTCCCATAAAAGGACATTCTAAAATACATGCAATTTATGAGGAAAGCGAGGTATTTTAGCAAAATGGGTACACTATGATCAATGATGAAGCATGACTTGCCTTGCTCTGCGACCTAGGGAAACTCTGCAACGACTTCGAAGTAAACCGGGTCGTCGGAACTATCGAAATCTACATGACAAACAAAGCAGTCAACAAAACATGCTAATAGTCCACTGAATCAGGGAACAAAACTATTTTTAATGTATTGTTGGCATTTTTATGAATTTAATAAAATTTGAAGGACTTAAACGGAGCTCGGATTAAAAAATATGAATTTTAGAAGATTATCTATGTTTATTACTAAAATAGAAAAATACTTAATAAATTATTGTGCAATAAATCCCGGGTTGACGTCAGCGCTAGGGCTGACCTCAGCGATCGAATGCTGATGTCATCGGCCGCGGGAGCACTGGTCCATGGTAGACCGGGTCCACGGGCCAAGAGACGGCCGGTGCACCACGTGACACACGTGGCGCCGACGCAGCGACCACGTGGCTACCACGCGGGCACGGGGAACGGACGGCGCCGATCTACCGAAGGTAGATCAGACGACCGGGAGGTTATGGTCGGCGGCACGGCTGCTGGCGATGGCACGCGGCGGCCGGAGGATGACCAGCGTCAATGGGACGACGGCGCGGAAACGCGCAGGCAAAGCCGCACGCATGGGCGAAACTGAGGGGAAACAAGGGAGGAGAGGGCTCACCGAACGCTAGAGCGGAAGGGGACGACGACGGCGAACAGCGTGCGGTCGACGGGAGGCGAAGGCGAGCGGCGGCCAATGGAGCTCGGATGCCAGTGAAGAAGATGATGGCGGCTTTGCGGTTCGGCACAGGACGAGATGGTGAGGAACGGCGACCGAACGTCGGTGGGAAACAACGAAGCTGGGTCACATGGAAAGAGAGAGGTTGGGGAACACGGGAGAGCTCGAGAGCTTGGGGGTTTTGTAGTGGAGGTAGAGGTGGCGACGGGGGAGGGTTTTATAGGGCTCGGGGACGGGCTAAAAGGCTGGGGCGGTGAGATTTGCGCCAACCAGCACTAAGGCGCGACAATAACGCCAACGGGCCTCAGATCCGACCATTACGGTGCTGATGTGACGTGGGCGGGGTGGGATGCACGAGCGGCGTGATGGCGGTGTTAAGGCGGAGGAAATGCGTGTGCGGGAGAGGTGCGCACGTGCGGGATGCGTGGCGGCGTGGCGCACGCAGGCGGCGATGGCACGGCCGGAGGTAGACGACGGGGCTAACAGGTGGGCCCCACTTGTTAGTGGCCTGGGAGAGAGAGGGAGTCAAAATGGACTTTCGGTGTTGCGCGCAAGGGTAAACGGGCCGCTGCCTTCGATCGGCCCGAGAGAGGAGAGAGACGGCACGCGTGCGATGGGCTGATGGGCCATCGGCTTGGGCCATCAGTCTGGGAGGAAATGGGCACGAAAAAGGACGGAGAGAGAAAATAATTTTTCCCAGGATTTATTTTAATTTTGGTTATTGATTTAATTGGTTAAAAGTTATTTCTAGTGCTCTGAAAATTCCAATAAAAATCATGTTAATGTATTTTGACATGTAGAATTTAAAAAAATCCTACCATGCCGTTTCCACTTATATTTTGCATTTTAAAAAATTATTTCTTCTCTCTAGGTCAATTCACAAATATTTTGTTTTGTGATTTTATTTAATGATTTTAAAAGGGGGAAAACTCCAAGGTGTGACAATATTGCAATTCATTGCCTCTAGATGTCCCTGATTTCTTCCGGCGCGAGCTGGACAGGATTAAAGATTTCAGGTGCCAAGCATAAAGTGATGGGTCAAGAACAGTTGAAGTGGCAAGGGTCAACTATTATGATCTAACAGGTGATGCTGACGAGAAGGAACAAACGGAAGCGACCATGCAAGCCTCACGGCAAGAGGAAAATTTTAGGAGGGATGTGGAGGATCGTGGTGGCACATATGAGCATGGCGGTGGCAGTGGATCCGCTCAGCCTAGGGAGGTCATTGGTGAGTACTGGGCAAGGTTCTTCTTTACCTCAGACATCCCAACAAGAAATGTCGATAATCCATACTTTGTCAGTGCCGTGAGAGAGACACAGAAGTGTGGTACATATGCAGTTAATATTGATTCATATTTTACGCAAAGATTATAGACTAATTTTAGAATATGTTAATTGTAGGTGAAAACATACCTTCTCCAACTGGTAGAGAGATAGACGTCAAGTACCTTGATGCTATAGAGAAGGACGTAAAGAAGCAATTCGAGAGGTTAAAGCGCTATTGGGATGATTACGGTGTTACTATAATGTGTGATTCCTGGACTGGACCAACGGGTATGGTTGTCATAAACTTTTTGATATATTGTGATGAAATAATGTTTTTTTCACAAGTCCACTGATGTGACAGGCCACAGCCAGGATGCTAACCTCGTATTGAAGGTGACGACTTTGATGCTATACCTTAACCCTTATATGTTATTATCAAGTTTAGGGTGACGAGCTTATTTTTATTTTGTGATGTACTAATGTAGGAGATCAGGAAGGTGGTACGCAAAGTAGGCCCTCAACATGTCGTGCAGATTATCACTGACAATGGGTCAAACTACAAGAAGGCTTGCAAACTACCACGACAAGAGTACCCAACTATTGTGTGGCAACCTTGCGTGGCTCACACAATTAACTTGATGCTTAAGGAGGTTGGAAAAATGCCAGACCATGAAATGGTGATTGCGAGTGGTAAGAAAATTTGCAGATGGTTGTACAATCATTCCAAGCTGCATGCTATGATGACGGCAACTATAGGTTGTGAATTGAATAATTGGAATGCACCACGGTTTGGCACGAACTACATGTTCATTCAAAGTTTCCTTAAGAAGCAAGAGCAGTTTTATGGAGTGGATGGCTTCCTTAAGCTTCATGCAAAGAAAATTCAGTGCCACAATGAAAGGTACATATGCGCATGATTGCCTAAGTAGCATTGGTTGGTGGGAAAATTTAGAGGCAGTGGTGAATTTAGTCCAACCGATGTACTCTTTCCTTCGCTTTGCTAACGAGGACAAGAACCCCAATTTGAGTGAGGTTCTTCTTAGATATCAGTTGTTGAAAATGGAGTATGACAGTCGGTTCACTCGTGAAAGGGATAAGTATGCAACTTACATGGAAATTATTAACCGAAGGATGCACGATCTGATAAATGATACACTCATCAATGCTAGTAAGTAGCTAGAACTTACGTTCTTAACAATATGGTCAATTCATAGTAAATGACTCTTTGCCTAATTTGTGCCTTGTTTTGTAGTTGCGGCATTGAACCCTCGGACACACTACGCGTACACTGCAAGTGTGACCGTCTTCCAAGATCTTCGTCAGGCCTTTGAGTGGATGACGAACATCGACACAGCCACTGTCGCTTTGTTGGAGGTTGAGTTGTATCAGCGTAAGAGTGGCAAATTTGGGAGGCTGCTTGCAAGAAAGATGGTGATTGATGGGAAAACTTCCCTTGGTATGTTTCTCACAATCCAACTATCAAAACTCCTAATGCTTTTGACATATTTAGATTTTAGAATTATAAAATGACATGAAACTCGTCATTTACAACACAATGGTGGTATATGTTTGCTTCAGACACACCGATTTTGAAGAAGCTTGCGTTGCGTTTGGTTGGTCAGTGTTTCTCTTCAAGTGGACGTGAATGAAATTGGAGCACATTTGCATTCATACATACAAGGTCCGTAATAAACTCACACAAGAAGCTCAACAAGCTAGTATATGTCAACTACAACCTTCACCTTCAAATTCAGCAAGCAAATTCCCAAGTACGGAAGGAGGATGACGATTCCCTTCAAAGACTAGTAGACCTATCATTCTACGACACTAACAATCAGATTAGAAACTGGACGGACAATGCTCGGTCCAATGCTTGCCTAGAACTAGATAAGACTCAACAGAGAGTGACGCCCCCGTGCCTAGTCCATTTGTAGCCAACCTAGTGGACTTAACTAACCTGTGCAAGACCATAGGAGCTTCTACTATTGTTGAATGGGCTGATATGACTATAGGTGACAGCCATATGGAAAAAAGAAAGACTTGACAGCAGCCAAAACAACCTCTATCCAAAAAAGGTCCAGCAACACGGGCGAGGAGAGTTGATAGAGATGATGAGACTCAAGAAAGCTCGGACTACCAAGAGTCCGGTGAGAGTAGCTCAAGAACTGATACAGATGATGGAGACGAAGGGAGTCAAGGAGGCCAAGGGACCACTGATGTGTCTTCTATGGGTCACACAACACAGTCAGATCACCACAGCCTGAATTAATTCACTCGTACAATGTAGTTTACTTACATTTCAACCCTCACCATGCAATTCAGGACTGATTAGTTTTCTTCCTACTATTTGATTTGCAGGTGAGGCTGATTTCAGTCATGCTACTCAGGACCAAGATCATGGTGCTCCAAGCTCTCATCGAACTACCGTTACTCCGAGAGGTTGGCAACAACAACAATAGCTTGACACACCACAGGATAGCTACAGCTCATTCAGTGCCTCCAGCATGAAAGTGGATATCCAACATACATGTACAACCGTCCCACTGCTTCTGATTATCCTCCTCCTACATGAGTGTATGAGTGGCAAGAGCCCCAGTGGTATGCTCAATTGTATGCCTTAGTGGCAATCAACGGCCTCATGGACAGGTCAAAGTTGGAAGGAATACAAGGTGGGGATCAGGGTTTTGAAAAGCGCGAAAACCGTCATGGTTCCTGCGGTTTTCGCCCGTACAGCGGGGGTGAGGCACGGCATCCCTGCGGTTTTGTTTGAATAATTTCGTGTGAATTCAAAAAATTTGAAAAAATTCATTTTATCACAAATATTATATATTTTATCACAAAAATATATTTTTTATCATAAAAAATAAATTTCGCGCGGTTTGCCACGAAAACCACGGTATGTGGCGCAGCACGTGGTTTGAGCGAAAACCGCGACACGCCACGATTTGAATTTGGTTCAAATTTAAATTGTGGTTTGTGTGATCACAGTTTTTGACGCGGTTTTCACGCGGTTTAGACGAAAACTACAGTATGACAAAACGTCGCGAAAACTACTGTTCACTCCGTCGTGGTTTTCGCAGTTTTCGTGCGAAAATCGCGCTACCGCGGGGGGGCGGCACGGTACGCGCGCACGAAATCGGTAACCCTGGTGAGGATTGCTTCACTCACATGGCTTGATGTTCATGTCCACAGAGGAGTACAATATGACATATAATCAGTGGAACACCTATCTATGCTCTATGTCAATATGTGCTTGTTTATTTCCTTCCTTTTAAACTATAACTTCTATATTTGTCTCGCTTGCCATATGAACTATCATATCTGTAGTTGAGGACATTATATTGTGGACTCTATTATTTCAGCTACATGTGGACATCATTATGCTTTGAAATGTGAGGTTTGTTGAAATGTTGTTGTTCAATTGTTATGCTATAAATTATTGAATTGCTTCGAAGTCCATAATATAGAAATGTCATGACGAATTTTTTATTCTATATCCACAAGTTACATTTGCAAGTATCCTATATATTCTTTTAATTATCCTGAATTTCTTCACACATTTAAGTGTTCTTTTATTTTTTTAGCCTTAATTTTTTCTACCAAACAAACGCAGTAACCGCACCTCATATCACGGTTACCATGTGAAACCACGCGGTAATCGTGAAACCGTCATCAATTCAAATTCAAATATTTGAGGACGAAATTCGGACGGTTTTGGCGCTTTGCGGTAATTGCCAAACCGAAGGGGGAAATGGAAGACAATAACCCCTCCCTAAATGATTTCGTAAACCCTGATCCTCACTAACACTGCCTTTTGCACTAGCCGGCTACCACCGACCATAGAGGGTATAAATACCCTCCTCCCTGATCATTTGGAGAGGGATACGACAAGAAGTTAAAAGAAGAAAAGAGGTGTCACATGCTATAGAAATTGTAGTGTAGTTTAGTAAGTATGTCGAGGAAGATTTTTAGGAGAAAACCGAGGATGTCGGCTTCTCACTCGGAGGTTTCCTCGGTGATGACACAACTCCAAGAGTGATTGTCGAAGTCTTCTCGGTAAACCTATTTTATTTTTTTAGTATTTAATTTTAGTTTATTCATGCTTTATATGTTTGTTGGTTACTCGTCCTAATTCATGGAATAGTTTTCTGGTTTCATGTTAGGTTGCTTTATTTAGGCCCTGTTTCTTTACACCAGCTTCTGGCTTTTGAGCCTACAGTAGACAAAAAGTGAAAGAAACAATAGCTTCTATGTTTAGCTTCTCAAAAGCCATTTGGCTTTCCGAACTACAAAAGCTAGAAGCTAGAAGCTTATCAGGGTGAGCATTTTTGGCTTCTGAGGAGAAAAGTTACCCACCTGCCACTGTAATGCACCAGCTTGGCTGGCTTTCCACACTAAATATTTTGAACTCCGTTTTTGGATATTTTGAACTCCGTTTGGTCCAAAAGCTAATCCTAAAGAAAGTTGTGAAACAGGCTCAACTTTTATAGTTTCAAATTTCGGAGGTAGTAGTAGCCATAAGCCATAAGCCATAAGCTTGCTTCTATAGAAGCAAAAGCTGAAAGAAACAGGGCCTTAATTAGCTCTTGGGTGAAGTAGTAATTCCGATATGCGGGCGTGGTGTTTGGTTATATTTTCTTTAAAGGTCATCAAAGGAAACGGATAGCCTTAGACTATTAGGTGGTGATATTCATATTTGTCCTCCGTAGTCGGCTTAGTGCATCAGTGTGTAATGTCGAGGGTGTCTCTCAACCCACACTACTGGAGAAACCATCATTGGTTGAAGTGGCAAAAACATAGTAGTCTCGGTTTGAGTTGCACCTGGGTCTAGAGATGATCTCTAGTCCTGGTTTAAAAAGTCTACGGATTTCTAGGAACATTAGTCCCGGTTTATGTCACGAATCGGGACTAAAGATCACCTCTAGTCCCGGTTCAAATGTTGTCAGAGCCTGTCAGAGCGCCGGGCACCTTTAGTCCCGGTTGGTAACACCAACCGGGACTAGAGATGCTATCTTTAGTCCCGGTTGATGCTACTAATCGGGACTAAAGATGTCCGCGCTCCGACAGTTCGACAGCCTCCGACACCATCTTTAGTTCCGGTTGGTAACACCAACCGGGACTAGAGATGTTATTTTTGTTACGTTGGTAACACCAACCGGGACAAAAGTGAATATGTTTATTTTTAACCGAACCTAATAAAAATATATAAATTTTGCTACATGATTCAAATGACCAAAAATTAATTTAAGGGGATCGTAATTTCAAAGAGTGTGGTGTTGTCGGAGGTGGGTGATTGAAGATAGAAGGAAGCTTTAATTTTGTTATTATATATCATCATATTGTTATTAACTAATGATTCTCAATATACAAAATCTTTTGTAAAATTATTTTGGTGATAATATACGAATCGGAGGGATGTACAATATTGATAAGAATATTTAAACCCTGACCGTCACGTCTAGTTTATGCGCGTTTAACAAGTTTTACGCGCATTGTTCCCGTTTCGTCCTCTAACTCGGAGTCGGTTTTTAAACGGCCATAACTTTCGCATACGGACTCCGATCAAGACGTTCCATATATGAAAATCGATCAGAAAATTTATGCGTTCGTTCGCAGCTTTGCTGCGTTCGGCGATTTTATTTTTCCCAAAAAAGCTTCAGAAGATTGCCTTTTTTGAGCCCGAAAGCTTTTTTCCGATTTTGATTGTATCTTCCGAATTTTTCACAGGTCATGTCTTTTGCTTTTTTACGCTCAAATTTTATGTGGTTATCTATCGTGTGCTCCTAAGTCCATAAAAATATAAAAAATAAAAATAAAAAGTAAAATTTTTCATGTCTTGCTCAACAGCAGATGAAAATGAAAAAAACCGAAGGGCAAAAGAGGAACAATATCTAGAGGAGCACATTAATGTCTAGAATTATCTATATTTGATTTAATTTTAATATTATTATTTTAAACCTATATTTAATGAATTTAATTTGGTCCTATTTAATGGATTATTTAATTGTTAACCCTAGCTGGGACCAAATAAATTTGGAAAATTACGGAAAATTATCTTTAGTCTTGGTTGGTGGCACCAACTAGGACTAAAGATGAATTAGAAATAGCGGGAAATTATCTTTAGTCCCGGTTGGTGACACCAACCGGACTAAAGATGAATTGGCTATATATATCCCCGGCTCGCATCGTCTTCTCTCCACCCCAACACTTAGCATATTTTTCGGATCTCTTTCCCTCTCCCTAGCTCTCTCCCTCTCCCTCTCCATCTCCATCTCCCTCTCCCTCTCTCTCCATCTCCCCTCGGCAAGCAAGGGGAGGGCAGAAATGGCGGCGGCGGAGGAGGTGGCGGCAGGAGCACCATCTTCTCACCGGCGAGCGGAGCGGGAGCCGACGGCGAGCGAGAGCGAGAGCCGACGGCGAGCGGAGCGGAGCCGGCGGAGCGGAGCCGACGACGGCGGGAGCGGAGCCGACGGCGGCGCGAGCGGGAGCCGGCGGCGATGGCGAGCCGAGCGAAAAATTGATGTTGTTGTATTTTATTGTATATAGTGGATTTTGTTGTATATATGTGTGAACAAATTTGTGATAGTATTTGATCTGCGATTTTTTTAGATTTTGAAGATGTATTTGATATGTGGAGAAAAAAATGAAAAAAACATTTGGGATATGTATTGTTTATTGCTATTTGTGAATCTGTGATATTTGATTTTAGTATCTGTGATGATTATAGGATTTTGACAAGAAAAAACAAAAGAATCTGAGGGCAGTGGGCTGGAGAAAGGGCAAACTAAAAAAAATTAAAAAAAATCTTTAGTCTCAGTTGGTGGCTTCAACCGGGACTAGAGATCGTCCATCTCTAGTCCCGGATTCGTAGTCCCGGTTTGATAACCGGGACTACTGAGGGTTACGAACCGAGATAGTTATGGCTTTCTCCAGTAGTGCCAGCAGTAAGTAAGAGCGGATGACCTCGTGCCCAAGGCAAATAGGTAAAGTATGGGCTGAATTGGAAAGGACTCATATATGATTCCCTTTTTACCTTACGTTGTCATTATTTTTAAAGCTAGATAGTTGACTATGATAAATCAATATACTGATTTTGTTCCTAATGAATTTGATACTCTGAAATACAGAGTGAAATTAAGCTACAACAGCATCCGTACACTTGTGGATTAACTTAAGTTGGCACAAGAGCCATCAACAGCAGGTTTTATAGAAAATGGAGAAACTATTATGTAACCAGAGTTGTCATTTGCAGATCATTAAGAAATGATTCTTCAGACCAAAGTTTCTTAACTCGACTTATAAGTTATAAGTACATAACTAATCCAATGGTCATTGAGATGGGCTTTACAATACCTCACTATAACATCATTGAAACAGAGAAGGGGAATGTGCTTCCACCTAAACTGATCAGTAGAGAATCACATGGTGGGGTCATTATATTTAATTAAATATACCCTTGATTATCACACAAATCACATGGTGGGGTTGCATTGGCTGCCTGACAATGCTAACATATTGCCCATGCCCCTCTCGTGATCTAATTTCCTATCGAGAGGGAAGCTGACGTGATACCACAAAATTTTAGACGTAGTAAAGTGGTACAAAATCATACATCAGATTTGCCTCAAAATACATCCATATTTTATACTCTTTTAGTCATATAATATAAACATATATATATATATATATATAAATATTAAGAAAGTATTAAAAGGACATATTATAATAGTACGAAATGTGATAATTAGAATAAAGTAGTATAAGATTTGATAGATGAGAAATAAACTATAGGTGGGAGAATTAACTGATACAAGAGTATTGTAAGCTGACATACATTTTTACATATTTGCACTAAATTTCTTAATAATATCAACGATCAAACATCATGTTCAAAAGTAAACATCATATATTAATGGTTTCTCTAAAACACAAGATTGAAAAAACGGAGGAATAGAAAAAACACATTATTTTGAAGAAAAATGCAATTGCAAAACAAAGGATTTACAAAACACAGAAAAACACAACACAAGAATTATTGTTTTTGATTAGGCCGAAAAAACCCAAACGAATAGGACGAGAGATAGACTTAAATAAAAATTTTCAAGAGGTTTGAGATTTTGCTAACTTTTCACTAAAATCTTTATAGGATTATTTATTCATAGAAATTTCCAAACTCATGATAGGAATCAATCTCTTTGTTTCAAAGTTCTTCATAGTAATTTTCCCTAGAGGATCAAGATCATCCAAAAGTTCAATGTTTTCTCCCTAGAGGATCAAAATCGTCCAAAATTTTAATGTTTTCATACGAATGAAAGGAGGATAAATGGAGTATTTCAACAAATATCTTACTAGATAATTCCCTAGACAATTATCTAATTTTTCAAATAGTGGATTTCCTTTAGACAATTCCTTCCTATTGAAAACTCTTCTATCCGATCAGATGAAAAAAATTGGATGCCCGAATGCCTCCTTCTCAAGCCGTCTGATGTCTCTTTCTTATCCTATGGACAAGATTAATCACACTACCCTCTATGACATATACAGTAGTCTACACTCTCTTTTTTATTCTTTAATATGCTTCCACTTGTACTTCTTCAATATATAATTCAAATAATCTTGTTTCATAAAGTATTTATCTAGTCCGCAATCAAAAAATACCATTGTATTCACCGCAATTAAATCTTCATAACAAGATATCACTTGACTATATTGTGGTAACTTTTTAAAAGTTTTTTTTGTTGCAATGGATTTTTTTAATTGTTGCAATAGATATTTAATGATGTTTCACAAAATCATTTTGAACTGTTACACGGGGTATTTTTTGGATGTTTTCAAGAGGTATTTGGTGATGTCTTCTGATGTTTCACTAGATCATTTTGTAAATGTTGCATGTGATGTTCTTTGAATGTTTCAAGAGGTATTTTATGATGTTTCAGCTAATGTTTCACTAGAGTTAATGTTTCATTAAGTCTTTGAAGTATTATATATGATTATTTTTGATGTTTTACCAGGTATTTTGTGATGTTTCAATAGTTACCAACTCAATGTTTCATATATATAATATAAAAATATTTCAGTTAGAAATATAATTAAATATTTTTCATCCAAGATATAATCATATGGGATCTCTTTGTAAAGTTTAGGCCCCGTTTAGTAGGGATTCTCCTCCCTGATTCTCAACAGAATCAATAGAATCCCTGCCAAACAGAATATTTTATAACTAATTCTGAGAAGAATAACTTCAAGTGATTCAGCAGTTTTACATAGGGAGTGAGAATCATCTAAAAATCAGTTTCTCCCCAGAATCACCTGAAACCAGTTTTTTTCAAGAATCACCTAAAAATCATCTAAAATATTGTTCTAATGATTACTTTATTATATCGATTCTGATTCTCTTCGAATCGATTCGAAGAATCGAATCTAGAATCGATAATCGGGAGCCCAATCAAACGGACCCTTAATTGTAACGAATTCAAGGCAAAGTTTGCGTGACAACGGAGGCAATGGGACGTCGTGAGCAGCTATAGGAGTGGATAGTGGTGGTGGTTTATGGGGCATCATCAGCCACAACGCCATCTCTGGCAGCTGCACGCCATCGTCAGCTACGTCCTCTCCATGGCTAAGGCATCATCTGCCGCCGACGATTTGGCAAACCACCATAGAAGAGAAAGAAAGAAGTGGATCTAGCTGGGTTTTTTTAGTTGTGTTCTTCGATGTTTCAATTCATATGTTTCATATCAAAGTGTTTTGGTGGGGTGTTCAATGATATTTCATTTTGTTTTATTTTATTTGGATCTGGTTGATGTTTGAATTTCTTAAATTATTTATTTTATATATTGTACCAAATTGTTTCATCCGATGATGATTCGATTGTGTTTTATATTTTTTTCGAAAGCTGAAGCATTTTCTTTCATGCGGGGTGAACGTAGTACAAATATATAATTTTCCACTTGTATTTAATTAAGTGTACGGGCAATGCAAGCTCCAATTATTAAAACTAGTTGAAAAACCAGCACTCTGTCTGTCGTCTGTACCCTGAGAGAGATCCCGCGGGCAAGTGTGAGCCGCGTCATCGCCGGCGGCGGCGACGGGCTCCCCGCATTGCCTTCTCCGGCCGGTGAGCGATGGCGAGGGGCTCCACCGCTATGGAGGTCCGCCGCGACGGCGTCGCCGTCATCACCGTCTCCAACCCACCCGTCAACGCGCTCTCCCTCGACGGTACAATGCCACCCTTAGCTTTGCCCCCACCCCTCCTCTCCTTTTCAAGCCCGGATTCCGCCCATTGCGCCGCCTCGACCCAGCTGGTGGCGGCTGGTTGGTAGCCGCATTTGCCTGCGTGGCCTGGTGAATTCGTCGATCCTCGGGGGTTCTCGCAATCTCGCCCCCGCCGGTTTGTCGGAGCGGGGTTTTGCTCAACCATTTTTTTTTAGTTTTTGTTGGAAGAATAGGTTGTAAAATCTGAGATGATTTGTGTGTTCCGCATTGCATCCTCACTGCTTTGGGATATTTTGAGGTCTATTTTACACACCGGAGTTTGATATTTGAATAAGATCCCAGCCTTTTGCTTTAAGGAAGCTACAACCACTTATTACACAATTTGCTCAACAGACAACGTATACAATCCAGAAAATCACGATGCAAAGACTAATAATCCAACACTAAAAAAGACGTACATTTAGTCCAGATTTGGTTGGTACTCCATGTCTCCATGCTCTGAGCCATGCCTATATATAAACACGAATTATTCGTTATTGCCACGTGTTGTGTTGCTATATGTAGTCAATTTTTGTTGGGGTTGTTTAATCCGTTCTCGCTGTTGGCAAGTGGAACAGATCATTAACGCGTCGGTGTAATGTACTAATTATAGGACCTATGGTTTCTACTTTTGCAGTGATAGCCAGCTTGCAGAGAGATTATGCGGAAGCTCTGAGGAGGAGTGATGTCAAGGCAATTGTTCTCACTGGTATTTACTTGCACAGAGCTTCTTGTCAACGATCTTATGCTAGTGATATGTGTTTCTTTTTTATGAAAGCTTTATTAATCTCAGTAAATTACATCAGGTGATACAATTATTCTGAGAGCACCTCCGGCCTGTGCACCCAAAGAGTGCACACAGCCAACAAGAAAGAAAGAAAAGATAAATTCATCATCCAAGACAACAGAAAAACTTCAGGAGCAGAACGCTACCCATGTGCTGGGGTAGAAAACTCCCTGGCCACTAGCTCCAATTGTTGACAAGCCGCAGTGATAGTACCCCGCAAATTGACCTTCTAGAGGATAGCCCATGAGCAGAGCCAATGTGTAGTAAAAAACATAACATGCAAACGAGAAGATATGTTTTTCCTTTCAAAAACCACATCATTTCTGCAAAGCCAAAAAGACCAAATAGTGGCAGTTGCCCCTAATAAGACCAAAGGCCTCAAATTGCGTCGTTGTCTTCTTATCCAATGCCCAAACATATGAGTTGTACTATTAGGTAACTAATATTCAAAGCAAAGTGAATTAAAGACCAAACCACGCGGGCAAAACGGCAATCAAAGAACAAATGATTAATAGTTTCATCTTTGTGACAGAAAGAACAAGCCTTGTTTTCTCTCCAATTCCTTTTAATCAGATTATCTTTTGTTAAAACTACTCCCCGACGTAAGTACCATAAGAAGATCTTAATCTTTAGGGGGGCTTTGATCTTCCAGATTCTTTTGTTTATGTTGGGAACACTGGTCTGCACCAACGCAAGATAAAGAGATTTAACCAAGAATCTGCCATCAGTGGTTAGATTCCATTTAAACTCATCTTGGTCGTGAGATAATATAATATTAGTGACGCGTGAGAGAATGTGATTCCACTCCACTAACTTAGAGCCAGTAAGGTCCCTACGCCAAGAAAAGCATAGAGGACTGGTCTGGAAAATATCCGAAATAGTTGCATGTTTATGCCTAACAACATTATAGAGACAAGGGTATTGTTCTCTTAAACAAGCATTCCCCAACCATTTATCTTCCCAAAACCGTACTTGAGAGCCATCTTTGATGTTGAAAGAGCCAAACCTGAGAAAATCAGGCTTGGCCTTCATTAGACTAGCCCAAAAGTGTGAGTCATGCTTTCCACTGAGCTTGAGACAAAGGCTGTGACCACAAATATTTGTTCCTTAGCATTTGTTGCCACACACCATCTGTAGGGAGTAGCTTATACAACCATCTGATGTGTGTTTCTAATGGCTCATATGATGTGAAGGTGCCAAAGGGAGGTTTTCTGGAGGCTTTGATATAAATGCATTCGACAAGAACCCAAGTAAGGATTGTCCAGTGCTCTCAGTATGTTCCTGCCATTTTCACCTCACTTCCATTGCTAATTTTTTGTGTCACCAGAAAATGAGAAGCCTGGATCGCTGTCTATCGATTTTTTAACCGACATAGTAGAAGGTAACATAACTTGAGATTTCTGCTTTAAACCAAGTTTGTCAACAATTCAATTATTTTTGTCGTTAAGTTCATGTTGCTGCCAGATGCTCCAAAACCATCAGTGGCTGCTATAGATGGCATTGCTCTAGGTGGCGGCTTAGAGCTTGCAATGGTATGTGTAGATTGCAATGGTCGAATTATGCTTCAACCTTTTGGGATTTTTCTTTTACTTCCAATATGTGGCTATTTTTGCAACATTGGCATTTTCTTGTGCAGGTTTGTCACGCTCGTGTTTCTACATCTTCGGCTCAATTAGGATTACCTGAACTTCAACTGGGCATCATTCCTGGATTGGGAGGTATGCTCAAGTCCCAACCTAGTCTTTCGGGTCATCCTTTTTTTTAAAAGACTCTGATCCTATATGTTTAAGTACTGCACTTTGGTGGTTTGGTTGGCTTAACTCTAAACATGGGACATCTGTCCTTGCAGCCATTACTAATAAGATATGAAGTCAGAAAAGACTGTTGAAAAAAAGGAAGACAAATTATGAACTTTAAGATGTGCAAAGGGCGGAGTACATCAGAAAATGAGCAAGAAAAAAATATCTGTATTTTTCTGTCCCAAACTAACTATTTAGTGAAAGGCATAATCATTCTAACGGGAAACGAAAGAACATTTTCCATGGTTTCCAGAAAAAGGGGTCTTCAAGGGCCTGTTTGGCATGGCTCCCACTCCCAGATTCTTGTAGAAGACAGAGTTTGTTGCTTAAAATAAGTGATTAATCTAATTTTAGACTAAAGTTTGAACAAGATGTCTCACACTAACAACCCTAATCTAGCCCCAACTCCCAACTCCAAGATTTTTTGGAGCTAGATATATCCAACTCCAAAAACAATTGGGTTGGAGCTGTACCAAACAGTGCCTAACTCTTTATTAAAAAAACAAGGCATACACAAATTTCCTGTTCTATGATAACAAAATTAGATATGATGAGAGACAGCATCATGGATGGTTATTCCTCTGCCAAAACCACATTTTTATCTTTTTCCTGTTGATTGAAGGATCTTCACTTTCTACAGGAACACAACGACTACCCCGCCTTGTTGGCCTGCCAAAAGCTCTTGAGATGTTGTTGGTATGGCTGCTTTGTACATTGCATTCTAGTGCATTGACAATTTTGTTTCCATCTTTTCTTCTATGGTGGTCATGGTCATGCAAGAAAGTTAACCATGAATTATCTTCTCTTAATAGATGTCTAAACCTCTAAAAGGAGTGGAGGCACATGAATTTGGTTTAGTTGATGCTGTAGTTTCAGCTGATGAGTTGATCAGCACGGCCTGCTCCTGGGCTCTGGAAATTGTTGAAGACAAACGCCCATGGTTCAGGAGTCTCCATAGAACCAATAGACTTCCAGCTCTTGAGGAAACGAAGAAAATTCTGAATTTTGCAAGAGTTCAGGCCCAAAAGCAATCTGCTAGTCTCCAACATCCCTTAGTTTGCATTGATGTCATTGAGGAGGGTATAATTTCTGGCCCTCGAGCTGGACTAATGAAGGTACATCACCACTTAGTGCTACCTTTTCGAGCAATTGTTACATACGTAGTCTAAGTTGTTCTTAATGCTGTTTAACGTTCATTTTTGGCAATGACAGGAAACACTTTGTGGAAAAATGCTTGAGATGTCTCAGATAAGCAAAAGCTTAAGGCATGTCTTTTTTGCACAACGTGCAACTTCAAAGGTTGTTAGAATCACATTTGCTGAAGTTTCTGTGGTGTTCATTCTTAATACTTCTTTCATCCTGCCTCATAGTCAGAAGTTAGGAATAGACTCTTATGAGCATCTGTGAAATGATAAAAGAGAATCATACCTATATGCCTTTTAATCCAATTGGTTTAAGATCAAAACAGAACAAGGTCCAGTACAATTATTTATTTCATTGTATAGGATGAATTAGCATCTGAATGCACTACATGCAAAAAGTCTGAGTGTTGCACTGTGATTTCCATGATTACTCAGGTAACATCCTTTTGGGTAAAATTTTCAGGTATAGAATTATATATATTACTTATGCTTTTCTTGAAGTAAATGCCTACCATGTGAAATGCATTCATTTATCTGAGCGTCTCGTGCTCTATCAGATTCCAAATATCAGCAACTTGGGGTTGACACCACGGAGAATAAACAAGGTGGCTATTGTTGGGGGAGGTCTTATGGGATC
The DNA here is from genome assembly GCA_019925245.2 of Oryza australiensis. Taxonomy (NCBI): domain Eukaryota; kingdom Viridiplantae; phylum Streptophyta; class Magnoliopsida; order Poales; family Poaceae; genus Oryza; species Oryza australiensis. Next base: position 1,881,803 of record JAIFGZ020000265.1, on the reverse strand, counting down.
TGGAATAGCAACTGCATTGATATCAAACAACCTCCTGGTAATCTTGAAAGAAGTTAATGAGCAGTTCTTAGATGCTGGTATTAGCAGAGTTAAAGGTGATCTTATTTTTCGTTTCTCAAACTTTTATTGTTTGTCTTTTAAGTTTTTCATTAATTCTTCTGTTTTCCTGTTCAGCTAATCTGTGGAGTTTAGTCAAAAGGGGGCAAATGACCAAAGAAGATTATGAAAAGAAACTTTCTTTACTATCTGGTGTTCTTGACTATGAACAATTTAGAGAAGCTGATGTGGTCATTGAGGTAGATCCAATATTTTCAAGTATTTCTTTTCGCCAACTTTATTCAGTAGAAAATAGCTCTACTTGAGTGCTAATTCTGTTATTCATCATGCTTGCCAGAACTTTTGTGCTATTTATAACATAGTTATGAAATTTAACTGGACTAGATCACTTAAGATGTTGGTTACAGTATCATAATATCCGCTTAAGATTTATTTTTTCCTCTGAAAGAAAAGAAGAACAATTTTGCTTAGCTGCAGGACACAGACACAATGATTTAATGTCAAATTTATGAGGAAAAAAATACCATATCACTTCCACATAAGAATATTTTTATGATTTTTTCCATAGCTTCAGGATAAGGAGAATGATTTAATAGCAACTTGATAAAACTCTTGATGGCATATTATTGACACGATGAATGTTTTCGTTCTTAGTGATTGTAGAAATCAATTTATAACAGCTTTTGAGTCAAGTAGTTAACTTGAACTTTAAGTATATAGTAATTGAAGGAGAAAGCACTGATCTTAATCGCTGCTTGATGATAAAAACTCTTGCAGGCAGTTATTGAGGATGTATCACTAAAGCAGAAAATATTTGCTGACCTTGAAAAATACTGCCATTCTAATTGCATATTTGCCACGAATACTTCAACAATAGACCTTCAGTTAATTGGCCAAAAGACAACTTGCCAGGATCGAATTGCTGGTGCACACTTCTTCAGGTAATGTGTTATGCCTCTTTTCTTGTATTCCTGTTTTTCTTTCTGAACTATTGTTTATAACTTATCTTTTGATGTATATTCTCCAGTCCAGCCCATGTAATGCCACTGTTGGAAATAATCCGTACTCATCGGACTTCCTCACAAGTTATCGTTGACTTGCTATATGTGGCAAAACAGATACGAAAAACACCAATTGTTGTTGGGAACTGCACAGGTTTTGCTGTGAATCGGATGTTCTTTCCTTTCACACAGGTGGCTTATTTTCTTGTTGATTATGGTCTGGATGTCTACCACATAGACCATGTGATTACAAAGTTTGGAATGCCAATGGGACCTTTCCGGTAAGGATGTCAGTTTTACTGAATGATCCTATTCCTCTATGGACTTCTCTTAACAAGATATTCCTTTACAGACTTGAGCACTTAGGCGATGGCTATTAGTTTTGTTAAGCACTTTGGATGCAAATTTATTTTTATTTCCTTTTTATAGTAATTTATGAATTGTCTGAATTATGTTCCTCGTAATAAAAATATGAGGTACAGCTTTCCTGAATTGGAAAGATTCTCAGATGTTATGAGAACAAATGGAAATTGTCTATGACCATATAAAGAAAGTTGTTTCAGCATTAACCTTACTAGGTTTGTTGCTACTGTTTCCACTTAGTACTCTGTCATGTGCTGTCATTTACTTTTATCTGCAACTGCCAACTGGTCAATTGCTCCATAAACCTGTTATGGGCCATTTTGTATAGTTTAGATAGAGTAGATAGGATTTGGTTGCTGAATTTTCCATGCCTTAATTAAAAACTTGGACCAGTCCATTCCTCCTATAACACTTAACCTTCAGTTATTTCTTATTTTTCTTGGCTTCCAGTAAAACTATGGTACAATACGAATTTTTGAATGTCAACAGATTCATGTCTTGTCTTCTTCCTCTTTTAGCTACCTATTAGATTTTCCATATAACCACTTTTTCTGATGTTACCTGTTTCTTTCCTTTTCTACTATAGTAACGTTGTTCTGATGTTATCTTCTTCTGATTTAGTACAACAGATATAGCATACCCATGTTTATTACTGGTCCTTTTGGTAGATATCTTCATGCTTTCTTCATGTTTGTTTCTGGACTCTTTAGTAGATATCTATTTCTTCATTGTTTATTGAAGGGGCCCTTGTGATGCATATTTATTTCTTTGTTTGACCATGAGTTCTTTGTTGTCTTGTCCATACAGATTAGCTGATCTTGTTGGTTTTGGAGTTGCTGTTGCCTCCAGAAAGCAATATCTCCAAAGTTATCCTGAGCGATGTTACAAGTCAATGCTTATTCAAATTATGCTTGAGGAAAACAGGACAGGTTTTTCATATTAACAATACATTCACTTACAATTTCTTCATGCTGTTGAATATGATTTTGAGATACTTGTGAAGCTGCATCTCATGGCTAATATACTTTCTGGAGTGCTTGGCAGGTGAATCTTCACGCAAAGGATTTTATCTTTATGATGATAAGCGAAAGGCTTCTCCAGATCCTGAAATGAAGAAGTATGTTGAGAAATCAAGAAGCATGGCTAGTATTGCACAAGATCCTAAGGTACTCTCATAGCTGTCTCCCTTTGGAACCAAATTATTCTCCTTTTCTTTATGCTGGACACTGAGTACTGACCCGTACTGCTATGCATCACATCTCACAGCTGCACTTTAGTTTGCATATTTAGATATCGTACTTCTCAGAGTAAACTTCTCCGGGTGTCTCTTCTTTTTTTGTTCTTTTGTTACAGGAGTGAGCTTTGTAGCAAGGTGCTTAAAACCGTATGAAATTAACCTGATTTCAAAAAAAATAAATTTGAAGTACAATACTAGTTCAGCACAGGTACTGTAACTACCAAGTGAATTACAAGGTATCTGCAATGCTGTAAATCATAGTTTGCAAGAACATGGTTGTACACATGTATGGTTACTGCATCTTTTGGCTGCCGTTCTATACGCAAAATATGCATACCAGCTTGTACCTGTACTTTTTCACTGCTTGTACACAAAGATATCTGACAGTTTCTTTCCCGTCAGCTGCCGAAATTAACAGACGATGACATCGTGGAGATGATGCTCTTCCCCGTGGTGAATGAGGCCTGTCGACTGCTTGACGAGGGGGTTGCTCTGAAAGCATCTGATCTTGATGTAGCATCCATTATGGGGAGGGGCTTCCCTTCCTACAGGTCCCTTTCTTTATTTCTCTTCTGCATCATCTCTCACGTTATTTTTCCTTCCCTGCCACTAATATTACATGTTCATAACTGGTAAATCTTCCATTCAACCTGTGTTTGACACCAGGGGTGGAGTGATGTTCTGGGCCGATTCGTTTGGCGCGAAATACATTTACGACAGAGTGAAGGATTGGTCCAAGGATTACGGAGGGATCTTTGAACCCTGTGAATATTTGGCAACAAGAGCTCGTCAGGGTTTGTCTCTGGTAAGACCTATAGCATATCGCCCCCTCTACTCTGATACAGCTTTGCATTTAACAAAACACCAGTTTCCTCTCTACTAAACCTTTGGGCCGATGATTTCACCTGACAAATTTGTCGATGAAACTGCTGCAGGCTGCCATGGCTGATGGTGCAATGTCACGGCTCTAGGGCTGCATCCTGCTGCTATTGCTACGTGACTCCCATTTGAGGAGATGCAGTGATGTTCTCTCCCCACTTTTTTCTTTTATTTACGACTGATAGTTAGCAAAAATCTGTAATTGTGTATTACTCTCAAGGGCGGATCTAGTGATGGGTCTGGCGGACTAAAGCCCTCCTACCTCCGCCGGAGCAGTGGAGTCTTCTTAGTTCCTTCATCGATTTTTAGATTCATATGTGTTGTAAGAAAGGATTGGAGGAAGAAGAAGATGACTTCAGCCTCTTCTATGAAATATTTCTAGTCGTCACTGATTACTGAGTTTGAATAAGTGGTAAATCTGAACTATACTTTATGAATATAGGAAGGATATATGATACTAGTAGCGTCGATACAAGGAGGGCTGCGTCGATGCACCATTGTTGAGCTCGTGAGTGCGTCTACTGAGACGGCCCCATGCACAACTGCTGACGACTACCATTTAGCCGTTGGTTAAGAAGACTAGCTGACTCTATGCAGATCACCACTGTCTCTGCCTATATAAAGACCATACATATCCTTCCTCCCTTAGCAGGGCACTGGTGTCTTTTTCGTGTTGATCAACACGAATTCATCTAAAGATTGATGTTAAGGACTCAATGATACAGATCTACAACAAACACCGAGAGATCACACTAATAGACCACATTACTAGTAAACATTAGCCACGAGAATAGAGCACAAAAAATATTATACACCTAGTAAACATAACCATAACTAAATCATACACGAAATATGAGACACAAATCTAGATCTAGTCCAAAACACAAGTTCCAGACACAAATAACCACCGAAATAGACTAGCATTGCATACTGAAATAACATGGAAAATTCTAAATCCAAATACATGTACATAAGTCTTACCGAGTCCAAATCAAGATATTCACCTAATTCCAACACCAACAAAGGCCTTTCTCGAAACGAACTCAGGGTCTATTTGGCTGAGCTCCTCTAACTCCATCTCTTATATTGGTGTAGCTGAAGCTCAACCAAATAGTTTCAGTTTAAAAAAATGAAACGACCTAAAGTACTCTTACAACATGAACTAGTAAGGTAGAGACTGACCTAAAACTTCAGTCCAAATCCAACTGGTAAAGTTAAATTTAGCAACCCTCGAAACCCTACACAACCAAAATCATCACCAGTGCATACGAGCCACAAACAGACCAAATCCAATCGAGTTACCAAATGGGCTTCGATCCAAACAACTTCATAAATGGGCTCCTAGACATAACAGCAAAACCAGAAAAGGCCACATGTAACCCAATCCACTTCCCAACACAAAGTATATCCAAAGGCCCAGAATGTTACAGATTTCAGCAAAAAAAACTGTCACTAGACAGTTAGCAATACCATAAAGGGTTAAATGGATCCATGTCATTGCAAATTTATCAATTTTTTAAAAAAACTATTATTATTCGTGATGTGGGGTGTGTGCCACTAGAATTTGAGAAATAAAAAACCATACCATTGCCGTCGAATATTTTGTCAACTCCATCTAAGCTTTCTCCTTCTTCTCTTCTCTTCTTAGATGTACGCGGTGAGGCGAACAAGGGACAACGAAACCAGCGGGCGGCAAGCGGCGGCAGGACTAGCGATTGCCAGCGACCGAAGGAGGTAAGGCAACTGAGGCAGGTGACCGGAGGAGGTGAGGTCGGTAGGGCAGACCGCCACAGCAAAGTTGATCTGGAGCTATGGGAGAACAAGGCATAGCTCGAGGCTGCTCGACGCCACACGGTCGAGCTGGATGAGCCACTTCGGTAGGCAGTCATGGAGAGCCAGATGTGGTGTGACCTTGCCCGGAGCAACGAGTTTGTCGCGGCCAGCCTCTTTGCGCGACCCTCGACCACCTCCTCCTCCATGCTGAGGGCTTTAGCGGTGAGGTGGTTACGGGGGAAGGAGACGGAACACCATGCCTACAGTCAAGGACACATAGTCCCCACACGATCAAGCTAGATGAGCCACTCCGGTAGGCAACCGTGGAGAGCCAGATGCAGCGTGACCTTGCTCGGAGCAACGAGTTCATCGCGACCAGCCTCTTTGTGTGACCCTCGACCACCTTCTCTTCCACGCTGAGGGCTTTAGCAGTGCGGTGGCTACGAGGGAAGGAGACAGAGCGCCATGCCCGTAGTCAAGGACGCATAGTCCCGTTGCTTTGAGACAAAGGCGGGTGGAGCGTCGGCCGACAATGCCGCAACCTCACTGGTGGCCTCCGAGTTGTCTGGAACAGGGTTAACCTTATCGCGCAAGCTAGCTGTGCCACTCCCTCACGGTAGCGTAGTTTTCGCGCGAAAACCATGACGGAGTAAAAAGTAATTTTCGCGACGTTTTGCCGTGCCACGGTTTTCGTGAAAACCGTGCGAAAACTGCGCCAAAAACCGCGAAAAGCCCACAAACCGCACCAAAAACGCGAAAAGCGCGAAAACTACAATTTAAATTTGAACCAAATTCAAATCCGTGTCGTGTCATGGTTTTCGCTCAAATCGCGCGAAAATCGAGCCACATATCGCGGTTTCACGGCAAACCACGCGTAATTTTTAATAATATATATATATATATATTTGTGATAAAATGAATTTTTTTCAAATTTTTTGAATTCACACGAAATTATTCAAACGAAATCGTGGGGATGTCGTGCCGCACCCCGCGGTACATGCGAAACCACGTTGGTTTTCACGGTATTACATACTGGTCCGGAAGTCTTGTGGCGAGCGCGACAACATCGTGCTACTCCTTTCCTACCGACGGGTGGCAAAGCGGTGGCATACGGTGGGGAGCGAGGAAAGGGAGGCACGAGGGATGGGAAAGAAGGACGCCGCACAATGGAAGACGGCGGGCAGTGATGGGAAAGAAGAAGATCGTCGGTGACGAGGAAGGAATGAGGACGGGAACAGAGACGACGATGTTACAAAGATGCCAAAAATCACGACGCAGTGGCATGGTATCAATTTTTCTAAATTTCAGCAACACTAAGCCGATATCGTGAATACTAATAAAATTTTTCTAAATCGATAAATTTGCAATGTCATAGATCCAATTAAACCTACCATAAAAATATAATGTCATATTTTTAACAAAACTGAAACACAACAAACGCAACAAAAGTATTTGCAGTCCTCGCCGAATCGTAACTGAATTTCACCGGATGGAGTAAGAGTGGGAAACCATAGTACAATTGTACAAATTGAAACTATTCTCCAGATGACACTACGAGTTAATCCATGATTGGTTGATCGTAATAAGATTAAGATGCTCTAATATTTGCTTTAGCTTTTAATTAGAGCTCACGCTTCCTCTAATCCTCTCTTCCAGTCTTCCTCCTCCATCCCAAACAAAGCTCACTCCCGCACGCACACGAAACCGATTTCCTTGCCTCCTCCTCGCCGGCGGAGATCCGCCATGCCTCGCGTGTCCCTCCTCCTCCTCCTCGTCGCCGGCGCCGCTGCCGGCGGCGGCGGCGCGACGAAGCCGACGGCGTACGAAGCGCTGGCGACGTTCGACTTCCCCCCGGGGATCCTCCCAAAGGGGGTGGTCTCCTACACCCTCGACGACTCCACCGGCGACTTCACGGCCACTCTCAACACCACCTCCACCTGCGGTTTCTCCATCCAGGGCTCCTACTCGCTCCGCTACCAACGGAGCCTCTCCGGCCGCATCGCCGCCGGCCGCCTCACCAACCTCCAGGGCGTCTCCGTCAAGATCCTCTTCCTCTGGGTCAACATCGTCGAGGTCACCCGCCACGGCGACCAGCTCGGCTTCTCCGTCGGCATCGCCTCCGCCGACTTCGGCATCGACAACTTCCTCGAGTCCCCGCAGTGCGGCTGCGGGTTCGACTGCCACGACCACCGCGATCTGTCACTGCCGCTGCCGGAGCCCAGCCTGCGGCTGCGAGGTGCATTCTAGAATTCTCCTCCTCTTTCCTTGGAGATTGCTGCTCCAGGCAATTCTGGGACAAATGCTGTTGGTGTGAGCTGCAAGATCCAAATCTATCCTGGATGGGTTAATAAACCAGATGGTAGATCCCCAACTTTTTGATGGGATATCAAATTCAGAGCTCGATTTCGTATGTTTCTTCACTGTTTTAGACAGTTTAGAGAGAATCACAGGAGAAAGTAAGATCAACTGAAATTTCTACTAGTATACAAACTCTTTGGGAACTGTAATCGAAAAAATCAATCTTTGGAATTATGTTCTTTAGCTTGTAATTCTGAGTCATCTGGATGACTGGATGAGTATAGTTGCGAAGTTTGTTGAGATGCAGAATCGTTTCTCAGATTCTATGGCAGGTGTAACTGTCTGTTCTGGTCTTCTGTTAGTTGGTTGAAGATATTAAACATCTCCATTTTAATATAGGACAAGCAACATTGTAGTTAAAATGATCACAAAAGGGAATTTTGAGGAAGGCTACATCTTTGCTATGAGAACAGTCGCTACAAAATTTCAAAACAACAACAAATGTTAAATTGTGCAGAGAATTGTTGGTTTTTTTTTGAGTCAGATAGTCAGGTGAGAAGTATGCTCAAGATGATCAAGGTTTTGTCCTTTTTTTACTCTGAATGTTTATTCCAAGCACAACACATTCTGTAGATTTGTATTTTGAGGCATCTATTTAACAATTATTTCCCTCTTTAAGAATTGAAAGAGATACGGTTAGATTTATTATGCTTGGATGATTGTTGAATTATTAGGTTCAGTACTGTCCTTCAGGTTTTGATGCTTGAAGCATTATTGGGTACTCGGTGTGATCCTTTTAGTTGGGTATTGGCAATACTGTTTTCATTCTTATGATTAAAAACATGAATTTGGTTCAGCATGCAACTATTCTTGCTTTATAGGATTTTCATATAAATCAGATCAGTTTGCTCATATCAAGCTCCTTTGGAAGAAAAGGTTTTTTTTAAGGAGTTCTGTAGGGTACGAATTATTTGGAAAAGTTCTTATATTTCTTTTGGAACAAAGGGATGAACCTTTGGAGTTCCTATGGAATAGTCTAATTCATAGGAATTTTTGGAGAAAATATATCATGAGCTTCAAACTCTTGGAAAAAAATCCTTAGTGTCATTCTCTCTCCAAATTCTTGTGTTGGTTTCCTGTGAAGCATCCGAACAACAGAAGTGAGCATTTCTTGTGTTTTGAGATTCCCTAGGATTAAGTTGATTTGCTTGCACAATTCTTGTCCCCCCCCTTTCGTGCATTTTTCCAATTGGAACGTTCCAATTCCAAAAGGTTATTGAGGATCAACAAGCATTGAATAACACAAGGTTGCAAGAAAGAAAGAAAAATATTGTGGGTTTTGATTGTTATTAATTGAGTAGGTTTAACCCATATGATTCATCACTAATGCCTGTGGAGAAAACTATTTCAGAAATGTTCATAATGCCTAGGGTAATGAAATGTTTCGTCCGAGGTATTGTGGAATACAAATTGGAGTTCACCTTCAAACGTTAAAGATCCCAATAATCATAATTAGGGAACAGTGCATAATCAGTTAGTAAGTCCCAACAATAATTGAAGTACAAAAGGGCCAGTCACACTCCCATAGAAATAGATATCATATTCGCAAGAATAAATTTTGTATATTGCAGATTAGCTATTTCATCATCGTTGTTGTGTTTGATAATGCTTTCTTTGTTCTTGTTAGTGGGACGCGGGGAAGGGGGGGGGGCCTTAAAAAAATCAGACTATGCATAACAAAAGCCAAAAATTATATATAGAGGTAATCTAATTAGACTAATATACTTTTTTCGTTTTAAAATAAATAAAAATATATTATATTTTACTATTACGAATCTTAGTCCGTCTGTTTTAAAATAAATATAATAATAATAGATAGTCGGTCTGTCTTAAAATAAATAATAGATAAATTTATTATAGAATGTAACATATTATTAAGGATCGGTTTGGTATAATGATGTATATGTACTACTTGTATGACTATTACTATGATGTGTCTACTTTGTTTATTTCGTGCCTTATCAGACGAAAAGAGGTCATTAGAGCATCCCAACCAATTCTCAAAAAACAATTCTCAAAAAAGCTCATTTAGAGAATTTCTAAAAGGTTTAGAGAATAAAATCAAAAATTGATACAGCAGATTTTCAAAATTGATTCTCTATTTTCCCTTTTTAATCACAAAACTCATATTTGCATCGTATTCTACATCCATAACAGCTGAAAAATGAATAGGCTTGGAGATTTCAGTATACCTGAGTAGTAGAAGCATCGATTTTTTTACATACACGAGTGACTAAACCGAGTAGCCGACTACTGCTTGCGGTGGTATGCGCCAAGATGCGCGGCAAGCTTTTTGGCGAGATGTAGGATGGCGGCGGGCGGCGCGAGCGCGGGCGACGCAAATATGTTTTTTTGTAGGCCTCGCGGTAAAATAATTCTCACTTTGACAGGAGCTATTTTAGAGAACCAAGACTCTATTCTCAGTTTTGAGCATGAGATATTGATTTTAGAGAATCTATAATTTTTGAGATCCATATGGAGTCTCTGTTGGAGCTAGTTTTTTTAAAAAAATTCTCTAAAATGGAATTAGAGATTCATTTAGAAATACTTTTGGAGATGCTCTTATACCTCAGACGATAAACATGGTAATCGCGTTCACACGGTTATCGATGGTTTTGTAAACCAACTACTCTTTCAGTAAGTGTTACGTACGGGATGCCCATATTACATCATTTATCTAAAAGTTTAATATTTTAAAAGTGAAATTTAGTTAATTTAATTAAAACTAAAACAAATTAGAATCACCCATAAGTCAGCTTGACCTATTCTTATAAGGCTCTTTTAAAACACGGGATTATGAAAATATAGAAACGGAAAAAATGCAAAAAAGAAGAAATTGTTAAGACTTGCTGAATCCTTAGGATTTTAATAGTACAGGGGATTTGTTGAATAGAAGCGAAGGAATTGGGAGACAGGAAAACCAAAAAACAGAATTCTCACGAGGTTGGACAGCATGTTTGAAATCTTCCAAAACTCTTATAAGCTAAGAAAAATCATATGAATTTTATATGATTTTGAGATGTGACCAGAAATTTTTTATGGAATTCAGATCTTTTAAAAAAAATCCTCGGAATATCCTTTACCGAACCCATAAGATGCAAAAGATAGAGCAAAGGAAACGATATCTTCAAGGTGGCAGGTACTTGCAGTTGCAATTGAAGACCAGACGAGTTTTGTCGAAACTTGGTTTCGGCAATATATTTTATGGGGTCGCAGTCGAGATCGCTAAGCACAATGGGTTAGGAGAAGAAGAAGATTTAGACAGGTTCAGGCCCTCTCGTGAGGTAATACCCTACTCCTGTTTCGGTGGATTCGATCCGCCGAGTGTCTTTATTGATCTCGTGATCTAAAGCTCTCGCTTATGAAATCGTATCTTAGATCTAGTGTTGGAATATCTGATCTCCTATCGGAATATCCCTCAAGGGACGCCCCTTACCCCCTTATATAGTCTTGGGAGGAAGGGTTTACAAATCGGAAACCCTATCTTACTCTAAGTCGGTTTCCTCAATCTTACCAAACCGTGATTATAGGCCGATTGCCTTATCTCTATCGGCAACCGTAACACCTAAGTCAAGTTCGGCTTACAGATATAGCAGGCACAATCTATCCCTACCTCCAGTCGGATAAGCTTGCCATGTAGATACCCGATTACCACAATCTCCACAGTAGCCCCCGAGTCCTTTCCGGTCGACGAGACAACTCGCCTTCAGACCAAAGCAAAGACTCAACCAAAAATCTCTTTGACCGAGTGCTTTTGGCGCCGAGTGATTCCATCATCTCTGCGAATCTTCCCGAGTGGCTCCAAAGACTGTGAAGGGCTGAAAAAATCTCTTAAAAATAAATATCTAGGTGCATCTCCTGATGCACCTAATTAGGTGTAGCCCCCGACTATGTGGTTAGTCAAAAATAGGCTAAGCATATAGTCAAGAACTATAAAAAATCATCTTCATGTAGATGCCTAGCTCATGCTAAAGCAATCATAGAAATCTCATTACTCGGCAAGTTCATACTCATCCGAGTGAATTTGCCTGAGTTATCTCAGAACAAATAATTCAGCCAACCCTTATGGGAAAAAAGCACACGGTAAGCTCTTGCTTATCCGAGTGGATTTGCCCGAGTAATTTCGGAATAAATAACTCAATCAACCCTAGCGGGTAAAAAGCACTCGGTAAGCTCATGCTTATCCGAGTAGACCTGCCCGAGTCATCCCGGAACAAATATTTTAATCATCCCTCATGAAAAAAACAAATTCTTTCAATCATATTAAAAATATGACCAAGTTATTAAATAGCTTTTGCCATAATACTGGTCTCAATCTTATAAAGATCTTCACCAAGGTGGAAAATAAACAAGCATTGGTAAGATTACCCGACCAAATGCCAAAAAACCAAACGGCCCTTGTTCACCAAGGCATATAAAAACTCAGTTGGTCACCTTCCAAATTGCATCGTGCCGCTTCTCATGAAGTCGGGCAAACCGCGGTATGGAAGGATCTTTAAAGGTATAGGGCACTCGGACACGCGCATATTGCCGGGCAAATCGCTTAAGCTCATCCGCTTAAGTCCCTAAGGACACGTATCGACCACACCTTAGCCGGGCCGTAGATTTTCTTATGGGCTCGGCCCACTCACCAGAAAACCTAGCGCAACCCTCAAATTTTTCTATAAAGATGCGAGGTCGTCCCCGCCTCTTCGTCTTCCAAACGATTCCCATTCTCTCGGCACTGTTCAACAGTTCACCGCGGAGAACCCTAGACTCGCGCGCTCCCAAATCCATCCATCTAAGAGCTCGCTCTCGCAACAACCAGCCTCCACGCCAAATCTCCCACGTTCCGTCGCCAAAGATCCAACTTTTCTCAGCCAGATCCACTTCCCATCAACCCATTCTCATGGCGGAGGAAAAAAGGATTCCCTTCGACCAATGGGCCGCTTCGGAAGTGAGGGAATCTACCCTCAAGGAGATGGTGAAGCACGGCGTGCTTTCGCCAAAGGAACTCGTGGGATGGCGCCCGGCGGCGGGGGAGGACTTCCCGACCCCAAACACCGGTGAGCTTGTCGTTTTCACTTCCTTCTTCTATTGCGGGTTCAGCCTTCCCACCTCCGAGTTCTTTCGGGGGCTTCTTGACTATTATGGACTTCATCTCTATCATCTGAAGCCCAACTCAATGCTCCACATAGCCCTCTTTATTCATGTGTGTGAAGCTTTTCTCGGCATTCTTCCTCACTTCAATCTATTCCGTCGTATGTTCTATCTGAAACCCCATCCGAACAAGGACCAACCTTGCGTTGTTGGCGGGGCAGGCTTCCAGCTTCGCGGATCTCTCCGCAAAGACTACTTTTCTCTCCCTTTGAAATCTTCCAACAAGGGCTGGCATGCAGGCTGGTTCTACATCAATAATCTCGAACCCAGCCTGCCCGCCTTTGTCGGTCTTCCTCCTGTCCCTAAGCCATCTTGGAGCACCGTCCCAGTAGCCCAAGATTGGGACGAAGCCAATGATCTGCTCGCGAAGATCCTGGCGATGAAGAAGAAGAATCTTCGCGGGGAACAAATCACTCGGCACTTCATCAGGTGCCGACTGGCGCCGATCAAGGAGCGGTCAAAGCCGGCCTTCGAGTATGAAGGCGGAACGGACCCCAATCGGGAAGACCCAGATCCACTCACATACGAGATCCTGAAGATTCGGATGTACAAACTCTTCTCATCCGGGATTGCAGTTGAGCGGGCCCTCATACTGCCAGTCCTTCCCTTCAGCATTCATCGACCTCCTCCTCCGGTAAGCCGATTGGTTGCTTTATAGTATCTTTCAATCTTGACGTCTTGTCCCTTAATGCTGCACTTTCTCTCTTTTGCAGGAAAACACCTCTATCACCTCCATGCCGTATAAGGTGGCTCATGATGACGCGCCGCGTCGCCCCGCCAAGAAGCCGACTGGCGGGATCAAAATCCAAGCTGATCCAGTCGGGAAGCGGGCAGCGCCGAGTGAGGATTCGAACAAGCGCGCGAGCAAAAGGAGGCTGATCATCGAGGATTCGGATGATGACGTCCCGGCTCCTCCAGTCGAGACCCCGCCTCTAAGGCGATCGCCGCGGACGGCACCGAAGATCCGCCGGTCATCTAGGTATGCTCTGAAACCAAAGTCCTGAACTCTTTTGCGGAAAACTTTTCTTTATCTTCGCTGTATTCACTTTCGCAGGAGGCCTCAGGACATAGATCCTGCCGGGAGGGGTGAAGGGCCGACTCCGCCGCTGCTCCCGAAGTGCCAAGGCCGAGAGCCAAAACCCCGGAGCCCGCAATCGAGTGCGAGCGTTCGGAGAAACAACCTTCGCCTCCGAAGGAGGACGCCCCTAGGGAGGAGCCCCCGACTGCCAGTCGGGATATCCCGGCTGGAAAGCAGTCATCAGCCGGGAGACCTGAGGCTGCGGCTCAAGCACCCCCGACTGGGGGTCACTCGGCGCCGAGCCCGAAGAAGAAGAAAACCAGCCGCCGCTCCACCTAGGCGGCACCACCGAAACCTAAGACTTGCTTCAAAACATTCCTTCGTTCTTTCAATCTTGAATCTTTCATGTCTTCATTTGTCTTTCTTGCTTGCCACCACGTAGAAGAGATCCCCGGTTGCGCTTCGAGACTGGGTTCCCCGATCGAATCGAGTGGCGGGATTCGAAGGCGAGAGACGGGGCATCATCCTAGACCGGCAAGCCAAAAAGGATGAAAGGGATGCCCTTGTCGAGAGCCTGAATGAGGCGACCGACCGCTCAACGTAAGTCTTTTGTCTTTCTCTTTGATTATATCATCGTTATCTTTCAGTCGGTCACTCCACTGCTTTCGCGTGCAGAAGGAATATTGCCGCTCAATGGCAAAATCTGAAGTGCTGGAGAAGCTAGTCCCCCACTTAAACTCCTTGGAGGACGTTCAGCGACAACTGAAGGCCACTCGGGAGGAGGCCGCATCAAGGGAGGCGGCTTTAAGGAGGGAGATCGCGGAGCTTCGGGAAGCGAACCTCGACCTCCGCGGATCAATCGGGAGTAAGCCTGCCTCTCCCAGCTTCATCATGGTTCTCATGCTGATTTTGGCTATTGATAATCTTCTTTCGTTGTAGGAAATTCTTCGGAGGTCCACTCGCTTCAAGTCCAGCTGGAAGCGGTCAGCCTCGACAAGGCCGAGATGGAGGCCGAATTTGAAGGTAATCTTCTTTGAAGTCGAATCCCGTGTGCTGCTTTATTTCCGAGTGCTTTGAACGATCTGGGACTTTTTGCAGCTTATAAGATGAAGACCCGAGCCCAATACGACGTCTTGCTTGGGCGGATCAAATCCAGCCGACGAGATTCGTGAGAGGTCGCCAACGCCGCCACGCCGATCTTGCTGTCCTTGTTCGATCAAGGAGTTGGGGCCGCTCGCTGAGCCAATCGAGATCTTCGACAAGCTTCGGCGGCTCCCGAACGATACCGAAGAATATCACCGAAGCGCCAACATGGGGGCTGGTCGGCTCTTACGACCAAGTCCCTCTACCCCCAGTGGATATCCATTCAATCGGGAGGGCTTCGCCGAGGGAACAACGGACGAGCAGCCTTAGATATGCTGAGTGAGGCGCAAGAGGCGGCGAAGAAGATATCTCTGGATGTAGTAAACAACTTCAAGATCTGATTTGTATTCTGACTTTGTTTTGTAAATGTCGCGTAACCGTAACACTCTGACATGGAACTTTGTGACTCTTTTTAGTTTATTTATGTCAACGCCTTGATTCGAGCTTTTGCGTGAAATTTCTTAAGTAGTTTTCGTCTGGCTTTCATCAAGCCTAGGCTCGATTAGGTCATCGAAAAACTCTCAGTCCTTAGACACTGAGCTCGAGTCGAAGGACATTAAACAATGATAAACCAGATTATGCACAAAAGTTGATGAGGAAAACTTGAGCTTTATTGACATGTGTATCGCCCTGACTAGCTCAAGAAGTCATCTTGCTTGAGGTTGGCGATCAAGGAAAACATGAGGCCTTAGCCAAATTAGGCATAAAATCGTCGAAGATGCTCGATGTTCCAGGAGTTCTCCACCATGGACCCGTCTTCGCGCTTTAGCCGTAAGCACCGGCCGAGTCACTTCGGCGATTATATACGGTCCTTCTCATAAGGGAGATAACTTGTGTCGGTCTTTGGTGGTCTGGATCTTGCGTAGGACCAGGTCGCCAACAATGAAAGCTCGTGCTCGCACGTTGCGACTGTGGTATCTTCTGAGCCCTTGAAGGTATTTGGCCGACTGGATGAGAGCTGCCTCACGGGCCTCTTCCAATCGGGTGAGGTCATCCACTCGGTCGGGGTCGTAGCGTTCATCGTTGAAGCTGCGGACCCGGAGGGACTCATACTCCATCTCGTTTGGCAACATGGCTTCTGCGCCATAGACCAAAAAGAAAGGAGTTTGGCCGGTGGCCCGACTGGGTGTGGTTCGCAGCGACCATAGAACCGAGGGAAGTTCTTGGACCCACTTGCCGGCGTAAGGGCTTAGCCGGTCGAAAACGCGAGCCTTGATGCCTTGAAGGACCATGCCGTTTGCTCGCTCGACTTGCCCATTGCTTTTAGGGTGAGCTACTGATGCATAGCAGATTTTGATTCCGAAGTCTTCGCAGAATTCCTTGAAGATGCCTCCCGTGAATTGAGTCCCATTATCAGTTATGATTCTGTTTGGGACGCCGAAGCGGTGCACGATGTTGAGGAAAAAGTCTTGTGCTTTGTCGGCAGTGATTGTGGCGACCGGCTTGGCTTCAATCCACTTGGAGAACTTGTCGATTACGACGAAGAGGTGTGTGAAACCTCCGGAGCTTTCTTGAAAGGGCCAACCATGTCCACCCCATACCGAGAACGGCCGGGAAAGTGGGATCGTTTGAAGCTCTGGGCGGGACATGGCTTTGTCGGACGAAAAACTGGCAGCCTTCACAGGTTCTTACGACTTTATCCGCGTCGGAGACCGCGGTAAGCCAGAAGAATCCTTGCCTGTAAGCTTTGCCGACTAGAGTGCGAGCTGCCGCGTGGCTTCCGCATATGCCCGAGTGGATATCTTGGAGTAGTTGTTTCCCTTCTTCGGGTGTGATGCACCTCATTAGAATTCCAGAGGGGCTTCTCTTGTATAGATCGGAGTCGACCATGACGTATGCTTGGCGCGACGCCGGACGCGTTCGCTTCATCCGGTCATCCAGCAGCTCTTCTTGGGTTAAGAATTTGATGAGCGGCGTCCTCCAGTCGGTGCTGGTCATGGCGACTTTGTTCGTGGTTTGCTCGGTGAGAGCTGTTTTTGCGATGACGGTTGGTTCATAGAGATGCTCGACGAAGACGTCGTTGGAGCAGCTTCGCGCTTAGATCCGAACCGTGCTAGCTCATCGCTAGCTTCGTTGTTATGTCTCGGGACATGTGAGAGTTCTAGCCCATCAAACTTGTCCTCAAGCTTGCGGACCTCTTGTCGGTAGGCCTCCATAGTGTCATTTAAGCAGGACCAATCCTTCATCACTTGATTGACGACCAGCTGGGAATCGCCTTTCACAATAAGCCGCCGTATCCCGAGTGAAACTGCGAGCCGCAGTCCATGTAGAAGAGCTTCGTATTCGACGACGTTGTGTGAGGCGGAGAAGTGGAGGTGAAGGACATATCTTAGCCTTTCCCGCCGGGAGATCAGCACGACACCCGCTCCCAAGCCGGTGATCCTCTTGGATCCGTCGAAGTGCATGGTCCAGTGTTGGAGGTCTTCCCGAGGCACGTGTTCTTGCTGTTCACCCCACTCGGCCGGAAGTCCGCTAAGGCTTGTGACTTAATGGACGTCCCGGGCTTAAAAGTTAAGTCCGGGCATCGTTCTAGGGCCCACTTGGCGATACGCCCGTTGCCTCGCGGTTGTGGATGACGTCGCCGAGTGGGAAAGAGGTGATGACGGTGACCGAGTGACCCGAAAGTAGTGTGCCAATTTCCTCGCGGTTATTAGAACACCATAAAGCAATTTTTGTACCTGAGGGTATCGGATTTTGGCTCCTGCCAATATTTCGCTGACAAAGTAGATTGGCCTTTGAATCTTCTGGGCCCGTCCTTCTTCTTCGCGTTCAACCACAAGGACCGTACTAACCACTTGGTGAGTGGCTGAGACGTATAGCAACAGGGGTTCCTGGGGTTGAGGCGAAGCCAGGACGGGTGGCGTGGTAAGGAATTCTTTGAAATCTTCAAAGGCCTTGTCGGCTTCTGCGGTCCACTGGAAGTCGTCTGTCTTCTTTAGCTTTGAAGAAGGGCATGCCTCGTTCGCCGAGTCGGGATATGAAACGGCTTAGCGCCGCCATGCAGCCGGTGAGCTTTTGGACGTCTTTCTGATTACTCAGGGGCTTCATGTTTAAGATAGCGTTGATCTTCTCTCGGATTTGCCTCAATGCCGCGATGTGACACCATGAAGCCGAGCAGCTTGCCCGATGGGACGCCGAAGGTGCACTTCTCCGGTTTAACTTCATTCGAAGGCCCGGATGTTTGCAAAGGTTTCCTCTAAGTCGGCGATCAGGTCTTCTTTCTGTTTGGTCTTGATGACAACATCGTCGACGTAAGCTTCAACGTTCTTGCCGATCTGCGTTTGAAAATATCTTTGGATCATGCGCTGGTATGTAGCTCCGGCGTTCTTCAGGCCGAAAGACATGGTGATGTAGCAGTAAGCCCCAAACGGCGTGATGAACGATGTTTTCAAGCAGTCGGATTCTTTCAAGCTGATCTGGTGGTAGCCCGAGTAACGCCCAAGAAACTCGGGAGTTCGCAGCCGGTGTTGAGTCGACGACTTGGTCGATGCGAGGCAGCCGAATGGATCTTTGGGGCAGGCTTTGTTGAGGTTGGTGTAGTCAACGCACATGCGCCATTGCCCCGTTTTCTTGCGGACCAGGACTCGGGTTGGCTAACCGGTCGGGATGAAGGACTTCTTTGATGAAGCCGGCAGCCAAGAGCTTTGCGAGTTCTTCTTTGATCGCGTCTTTTCGATCCTGTGCGAACCCGCGTAATCGTTGTTTTATTGGTTTGGCGTCATCTTTGACGTTCAAAGAGTGCTCGATCACCTCCCTAGGAATTCCAGCATATCGGATGGTTTCCAAGCAAAAACATCTTTATTATTTTGGAGGAAGGTGACGAGCGCGCTTTCCTATTTAGGATCTAGGTCGGCGCCGATTACAGCAGTTTTTGAGGGATCAGACGAATCAAGGGAGATCTTCTTGGTCTTGGCGTCGCCGGATCCTGATTTGGCTATCTTCTTCGCGGGGACTTCGCCCTCTGCCGAAGTCGATGCAGCCAATCGGACTTCTTGTTGGCCACGTAATCTCTCGCGAGATTGGGCCATGTCGCAGCTCTCCTTGTCGCAGGTGAAGGCTTGCTTCACGTCGCTGCGAAGAGTGATGACGCCGTTGGGACCCGGCATCTTCATGCAGAGGTAAGTGTAGTGGGGGATCGCCATGAACTTGGCAAGCGCGGGCCTCCCGATGATGGCGTGATACGCTGTTTCGAAGTCGGCCACCTCGAAGGTGACGTTCTCCGTTCGGAAGTTCTCTCGGGCTCCGAAGGTGACTGGGAGGGAGATGTGCCCGAGTGGTGTTGAAGACAGCCCGGATAACTCCGTGGAAGGGGCCGAGCTTGCTTTCGTTCGGCCCTCGGGATCTCGCATCTCATCCATGGTCTTGGCAAACAGGATGTTGAGGGCGCGCCCCATCGATGAGGACGCGCTTGAGTCTGATATTGCGGACCACGGGGTCCAGGACGAGTGGATAGCGCCCTGGATGAACCACTCGGTCAGGATGATCCGAGCGGTCAAAGGTGATGGCCACTTCCGACCATCGCAGATACTGAGGGACTTCGGGTTGAGCCGCATTGACCTCTCGGTCGGTTAGCTTTTGTTTCCTCTTGGACTCATAGGCTAGCGGACCCCGAAGATATGGTTGAGCTCCCCACCGGGTCTTGAAAAGGTTCGGCATTTTCAGCGCGTTGTTCTTCTTGGCGCCGGACGGGCCCCTCGTCGATCGGCTTCTTGTTGAGTTGCGCCGCGTCTTGTTCGCGAACCGCTTGTAGATAAAGCGTCCTTCGCCGCGTGCTTGTGATTCGGATGGTGGGTGCATTGGGCGTTCATGATGGCGTCGTAGGCGGCGACTCGGGGACGGCGTTGAGTATTGGAGGTCGCGGCTACTAGGTCTTCAGATCGGCGCTTGCGATCTTTCTGGCCCTGGTTGCCGTTGTTGCCGCCATCCTTCTTAAGATTTCGGCTTCCTCCTGATTGCTTGTCCTCCCTTCTGTCGGGCCGGACTTGACGGGCGGCCTTAATGGCGTCGTTGGATTTGGCGTATGAGTTCGCCGTCTCGAACATTTGTTTCACCATCTTCGGTGGCTTGCGCCCGAACTTGCCGATAAGGAGTTCATCACGGACTCCCTTCTGGAAGGCGGCGATGATGATGTCGTCGGTGATGTTCGGGATCTTGTTGCGCTTCTCGGAGAAACGACGAATGTAATCCTTCAAGGGCTCGTCCGGCTTCTGGATGACGTTGTAAAGGTCGAAGTGTGTGCCGGGCCTCTCGAAGGTGCCTTGAAAGTTGGCGATGAAGTGGTCCCTCGCTCGCTCCACGAGCCGATTGAGCCTCTTGGCAGCTCGTGAGCCAATTTCGGCCGAGTTTGCGAGGGCCACGGGCGGTGTAGTTGGCCATGGCTTTATTGTCGCCACCTGCAGCTCGGATGGCAAGGGTATATACAGTTAACCAAGATTCAGGGTCGGTCTTGCCATCATACCTTTCAATCCCTGTAGGCTTAAAGCCACTCGGCCAATGCACTCGGCGGAGCTCCCGAGTGAAGGCCGGTACTCCATCGTCGCCGCTATCGGGTGATCCCCTTCGATCTTCCCGAGTGCGTTGGTCGCGCTCCCGGTAGCGGCGATCGAGGACTTCCCGCGAGATCACTCGGCGGGGTCTTGGTTGGGCGATTGGGTAGCTGGAACTGTTGCGGCGGACTCGGTGGTGGACGGGTGGACGTCCGTGTCGTTTGTCGCGGGAGTCGGCCGTCTGCTCTTGGTGTCTTGGTGTGGACTCGCGAGGTGGGCCTCTTGGCCTAGTTGACGACCGAGCGGCTCGGGCCTCCCGTAGTCTCCCGACTTTAGAGGCGGAAGCCGGCTTTTATCCGGCGTTTCGGCCACGGATTCGTCGGCCTTCGCGCCGAGGTGGTGGGATGGCCGTTAGCCGTGGCGGCGACGATGGTCTTGATCTTATCCAGATAGGAGTCACGTTGGCGGAGCCGTCTCCATGACGGTGTCCAAGAGCGTGAGTGCGGCGACGATTCGCCGTGGCGTCCGGAAGACGTTGGTGTTGCGAACCCATGTTTGGAGGATGGCCTCCCGGCGATCGTCCGGCCGCACGTAGATCCCGCTTCCTTTTGTCGCCTCGTCCTTGCGTTGTTTCTCCTCCTCGGCTGTCTTGCGCTCAAGCTCTACCCCGCTCGCTCCTCTTCGGTAAGCCTTCGGCCATGGCTGAGTCGGACTCATCCGCTCGGCCATGAGGACGTCAAGCACTTCGGCTCACATCCATGCGGCGGTCGGAGTTGTCGGCTTCGTCGAAGGGATGCCGTAGAGGTTGTCGGCCGGCGGAGCCGAGGTATCCATTGAGCTCTGAAGACGAGCAGGAGCCGAATGATGGGAGGATGACGGCGACCTCCCTTGATCTTGGGAAATCCGGATCTGGATCGTTCCAGTCCGAGTCAGATCTTGGGGGATTAGGCTCCTCCGAGTGGATTGCCGCCAACTCGGGGGAGAGAAGTTGACTGTAGATCTTGGCGGCATTTGGTAACCCAAACGGCACCGAGAGGTCTTCATCCGAGTAGATTGCTTCCGTCGGGGAGGCGAGGAATTTGGCGCCGATCTCGGCGGTATCCGGTAATCCGAATGGTGCCGAGTGAAGTCCGTCGTCGGGGAAAGTGGATCGCATCTTGGTCTTCAAGATGTTGTCGAAGATTTCGGCGCTGTTGGGAAGCCCGAAAGGCGCCGAATGGGTCTTTCCCTTCGACTGGTTCGAATCCGAGTCGAAGGAGGAGTCGCCGGCAAGGTTGGCGGCAAAGTCGCCGAGTCTTGAAGGAGATCCCATCACGCTTGTCGGCGAGATTGTTGAAGAAGTCTTGACGCGCGTCCCCTACCTGGCACGCCAACTGTCGAAACTTGGTTTCGGCAATATATTTTATGGGGTCGCAGTCGAGATCGCCAAGCACAATGGGTTAGGAGAAGAAGAAGATTTAGACAGGTTCAGGCCCTCTCGTGAGGTAATACCCTACTCCTGTTTCGGTGGATTCGATCCGCCGAGTGTCTTTATTGATCTCGTGATCTAAAGCTCTCGCTTATGAAATCGTATCTTAGATCTAGTGTTGGAATATCTGATCTCCTATCGGAATATCCCTCAAGGGACGCCCCTTACCCCCCTTATATAGTCTTGGGAGGAAGGGTTTACAAATCGGAAACCCTATCTTACTTTAAGTCGGTTTTCTCAATCTTACCAAACCGTGACTATAGACCGATTGCCTTATCTCTATCGACAACCGTAACACCTAAGTCAAGTTCGGCTTACAGATATAGCAGGCACAATCTATCCCTACCTCCAATCGGATAAGCTTGTCATGTAGATACCCGATTACCACAATCTCCACAAGTTTCCACGATGATTTCCGTCCCTCGTTGAAGCCTTTATGCAATGTGCCATGCGTACAACTGCAGGTAGATCGATAGCTCTCCACGTAAGCCGCTTCTAAGTCCTACGTGCCACCAGATGACGAAAAGAGCTGCAACTTCCGTACAGGCCAGCAGCCACCTACGGTGTTGTCGATGTTTTGGATCAAAAATTAAAAAAAAATAGCGTATGAGAATCGGAAGTAAAAGAAAGATAGGGTATGAGATATAAAATGAATGGGTAAAGAAGACAATAGTTTATAGTTTAGACAGGTTTATATCTTTTCATCATACGTTTAGGCCTTCGCTCCTCTCGTCCCCATTCACGTTACGTTTTGATTTCATTTGTTACAACATTCACGTCGTGTTTTGATTTCATTATAACATACGAACACAGTTGCTAGAATATATATATATATATACACACGTGGTGTTAAACCCCGAGTGCTTTTATTCAAGTGATATTCCAACTTCCTTTTAATAAATATGACATCACAAGTAGCTTTAAGCCAATTGTGTTTATTATCAAATTAATGCGCATAGCCTGAAGTATTTTACGACTTAAAAATTACTTTGCGCTATGCCAACCGTGTATTAAATAAATACTAAACATCAGTGGACTTTTATAAATCAAAAAGCCAACTTCAAAGCTATATAAGCATGCTGCGAGTAACCTCTGTATTAACTGCATGAAAATGACACTTAATAAGAGAGCCACTCATTAGCAGATGGAGGATTTTTTTAGTGGTATTGGACTTAAACAGTGCCCATATTAAAAAACAAATATGCTAGTCCAAAGACACGATTTTGCCACACCAAGAAAGTTGGGCTGCAAACGTGATGGGCCTCGGCCTAAAAGCCTACCGATACCCTTAAAAACTTTCAGCGTACAACGCTTCATCCTTTCCGCTGCTTCGTCTTTCTAAAATTATCTTCGCCCTCTTGTTCACCAGCCACTGCTACCAAAGCTAGGGTTAAACCTCCCCATTCAATCCGCTGTCAAAATTCCTCCAACAACCAAACATGCACAAGCACATCTCGCCCATACCTCAATCCGCATCTTATTCTCCAGAGAAGAAAACTCTAGATCCAAATCCCCTCATCCCCAACACATGGCGAAGGAGATAGAAATCCCATTTGACCAATAGGCCGCCTCGGATGTGACGAAGAAGAATGCACAAGAGATGGTGCAAGATGGCATCCTTCCAGCGAAAGAGATCATCGGATGGTGCTCGGCATGTGGGGAAGCATTCCCAACTCCTGACACCAGCGAAATCGTGGTATTTACCCACTTCTTCTATAACAGCTTCAGTCTTTCAACTTCTGGGTTCTTCCATGGTTTGCTTGACTTCTACGGGATTAAGATCTATCACCTCAACCCTAATTCCATTCTGCATATAGCCATCTTCATTCATCCGTGCGAGGCATTCTTAGGAATCATGCCACACTTTAACCTTTTTCGTCGCATCTTCTACTTAAAAAGCCCAACCTTCCAAAGTTGATCCTTGTGTAGTGGGTGGATCTGGATTCTAGCTTTGTGGTGATCTTACAAAATCTTACTTATCCCTTCCTTTAAAATCGACAAATAAGGGCTGACACAACAATTGGGTTTACATCTTGAACCCCGCTCCTTGCCTGCCTGAATTTGTCGGTCTTCCTCCTATGCACCAAACTCCACTGGAATTCCTTGCCAGATGGGCAAGACAGGGTTTAAGTAGATATGCTTCTTACCAAAATCACAACTATTAGAGAAAAGGGCTTGGATGGGGAGAAAATCACTTGACACTTTATCAAGTACCGACTGGGCCCAATTAAAGAAAGAGCAAAGCTAGCTTTTGAATACGAAGGTCAAAGCGATCCCAACCGAGAAGCTCAAGACACACTCGGGTACAAGCTCATGTGCAAGAGGATGTACAAAGTCTTCTCTTTAGGCATAGCAATTGACATCTCCCATGAGCTTCCAGGACTCCCCTTCAGCCATCTAATTCCTCCTCCCAAGGTATGTAATGTTTGATGCAATTCCATGTCTTGATCATCCAACTAGAAAATCTTGATTAATATGACACCATTTGTGCAGGAAAACAAATTCATAATCTCTAACCCTTCGACTTCTATTCGTCGCTCATCAAGAAGAGCGCCAAGTAAGATAGGAAGAGCAGCCAGAGGGCCTTCAATTGGCAACCCTTCAAAATGGAAGAAGAGACCCACATCCAAGCAAGAAACGAAGAAAGCTGAGAGGAAGAAGAGAAAACCGGTGCTAAAGTCGTGAGACGACAAAGGTGATGAAAATTCACAAGGCGTTGAGCCAGCTCCTCTACTCCTCCTAGGAAGCCGGTTGGTCCTGAAAGACTTCGTCCAGGTAATCAATCTATCCTTCGTCAGGACTTCATCCAGGTAATCAAGATTTCATCCATGCAATGAATGAACTGCTTGCTGAGTAAATGCTGAATGAGTGAAATGCTTGAGTGAAATATTTGTTGCTTATTTAAACTTGTCGGAAGCCTTCTGATATTGACCCGACTGGTCGGACCGAAACTCGAACATCAACCGGTCCCCAATCTGCCCAATCGACTGAAGCAAATACGCAAGCAGCTAGCCAAGAAGCCAGCCACAAAACCCAGGAGCCTTCGACTAAAAATAATCAACCGAAGGAAAAGCCACAACTGAAGAGCCCTCGACTGGAAACCATACGGCTTAAGAAGATACTGCCAACAAGGGCCAAGGACCCCTGACTTTGGATCAGTCGGCTACTGCTAAAGCCGGAGAAGAAAACCAAGAAGGCATTAGTGAGGCAGCTAACTCCGCTTCAACTGGAGACCAGCCGGATGTAAAAACCCAAACTCGTCAACGCGCTCGACCAGAGATAATCAAAGGTAAAGCTCTCGGTGTCTCAGTTACTCAATGTCATCTTTTAATTCCAACGCTATTTGAGAGCCTATGGTCGAAGAAGATGAAGAGATTTTGTCTTAAATTGGCTGAAGGTTCCAACCCTCTTGTCAAGATCCAATGGCGAAATGCTGAAAGACTAACAGTGGGTATAATCCTGAACAAGCAAAAGGAGGCTGAAGAACATGATCTTCTCGTCCTCAAACTTAACCAATCAACCAAGTTGATGAATATAAGTTTCTCTTCCAGTCTTCAAACATCTTATTAGAAAATTGTCTCTCAATCTACACTTGTCTTTTTGAAGAAAATATATCTCCAATCTCAAGCAAAGTCAGAGGCCCTGAAGCAAAGCCAGGCAAAAATTATCTGACGTGAAGAACACAACAACCATCAAGGAGTAGCAACTAATGGTAGAAATCTAAAGCCTCCACAATGCTAACTTTGAATACAAGGGATCAGTCGACAGTAAGTATAAACTCAGCCTTCTATCCTTAAACATGCATGTGTTGCAACATTTCTTGACTTGTTTTAATTCCTAGCTCAATCTGCTCGACTTCAAACCATGACGGTTGAACAGGATGAAGTAGTCAAGAAGGCCGCCAAGCAGAAGAAGACAAAAAACAAGCTGAATATGATCTTGAAGGTAATCCCACACGTCTCAACTTTTCCCTTCATGCACCAAATTTTTTATGCTTTCATAAGTAAAACTCCAGCCCATAAGATAAAGAGCCAAACACAATTCACAGTGTTTGCTATCCGGGTGAAGAGAGCTGAGTTGGTTCGTGATGACGTAGCCAATGTCGTAGCTCCAATAGTGAATATCATATTCAATAATGGGCTCGGCTCAAGCTGTGAAGACATCGTAGAAATCTTCGACAAGCTTTGTCACGCTCTAGATAAATACCAGAAGAACATCACCGAAGCAACCACCATGGGAACAAGTCAAGCCTTGGCGATGACAAAATCTTCATACCCCCGAGTGGATGTCTCGATAGTTAGGGACAGCTTCACAGACGACACCACCGAAGAATAGGCCATAGAGCTAATCAATGAAGCCGAAGAGCCTGCAAAGAAGATCACCAAAGATGCCGTAGAAAGTTTCTATAGCTGAACTCATATGTCTTGCAACATAATTCTCTCTATTGATGGATGTAACAGTCTAACTTATTTATGACTTTATTCTAACTATGGTGATCATATTAAGCGAATAAAATCTTCATCCGACTAGACCAAGCCTAAAACTTAGTTAATCAGATAAAAAACTTTCTACCTAATAACATCATATAACCAAAATAAGTCAATGATAAGCAACACTAAAATTAAAAAATATAATCTTGGAAAACACAAAGCTCCATGATTATTATTGATAGTCCATGACTGACTACTCTAGAAGGCAGAAGTACTTGACGTAGGTTGTCGAAGAAAAGGTACATATAAAGTAGATACAAAATTTTAACAATAAAAAGGATGTAGCTGCTCAATATTTCAATAAGTATCCATCGTCATGTCATCTTCTCTCTTCAAACGATAAGCCCAGGGTGAGTGACTTCTGAGATAATAGAAGGCCCTTTCCAAAGAGGAAACAACTTGTGTCGATCCTTAGTTATCTGATTTTTTTTCAAAACCATATCATTGACCAAAAATGCCCTAGAGCAAACGTTGTGAATGTGATAGCAATGGAGTCCTTGTAGATAGCTTGTTGACTAGATGGTAGCAACATCGTGACCCTCTTTTAGGGCCCATTTGGCATAGCTCTAGCTCCCAACTCTAACTTACCAAGAGCTAGAGCTGTGTAAAATGGTATAGATTCTTCATTTTTTGGAGCGAAGTTAGCAGAGCTGCTCCACAAAATTGTACTATGGGGGTGGAGCTGGGTTTTGCTGCTCCACCACTCCACTCCATCCCAAAAGACCCACTGCCCTTTAATTTTTTCATGTATTTATAGGATATGCCACTGAGCTACCCCTTCACAAACCCTTTCCTCCCGTTCTACCTCTTGACCAGGTTGTTCGACGGTGACCGACCGAGGGGACCTGCGGCAGCGGCAGTTGGGTGGGGCGCATAGGCGGCGATCGATCATGGGGACCAGTGGCGACAGGCGACGGAGGCGCGTGAGGCCAGCAGGGTGGTGGGCGGCGGCGGGCAGGCTGAGCGGCGGTGGCAGGGGGCGCATGGGATGAGCGGCGACGATGGCTGGGTTGCTTTGCTACGCGCGAGGGTAGCAGGGCGACGGGTGACGGGCGGCAACACGTGGGCGAAGCGTCTGCAGCGTTGGCAAGGCGGTGCGCATGCGACGGGACGAGGGATGAGCGGTGGCGCATGACGACTACGTCGGCAGGACTGTGGGATGCCAACCAGGTGTTTGACAAAATGGCAACACAGGACGTAGGGGCCTGGAGCTAACCAATCTAGCCAAACATTTTCATACCTACCTCCAGTTCCTATAGGATCCAGCTCCCATTGGAGTTGGAGTTTAGAGTTGGGAGTTGGAGTTTGGAGCCTACCAAATGGGGCCTTAGTCGGTTTAGTTCTTCCTCACGATCTTGATTATTTTATTCTTCATCAAAAATGTGCACCCGTATAGATTCAAACTGCATCTCGATCAGCAACATCGCCTTGGCCCCATAATCCAGGAAAAAGGGAGAATGGCCAGTGACCCGACTGGGTGTTGTCCACAGAGACCAAAGAACTAGGGGAAACTTTTCACTGATCGACCAGTATAAGGGCATAGCCTGTTGAAGACGCAAGCTTTGATGTCCTAAAGAACCATCCATTAATGCGCTCAACTTGTTCATTACTCTGTGGGTGTGCAACCGATGTATAAAGATCTTGGTTCCAAAGTCTTCACAAAAATCTTTAAAAACTCTGCCTGTGAATTGATTACGATTGTCGGTGATAATCCTGTTAGGCACTCCAAAACGGTGTATAATATCGAGAATAAAATCTCGAGCTTTGTTGATAGTGATAGTTGCAACAGAACCTCAGTCCACTTGGTAAACTTGTCAAAACCAATGAACAATTGCGGGAACCCTCCTTGCGCCCTTTTGAAAGGCCCCACCATGTTGAGACCCCAGATAGCAAAGGGCCACAAAAGGGGTATAGTTTGCAACTCTTGGGCAGGGACGTGAATCTACTTGGCAAAAAATTGACAACTCTCGTATGTCCAAACAATTTGTGAAATATCTCTTATAGCAGTCGGTCAGAAGAATCCCTGACGGTATGCCTTGCCAACCAATGTGTGAGAAGTGGCATGATTGTCGCAAATACCCGAGTGAATATCTCATAACAACCATTGCCCCTCCTCAGTCGGGACACAACATAGTAGAATACCAGACGAGCTGCGTCTATAAAGCTCTTCTTCGACACCACATAACACTAACTGCAACATTGAAAGCGCTCTCTTCTTTGACACCACATAACATTGGATGCAACGTTGAAAGTGCTCGGCTTCGTCCTTGTCTTGGGGCAACTCACCCTGGGTCAACAATTTGATAAATTGTAGCCTTCAGTCGGACTCCTCTATGGAATCTTGCCTTGGATCTTTGGCATATTGTACTGACATAGGCTTCTTTGGCATAGTCGGCTCTTGAAGATGCTCAAACAAAAGTATCCGAAGGAACAACTTCTCTTTTGTATCCAAAATTTGCCAGTTCATCCACGATTTCATTGTCATGTCTCAATACGTGTGATAGCTCTAAGGCTTTGAATCTATCTTCTAGCTTGCGAACTTTCTAATGGTAGGCAGCCATATTATCATTTGAACAAGACTAGCTAAGAATCCCCATGAACTATCATCCGTCATATCCCTAGAGATACGACAAGACGCGGTCCATGGAGCAAAGCTTCGTACTCAGTCACATTATGAGACGAAAAGTGGATTTGCAGAATGTATCTTAGTCGCTCCCCAGTCGGCGAGATGAGGACTACTCCTGCTCCGATGCCGGTGACTCTTAGGGACTCGTCGAAGTACATGGTCCAAAATTCAAGCTTATCTGTCGTCTTCTCCGCGTGGGCCTTTGTCCACTCGGTAACAAAATCTGCAAACATTTGAGACTAAATAGATTTGCGAGCCTTGAAGGAGATATCAAAAACCATCAACTCTATAGCCCACTTTGCGATCCTACTAGTAGCCTTGCGGTTATGAAGAACATCGTTAGGTAGGAAAGTGGTAATCACAGTCACCGATGGCCCTGAAAATAGTGGGCAAGCTTCTGAACTGTGATTAATACTCCATGCAACAACTTCTGAACTTGTAGATAACAGGACTTTGAGTCGGCCAAAACTTCACTGATGAAATAGATCGGCCTTTGAACTTTCTGAAATGTGTCCCTCGTCATCACGCTCGATGACCAAGACCGTACTGACATGCGATATAGCAAAACATAGAACAACAAGGGCTCTTGCGGCATGGGTGAGGCCAACACTAGAGGCATTGTTAGGAAAATCTTGAAGTCTTCAAAGGCTTGCTGAGCTTCTGGGGTTCACTGAAAATCGTCGGTCTTCTTGAGCAATTTGAAGAAAGGCATGCCTCATTCCCCGAGAAAGAAAATAAAACGATTGAGTGCCGCCATGCACCCGGTAAGCTTCTGAACGTCCTTCTAGGTACTCAGCGGCTTCATCTTGAGTATGGCATTGATTTTATCTGGGTTGGCTTTGATGCCACGATGTGACAACATGAAGCCAAGCAACTTCCCAGATGGTACTCCGAAGATGTACTTTTTCGAGTTCAACTTCATCCTGAAGGTCTGGATATTGCGGAAAGTTTCTTCCAGATCTGTAATGAGGTTTATCCTTGAGCTTGGTCTTGATGACGACATCGTCGACGTATGCCTTCACATTGCGCCCGATCTATGTCTACAAACATCTTTGAATCATGCACTGGTAGCGGTTTTTCAACCCAAAAGGCATTTTGATGTAGCAGTACATGCCAAACGGTGTGATGAACGTGGTCTTGAGGCAGTCGGACTCCTTTAGGTTGATCTAATGATATCCTGAATAGTAGTCAAGAAAACTGAGTAACTCGTAGGCGACCGTTGAATCCACAACTTGGTCAATGCGATGTAATCCAAAAGGATCTTTGGGACATGCTATGTTAAGATCCATGTAATCTATGCACATACACCATTGTGCAGTCTTCTTCTGAACCAGTACTAGATTAGCCAGCAATCCGAGTCATAAAACTCTTTGATGAATCCTACGGCCAAGAGCTAAGTAAGTTCTTCCTTGAAGGTGTGACATCGGTCTTGAGCAAACTAGCGAAGTCATTGCTTGATAAGTTTAGCATCAATCTTCACATTCAGGGAGTGCTTGATCACCTCTCTAGGAATACCAGGCATATCAGAGGGCTTCCATGCAAATATATCTTAGCGTGCTTTATTATTTACAATCTAACTCGGCAGCAATTACGTTGAAGGGATCAGTCGGATCAAGGGGAATCTTATTTGTCTTGGTGTTGTATTCTCTAGATTTTGATATCTTCTTGGCAGGGACTTCTCCTTGGGTTGCTGATGCAGCCAGTCGGATCTTCTATCGGCCGAGTGCTTTTTCACGAGACTAGGCCAACTCGTAACTCTCCTTGTCACAGGTGAAGGTTTGCTTGACGTCGTTGCGCAACGAGATGACTCCATGTGGTCTTAGCATCTTCATCATCAAGTAAGTATAGTGAGGGACGACCATGAACATTGCAAGAGCTGGCCTTTCCAAAATTGCATGATAAGCTAACTCGAAGTCTGTGACCTCCAAACATACATTCTGAGTCTGAAAATTAACACGGGTGCTGAAGGTGACTGGAAGAGAGATCTGACCGAGTGGTGTTGAAGACAACCTGGGGATAACCCCGTGAAACAGATTGGTGCTCGGCCTCAACTTGAATCTTGGAATTTGCATCTGGTCCAACGTCTTGGCGAAGAGGATGTTGACTGCATTGCCCCCGTCGATGAGGACATGCTTCAACTTGATGTTTCTGACCACTGGGTCCAATACTAGGGGGTACTGCTCCGGGTGAGCCACTCGGTCAGGATGATCCAAGTGGTCGAACATGATTGCGGCTTCGGACCACCACAAATACTAAGGTACTTTCGGCTGGATAGCATTGATCTTGCGGTCAGTGAGCTTCTATTTACACTTGGATTCATAGGCTAGGGGGCCTCCGAAGATATAATGCAGCTCGGTTATGTGGTCTTGAAATGCACCCGAACTTGGATCATTATTGTCCTCCTTGTTTTGCCCTGATGTACCTTCACCGACCGCGAGCTTCAGCTGTTTGGCATGCTATTTCACGAAATTTTTGAATATGTAGTAGTCCTTGGCAGTGTGCTTGGAGTTGGGATGATTCTGGCAGGGCCTGTTCATGATCTTGTCGTAATTGCTGATGCGTGGCTATTGGAAGTTCGATGTGGTCACCACCAGGTCTTCGGGTCTCTGCTTGCGATCCTTCTGGCGATTGTCGTCATTGTCCTTCTTTGGGCACCAGTTGCCCGGCTGCTTCACTTCGCGTGATGCCTCGACGGCTTTAGCTTGGCTTGGCGTAGGAATTGGCTGTCTCAAAAAGCTTCATGCCGGTGCATGGTGGCTTGCGGGAGAATTTGCCGATGAGATGTTCGTCATGGATTCCTTTTTGGAAGGAAGTGATGATGATGTCGTATGTGACCTCTGGAATCTTGTTGCAGGCTTCAGAGAAACACTAGATATAGTCCTTGAGCGACTTGCATTTGTGTTGTATGACGTGGTAGAGATCAAAGTGCGCTCTGCGTCTCTCATAGGTGCCCTAAAAGTTGGTGATGAACCGACTTCAAAGTTTGCTCCATGAATCAATTAATCCCCATAGGAGCCCCGAAAGCCAGCTCCTTGCTGTATTGGCAAGTGCCATGGGCAAATAGTTGGCCATGGCCTTGTTGTCTCCTACTGCTACGTGGATTGCCAAGATGTGGATGGTGAGCCATGACTCAGGGTTGGTTTTGCCGTCATACTTCTTGATACCAGTCGGTTTGAGTCCAACTAGCCAATCCACTCGACACATGTCTCAGGTGAAAGCTGGGACCCCGTCATCACTATCATCGAGTGACATTGGGCGCCTGGGCAAGTGGCGGATCATACAGCGCTCGTGGTTTTCCCTTTCTTGGTGACATTGATTTAGCTCCTGCCGGAAGGCTTTGGGTTCCCGATGTCCGTGCTCTAATCTATGGCCGCCGTCATGGTGTTCCCTGTGATGGTGATTGTCCCGGCAATGCCCATCTTTGGCATCACAGTTCCGAACTGAATGCTCTGGCTGTCGATTTCATTCGTCATGACGTCGCTAGTTTGAAGACGTATGGCCCCTAGAAGGATGATGGGATGGCTAATGACTTGGTTGATTACCCGTTTGGAGACCTGGATTTAGGTGTCTTGGCGTATGATTCTTCGGAATGTGGCTGGGTCACTGACGGCCTCCAGGTCCTTGATCTTGTTGCGTGGCGGACATAAGGATCAAGGCTTTAGCCTTGTTAAGTGTTGGCATCGTGGCGTTGTTCGGAGGGGCGGCATCAATGAGGGTATCTAGTAGTGTGACAGCGGTGATGACGTTCTATTGAGGTGTGGCGAAAATGTTGGTGTCATTGATATGAGTCTGAAGAATGTTATTGTGTACTGCTGGTCCGCCTCGAGCCAGGTCTCATTGTCTGCACGCGCAATCTTCTTCCTTCTTGCGTTGGCGCTCCTCCTCAGCTTCATGGGCAATGTAGGCTTGTTCGTCCTCGGCGGGGACACCGACCATGAAGACTTTGTAGATCTGAGTGTAATCATTGGAGTACTCAAAGCTGTAGATGGTTTTAGTACTGTAATCGCTGTAGTGGTTTGAGCGGTCGGCGATGTTAACAACTTTCGTGATGCTGCAGGGGTCATCGAGTGGCTTGAGAAGAACGCCCACTTCCCTGGGCCCAGGCTCCAACATGGTTGAAACATGTCGAGACTGAACCCTAGGGGTGAAGCGGATCTAGATCTAAAAGTTGCCGCGAGAAAGGGAGGAAGCTGCATTGGGATCGGGGATAGATTGCAGCGTTGTCGGAGATCCTGTGTGAGGCGCTTGAATCTTGAGACCCCTCCAAGTAGATTGAATCTACATCGGAAGAGATCACCTGAAGTATGCCTCGGCCATGTTCGGAAGCTTGAACGGAGCCAAATTGATCTTATCTCTTCTCAACTGGTTTGGATCCGAGTCAAAGAGAGAGATTGCCGAGGTTGTTGGTGAAGAAATCGAGGCTGCCAAAGCGAAAAGCTTATCTCGGAGGGAAGGTGAAGTCAGCTGTTCCCGAAGTTGATCCCATCACACTTGTCGATGAAAAAGCTTGACGCAACCCCTACCTGGCACGCAACTATCGATGTTCTGGATTGGCATTAAGAAAAGGGGTAGCGCACAAGATCTAAAGTGAATGAGCAAGGAAGACAAAGGTTTACACAGGTTTAGGCCTTCTTGATGAGAACTAATATCCT
Organism: Oryza australiensis; assembly: GCA_019925245.2. Lineage (NCBI taxonomy): Eukaryota > Viridiplantae > Streptophyta > Magnoliopsida > Poales > Poaceae > Oryza > Oryza australiensis. The sequence goes on along the minus strand of JAIFGZ020000265.1, from coordinate 1,848,113 downwards.
ACTCCTGTATGGGGATTGAATCCGCCGAGTGTATTAAGAAGATCTGATGATCGAGTTGTGGTTACGGATTATGTGTTGTTTGTTGTCCTCGAAGAGCTTTTCTGCTCACCTTATATAGGTTGGGAGGCAAGGCTATAAAGGAAAAACTTAGTCCAACATGACATTAGTCTCCTAATCTATTGCATTGCATGATAGTACTTACCGGGAGCACAACACTACTGGAGAAAGCCACACTAGTCCCGGTTGGTAACCCTTAGTAGTCCCGGTTGTCAAACCGGGACTACAAATCCGGGACTAGAGATGGGCGACCTCTAGTCACGGTTAAATAACCGGGACTAGAGATGTATCTTTAGTCCCGGTTGAAGCCACCAACCAGGACTAAAGATGGCGGAGCCACGTGGCCGACTCTGTCATCTTTATTCCCGGTTGATGGCTCCAACTGGGACTAAAGCATTTTTTTATTTTTTTTATTTTTCCTCCTGTTGCTTGTTTGTATGTGTTTTTTGTTGTTTTTTGTTGCCGAAATCAAATTCACATATCAAATTAACATCCTCAAATCACATCATAAATTCGCATCACAAATTCGCATCACAAATCCACAACACAAATCCACATCACAAATTCACATCACAAATCGAGTAATGAACATCACAGATACACACACACACACATATATATATATCAAATTTAGAACATCACAAAAATCTCCAGATTCGCGTGCTGCCGCTCTCCGAGAGGACGAGGAAGAGGAGGAAATGGAGGAGGCACGACACCACCTCCCAAGCCGCCGCGACGCAGCCACCTCCGAGCCGCCGAGCCACCGCCATCTTCGAGCCGCTACCACCTCCTCCCACCTCCTCACATCCCATCGTCGTCGCCGGAGCGAGAGAGAGCTGAGAGAGGGAGAGAGAGCCGAGGGGGGGGAGAGAGAGCTGAGAGAGGAGAGGAGAAAACAACTAAGTGTTGGATCGGTGGAGAAGACGATGCGCGCCTGGGATATATATAGCCCTGGATTTTTAGTCCCGGTTGGTGTCACCAACCGGGACTAAAGATAATTTTCCGCTAATTCCAATTCATCTTTAGTCCCGGTTGATGGCACCAACCGGGATTAAAGATAATTTTCCGCTATTTCTAATTCATCTTTAATCCCGATTGGTGGCACCAACCGGGACTAAAGATAATTTTTCGCTATTTTTTTTAAATTTATTTGGTCCCGCTAGGTTAACAATTAAATAATTAGTAAATAGGGCCAAATTAAATTCATTAAATATAGGTTTAAAATAATATATTAAAATTTAATCAAACATAGATAATCCTAGACATTAATGTGCCTTCTAGATAGTATTCCTTTTTGCCCCTCTCTATTTTTCATATTCATTTGAAGTTGTTGTTTTTTAGAAAAATTCAACTTTTTTTATTATTTTTATATTTTTTATGGACTTAGCAGCACACGAGAGGTAACCACATAAAATTTGAGCGTAAACAAGCAAAAGATGTGGCCTGTGAAAAATTCGGAAGACACGCTCAAAATCAGAAAAAAGCTTCCGGGCTCGAAAAGGCAATCTTCTGAGGTTTTGGGCAAAATAAAATCGCCGAACGTGGCAAAGCGTGAACGAATGCATCCGAAATTTTTTTCTGATCGATTTTCATATATGGAACGTCTCGATCGGAGTCCGTATGTGAAAGTTATGGTTGTTTTAAAAATCGACTCCGAGTTAGAGGACAAAACAGGAACAATGCGCGTAAAACTTGTTACACACGCATAAACTAGACGTGATGACGAGGGTTTGAATGTTCTTATTAATATTGTACATCCCTTCGATTTGTATATTATCACCAAAATAATTTTACAAAAGATTTTATATATTGAGAATCATTAGTTAATAACAATATGATGATATGTAATTACAATGTAATGATTAAATTAAAGCTTCCTTCTATCTTCAATCACCCACCCACACAACACCACACTCTTTAAAATTACAAATCCCCTCAAATTAATTTTATATCATTTGAATCATATAGCAAAATTTGTATATTTTTATTAGGTTCAGTTAAAAAAATAAACACATTCATGGTATTACCAACCGGCACTAAATATCAAAATTATATTTAGTTCCGGTTGGTAACACCAACCGGGACAAAAAATAGCATCTTTAATCCCGGTTGGTGTTACCAACCGGGACTAAAGATGGTGTTAGTGGCTATCAGAGATTGTCAGAGCGCTAGGCATCTTTAGTCCCGATTGGTAACACTAACCGGGACAAAAGACATCTTTAGTCCCGGTTGGTGTTACCAACCGGAATTAAAGATGCCCAGCGCTCTGACAACCTCTGACAACATCTAAACCGGGACTAGAGGTGATCTTTAGTCCTGGTTCATGACACGAACCAGGACTAAAGTTTCTAAAGAGCCGTTGAATTTTTAAACCAGGACTAGAGATCATCTTTAGTCCCGGGTGCAACTCAATCCGAGAATACTATGGTTTTTGCCATTTGAACCAATGATGATTTCTTCAGTAGTGCAAGTCTTGCCATAGAACATAAGACAACACAATATCTACCTAGTCTAACTATAAAATGTAAAGATCCAGCTCACCTCTTATCTCTAGTCAGATAAGCACACCGAGTAAGTATGTGATACCCATGATCTTCACATGTGTAACGAAAATAAAATTTTTGGCAAGAAACTTGCAAAAAAAAATAGCAATTCTGATCTTAATATGTTAGAAAAGTTTGCCATTAAACCAACGGGAGAGAAGTAATAAATGGGTCACTAAAAGATTGGCTGAATTCTATCTTTAAAATTTAGTTTATAGAAATCCAAACATGATTTGATGTATAAAAATAAATATCCGTCTAAGAGAGCGCGCGTGAAGTGTCTACGGGAGGTAGATTGGGAGCGAGCCTGGTCGCGTATTTCCGGAGAGCGTGGTATCCGGAGAAGAGAATCGAGATTGTGGGTTTTATGTTTAGAGCTACCGTTGGATTGTGTTTTTACACACAACTCTAAAACTAACAGCTTGATTCGGAACCATTCCGGAAGGTTGTTTGGCATGCTTGAGTAACGAAATAAACCGAAAACCATCGAAGTTTTCATCTAAAGAGACTTAGAAAAATTACCTGATCTCTTTGAAATTTAGATACGTCTAAAATCTATCTAGACGCACCCGATGAATAAATATTGTTGATTAAAGTTTAATGGGAAAAGGGTGATGCATGCCGTATATATTTTAAACCGGAGGTAGTAGTTTGTGAACGGCGTTCACGATGAGCGTACACGTACGTGGCTTCACACATGCCGCTTCTTGCAACAACCACCATAACGGATTTACCCGAGATAGTGAAAAAAAAAACAAAGAGAAATAATAGTAGTGTCGATTCTGAACAGGAAGTGCTGCCCCTTCTGTAATGAATTCTGGGAAAAAATTAAATAAAATAGTAGTACTACTATATACTATTGTATAAGTACATTATAGAGATGGTGCGAGAAAAATGGTGAGCAACTCATAAGTAGGCAAAATATGCTATCAGATATTTAAAGTTTACGGTCCTTGCCAAAAGACACTGGCTGTGTTTTTTATTGACTTTCTCAACTCATCCTTTTTGTTTTTTCACGCACATGCTTCGCAAACTGTTAAACGGTATTTTTATATACAAAAGTTAATTTAAAAAATTATATTATTTATTTTGAAAAAATTAGCTAATACTTAATTAATTATATGCTAATAAGTTGTTTCGTTACGTGTCGAAGGGTTTAGTTCCCAACTCACTCCAACGATCGCAGCCTAAAAAATATGGTTATGCTCAAGAAATGAATGCAACATAGTCCCAACATCATCCCCTATCTGCCATCGCCGACCGCGCCGAGCACATCCACGACGGCAGACGGAGCCAGCGTTGAGGGAGGGGTCACTGTCCATGACAACCGAACCGGCCATCTACCACCCATGCCCTTCGTCGTTGGCACCACCAACTTCTATCATGGGTAGCAGAGCTTGTCGTCGCTGCTAGACCGAGCGTCGTAGCTATCGGACACGTCGTCCCCGACCACACTATCACTGTCGCCGCTGGATCTGCTCGCGTTGAGCTTGTTGTCACCGCCGCCACTGGATCTGCTCGCGTTGAGCTCGTCATCACTGCCGCCGCTGGAGCCTCGTCGCTGCCGCCGCCGGACCCGATCTCTTGCTTGCAGACACCCTGCAACTGCTGCCCACCGCCACTTTCTTCACCGCCAGCGCTGCTCAGCTGTCGTCGCCGCCGCTGTCGGGCGCTTGTATTAGGCGAGATTGGGGAGATCGATTTGGGGCTAATAACATCTCCAACAGCGTGCCATTTTTGACTCTCCAAATACATATTTGGCCAGTTTGACAAGAGTTTAGAGAGTCAAAATTAACTTTCGCTCCAACAGACTCTCCACATCAAACTCTCCATATACCTATGGACCCTACCTGTCATTCTCCTCCCCCTCTTTCTTCTCCATCCCCCTCTATCCGATCCACTCGCTAAGCTCCTAGGGCGCGCGTGGATGGCGGCCTCGCCGTTGTCAACCATCGCCTCGGCAGGGGGGCAGCGGTGGGAGGGAGGGGTGACGAAGCTGGTTCGTGGGGCGGACGCCTGGGGTGGCTCAGGAAGAGGGGAACGCGGGCAGGTGCTGGCGCCGGAGAGAGGGACCGCGGGTGGAGGAAGAGAACCGGCGGCGACGCGACAGGTGCGAGAGGGACTATGAGCGGCGCCGCCGAAGCCTACGCGAGGCACATCCGCCGGTCTTGCTCCCTGCGCCACCATCGCTTGCTATTCCCCAAGCGGACGAGGAGGACGGGTGACGGGAGGTGGGGGATGGCAGCCGTCGACACATGCCGTTGCTGGGTCCGCGAAGGCTGCGAGCAGCGCGGCAAAATCGGCACTGGCGACGGGCGACGATGGCATGAGCGAGGCGGACGAAGCTTGGACGATGGCAGACACTAGGTTGCGGATGGCGATGGCACAGATGACGGTTGGCAACAGTGGTGGTAGCTGGTGACGACGGTGGTAGCTAGCGACGGGGCAGGCGACGGTGGTGGCAGCTGGCGACGGTGCAGACGATGATGACCTCAACAACAGTGGTGGATGGCGATGGCGACCTCGATGATGACGGTAGCAGTGGCACTCAGTTTGGGATAGGTGCGGAGAGAGAAAGGGAGAGAGGAGTGTCTGACGGTGTAGGACCCACGGTTGACAACATGGTTTGGTCAGTCGAGCAGGATGGCCAAGTTTGGCCATCTAGGAGCCAATTTGGTCAGCCGTATAGCTTGGCCATCCGGGTAGCAAGGCTGTTGGAGGGTATTTTATCAAACTAGCCAAATTTTAACTTGGAGAGTCCATTGGCACTAGTACAAAACATCTTATAGGTGCCAGTTGGGAAACTCTCTTGGGTGCCGGTTTTCCCAACTGGCACCTACTGGTCGACACTAATAAAAAATAAATAGGTGCCAGTTTAAGAACCAGCACCTATTAGGTCCACGGAATCAAAAAAAATCCGGCTCAAGCCGATGCATCGAGTCGACCAGTCCTTCCATCCACCACACAAGAATTCATTCATCCATCACAAGAATTCATCCACATCCATCACAGATCAATTCACATACACTCCAATCCACAGATCAATTCACATAAACTCCAATCCACAGATCAATACACAAGAACACAAATTTTAGACAAAAAATCCACAACTCTTTCGGCCGCCACCGTCTCGCGCTTGCACCGCCCGCCGCGCGCCGAACCTCCGAGGCCCCCGTCACGCGCCGAACCTCCGTGGCCCCTGCCGCGCATCGAACCCCGCCGGCCACCGCCGCCGCCTTCCCTCCCGCCGGATCTGGCGGAGGGGAGGGTCCTCCACCTGCCGCCGCCGCTCCCATCGATGACGGGCTCGCTTGCCGCCGCTGTCTTCGCGCTTGCGCCGTCCCGTCGAACTCGGCTGGACTCCGACGCCCCTGCCACGCGCCGAACCCCGCCAGTCGCCACCGCCGCCTCCCCTCCCGCCAGAACTGGCGGAGGGGAGGGTCCTCCACCTGTCGCCGCTGCTCCCCTCGACGACGGGCTCGCCTGCCGCCGCCGTCTTCGTGCTTGCCCCGCCCCGCCGCGCGCCGAACCTCCGAGGCCCCTACCTCATGCCAAACCCCGTCTGGTCGCCGCCGCCGCCTCCTCCCGCCGGATCTCGGCGGGAGGGGAGGGTCCTCTACTCGTTGCCGCCACTCCCCGTCCCCTCCCCATGCTCGCGCCGCCCTCCGCCGGAGAGAAGAGGAGAGAGTACTAGAGAGAAGAGAAGAAGAGAAGGACCGGCTGGAGAGAAGAAGAGATAAGGACGGCATATAAAACCCCGGTCCGCCGGCTTGGGGTCGGCTCGGTGGTTTAGGTGCCGGTTTTTTAAAAAAAGGCACCTTTAATATATTGTAGGTGTCGGTTTTTCTTAAAAAACCGGTACTAATATTATAGGTGCCGATTTTTCTTTAAAACCGACACCTATAATATATTATAGGTGTCGGTTTTTGTTAAACCGACATCTATTAGGCCGACACCTATGCATGTTTTTTAGTAATGTGGAAAGCCTGTTGGAGATGCTATGAGGCTGTTGGATTTAGGGCTTTAGGTTAAACGAAGGTAGGCTAGAAGTATTTTAGTCTATACAAAAATATAGTAGACAAAAACGATTCAAAATACATATCAGGTATATAGCATGACATGGATCTAATTAATCCTTTTATTTTTCATAAAATAAAGACGGGCTCACTGAGAGCCTCCACTTCTTGTCCATCTCTATCCCCTTCTTCTTACCTTCTGGTCCACATCTCCGTCCATGTGAGCAGGAGCAATGGCAAAGCTGCTAACAACACCAATTGTCTCCTCGTTGGAATGCGTGTCGATCTTCTGCCTCCTCCCTCTCCGGTCCATTTTGTTGTCCATGCTGCCATCTCCACCCCGAGAAGCAGCTGCCGGGCATAGTACCTAGGCCAGGAAGTCGTTGTCTATGTTGTCGATTTCCAGCTCTAAAAGTCGCTAACTGTATGTCCATCGCTCCGGACATAGGTGTTGCTGCTCCAGCCGGAGGTGTCAGTGCTCTGCCCCTACTCTAGCGGAGGGGACACCACTCCATGTGTATCCAGCCACACATCCCGCCGATCCAGCCCCAAATTCAAGCAGTGGCGGAGTTTCCGGTATGGCAAGATATGGCACTCGCCATATCTTAATTTTGTCACGAGCCAATACCCCACTGCTCTCTTGCCCTTGGCTAGCTGCTGCAAATCGGCCTTCGATACGCAAGACGGTGACATCATGAGGACGTGTCGTGAGCCTTTCAATTTTTGTGACTGAGGGTTTCATGTCATTGTGGACCCTAGCACTAAAATAGTCGATGAACCAAGGCGTCTGGTGGTGTGGCGGTGTGGGAGCGAGCTGCGGGTCGAACCGAGACGATACACCGCGCATGCGATGTAAGTTGGGTGGACGCACTAGCATGGCCACATACAAGTACAGGATGATGATGAGCCAGTGTTGCGGGCTTGCGACATGGATAGGGAGGTGCAGCCGTGCAGGCCAATCCACAAGAACCTAGAAGAGCAACTCGGTCGATAGATGTTTTCTTTTGCCTGCTTCTCTGATTTCTTAAGTTGGCACCAACTCGATCAATCCATTCGGTGAGCCAGCCAAGACATGCAAATGCAATTTGTATATGTTGACTTCATCTTCGATATGTATTAACCCGCGCTTTCAGTTAACCAATACTGGATATTTAAACAACTGATCGATGATAAAATTATAATATAACATTGAGCTATTGTATACAATACATCGATCAGCATATTACAAATCTATAATTTTAATTACTATGTTGTTTCTGTTGTGTTGTTGCTGCCACAATTTTTTCCTGTCCTTCGCCACTAGATCCAAGTGGATGTTGTTCTCCAGAGCTATATGTGTCGGCGTCACCATTTCCACAGGCTTGACCCAGCGTCGTCACTCCGCGTGTCTCCCCCTACTATAAGGATGAATCTAATGGCGGTGGCATGGCTCATGTAGAGATAGAAGTGTTGCTGTAGGGATGAATCTAAGAGAGCTACAGGAAGAAACCACTTTACCATGTGAACCCCACAGACAGCGTCAGGAAGGACTAAATGATGAGGGGCAAATGAGATATTTCACATGTATTCTCTCTCCTGCCAATCAGAATAATATCATTTTACTAGTCTTATTTACCTGGTAGCAAATAACCATAAAATTGTAGTTTCTTCTAGTCATGTTTTTTTATGTCTTTAAGCAAGTGACATAAACTTAAACTTTAAGTGTTCAGTATCAAATTTTGCATCTAAAGTATGTATTGCAGTTATATATCCTCTTCCTATCGGGATATTAATAAACGGTCGCGTCACTACTGAAGAAACTATTTTCGGTTGAAGTGTTAAAATTCATAATAGTCTCGATTTGAATAGTACCCGGGACTAAAAACTATTTTTAGTCCCGGTTTAAAAAGTCTACGGATTTCTAGAAACATTAGTCCCGGTTCGTGACACGAACCGAGACTAAAGATCATCTTTAGTCCCGGTTCAAATATTGTCAGAGGTTGTCAGAGCGCTGGACATCTTTAGTCCCGGTTGGTAACACCAACCGGGACTAAAGTTGTCATTTTTTCCAGGTTGGTATTACCAACCGGGACTAAAGATGCCCAGCGCTCTGATAACCTCTGATAGTCTCTGACACCATCTTTAGTCCCGGTTGGTGTTACCAATCAGGACTAAAGATAATTTTGATCTTTAGTGTTGGTTGGTAACATCATATATGTGTTTATTTTTTTAACTGAACCTAATAAAAATATAAAAATTTTCTACTTGATTCAAATGATATAAAATTAATTTGAGGGGATTTATAATTTCAAAGAGTGTAGTGTTGTGTGGAGGTGGGTGATTGAAGATAGAAGAAAGCTTTAATTTAATCATTCCATTGTAATTACATATCATCATATTGTTATTAACTAATGATTCTCAATATATAAAATCTTTTATAAAATTATTTTGGTGAAAATATACAAATCGGAGGGATGTATAATATTGATAAGAACATTCAAACCCTGGTCGTCACGTCTAGTTTATACGCGTGTAATAAGTTTTACGCGTGTTGTTCCCGCTTCGTCCTCTAACTCGGAGTCGGTTTTTAAACGGTCATAACTTTCGCATACGGACTCTGATCGAGACGTTCCATACATAAAAATCAATCAAAAAAATTTTGGATGCGTTCGTCCGTATTTTCCCCAAAAACGCCTCAGAAGGTTGCCTTTTTGAGCCCGAAAGTTTTTTTCGATTCTGAGCATGTCTTCTAAATTTTTCACAGGCCACGTCTTTTGCTTGTTTACGCTCAAATTTTCTGTGGTTACCTCTCGTGCGCTCCTAAGTCCATAAAAATATTAAAAAATAAAACAAAAAAGTCAAATTTTTCCAAAAAATCAACAACGTCAGATAAATATGAAAAATAGAGAGGGGCAAAAGAGAAACAGTATCTAGAAGAGCACATTAATGTCTAGGATTATCTATGTTTGATTAAATTTTAATATTATTGTTTTAAACTTATATTTAATAAATTTAATTTAGCCCTATTTACAAATTATTTAATTGTTAACCCTAGCTGACCAAAAATTTTTGGAAAAATAGCGGGAAATTATCTTTAGTCCCGTTGGTGGCACCAACCGAGACTAAAAATTCAGTGGCTATATATATCCCTAGCACACATCGTCTTCTCCACCGATCCAACACTTAGCACATTTTTCGATCCCTCTCCCTCTCCCTCGCCTCTCTCTCCCCTCTCCCTCTCCCTCTCCCTCTCCCTCTTCCTCTCTTCCCTTGGCAAGCAAGGGAGAAGATGGCGGCGGCGGCCGCGCGTGGGCGGGACGGGATGGCGGCCCGCGTGCGGGTGGGGCGACGGCGGCGCCTGCCGCGCGGCAGGCGGCGGGAGGCCGGGTCGGCGGGCGCCCGCGGCGGCGAGCGGCGGCGGCGCGAGCGGCGGCCGGTGGGGGCGGGCGGTCGGAGGCGGTCGGCGGGCGGCGGCGGCGGCCGGCGGGGCCGAGGCGGCGGCAGCGTGGCGGCGAACGAAATTTTTTTGATGTTTGATGATATGTGATGTGATTTGGATATGTGATGTGATAGTATTTGATCTGTGATTTTTATGGATTTTGAAGATGTATTTGATATGTGGAGAAAAAATGAAAAAACATTTGTGATATGTAGTGTTCATTGATATTTATGAATCGTGATATTTGATTTCAGTATCGTGATGATTTTAGGATTTTGAAGAAAAAAAGAAAAGAATCGAGGAAATGGGTGGAGAAAGGACAAATTAAAAAAATTTAAAAATATCCTTAGTCCCGTTGAAAAACCAACGGACTAAGGATGGCGGAGCCGGCCACGTGGCTCCGCCATCTTTAGTCCCGGTTGGTGGCTTCAACCGGGACTAAAGATGCATCTCTAGTCCCGGATTCATAGTCCGGTTTGACAACCGGGACTACTGAGGGTTACGAACCGGGACAGTTGTGGCTTTCTTCAGTAGTGTGTACACTACCTCGACAAAATGCCATGCATGCATAAACTTTCTAAAGCGACGGACACATAACTCGTACTCATGGCTTAAGGATCAAAAACTTCTAACAAAATGAAGATAAAATACGATACTTTCTTCGTTCTAAGATAACTTAATCTAGAATTGAGCAAAAACGTATTACAATGAATTTAGACATAAGATGTTGTTCTATCTAATTATTGGTTGGTTTATTTTGAGATGAACATGTTAACAATGTTATTGAAGTGATGACAGATGTAGAATTATATTAATTTCTAAATTTTCACTTCAACGTCATGTTAGAAGCACGTGGTCTCAGAGGTATTTCCGTCTATTCGAAGAATTTCTCTTTTTAATTGGCTTGAAAGTGTTGTCTAGCAAACTACTAATTTTTAAAGTTGTGTCCAGCCATGACATGCTTTTACAATATCAGCTAGCAAATTACACGAAAAATTTGCAAACGAGAAAACCATTAGCACATAATCAATTAAGTTTTAATTATTACAAACTTGATAAATAGATATATTTGATATTTTAAAATAACTTCTATAAAAAGGTTTTCACATGAAATAATTCTAAAACATATAAAAAAATCAAGATAAAATATGAATCTTAATAAAAAAACCAGAAAAAAATCTAAATCTTAATCATCACCAAAAGAGCAGTAACATCTTAGGACGGCAGCAGCTCCGGATTCGCCAACCTCCGGGTTTGTTGGGGCCCCAGAGCTCCGGATTCGGTTTCTTCTGGGAGCTATACGCCTACACCACGTTGCTACTGCTCCTCATTAATGGCGGCGGTGTATTTCCTCCCCCAAAACGCCATAAAATCCAACCGGATTCTCCCTCCCGCGAAACCAAACAAATCCAACCCAACCCAACCACATCCGCCATGGCCATGCTTCGCCTCCTCTTCCGCTTCCTCCTCCTCACCCTCCTCGCCGGCACAGGAGCGGCCGCGGAGGCGGAGAAGAAGCCGACGGCGTACGAGGTCCTGGAATCCTACGACTTCCCCGTGGGCATCCTCCCCAAGGGGGTGTCCTCTTACACGCTCGACGCCACCACGGGCGACTTCACGGCGACGCTCGACACCGCCGACGACTCCTCCACCTGCGACTTCGCCATCGAGGGCTCCTACTCGCTCCGCTACCAGCGCACCATCACCGGCCGCATCGCCACCGGCCACCTCACCAGCCTCCACGGCGTCGCCGTCAAAGTCCTCTTCTTCTGGCTCAACATCGTCGAGGTCACCCGCCGCGGCGACCACCTCGAGTTCTCCGTCGGCATCGCCTCCGCCGACTTCACCGTCGACAACTTCCTCGAGTCCCCGCAGTGCGGCTGCGGCTTCGACTGCGACGACGGCGTCGGCGACGGCCTCTCCTCCTCCTCCCTCCCGCCGCCGATCGAGCCCAGCCCGCTGCGCCTGCGAGGTGCGTTCTAGAATCCCCCTTCCTCCAACCCAAGCTGCGATGACGTCATCAATGGGGAACTATTACTGTTAGTACTAGTAGAAATGATGCCCAATTAGATGTCAAAATAAGACGGAAATGTCCCAGCTTTTAGATGGGACTATCACGAGTTCAGAGCACCATCTCATTCTCATATGTATGGGTGGGTTCTTGTATCAAGGCACTTCATAAATATGAAATTGGGATCAATAACGAAGAACTCGTTTGAGTTCCTCGCTCCTGTTCTGTAACTTGCAATTTTAGTGCCAGTTGCAGGGTAGGAGGTTATTCGAGTGGCCAAAAACTGTTTCTTGAATCCTAAGGCTTTGTTCAGGATGCTGGAATTTCACTTGATTTTCACAACAAAACAACTTGATTCCTGTCGTAGCGAAGAATTCCTGCGTCCCAGCTATTTGTAGTTCTGTACCACCTTCTGATAGTTTGGATGGCTGTATACATTTGCCTTTGGATTCTTGTTCTCAAAGTGTTTTGAGGGAGCTGACATCAGTATGTTTTACTATATAAGATCTGTGGTCATAGTCAAGGCTATTTCAATAGCTGCAGAGATTAGTTTAGCTTCTAGCTCGGAAGTGGTGGTGACAAGGAGAATTTATACTGGAAATTGGCACTGTAATTGAGCGTGATTTCATACTCAGGATCAGTTTTAACCTAGTAATAAATATAGTATATTGGTTAGAAGCACCCTAGATATGCTTCTTAATTTCACATTAGCAAGGTTCTAGTGCCTCAAAGTGTTTAATATTTCTAGGAAATTCCTTACATGTCGCTACAAATCTCTTCTCTTAATACAAAGATGCGCAAGCCTTTTGTGTATTCCCTAAAAAAATGCCACTACAAATTTCCATTATCACCACATGCCAATGGTACTAGGCATAGCATCTAAAAGATTTGTGAATTTTACAGTGGCATGTAAAAATTTATCCCATTGTCCCTACTTTGTTCATTTTGATTTTGCAGCAATTTTAATAAATTTACATGCTAATTCACGATTATGAATTGGAAAATTTTCCCATTTCACCAATAATATCATTTTTGAAACCTCAGTTCTGAACGGTCCAAAGCTGTGTGTATGATTTCAAGGTAAAACGGAAAAAAGATCTTTGAACTTTGCTTGGATTAGTTCAAGCTGTTCGAAAGAAAGGGAATTTTTTTCGTGAAAACACCTCAGAACAGACGTGAATTCAGAAAAAGCAAACGAAGCCATGGGAAAACAACAAGCACATAGCATTAATGCTTGATCATTCAAAATCCAAAAACAAAATGTAAAAGGGGCTAATTGGACATCCTGGTCAAGGTTACAATTTACCATCCTTCAAGTTGATCATGTTTCTGTTTGCCTGAATCTAAGATGGTGTAATCGCTAAAGACAGATCAGCTGTCTTCTTTGTACGCTGAGTGTTCTACATTGTCAAACATTAGGATTTGCAGCAAAGTTGAGCCCTTTCAATGCTTCTAAATATGATCTGGACTTGTTCAAGTCTCTTTTAATTTGCCATTTCAGATTGTTGTTCTTGTACCGCTATCATTGCTATTAGTGCCATCCACCTACTATCAAGTATAAACAATGAATACTTGAATGATGTGATATCTTCCTGCTATAATTGTTGGACAGCGTAACCTGTGGGAGTGGGAGGAGTTTGATATATATAATGTACCTTGCTTATATCTGATGTGCCATTGTTAAATACTCACTCTGTCCTAAAATATAAAGGATTTTGGATGCATAAAACTTATCTTATCATATCTAGAAGTCCAAATCCGAAAGTCCAAAATATAAGGAATTTTGGATAGATATGTCTCATCCATCAAAAATCTTTTATATTTTGAGAATTTATATTTTGAGAATAGAGGAGTATATAAAATTCCTTAAATTCCGTAATAGTAGTAGTATATAATTGTAGATGAAATCTGGAATGTGTCAGGTAACAACTAAGCCATGCAAACGCATGAAATTGGGTGTTAGTCTACTTGGTACAACATGCACAATTTCCACAGACGAACCGGGGCCACATCCCCGACGGCCCATACGTATGCATACGTGGCTGATCCGTCGGCACGAATCTCAAAGCGCAGGTAAGGCCCCGTCTTTGCATCAGTCAGTCGTGTAGCATCCTCTGCTTCAGCATCTCGGCGCGCAGGTCGGCGGCGTCCACCTCCTTGGTGCCGGTCACCGGCCGGTAGTAGCCGGTCTCCGGGTCCGGCTCCCAGAACGCCGTCTTCTCCTCCGTCGTGGTCGCCATCGCGGAGGCGACGTCCTTCGCCACCGTGCCGAGCTTCACCGCCTTGTCGTTGATGATCTTGGCGGATCCTTCCGCGGCGGTTATCGCCGCAGACAATCCTCTCCTGCATCGCCTACTATTTCCATCAGGCTCAGCTCAATTTTGGCGAGAGGCAAGTGTATAAGCCAATCTATTTTTTTCAAATACCAAAATGGAATGTTGTATGGGACATCTCGAGCTTTTTGGACATACTAGGAATGCAATTCTGGTTATGTACACCCTAGTTCATGTGCATAGCTACAATTACATTCTATTTTGAGACGAATGTAGTAGAATTTAACATAAGATAAGAGAGCAAACCTTTGTGCGAGCAGGGCAACAGAGCTGGATGCGACCCGCGCCATCTGATCGGGATCGGCCGGTTGATGTCGACTCAAGTCCTCTTTTCTCCCGTTCTACTCCTCGTCGTTTCGATAATTTGTACCTCTTCGCGGTCTCCCCTTGTGTTTTGAGCGAAGAGAGATGGCCATGCAGGCAATTATAGGGACGAGAAGAAGGGAAACAAGAAATGGAAGGCTGTTAGGACAAGTCGGAGACCAAACCGGAGGCACGTTTTTCTCCGTGGCTTATTACAGCATGGGCAGTACAAGGAAATCTTGCAAGCTGAGGTGAGGGCTAGATGGGTTGGGCCTTCTGCCAAGGCCATTACTTGGAAAAGGCTAGCAGCCCTCCACTTATCTGATGGGCTTTGATGATTCAAGGCTCAAAAGGGCTTGTATTTCTGGGACGAATAAATCTATTCTATTTTGCTTCCCTCAACTATTGTCCTCGGTTGAATCACATCCCTCAACAGCAAAATCAAGCATATCATATCCTCTAACTTTTAAAACCGATTTTGACTCCTTCGGAGATTTTTGAAAGTGGTTTTCTGCTGACGTGAAAGGTTGACCGTGGTCAGACTCCCTGACGTGAAACATGGGACCATATGTAAGTGACAAATAATAAAATAAAAAAACTATAGGATCCACATGTCAGCTCCCACTCTTCTTCTCCCCTCTCTTTTTTCCCAACCAAGCTGAGCAGGGTGGGGCTGGCCGACGAGCTCCTCCAAGCTCTCCCACATGTCCACAGTCGTCCCTAGGGAGCCTCTTTGCGATGGCACACTGTCCCCTTCGCCTCGATTCACATCCCTTTCGACGCACCACGCTCAGCGACACTGTGGCTATCGGGGCTCGCAAGGATGGAGGCAGAGACGGAGCCCACTCGACAGAGGCGTCGATGAACCTTGGTGGCGGGAGTGGGAGCTCAGGGAGGGTACGGTGAAGGCGCTCCAGCTTTGTCCGTGTCCTCGGAGACGGGGGCTCAACAAGGTTGCACCTCCACGACTTGCTCCGCCCTGAACACACAACTCACTAACTACTAGATGAGCCCATGTCACAGTAGCAGCCACCGTCTCAGTCCCGCAATGTCGCTCCATCATCCGTCGCAAGCTGGCTGTCGATTTGAGCTCCTCTCAGGCGACTCTATTCTCTTTCCAATGGCACCTCCCCTCATCGCCTTGCCTCATGTCGCGCCGGCACCATCGTGCTACTAGGACATCCGACTGCCTCTCCTTGTTCCTCCCTCTACTCCAATGAGCGTCGTTGAGGCCGACACCATGGGGTCATGGAAGCCATCACCACCATCCTCAACGTCGCAAATGCCATCGACTTCCTTCCACCCAGATCTGAACCGCCGTAGTTGGGGCCGTATGGGAGTAGCATGTTCGCAGGGGAATCCTTCCCACCTGTCCTTTGTCTCCATACACCCGGTGGGAGGATCTGGTGTCGTTGGCAAGGTTGAGGAACTGTCGTCTTCGTGCCTCCAGCTTTTCCACCCGCTATCGTCGCTAAGAGAATTAAATGGGCTAGCCCAAATTAATCTTGGTAATTTCAAAGGCCCACAATTAATGTTAATAGATTAATACCACATTGGAAATCAACGAGAAAGGATCTCAACTTAAAGAAGCTGCTAATTATGAGTATTTGTTGAGCAGTTTAGGTGATGGTGGAATGCCATATGCACGTGCGCACCGAGCCGTGGCGTGGGCGAGGCGTGCATGTGTGCGAGGCGACGAAGATGGACCGGCTGCTCATTTTTTGGTCGTTTTGTGTTTTTACGAGCAAAAGCGTAACCGACGGACATCATCTCCCTAACACTCGTTCTTCCTCGACACACATCTCCCATTTTCTGTTTCTGTGCTGCTTCGGCTCTCCCTAGTTAGGAGTACCTGCGCGCACGGGCATTCAGGACGAGTAGGCTTCCAAACCTTCGTCCACCTGAGTATCTGCACGATAGGCGGGTGATCAAGCTTTGAGGAGCGCGCTCTTCACACGACTGGTCTCAATATTGCTTTGGCAACGGAGGGAACGACGACAATAGGGAAAGAGAGAACGACAATGGCAATGGCGGCGATAACACCAACACTGTCGCCTCTAGATCCAGAGCGTTCTCCAGGTATGTTCTTCTCACCTCAGTGTTAAACGTGTTCTTTGATGCTATTGTTCCTTTTAGCATATTCATGTTTACCACCATGCTAGATTCACTCTCTATTTCACATGTCATGTTTATTATGCTATTGTGGGGGGTGTCACCCCGGGGTAGCACTCGGACTAGAGTTGAAGTCAAGCTGGAGTCGGACTGCGAAGTTTTTGGAATAAGGTCGGGAGCCCGAACTCTCCTCGGGGTCAATTGCCCCGACCTTCCCCCAGTCCGACCTCGGCACTCTTTTCTCGACCTCGACTCCTCGACCCGACTTCCGGCCTCCTCGGGACAAAACTTGACTTGCAAGGAGGTGAAGAGGGGACAACCCGACAAGGAATGACATCACCCGACAGCACAGTACATGAGGTATCTGCAGAGGAGGAGCCCCAAGGCAGGATAAGGCACAAGACACCCATGACGCGTAGAGCCCAGAGAGCCTCTCCATGTATCTTTTTTAGATGTTGTTTTCTACTCACCTTTTTAGATCTTAGCCTTAGCTTTCTTGACCCTTAAGTCCCTTGTAACTACCCTCTTGAGCTATAAATAAAAGGGAGGGCAGAGTGGACTGGAGGAGGGGATCCAAGCATTCAAGTTCAGATCATTCTCAGCTTCTCATTTGTTCTTGGCCAGTTTGCTCTAAGCCCCAAGAACTCTCTCTTGTAAACCTTGTTCATCATCCACCCCAACAAAGAACACTGGACGTAGGCCTATTATCCTTCGGAAGGGATGAAACAGTATAAATCTCGTGTCTCTTGATCTTTGACTCATCTTAGTGACTCGAGTCGACCACCAGGTCCTGAGAGGAGGCGCATTCCCGACCATTCACTCACCTCCTTGGGCACCCCCTCGGAGGACTGCCGACCTACCCGTCGACAGCTATATTTCTAGATTAAAATATGATGAATTATGACTAGATTCCAACAGTCACCACCATCGCGACGTCGGAAAGCTCGAGCTAACAGCCCACACTCCAGAACCATGTAGCCCAACTCCATTTACACTTTCATCATCGCTTCATGTAAAAAGGTTAACTCATGAGTGATATGGTTGGAGGGACAAGTCATTATAAGTTGGTACCACCCTGGCTAAACTAGTAATGTGATACTAAACATGTACACACAACTCTCATGGGTCACACAGGCAAATATACAAGAAACGTCCCCTCTTAGTGCACGTCTGTACGTCCAGTGTTGTCACCATATGCCATGCCAAGTGCCTCACACAGAGCCCACAAATGCCATGCACCATATGCCCAACACTGACCCATATGCCCCCTCTTAGTGCACGTCTATACGTCCAGTGTCGACGTCATATGCCATGCCAAGTGCCTCACACAGAGCCCACAAACGCCATGCGCCATATGCCCAACGCTAACCATATACGCAACCATGATATGCCATGCCAAGTGCCTCACACAGAGCCCACAAACGTCATGCGCCATATGCCCAACACTGACCCATATGTGCAACCAAGAGGGTCAGCTCAGATACCATTTGTAACAACCCGTCCTCCAGAACTGTATAGCCCAGCCGATCAAATGGACGGGCTTACGTGTACATACCACCCCACTTATACTTTCATCCTTACTTTATGTAAAATGGTTAACCCCACTTATACTTTCGTCCTTACTTTATAGACGGGCTTACTTGTACATACCACCCCACTTATATTTTCGTCTTTACTTTATGTAAAATGGTTAACCCAAGAGTAATATGGTTGAAGGGACAAACACTTATAAGTTGGTTATGTACTTGCTAAATTAGCAATGTGATACTAAACATGTGCATAAAACTCTCATAGGCCACACAGTCCTTATCCTAGTTAGGCCAGCATGTCACATCTGCCACCTCACCATGGACATCCCACACCGACCGGCCGGCCAGTCATCACCACCTCCTCACTTGTTGGTCAAAGCGGGCGTCAAAGGGACGATCGGTCGGCGCTCCTCCAAGCAACAATGGCACATGTGTGTGGAGAAAGGGAAGTGAGTAAAGAGGGAAGAGAAGGAAGAAGGTGGAGATTGGGACTTATAGGTGGGTCTTGCCGTTCTTCGCTGATTGTGATGCCATGTATGCTACGTCAGATGAAAACCAAGTCAATGTGCCATGTAGACACCACACTCATATGTCATGTAAACTGCTTAAGAAGATAGTTCCATCCGGTTTTTATAGTTAAGAGGGTTTTGGTTGAGGGACAATAATCGTACTCGGTCTATAGTTGAGGGAGATATTATGGACTTTTTCTTTTCTGAGAGCCTTGCCGAGGGTGGCATGTGTTTGTTTCGATCAGTCGGAAAATCCATGTAATCGACTAATCGTGATTCGTGAATACTGAAGAGTATCAGGATTAAAATTGTCCCTGATGAAAGATGACAACACACCCTCAAAGGCACTTTTGGATCTCAATCCTTCTATTATAAGAAAACGAATTTTGAGGAATAAAAAATCTTTGGACAGTTATATAAGAAAATTCTAGGATTTAAAAATAAAGTTATCATCTATTAAAAATTGGATTGAGCATATATAATTTATCCCGAGCTGATAATAATGATTATGTTTTTAGTAAGGTAGATGTTTAAAATATATAAAAACGACGGTATCATTTATTTGATGTCGTGTGCTTGCTGCTCCCGTGGCCGGCCTGTCGTTCGCTCGCCGCCGCCGTATTTGCCGGTCTGTTCCTAAGGTTCGTAAAATTGGATTTTTTTCACATGGGTAACGCACCCGTATACGAAAAATAATTTTTGCAGATGGTCATTTAAGCTACATGCGTACGAAAAAACTCACTAAAAAATTAAAAAAATACTGAAATCGAAACCCTATCTAGGTTCGATCCATCATCGCAGTTGGCGCCCATAGTTGCCGTCGGCGTTGTCATCACCGCCGAAGCCCTCTAGCTCCCGATTCGGGGCAACATTGCCTAGCCAGATCCGCCGTCACCCGGTTATCGTCGTGGTCGCGAATGTTGCCGCCGTCGAGGAGATGAAGAATTGGAGAGGAGAAGGACAATCGTCGTCGCTGCTCTCTCCGGGGTTACGACTGATGGATTTGTTGCCCCCTGTCGCTGCCACTGCTCTCGTTGTCATTGGGAGTGGAAAAGAGAGAGGCTAGACGAAAGTGGAAGTGTGAGAGGAGGGGAGAAGCAGGGTATTACATTTCGCGCGAGCTAGCCGTACCATCCCATCGCGGTAGCGCGGTTTCCATGCGAAAATCGTGAAAACCGCAGAGGGATGAAAAGTAATTTTCGCGACGTGTTGCCGTGCCGCGGTTTTCGTGAAAACCGTGCGAAAACCGCGCCAAAAACCACGAAAACCGCGAAAACCGTGAAAACCATTATTTGAATTTGAACCAAATTCAAATCCACGTCGTGCCGCGGTTTTCGTTCAAACCGCACAAAAACCACGCCACATACCGTGATTTCCGCGGCAAACCACGCTAAATTTAATTTTTTATAATATATATATATATGAGATAAAATGAATTTTTTTAAATTTTTTGAATTCGTACAAAATTATTCAAACGAAACCACGGGAATACCGTGCCGCATCCTCGCGGTACACGCGAAAACGACGACGGTTTTTGTGGTAAGGTGAACCCTGCGGAGAAGAGGGGGTGGGAGAAGTGGGAGAGAGGAGAGAAAAAAAATGAGTGAGGAGAGAGAAGGCGGAGAAAAAAATGAGTGATGAGAGAGAGGCATTTAGACTTTGTGATATTTTTATATGTGAATGTTTAAAAAATTGGTTTGTAAAAATAGATCTATATTTATTGGGGCCATGACTCATCCCATTGGCTGTCTTCCACGCATTCGCCGCAAGCTAGCCAGCCGGCCGCTCGCTTGGGTTTTCGTGAGAATTGGAGATCAGAAGCCAAGAAAGAGACAGGAGGATGAGGAGTACATATATTTTTTACCCATAAAATCCACTTTATTTATATTTTTTACCCCATGAAATCCACTTTATTTTCTATCGTATCCGTAAATATTATGGTGTTTATTACAACTAATATCAATTACTGTATGACTCATTTATATAGATTACAGGGTCTCTATACATTGTCATGTCCAAAGAGATACCATGAACAAGAGAAACGGTAATAAGGACCAGACATAAATACCCTAAGACCCTGACAGACTGACACATGTACATCATCATCATCATATCAGCCTACCACCGCAAATAAAGGAACTCCATCCACACGCGCAAGCAAAAGCAGAACATCTGTCACTCGTTGCTTCCATCGCCGAGAGATCTAGCGTAGATCGTGGTGTACTTCACCAAGTCGGTCACCGTCATCACCATGCATTGCGAGCTGAATTTTTTTGAAATAATACAATTTCAACGAAAAATTATCGGCTGGCTAAAATCAAAATTTTAACACACTGTCAAACAGGTCGACAGGATACCTAGCGAATGATCATTGTTCGATACATACCTATCAAACAACGGTTGTTCGACAGAGTTGATGAGGTAATAATTTATTAAAAACTTGTGATGCATGCATAAACCGTACTACAATTCCTACTTTGGCAGTATGATGAGGTATCGAACTAGGTTTGTTCAATATGCTACTTTGTGGCAGTGTATGCATTTACTTTTACTTATATTGAGGATAGCAACCCTGTCAAACAACGATCATTCGATAGTGTATAGTCATGCTCATAGCTAATCATATTAAGACCATTTAATACGTATCCTGCCGAATTATGTTAAATTGTGGTTGTTTGTTAGAATGCTGAATTTACGATTTTAGCACACCGATCTATACTTTTATAATTTTTATTAAAATAATATTATTCTATAAAATAATCCTTGCAAGCTCGGTCATCTCGGTCTACCGGGGGATTCAGCATCTGAGAGAGCTGACGATCGAGTTCACAAAGGCGGCCTCCGTCACATACCGATCACTCATTTTTTATTACATAGAATACACGTACACACATCACTGTACATATACACATGTAATGTCACATTTACACCTCACGAATACACCATCTAATATATATTTTAAAAGACAGAAACCAACGACACATTATAAACTCTTTAAATTCTTATTAAAAACCCAATATCAGAATTTGAATCCTGATAGTAAAATCATGTATCCACGATTTTATCATCGTACCACCGGTGTTCTCCCATACCGATCTACTCATTGACATATGCAAGAGCCTTTTTTACTTATTGTTTTCAAGTTTTTCAATAACTATACAAATTCAACTTTTATATTCACTTACTTTCTTCATTTCAAAATAAATATAGCTATATACTTAAAATTTTGAAGAACACTTCAGATTTCACATCTTATAATTAACTAAGAAAACTAAAAGACTGAGCGATAACTTGAATTGAAATATTGGCCGGTCGATCGCCCAACATAACGGGACCATTTTTTTAATGGCAGGAGTAAAGCCAATTTATACAGTCAGATTATGCTGAGTATAGTCCCACGAAGAAAAGACCTAAAGAAATTCGGGGGGACCGAAACGAGACCGAAAATTTGAGCCTATGCTAAACAAGGCATAAAAGGTGGTCCTTTGGGCTTTGGCCTAGTTTACGACGACGTATAGATGATTTGGCATGGCATTATTATAGGCCTGCTTGCTTTTAATTATAAATATGAATTTCTGACCTACTTATATAAGCCCAATAAATAGGACCAATGCAACGGAAACATAATTTTAGAATACGATTTTAATGACCAAAATCCATAAATTTTAAAATTAAGTTCTAAACATCTACAGTCGCTCGAGCGGCTAAAACATGCCTTCAATAAGGTGAAAGATGTACTGTTGGCCTTTGTCTCTTATGTTTCTTTAAACCACAGGATTGAAAAAATATGTTGATTGAAAAAAATGTAGGAATAAAATATCATGCTTATTCGATTTTTATAGGATTTCAAAACACACAAAAGTTTTAGAAGTAATGTTTGATTGGCATACATGAAAACCGTAGGAACTTAAAAAACATGAGGTGATACCTCATGTTTATATTTCTTTAAAATTGTTATAAAATAGCTCATTTCATAGAAATTTGGAAGGAATTGATATGAATCAATTCTTTGTTTCACTACGGGAAACAACAACTTTGCCAAGTGCCGAGGACACTCGACAAAGGTCCAAATGCACTCGGCAAAGAGTTTAGAGTTTACCGAGTGTAACACTTGGTAAAGAGGACACAACAATTTTTTTATCGGTAAAGGTGACTTCTAATCTTCTTTGGAAAAGCTTCGGTTTATGAGCGTCGTACGTAAAAAAATATTTGAAACCTTCTCAATTTTTTACCACAACCTAATGATATCATGACATCCTAACAGATTTCATGATTTTTGGACTTCGTTTGTTAGTTTTACAATTTTTAAAACCATTCGGTCCATGTTTGTGTGACTGTGTTTCCTGAAGAAAATGTTCGAAATTTCTTTTTATTTTCCGGATAAGGCCTCAAACTGGACTAAATAAGATGAATATCATATTTTCACTTATTTTATCCCATTATTTGAATCACTTGCATTTCAAATTTAACACTTGGCAAAAAAATCCCATAAATACAAGAAATCAATGAAATATGGCAAACAGATCGATAAAATACCAAATTTTAAAATTAAGGACCACATGTTGTATTTAGAGAGCGAAGAAGTTTACAAGGCAGAGAAGAAAAAATTCAAAGTTTGCAGAGCGTCGAGAAAAACACTCAGCAAAATAGTCTCTTTGTCGAGTGCCAGGTGGGGCACTCGGCAAACAGATCATTTTGTCGAGTGCCAAAAAACACTCGGCAAATTGGGTTATTTATAATAGAAACCGTACCTATGAATCCTATTAGATATATTGCCGATTTCTATTAAAAAACAACACTTATATGTTAGTCTATGTTCTTGATCATGACCCGTGCAACTTTATTATATAATTTTGTTCTTGGATGTTCTTAAAAATATTTTAATCTTTGGGTCATTTGTGTTATTGTTAGATGGATATTGATGAATATGTTCTTGGATGTGAGATGCTCTGAGGGTGGGGGTGATGGAAAGATGCTCTCAAGCCGAACTTTTTTTTTATTTCTGAAATTTCAAAGTAGTGGATTCCTAAACTAACACATTTGAGTCCTTATTGATACCACCTGTTAGGTGTCGGTTGTCAAATCCGACACTCATGTGAGGTTGGCAACCAACACCTAAAGGGTTTTTCTGTAGTATTGGTATTTCCACAGTCTCTTCATCTTTTAGGCATCTTACATATCTATCATAAAAACCAAAAAGATTAAAATACCTTCACTTTATCAAATCTTAATTGAAATATTTCTCACTTTCTATACTTTAATACATTTATTCCTTATTTTTACAAACTCCGATGCAACAATTGTTAAAAAATAAATTTATTGTAGAATAAGAGGGGCCGAAAATGACCATATTATATAATGGAAGGAAGGAGTACACCGTTAGCCGATGAAGTGTATTAGTTGGCTACTTCTTTCGTCTCAAAAGATAAAATTTTTTGGCCGAAGGTAAAGTATTACGAATCTAGACAATTTAGACTCGTGTATGTCACATCTAATCAAATCTTTTATATTTGGGATAACTGTGATTCCGTTTGTCCCTGATTTTGATTTGGATGTCTATTAGATGGTATTAAATAAACGAATTAAAAATTAATAAATATGTAAAAAACGGTGAAAAGACCAAAGTACCCTCCTGTCCTTCTCTGAATCCATCCTATCCCCTCACGCATAGGGCCACTGGTGCTAGGGCACTCTCACCGGCGGCGGCAGTACGCGGCGCGACGGACGGCGGCTCTCCTCGCAAGCGGCTCGGAGCACGGCGATCGGCGGCGGCGACTCTCCTCGCTAGCGGCTTTGGGCGCGCGGCGCGACGGCTCTCCTCGCTAGCTGCTCGGGGCACGGCGGTCGACGGCGGCGATTCTCCTCGCCAGCGCCGACGGCAGCAACGACGAGGAGCACGAGGAGCATCGACAACAGTAACGGTGTGGATTGCCTGCTTGAGATTAATCTTGATGCACCCATAAAGTGTTCGATTGATTGCATATGAGAGTAGTGGCGCTGAGCTTTGTATGTCGTGGGTAGCGGAACTGGATTGATGTAAGTCCTAATTGCAACCTATCAACTAAGATAGTCTGAAGCATGCTCTTATTAATTTTGCCTTCTAACTGTTACTATAAATCTTTTGTTTTTAAATTACAAAAGCAAAGGCAAAATCACATGGATATTTTAGTCTTTTTATAAAAAAGTTAACATCGTTACAACAAAATAACGGATAATGTGCTATTTCGTTTTGAAAATAAATTTAAAAGTACAAGGATACATTTATAAAGTAAAAAAAGAAAAAACATAATTTCAATATAAAATAAAAATAAATATGTAAGAGTCTCTTTATATTTTGAGACCAAACTAGCAGATAGGTTGCAAGTGATCACTTCAGATTTTTATTGCGTGTCGCGACTGACACCAGCATTTTGGGAGTAGTTGACCTTAGCTTATAGCTAGAATGATGGATTTGACTTTGCCAAGTATAGCACTCTACCAATACGTGCTGTACTTTTTTATTCCCTTAGCCAAAAACAAACATTATATATATGTATGTGTGTGCATGTATATATATATATATACATATATATATATACATATATATATATATATATAGATGGAGCTCTTGTGGCGCGCGCAGCCATCCGTGTGGCGTGGCGATCTCTAATTTGAAAACTTAAATTGAAAATCCAAACCATTCAAATTATTCTACATATTAATATTGTCTTATATACCAAATTTTATATTTTTAATTTTTTACTATTTTATCGAGATAGGTCAAAAATGTAATAAAATAGATACTCGAGGAATCATTGGATTATTGCATCTTTGACTTATCTGATAAAATAGTAAAAAATTCAAAAAAATATAAAATTTGGTATACAAGGCGATATTAATATGTAGAACAATTTGAACGATTCGGATTTTCAATTTGAGTTTTCAAATTAGAGATTCGGTCACGCCACACAGGATGGGGCTGTGCGGCGCGCCACACAGTAGCCCATATATATATATATATGTATATATATATGTATATGTATGTATGGGGATACCATAGTGCTAGAATGTTGACGCACTGCTGTATTGTCAAGCTAGTTACCACAGTGCTGACACGTCATACGTACACGTACTATTCTTACTTGTGAGATTCATCGGGAAAAAATCAAATACGAGCCCATGAATGGGGCAACATGAAAGGGGCATATTGAATAACTTAAATTCATATATGCATACGGGTCCTTAAAAAATGGAATGATTATGCAAGATTACTGTAAAAATGTGCATGTTTTGCGATGAAAATTAAAGTAGTGGAACAAAGAGATAAGGTAACTCGTAGAAATCATGTATTTCTACCAATATAGTCCACTACACAAAAATATCATCTACCATGTACGATGCAGAGTGTCGATCTGCACTCTATCGTGTAAATTTTACAAAATTATAGTACGTCATACTATATTAAAAATTATAAATATAAAAAAGAATTATCACAAAACATATTTTGATGTTTAATATATGTGGATAATACTTGAAATAAAAATAATTAATATTATCCAAAGACTCATCTAGCAGGATTAGCTAAATTAGTCCAAAAGTTTTGTTCATCCGTTTGAATAATTAACCGTTCCACCTAAATTCTTGTTATTAACCAACAATTTCAAGAATTTTAATATAATGCAATTTATAATAATGGTAAACAAAAAATATATACACTCAAGTACTGGGCAGACTAAATATTGTTGATGGAATTTTAGGATCTTTTGATTTGGAGGAAAAATATAGGAATTTTGAAGGATTTCAATCCTATAGTAACAATTCCAATGAATACCCCTACGAATGCATTTAAAACAAAGGATTGAATCCTATCTTATTCTTTGAAAATCATATGGGATGAACAATCCTATAGAGATTTTGGAGAAATTTAGCAAAAGCTTCGACCTCTTGAAAATTTTCTTTTGAGTCTATCTCTCTTATTTAATTTATGTGTTTTTCCTACGGTCAAATCTAATGGTTATTTCTGTGTTTTCTAATCCTATATTTTGTATTTGCATTCTTATCAGAATCCTGTGTTTTTTCTATTCCTTCGTTTTTTCATTCATATGATTCAAAGGGCTTGTTCAGAATTGAATACCTTTTCTGCTAAGCATGATTGTTGTGATCTAAATCTGAAATATGTAGTAGTGAGGAGGTTGGCCCTTAGCGCTAGCGGTGACGATCCGATCATGGGGATAGTGGTGGACATTGGCCAATCTGGCCGCTAGCATTCCATAAACATTGAAGCAACAGGACGAGCAGTGGTGGTTTGGGGGTGATCTTGCCATGCTTGCTGTGAAGGCAACCATGAGGTGTCGGTGTGCACATGAGGCATCGGCGCAGCAAAGATAGCATGTTGGCGAAGGTCGGATGGTGGTAGGGTGTTAGGGGTTAAGATGACAGGAAGGGAGGAGGGACTGCAGGTGAAAGCCTAGCCCAACTCTTTTCCTCAGGCTAGCAACGAAGACACCTTGAGACCCTTGGTGACGTAACCACGAGATGTCCCCTCTCCTTCTTTGACGAATTCCTCTATGAGAAAACCAAGTCCAGGATCCTTCGATGGGCGGTGGTGGCATTTTCAGCGTCACAACCTCCTTGGTGGCCTATTTATTGCCTTTATCACCTTCAAGAATCTTGATATTTGACGGTGCTCTTGGTTATCACCATCGGGGTTCGTGTGAGGGACGAGTGAATCTTCTTCTCTCTCCCTCGACAAACCTTCAACGCAAGGATGGTCGGGAGTATGTGGGTGAGCTTTTTCTTGGAGTTGGGGTAGGGCGGTGCACTTGTGACCTCTTCGTAGGGGTGGTGACGTTCGGTAACACATAGCAGCAGCCCACTCAGTGCTAGTTCTTTCATCGGGAGTGTTGTGCAGGAGTTGTCAGCATGTGTCAGAGTGTTTTTTCTAATTATGGCCTCATATAATTGTAATCTTGTAATTTTTCTGCTATATTAATATAAAACTTTAGCCTGTATAGTATGCTTCGTTTCAAAAGAGAGTAACCCAGCCCATTGTGCAATGTGAGTGACCCCAGTGACTTTGCTATCTTGATGGTCCGATCTTTACGGATTGGTACGCATATATCATTACCTGAATCCTGACATTTGCCTAGTGCCCAGAGGTTTGCCGAGTGCATAACCTCGGGCACTCGGCAAATAGCATGTTTGCCGAATGCCTCTCGGCAAAGCCGTACACTCGGCAAACATCCTGGTTTGCCAAGTGTAGCTCTCGGCAAAGCCGGGCACTCGGTAAAACTTCACTTTTGCCAAGTGCCCCACCAAGGCCCTCGGCAAAACTTCACTTTTGTCGAGTGCCGCAGTGAGGCACTCGGCAAAATGTGCTATTTGCCGAGTGTCACCCGTAAGCACTCGACAAAGGTTATTGTTTGTCGAGTGCTTCGCCTATGCACTCGGCAAAATGTTAAGGTTTTGTTGTATAACACCCTCCAAAATTTTCCGCGCCCCCATATACAAGATGAATTACCATATGTTAAAATTTGAGATATTTTTCTAATTATTTGCTATATTTAAATACTTTTTTTATATATAGGAAATTCTTTAATAGTGCCATATTTGAACTACAAGTGATTCGAATAATGGAATAAAATATGTTAGAAAATGATATTCATGTTGTTGAGTCTATTTTGAGGCCATATCTAGGAAATAGAAAGTAATTTCAAAGATCTTATTCAGGAAGACCGTGAGTCAAATAAAGTCCGCTTCGGTTTTTAATTGTTTTAAAAAAATTAAAGTCTGAGAATCACAAGATTTGTGAGAGTATTATGAAATCGGACATTGAGGCTGTGGTAAAAAATTGAAAAGGTTTCATACATTTTGTCACGTATGACGCTTATAAACCGAAGCATCTCCGAATAAGAATATTAGAGTTTATACTCATCTCACACATTTAGAGCTGTTATGATGATCAAATTTATAAATTGGCGACAAAACTTTTTGTGCACGTATATATAACATACATGGCACCATGCCAAGTTATGGGATTTTTTCAATCAATTTAAAAATTTTAAATTATTTTTTCTATGTACTAGGTAATAACTTTGCCGAGTGCCCCACAAAAACACTCGGCAAAACCTTTACCGAGTGCCGCCGGGGGGCACTCGGCAAAGATTGACACGTGGCCTCTTCCTAGGTCGACAGGGGTAAAAATTGTTTGCCAAGTGCCCCGAAATAAAGCACTCGGCAAAACAGAAAAACTTATTTAATTTTGCCGAGAGCCCCTCCAAGAAGCACTCGGCGAAAGCTTTGCCGAGAGCTTCGGACAAGGGCACTCGGCAAACCAAAAAAATTGTTTAGGTTTGCCGAGTGCCCTTCAAGGCTGCACTCGGCAAAGCCTTTGCCGAGTGCTTCGCAACGGGGCACTCGGCGAACTTACAAAAATATTAGACTTTGCCGAGTGCCCCGACATAGAACACTCGGCAAAGCCTTGCCGAGGGCCGGATCGAGGCACTCGGCAAACTCGTCATACACTTAGCAGCCGGCCGCACACAACACACACAACACAACACTTAGTGTGTCCCCGGCTCCGTCTCGCCGCCTCCGTCGGCCGGCTTCCTCGGCCCGACGCCGGCCGGCTCCCGCCCCGGCCGCGCGCCGCCCAGCTGGCCCCCGTCCCCGGTCCACTCCGCCAACGCCGCCTCCGGCCGGTCCCGCTGTTCCAAGCCGCGGCACCGCCCGGCCCACCCCGGCCGCGCGCCCCTCGGCCTCCCCGCCGCCCCCCGGACGCCTCGACCAGCGCCCCCACGAAGTAGGCGCCACGAAGCCGACGCGCCCCCCGGCCGCCCTTCGGCGTGCCTCCCTGCCGGCCCCTGGCCACGGCCACCGCCGCCACCCTCCAACCGCCCCTCCCCACCGTCCCTCCCGGTATGTTACATTATTTCGAATTTTGAGAGATTGCATAGCACAAATTATATAGCACAATATGTTGGGTGAAGCTACAACCAACTTCTATTGCTATAAACATAGGAAAAAAAGTATATAATAGGTCTTAACTAATTACTCATTAATTGTAGAAGCCAATTAATTGTCAAAGCCAATAATCACATTAGCATGAATTGCAAAATAAAAGGAGGGTAGGGAGAGGGACGAGCTCTATTGATCTTGTTGGTTGATGGCAACTAGAATGTGGTTCATATATGTCTTGTTATATGTGTCTGTGGTTGTCAGCCATCGTGCTGTCTCATTTGTTGCAGGTTTTGGAAGCCTCCCCGTGCTGGGGAGGTGCTGCCGAAATTTTCAATTGACATGACTATTTTCTTCAGTACAGACCTTTGCACCTACCTCGACTTGTGTAGCCGTGACCGCTTCGATACCGGGGGTGTGCTATGAGTCCGTCGTTGCCTCCTTCTACTACACGGCTTTCTCGCTGCCTTCACCGACACCGTCGTCCGTCTAGACCAAGAGGCACTTAGGTGAGAGACCCTGGGCTTCTTTTGCACACTTACATTAATTAGATATAATGTAGGTGTATCACGTAACCTAGTTAGTCGTCTCTCGTTCGAAAGAGATAAGATTGGAGTTGATATGCAAATCTTTGCATATCTGAAACCGTATCTATTTCGAATTGTCCATGTTTTTTGGATAGCCCGAGGATGTGTAGAGCGGTTTAGTTTTCATGCCTTACTCCAGTCCGAGATAGGGTTTCGACAACACCTCCCTGTTGTTCTCTGGATACACAATCTCCCTGATGGGACGTGTATTTGGAGAACAATAGGGAGGTGCTGCCGAAATTCTGTCTCAGACCGGAGTATGGCATGAAAACTAACACCATCTACACATCCTCCGGTGGGATTAGGACCTATCCTCACCTATTAGAGAGTATAGGCACTCGGTAGATTCAAACAATTCTTATATTATTCGCTGATTTGTTAGAGGATGGATGACCGTGAGTGGATGTACACGGGCCGCCCAAATGTGTCTGGGATGACCTTTGAATGGATTAACAAGACCAATGCTTTCATCGAGGGGGCTTTTGCCAGGCTTAATGGGAAGCCTACCACTTGGTGTCCATGCGCCGATTGTCGAAACAAGTGTCAACAATCAAAGAAGCGGTTGGGTGAACATCTTGTGAAGAATGCATTTATGCCAAACTATACCCGGTGGACCTTACATGGTGAGCGCCATCGTGCGAGAGAGGAGGTCGTGAGACAACGAATCGATGAATATGATTCTGATGCCAGGGTAGGAGATATGTTACATGACTATGATGAAGGGTGTATGGAGGACGAGCCAGAGGAAACCGCAAAGGCATATTACCAGATGTTGCAGGCGGCACGGCAACCCCTTCACGGGCATACTAAGGTTTCTCAATTGGATGCCATTGCACGTCTAATGGCCCTGAAGTCCCAGTTTAGCTGGAGTAGAGACAACTTCGATGCTATCTTGTCAATATTTGGTAGTCTGCTTCCGGAAGGTCACATTCTGCCTAAGAGCATGTATGACGAACAAAAACTCCTTCGTGCACTTAAGATGCCATACGAGAAGATACATGCATGTCCGAATGGATGCATCTTATTTAGGAAATAATATGGAGAAGATAAGTACTATCCAAAGTGTAAAGCCTCTAGGTACGTAGAGGTAGATTCTAGTGATGGTGAGAAGAGGCAGCTCCAAATCGGCGAGAAGATCCTTAGGTACCTTTCCTTCATACCGAGGATCCAACGACTATACATGACCGAGGAATCCATGAAGCAGATGACATGGCACAAAAATGGACGTCAACAATCCTGATATGATGGTACATCCAGCCGAAGGAGAAGCATGGGCAAAGTTTGATGCGGTTTATCATGAGAGAACTAAAGAGGCTCGTCATGTACGTGTTGCACTGGCAACAGACGGGTTCAATCCTTACGGAATGTCGGCGTTGCCATACACTTGTTGTCCCGTATTCGTTATCCCCCTCAATCTCCCCCCGGCGTTATCTTTCAATGACAGAATTAATTTTTTGTCGTTGATAATTCCTGGACACCCAGGGGATAATATGAGTGTGTACATGGAGCCTTTGATTGATGAATTATTTCGTGCTTGGGATGAAGGGGTATTAACGTACGACCGAGCCACGAAGACAAACATCAAAATGCATGTTTGGTACCATACCTCACTGCATGACTTCCTCGCTTATGTGATATTATGTGGCTGGTGTGTTCACAGAAAATTTACATGCCCGGTATGCAAGGAATCTCTGGAGTTCTTTTGGTTGACAAAGGGTGGAAAGTATTCTTCGTTCGACAAACATCGACAATTCCTCCCTCTTGACCACCTATTCAGGCAAGACATGAAGAACTTTAAAAAAGGTGTTGCCGTTGGAGACACTGCACCGCAGATGATGACATAGGCCGAGGTTCGTGCTCAGTTAGATGCTCTCGTGGTGAATGAAGAAGGTGGTTTTGCGGGATACGGTGTGCACCATGCATGGACACAAAAGTCAGGCCTGTGAAAGCTCTCCTATTTTGAGCACCTCCTTCTTCCACATAACATTGATATAATGCACACCGAAAAGAATGTCGTCGAGGCACTCTTTTGTACAACCATGGACATTCCTGATAAGACAAAGGACAACGTTAAGGCTAAAGTGGACCAGGAGAGGTGCGATAGACCCAAGCTGGACATGGTGCCTCACAACGGCGGCAAGTCATGGAGGAAGCCTAAGGCAGATTTCGTCCTGACGAGGGCCCAAAGGAAGGAGGTACTGCAATGGTTTGAAATGTTAATGTTCCCGGATGGGTATGCAGAAAATTGGAGGAGGGGAGTGAACTTATCTACAATGCAAATCAGCGGGCTCAAAAGTCATGACTACCACATATGGATTGAGCGGCTTCTTCCGGTGATGGTTCGTGGTTATGTCCCTGAGCATATTTGGAGGATGCTGGCAGAGTTGAGCAATTTCTTCCACCAGCTCTGTGCTATGGAGTTATCTCAGACCGTGGTTAAAGAAATGGAAGAAATGGTGCTTGTGTTGATCTGTAAGTTGGAGAAGATCTTTCCACCCGGCTTCTTCAATCCGATGCAGCATTTGATTTTGCACCTCCCGTATGAGGCACGAATCGGGGGCCCTGTGCAGTACCGTTGGTGCTATGGGATTGAGAGAGAAGTAAAAGATCTTAGAACCAAATGTAAAAATAAATGCAAAATTTAAGCTTCTACCGCTGAGGCATATGTTCTGGAGGAGGTGTCAAACTTCACAACAAAGTATTATGCTGACAACCTTCCTAATGTGCATAATCCACCCGCTCGTTACAATGTTGGTGAAAATGAATCAACCCTCAACCTTTTCCGAGGGCTACTCGAAAGTGCAAGTGGTGCGACCTTCAAGAACTTGAACCATGAAGAGTGGCGATCTATCATGCACTATCTGTTGCTCAACCTTCCCGAAACGGAGCCGTACCGTATGTAAAGTGGCAATAACCTTGTTCTCTAGTAGTTACTGTTATGCATCCATCCAATCCCCTTGTTCTCTTTTGTACAGTGAATTTCTTCAAGAGTTCTGGTATAAATCAAGGGACCCAACCCCGCAAGAAATTGAGAACATTCTAAAACAGGGTGCGAGAAATAGAAAGCTAAGTTTCATTTCTTGGTTGAAACAGAAGGTACTACTCAATTTCTCGGTTCGCATTTAGTTTGACATGCATAAGTTTTTTCCCATGCGCTTGTAATAACGTACCTTCTTGCTTGACCTTGCAGGCCCAAACCGATGCTTCTATGAGTGTCGAGTTGAGACAAGTTGTCGATGAATTTTCCTATAAGGTTAAGTCATTTACCGGCTATGACATGAATGGATATCACTTTCACACAACTCAGCACGAGCAAAGTCGGCCCAATCGAAGAACCAAAAATACCGGAGTCCTTACAGTTGGCTCCGATGGACTGGAGTACTATGGAAGAATTGAAGAAATTTACGAACTCGAGTTTCATGGTTGCAAACCTTTTGTGCCTGTCATATTCAAATGCCATTGGTTTGATCCTAAAGTAGTGAGACGGACCCCTGATCTTGGGTTAGTCGAAATTCGACAATCATCCGTCATGACAGAGACGATGTCTATATTGTGGCTCAATAGGCCACACAGTTTATTATCTCTCTTACCCGTGCCAAAATGTAGCCCGACTTAAGGGTTGGGATGTTGTGCACAAGGTATCGCCACATGGTAAACTACCTGTCCCAAACAATGAAGATTATAACATAGATCCAAACACATACAATGGAGAGTTCTTTCAAGAGGATGGGTTGCAAGGGAGTTTTGTGATAGACCTAACTGCAGCAATTGAAATGGAAGGTGATAGTGATAGGGTTGTTGACGATGACGTTGGAGATGAAGTTCGTAATGTGAAGGACTTAGAATTACTTCAACAATTACATTTAGACAATGACAGTGTTGATGACTTGGATTCAGAGTACGGGATTGATTTTGTTGACAATAGTGATGATGAGACTTATGATCCAGCTAATCCCGATCCTGATGACTATAATCTAATACATGTATGATCCGTACTGAATGATTTTATTATTTTGTAATACCATGTTATTTTGTAATTAAGTTCTGTTAATTTTGCACATCTCATTCTAAGTATAATTTGTATATCCATGCTGACAGTTTACTCTTCTATTGCAGGTGATTGTACAAATATGGTGGGTGGTGGTGGTTTGAAGAAGACGGTGAGTGCGTTTTTTTGGCAAAAAGAGTGGAGGATGAGGAGAAGGTGGTGGCTCTAGTGGTAGTGGAGGCACGAGCAGTGGTCAGGATGGTGGGAAGAGTCGACCGCGACGTTGAGAGCCGTCACCACCAACCGCTGAGGAGGACGAGGAGGAGGCGGGGGAGGAGGAGAAGGAGGAGTAGGAGTCGCAGTTGGAGGAGGCGGCGGATCAGGAGTCGGAGGAGGCGGCGGCGGAGGAGGAGGAGGCGGCGGCAGGTAGTGGACCGCCGACTTTTTGGCCGAGAGGTCCCTTGAAACGCCAAGGCGACCACCTCTTCACAAACGGCCGGTGATTCGACCCGATGAGGATAAGTAAGTAACATTTCCATGTGTTCATTACTTTTTCTAATTGATGGAAACTAATAATTTGTCTTAATCACCTGGGCAGGGATTGGGAGGTGGTCAAACCAGGTGATCACACATGCCTCGTCAATGGCATCATCGGTCTTTTATGCAAGGAACACTTCCCTGGCATGGTTTACCATGCCGGTAAAATGGAGCCTGCCTGGACGTGGGCCCACTACAAGTCCACCCTTGATGTTCGTGATCTAATGGGCAGGGTTTTCGCCAACAGAGCGAAGCGGATCAAAGCCGAGCTGTGGGTACATCTTCGTCGCATTACATTGTTCAACACATGATATTCATTAGTGTACATTCTTGAACTAATGATTGGATAAATTGTGTCTGTATGTAGGATTTCTATGCACTTGATGAAAGCTTACACAGGCCGCTGCAGATGCCGTGATTGAGAAAGTGGCAACACATCGCGTGAATGAAATGCATTATGAGGCGCGCCTCTAGGCTGTCATATTGCACTGAGCTGATGAAGGACATAAGATCAGCAAAACCGAAGCAAGAACCAAGAGCTTGACCCGGGAACAATACTTGGCGGTAAGTATAGAGCTAACAGACTGATTTGCCCTTAGGTTTAGTAAACTCAATTTGATGTCTTATGTCATTTAATTGATGACGTGCAGGCGATTCCGGGTTGGTGCGCGGGCCTAGACGAGTGCTGGGTAGCCATGGTGGACAGGTGGTGCTCCCCCGATTGGCAGGCCCAGCATCTCGCATGCCGGGGTCGGCGTTTGATGATGGAAGGAGGCATCACACCGTCAGGGCAACAGGAGCCTCAGACGATACGCCCAGAAATATGTATGCAAATTCCTTTATTTATTGTAACGCTGAATTCTGTATAATTTCTAATCATATTGGTTTTTCGTAGTCCGAAGCACATGGTGGCCAGCCTATTAACACATTCCAGGCGTATACTCTGGCCCGCAAGGGCAAGGCGACGTCTGATGTCTCCTACAACCCGGATGACCTGCCCTCGGTGTACTGCAATCCGGGCGTGCACAAGCGTCTCACCGATTACTCAGCGATGGCAAGAGAGATCCACGGACCAGAGTTCGATCCGAGCGCCCATGACCTTGACGGTGAAATCGTCATGAGGGTGGGAGGGGGCAAGCAACACGGGCGGTTATGAATGGGCGACAGCGTGATCGACATGACTAGTACTCCTACTCTCGCCGAGATTCGAGCGAGGAGCACGGGGTCAGGCCCGGGCATACGGTCACGCCCGACCCCTACACAGTCCCAGATGGCGGCACTACAGGTTATTTCTGTTTCACTCGTCGTCTATTGTTTTTTACAAATGTTTGATTTGCATTGTATCATTGGGATGCAATTAATAATGTAGGCCCAACTAGACGAAGAAAGGAGGCTACGGGAGGAGATGACACAAACGTATTAGATCCATCTAATGGAGGTACAGCGGCAGCAACAGGCCCAGATGCAACAGTTCTATCAATACATGCAGACTCTTTCTCAGAACATGGGTCAGCCTCCGCCTCTACCAACGATGGTCTTGCCGCCTCTACCAGTTGTTATGGCCACTCTGCCAGCTCTTATGGGCACTCCTATGAGTCACTTGAGAACATTGTAGTTTCATTTCATATAGCATAACATTGTATCTTCATTTCACTGCATTCTACTTCCCATTGTGCAGTATGCCTCGTCGGATCGAATGTTGGGCCTCAGGATGTGGATTTGTCGCCGGCGCATCGTAGGCCACCAACTATGTAAGCACCCTATCTCAATTTGTGGTTCTGGATGTTGTGAAACTACTAGAGAACAAGTTCTAATTGCATGTGAACCAAAGCACTGTATCTCCATTTGTGGTTCTGGATGTTGTGTATTTGTTGCACTGGAGTTAAATTATGGTTCAGGATGATTGTTATGATATATTTGCCTGTGATGGTCCTTGTGATATTGTCGTTGATGCTTCTTGTGATATATTTATTATGCCTGTGATGATGATTGTGGAATGCCTGTTATGATGGTTGTGAAATGCCTGTGATGATGATTGTGCATTGCTTGTTATGATTGTGTATTTTTGATGAGTTACGAAAAGGATTAAATACATTAGGGGATCAGGATGCATGTTTGCCTAGTGTAGCACTTGGCAAAGAGGGGTTTGCCTAGTGCAGCACTCGGCAAAGAGGCTTTCCAGTCAAATTCCTAACCATTGTTTGCCGAGTGCTGCCAATTTTTGCCGAGTGCTTGCTCTCGGCAAAGAGTCTGTTCTTTGCCGAGAGCATGCATTCGGCAAAGTCTCTGATCTTTGCTGAGTGCATCCACTCGGCAAAGTCTCTGTTCTTTGCCGAGTGCCGCGTACTCGGCAATGAGTTTGCCGAGTGCTCGAATCCTTGCACTCGGCAAATAGGCTTCACTACTGGAGAAACGATTTTTTCATGCAGGCCAAAAGACATCTTCCCGTGCGGAAGGCCCGCCGCATGCGCGAAAAGGTGCTGGGAAAAGATCATTTTTGCGTGCGGGCGGCCCAACCGCACGGGAAGATCGATTATCCCGTGCGGTCGGCATAAGTGGCCCGCATCGGAAGATCGATTATCCCGTGCGGGCCGCTTAGCGGACCGCACGGGAAGATCGATCTTCCCGTGCGGTCGCTAAGCGGCCCGCACGGGAAGATAGAATATTCCGTGCGGGCCGCTTAGACGATCGCACAGGAAGATGGTCGTGCCCATTATTTTATGTATACGTTCTATTAGCTAGCTATTGTCCTCTCTCTCTTCTCTCCTCTCCTCTCTCTCTTCTCTCCTCTCCTCTCCTCTCCTCTCTGTCCTCTCCCTCTCCTCTCTCTCTCAGTAATGTTAAATGGGTCAATATATATATTTTTTGCGCACGAGAAAAAAATACATTTAATATTATTTCCTCATAAAAGATATATATAACACAGATCGATCATGCGTAATGTTTATATACATATCAAGCTAGTTTCGTCTCGCAAATTAACATAAGTCTAGCTAGCAACAAATTTACAAATTATTTAATGGCAGTGCTCTTTTTCCCACTCCCTAAGTCGTTTGAATTTATCGTCCGTCGCTAGCTCGCTCTCCGGATCGTAGAAATCGCCCAAATGGTTGCAGACATCACGACGGATGAAGCGGCAAAGATCTGCAACCAAGTTAAGCATGGTTCTATCGTCGAACTGGTTCGCTAGAACTGGAACTTCCGTGATCTGTTTAAGAAAAAATAGTACACATATACATACGATTAGAAAAATTATACAAGATCGATAACATGTAGAAAGATATATTTCTTTGATGAACTTACTTCTTCGAACTTAGTAGTGTATCTCCCTAGATTCTGAGCATCTCACACACGTAGTAGCCGCAAAGGTTAGTGCCTGGTGGTTGCTTATAACAACTTGTTAAATTTGTGAACGAATGGACTAGACAGTTGTAATATGGTGTATATAAGAGATGTACATGTGAGCACAATGTTTACCCTAAAAGAAAGATGATCGAAAAGCAAGAATCAATTGCGATTCTGAATCATCTTTCACATCAGAAGGAAATCATAAGTCTATAGCTACCCTATGCATGCATGTGATAAACTGACAGTCAGCTCATTCTGTGATGGCTCCCCTGTGCCTACTGAGGTGTGCTTTCTTTGTTTTCAGCAGCATTAATGTTCAAGTTCTCGTTGCTAATGTCTTCGACCGAATTCTCGTGAATTGCCATATCTTGCCCGACGCCTTCTTCCTACCTTCTTCACCGATCTTGGTCTCTTCAACATGTCATGATCCATCGTAGTAGCCTTCTTCACTGATCTTGGTCTCTTCAACATGTCATGATCCGATCTTGGTCTTTTTTCTTGCTCTTCTCCCTTTGTTTCATAATCTTTCTGTATTGCTCTTTCTTAGAGTACGGCATAGCAATACTTGTGTACCTCCATCAAACCGGGTGTCATGGATGATTGCTTTCATGCATGCAAGGAGGATGCTAAATTTTCCTGGGTCAGTGTCCTGAAACAGAAAAATTTAGCATCCTCCTTGCATGCATTAAAGCGGTCATCCATCACTCCCGGTTTGATGGAGATACACGAGTACTGGTACGCCGTACTTTAATAAAGAGCAATACAGAAAGATTATGAAACAAAGGGAGAAGAGCAAGAAAAAAGACCAAGGTCGGATCATGACATGTTGAACAGACCAAGACGGTGAAGAAGGCTACTACGATGGATCATGACATGTTGAAAAGACCAAGATCGGTGAAGAAGGCAGGAAGAAGGCATCGGGCAAGATATGACAATTCACGAGAATTCGGTCGAAGACATTAGCAACGAGAACTTGAACATTAATGCTGCTAAAAAAAGAGAAAGCACACCTCTAAATCACGGGGAGTCATCACGGAATGAGGTGGCTATCAGATTTTTATCACAATCTATATATGTAAAGAGAAGAAGAATGAAAAAATATATTTCTTTCCTTCTTTTTCTCTTTATTAGAGATGAGAGATAAAAATACATATGTTTGCCTATTTTGTCCGTGAGAAGAGGTGAGATAGAGGGAGGAGAAGAGATGAGAGATGAGAGACCGAGGAGAGAGGGAGATTAGATTTGTAGCTTGTTCGGTATGGGTGGGTATATGTGTTTGAAAATTTAAAAATCTAACCTAAAATCTAAAATTCAACAAAAATATTCACATGAACTATTCTCCATGAACGAACGAACAACACTCGTTCGTTCGCTCGTCCGTCCATCCGTTCGTTCGTTCACATCAACGACCACCGAACGAACGACCGAACACTCGTTCGTTCGCTCGTCCGTCCGTTCATTCGTTCACATCAACGACCGACGAACGAACGACCGAACACTCGTTCGTTCGTTCGTTCGTCCGTCCGTTCATCCACAAACGAACGAACGAACACTCGTTCGTTCGCTCATCCGTCCGTTCGTTCACGTCCATCTTTTCACAAAAAAATTCATTATTTCACATGAAAAAAATTCATCAACAAAATTCATCAAAAAAATAACAGTCCATTTTACATTTCCATCAAAATTAACTATAGTTCCATCAAAATTAACTATAGTTCCATCAAATAAATAATAGTCCATTTTACAATCGCCTAAAATTTATAATCATGCATAGATTGTCATGTCACTGAAATTTATAATCATCTAAAATAAACAGTCCATTTATAATATAATTTTTTAGCACGTTTGACAGTACTAAAATTCATCCATCCATCCTTCACGACATCATTTCAAAATTCATCCATTAAAATATTCATAGCATCCATTTTATCCATAGCATCCATTTTATTCATAGCATCCATAGCATCCTTTCAAAATTCATAGCATCCATTTTATTCACGGCATGGCATCGGGGCAAAAAATGCACTGACCAGAGTCGGTGAAGGCGGCGGTGGCCTCGGTGGCACGGTGGCATGGTGGAGCGGCTGGCGATGGTTGGCGTCCGGCGGGGAGGCGTCGGGCGATGGTTGGCGGCTGGCGGGGAGGAGTTGGTTGAGGCCGGCGGCGGCTGACGGCGTCGGTGGCACGCGCAGTCGAGGTCGGTGAGGCCGCCGTAGGCGTCGGTGGCCGGCCTTCGCCGTCGCCCTCGTCGTCTCTTTCTCCATCTCTGCTGCGCCGCCTCCTCCTCCGCCCGCTCGGTGGCGTCTCCCTCGCCGCGGGCCGTAGCCGCCGACCTCCTCTCCGTGCTCGCCGGCCCAAGCGCCGGGGCGCGGTAGACGTCGCGGGCGGTAGGTGCGAGGGCAAGGCGTCGAGGGCGCGGTCGACGGTGAGGGCGTTGGGGCCGGAGTCATGGAGGTCTCGGTGAGGTCGGTGCAGGGGCGCGGGCGGCGCGGTGAGTGGATGCTGGCGGCTAGAGAGGCGGCGGATCTAGGGCGGTTGCTCGGCGCGGCGAGGGAAAAATTTCGGCACTGTCGACGCTAGATCTGTTTTCACCGGGGACTTGGAAAATTTTCGGGAGCCCGCGCGTTATTATATAGGCGGCGATTATCGCGTGCGGACGGCTAACGGCCCGCACGGGAAATTATTTTCCCGTGCGGGCCGTTAGGCCGCCCGCACGCGATAATCACCCTCCCCTCTCTAACTTTTGCACCAAAATGGAAATTAATAAAAAAATTATCAAACAGACTCAAAAATTACCAAATTTTTTCATACATCAATATATGCTAATTATTGCCTATGGAAAAATTTTGAAATCAAATGATAATTCGGCTATCACTTTCTCTCCAAATCTAACCGATCCTTCTCAACACTTCTAATCTTCTCTACACAATCTTCGGTTTTGTGAGCGTCGTATGTGATAAAATATTCAAAACCTTCTCAATTTTTTACCACAGCCTCTACGTATAATATCATGACATCCACACAATTTTCATGATTTTCCGACTTCGTTTGCTATTTATACAATTTTAAAATCATTCGGTTAATCGGTTCCTAATCATGTTTCATGAAGAAAAATTAATTTATTCTCATTTACAGGATAATGACTCAAGCAGGTCTAAACAACATGAATATAATTTTTCCACTAATTTTATTCTATTTTTTTAATCACTTGCAGTTCAAATGTGAGACTTGACAAAAAATTCATGAAAATAAAATAAATAAAAAAATATAGCAAAACCAATCAAAAAATTACCAAATTTTATAATTAGGAGTTATATGTTATATTTACATAGTAGAGAAAGTTTGGAAGGTAGAGAAGAAATTTTTTTCAAAATTTTGCCGAGTGCGAGGGCCCTTAAGCCGACCGCACGCAATAACGTATGTGATAAAATATTCGAAACCTTCTCAATTTTTTACCACAACCTCTACGTACAATATCATGACATCCACACAATTTTCATGATTTTCTGACTTCGTTTGCTATCTATACAATTTTAAAATCATTCGGTCAATAGGTTCCTAATCATGTTTCATGAAGAAAAATTCAAAATTTATTCTCATTTACAGGATAATGACTCAAGTAGGTCTAAACAATATGAATATAATTTTTCCACTAATTTTATTCTATTTTTTTAATCACTTGCAGTTCAAATGTGAGACTTGGCAAAAAAATCATGAAAATAAAATAAATCAAAGAAATATAGCAAAACCAATCAAAAAATTACCAAATTTTGTAATTAGGAGTTATATGTTGTATTACATAGTAGAGAAAGTTTGGAGGGTGGAGAACAAATTTTTCAAAATTTTGCCGAGTGTGAGGGCCCTTAAGCCGACCGCACGCAATAACGTATGTGATAAAATATTCGAAACCTTCTCAATTTTTTACCACAGCCTCTATGTAGAATATCATGACATCCACACAATTTTCTTGATTTTCTGACTTCGTTTGCTATTTATATAATTTTAAAATCATTCGGTCAATAGGTTCCTAATCATGTTTCATGAAGAAAAATTCAAAATTTATTCTCATTTATAGGATAATGACTTAAGCAGGTCTAAACAACATGAATATACACAAAAAACAAACTAGCGTTTTACAATTTTTGGATTAACATCCTTCCGCACGGATGCAAACTTTGATTCGTCGAGGACACTTTCAATGCGTTTCATCCGCGTAGGAAGATCTGTGAATAACGAAATGGCGTCGTATTGATTATAGTCGGACGCATCTTCAATGTTGTCAATACCAATGATGTGTTGCTTGCCCGATACAATAATGTCCATCTTTTCATCGGAAGGATCCTTCACATAGAAAACTTGTGCAACACGCTCGGCAAGGACCCATGGATCATCCTTGTGTCTAATTTTACTCCGTTCAGCACACGTAAATCCAAATTTATCTACCATGCTGTCTTTCACCCATTGGCATCTGAGAATAGGGATATGAATGTTTAAACCGTAATCAAGTTCCCATATTTATTGTATGATCCCATAGTATGATTTCCTCTGCCCTGTTGCGTCCAACTCTTCGACACGAACCCCACTGTTCTGTGCTGAGCTTTTCTTGTCTTTGTTGTTGGTGTAAAAAGAGTATCCCCTGATGTCATACCCTTGCCAATAGGTCACAAGGCTTGTTGGGCCATCTGCAAGTCTTTCTACTGTTTTTTCCTCGAGTAATCCACCAGACGGTACATTTTGATCCCTAAGCCATTGGGGGAAAGTGTGTTGTTGTTCTTTCGAAACCCAATCATCGGATCGCCAAGGATTGCATGCTCTGATCTCGGAAGTGTGTTGCTCAATGTAGGGCGCAACGATGGCGAGTTGTTGAAGAACACTACTGTGTGCATCTGATACCGCTTTGTAATCGTTGTCGTAGAAGTATTTTCTTCCTACCGTACCCTTCCCAGATAATCTTCCATCATGTCGAGGCATCAGTATCCCAATGGGGTTGGCATCTTTCATATAATCTAGGCAACACTCGACAACCTCCTCAGTTGTGTAACCCTCTATCATCGAGCCCTCCGGATGAGCACGATTACGGACATACCCTTTCAGAACAGCCATGTATCGCTCATACGCCCACATTTGATATAGGTATTGTCGATGATATGGGCCCGGGGGTATGTCGAGGATGCGATATCTGAAAAAGGAAGACACCTTCGCCCACCAGGGCATGCCGAAAATATGTCCTGGGTGGCTCAAGCGGGTCCGGGCCGTGGGCGGCCACATGGCCACCCCAAGAGGGGCTTGGCTCGAGGGCTGCCCGAGGCCACCGCTCTCCCGGATGGCGGGGTCCGAGATCACCCGACCCCCCATCCTTCACCCCACACCTCTCCGAGAGATGGGCGAGTTCAACCGCCAACTGCCAACTACCACATTTAATGTCTAGAGAGAGGCTAGACGCCTACCCTGTCGCATTTATTGCGATATGAGGCGTGTCTGTTAGCCACTCTCATCATCACCCTTTTTGCCCGTCTCGAGGCAAAGAGAGTGTGAAGTCTTCGACGGCGACCGCTGTGTGACTACACGACCACTCCGCGCACGCCTCCCTCCACACCCCGTCCAGTCGCATTAAATGCGTTGGGCGGCCGCGTGGGAGAGAGAACATGAGTACTGGGGGTGTCGCGCCGGCGCCTCTCCAGGTGAAGGGCCACTGACCGGTAGGCCCCACTGGAGTAGGTAGGTTGGCCCATCCTCACGTCAGCGGCATGGCGGCCACGACGCCCGTTTTTCTCCGCCAACTCCCGTGACGCGGCAACAGGAACAAAGATAGGGGTAGCTTCTCCGACAAGACAGGGCAAGAACCGCTCCACCACGTGGAGCGGAGTAGAGAAAATCAGGACTACTGTGGTGTCCCCTTACACTATAAAAGGAGGCCCAAGTCCATCATAGAGAGGGTTCTGGGTCTGTGTTTTGGGTGCTGCTGAAAAAAGGGAGGTGCCTCCACTGTTCTGGAAATTAGCTCTGAGGTCCTGCCTATTGGGATCTTCAGTCTTGGGTTCCAAGCACTCCACCTCAGTCATCAGCTCCAGCTTCCTCTGGGAAGAACAATCAATCCTTGTAGTTCACCCACCACATAACGTAAAACAAGAGTAGGGTATTACGTCTCCCTGACGGCCCGAACCTGTATAAACTGCTCTGTGTCTCTTGTGATTGCGACTTTTCCTCCATCTTTCCACTTTCATCCTACTTCACCGCAAGTTTGAACCCAGATTCACCGCTCCCCTGTGCCGAACCAAAAAGGGGGTCCTCCGGATTCCCCCGTGTCGATCTCCGACATCGACAGCTAGCGCGTCAAGAACAGCTACGTCGCGATGACCTGGACTACCTGGAAGAAAGATGGCTCCGTGCGGCACTTCGCGCGGCCCGTTATAAGCAGAGCCTCCGTCGCTACCATCAACACAAAGTCAGCCCCCGTGCGCTGCAAATCAATGATCTCGTTCTGTGGCGCGTGCAAACGCGTGTGGGACTGAGCAAGTTATCCTCGATGTGGGAGGGGCCATACAAGGTTATCGGCACCCTGCGTCCGGGAGCAGTTCGCCTAGCCCAGAGGACGGCACTCTGCTGCTGAACCCGTGGAACATCTCCCAACAGCGCAGGTTCTACCCATAAGCCGCATGGTGTGCCGAAACACATATGAAAGTTCATTCACTGCCTCCAGTGGCATGAACAATGACTTCGCCGTTATACTCTTTATGATTTTCTCTTGCA
This sequence comes from Oryza australiensis, assembly GCA_019925245.2. Taxonomy (NCBI): domain Eukaryota; kingdom Viridiplantae; phylum Streptophyta; class Magnoliopsida; order Poales; family Poaceae; genus Oryza; species Oryza australiensis. The sequence continues at coordinate 1,803,137 of JAIFGZ020000265.1, read as the reverse complement.
AAATGTCCGCTTGCAGTATGTTTTCCCCCATATGCCAAAACATGTACTGCGGATGCGGGTTCCCGGTGGTCTTATGGCCTTGCCCGCCTTAGCCTGAGAGCCCTAAGGGCGTCGAGGGTAGAGCGATGCTGCATATTATCACGCCTGGGGGTAGTCAACACCTGGGGGCTCGGGTGCGTACTGTCACGCCTGTCCCGAACCCCCCGTTGTTGTTGCCCTCGTTGGCCTTTTTATGCCTTCGCTCCTGCCTGGAACCCCGACGAAGGCCCCAGCCGCCGACCAATGCATGCTGCCTAAGCCTGGACCAGCTCCCAGTTACATGGGACGAATCACGGCAGGAAACCATGCTGCCCATATTCATACACTGACTAAGCTAACTAAGGGTTCAACTATCATTGCAGGGAAGCAAACAGGCAGGGGCTCGGGCCAACTAACCACCCGTGTGTGCTAAGTTGGTGGGGCTCCCAACATATATATATATATATATATATATATATATATATATATATAATATTATGAATCATTATGAATCATCATCTGCAGAGTCAAAGAGACGGCAGCGTATACGAATCATTGCCTGAAGACACAAGCCACGATGGGCTGCTGCAATACGAGTCCAGCATGATAAAGGCAAGTGCCCTGACATTATCCACAATATTACAATGTTTTTTACAAATACAGATAAAGGCAAAAAAGGCGGGGTAGTCCTAGGCGGCCGGCGGGTCGCTGGGGGCGTTCTCCGGGCTACCTTCGTCTGGCGGGTCTTCGCGGAAGGCAAGCTGAAATGCCGCTGGAGTGCCGTCAAAGCCGATCATAATGAAGTTGACGGCATCCTTGACGCGGCGCCGAGCGGCCTCCTCGGTACCCTCGGGTAAGTCCTCGGTGGGGATGTAGGGGTTGAAGCCGGGGTCGCGGGCTTGGTAGCTCGCCAGGATGAGCGTCGCGACCTGGCGGGACAAGTCGTATGACGACTCCTTCGCCACCTCATCGACCTCCTCTAGCACCCTCTTAATTCCCATGGCTAGCTCATCTATCTGCGTGGCCAGTCCCCCCAAGGTAGGGACAGGGGCATAGGGGCGAACGACCCCCACCTCACGGGCCGCCTCTCGAAGGCGCCCGACAGACGAAGCCACAACTTGGAGCCCCAGGCCCAGGGCGTGCTCCAGCTCCGCTATCCGGCGGCGCGCCTCCTCCAAGTCTGGCGCCGCGTCGCTGGAGCGAGAGGCCAGCTGGGGCTCCCGCACCTACGCCTCCGCGTCGACCACCTGCTCCCGGGCGGCGAGGTCCCGTTCCCACCGCTCCAGCTCATCCTGCCGCCGGGACGAGGCGGCCGCGAGCAGTTGCTCGAGCTCCCAGACGGCCTTCAGGCACCGGGAGGCCTCCTCCTGGGCCTCTAGCACCGCCACCTCGTGCCCCTCCACGGCGGCCTCGCGCTCGGCGACGGCCCTTTCCTGGGCCACCGTGTTCGCCTCCCGCGCGGCGGAGTCCTCCTCGGCCCTGGCCACAGCCGCCTCCCGGTCCTCGACCACCCATCGCGCCGCCTCCGAGCCTTTTCGCTCCGCTAGGCCATCCTCGCGGGCTGGAGCTCGACGTCGGCCGGCGGCGGTGGCTTCAGCATTGCACGAGCGCGCCGCACCGGTCGAGCTCCCGAGCGTGCTCGTTGAGGTCGCGAATGAACCCCGGCGGTGGTGTGGACCCTCTCCTCTGCGGCGGCGGCGACCGCTCGCGGAAGTTGGCGGCGTGCCGCTCAACGACGGTGTCCTCGAACACCCGGTTGAGTTCCCCCCAGCGCCGCTCGATATCCGCTAGCTCTCGCTTCTGGACGAGGCCCTCCACCCTTGCCATGGCTACCAGCTCGCGGCGGCCTTCGTCAACGTCGACCTCCCGCCGCGCCACCGTGACCTCCCTGGCGGCCAAGGCCAGAACCTGGGCCAGGAGCCTCCAGGGAGACCGCGTTGGCCTCCTCCAGTTCCCTAGACACAATCATCCTCGCCGGCTCTTGCGACCGAACGAGGGGCTCGGTGTCCAGAGCGACCACAAACCCGGACCGAGTGCCCCCGGATTCAGAGTCGGAGCTCGAGCCGAGGTCGACCACCTGCGCGGGGCGGGAAGCTAAAGGCGCCCCATGGCCAGAGCCGCCTGCCGCTGCTTCACCCGCCGGCGCTGCCCCGCCCTCCGGTGAAGCCGCTCCCTACGTTTGAGGATCGCGGTGGGCCGGCACCGGCAGTGCTGGTGTTGGCCGGTGGGGCGACGGCGCCAGATGGCGTGGCGCGGGTGACGGCTGTTGTGGTGGCGGTGATGGTTGCCATGGTGGAGACCCCTGGGGCTGCTCCCCGCCACACACCGCCGCCTTCTCCGTATCGGGGCCAGCTCGCCCCGAACCTGTCGCCGGCGGAGGGCCCCCAGCTTGTTCCTCGTGGGCGACCGGCGCCCCGGCATCTGGGTGGGCCCCCTCCTCGGGGCGCGTCGAACCCGAGACCGAACCCGCGGGGGGTGATCGGACCCGGAGGGCTCCAACACCCCGGGCCTCTCCTGCGCCTCCCCCGCCGAGCTAGAAGCAGAGCTAGGCGGTTTGATGGGCCCGCGTGCGCGGCCCAAATAACGCGCCCCCGTCCGGAGAAGGCCTAATTAAGCACCTGGCGCGGATGCCGCGCGCCCTCCTAGTACGGCATGGCAAATCTAGTACCCGGGCTCTCACACTCAAGAATATGGTGCTAACCGCGCCCGTACCCGACTTCGGTCCCGGTCAACACCGGGGGCTACTGTCGGTGATATGGGCCCGGGGGTATGTCGAGGATGCGATATCTGAAGAAGGAAGACACCTTCGCCCACCAGGGCATGCCAAAAATATGTCCTGGGTGGCTCAAGTGGGTCCGGGCTGTGGGCGGCCACGTGGCCACCCCAAGAGGGGCTTGGCTTGGGGGCTGCCCGGAGGCCACCGCTCTCCCAGACGGCAGGGTCCGGGATCACCTGGACCCCCCGTCCTTCACCCCGCACCTCTCCGAGAGAGGGGCGAGTTCAACCGCCAACTGCCAACCACCACATTTAATGTCTGGAGAGAGGCTAGACGTCTACCCCGTCGGATTTATTGCGATGTGAGGTGTGTCTGTCAACCACTCTCATCATCACCCTTTTTGCCCGTCTCGATGCAAAGAGAGTGTGAAGTCTTCGACGGCGACCGCTGTGTGACTACACGACCACTCCGCGCACGCCTCCCTCCACACCCCGTCCAGTCGCATTAAATGCGTTGGGCGGCCACGTGGGAGAGAGAACATGAGTACTGGGGGTGTCGTGTCGGCGCCTCTTCAGGTGAAGGGCCACTGACCGGTAGGTCCCACTGGAGTAGGTAGGTTGGCCCATCCTCACGTCGGCGGCATGGCGGCCACGACGCCCGTTTTTCTCCGCCAACTCCCGTGATGCGGCAACAGAACAAAGATAGGGGTAGCTTCTCCCGGCAAGTAGGGTATTATGTCGCCCGACGGCCCGAACCCGTATAAACCGCTCTGTGTCTCTTGTGATTGCGACTTTTCCTCCATCTTTCCACTTTCATCCTACTTCACTGCGAGTTTGAACCCAGATTCACCGCTCCCCTGTGCCGAACCAAAAAAGGGGGTCCTCCGGATTCCCGCGTGTCGATCTCTGACATCGATAGGTATAGAGGACCAAGTTCAATAATTTGAGGGACAATGTGAACAATGAGATGTTCCATCATGTAGAAGTACAATGGAGGAAAAAACATCTCTAGCTGGCAAGCTGTCTCAACTGCGAATTTCTGAAGGGGTCCTAATTCTTCTGGATCAAAAACTTTCTATGATACTCGATTAAAAAAATAGCATAGCTTTGTTATCACAACCTTGGTGTGCACTGGTTTCACCGCCCTTATAGCGATAGGGAGAAACACCGTAAGCATCTTATGACAGTCGTGAGCGTTGTATCCAGAAATCAACAAATCTTTCATTGATACTAGCTTCCGGATATTCGATGAGAATCCAGTCTGCACTTTCAATCCATGAAGACATTTACAGAAAGTTTTTTCTCTTATAGTGTCATTGAGTAGCATGCCGAGGAATCTCAATCTTACCATTCGTTAGCTCTATTGGGTGGAGATCTTTCCTTATGCCCAAATTGACTAGGTCGTTACGTGACTTCAACCCATCCTTTGTTTTACTAGGGATGTCAAGTAAAGTCCCGATGGTGCCGTCGAACATGTTTTTCTCGAGGTGCATGACATCGATGGCATGACGAATCTTCGGTCTTTCCAGACGTCGGTACTTGAAAAGATTGAATGTTTCTTGAAGGGCGCGTGTTTTCTACCACTTCTTTCTTCCTCTTGCCTGAAGCTCTCTTTCCCTTGCCGAACACGACCTTTATGTTCTTTGTCGCCTTGAACACCGTGGAACCATCCTTTGCTTCGAGCGCAGTACCTACCTCGACAGTTTTGTCAAAAAAGGTAGCCATCGCACGATACCTATGCTTCTGTGGTAAGAAACAACGATGACGCATGTAAACTAACTTTTTGACGAGGTCAGGTATATGTACGATGTGTTGTCCAGACATATCAGACATCCGATCTTTCCTTTAATCTGTCCGGATAGGGAAAAATTGGCTGGTAGATCGTTAATAGTAACGAATATGATAGCACGCAAAGTCAAATACTCCTGGCGGTATGCATCAAATAATCGTAGACCCTCTTCCCACATTTCTTGCATATCCTCCATCAAAGGTTCAAGAAACACATCTAGGTCGATGCCAGGCTGTTTTGGCCCTTGTATAAGGATAGTCAACAAAATGTACTTTCGCTTCTGACATAACCATGTCGGAAGGTTATACATAGTGAGCGAACCGACCAAGTGCGTGCGAGCCGCTTAGGTCACCGAACGGATTCATTCCATCCGTGCTCAACGCAAACCCGACATTTCTCGGATCATTTGCAAATTCTGGGTGCTTCAAATCAAAGTTTTTCCACTGTCGAGCATCGGCGGGATGTCGAATCATACCATCCGTCTTTCGACCCTCTTGATGCCATCTCATCAACTCGGCGTCGGTGGGGTTCGAGAACAATTGCTTCATTCGATCTTTGACTGGCAAGTACCACATCACCATGGCCAGAATCTTTTTCCCTGGCTCGACCAATGAATTTGGTTCAGCAATGTCACTATCGGCGGCACTGTTATCCTTTTTGTACCTACTCGCCCCACAAGTTGGACACTTGTCCAAGTCAGCGTATTCCTTGCGATAAAGTACAGAGTGATTAATACATGCATGGATCTTTTCCACACCAAGTGATAATAGACATATCAGTTTCTTGGCTTGATAGGTGTTAGTTGGCAACAAGTTAGGCTTAGGAAGCATAGCTCTCAGGAGACCCATCAAGTCGTTGAAACTAGTATCATACCATCCGTGCCTGGCCTTCAATCTAGGAAGTTCTAGCACCGACCGTAACACTGTATAATCCATATCACATCCCTTTGCTTGATCGTATAAAAGATCTTTTGCTGCTTTCTACAACGCCTCCCAATTGTTTAAATCTCTTGCTTTCTCTGTTAGGACCTCTGGTTCAGTGTGCCGCAACAAATCCTCAAGATCAAGATCAATATCAACCTCTGCCTCGTCAAAACCAGAGCCGCCAAAATCACCCGTCGTTTCACAAGACATGTCCTCAATTATAAAATTCTCTGCCTCATCGAAACAAATATCAGGATTCTCTTCCGAGGGGCGACTTCCCGTGATAAGTCCAAATGTGTATTTTTCCACAAATCCATGCTGAATTATGTGTCCGAGAATTACATTCGGATCTTTCAACATCTTCTAATTCTTGCAATCCACGCAAGGACAAAAAATATCCTTCCTATTCTCCCTCAAAGCGTGTGCCTTAGCCTTATCAATAAATATTGATGCTTCTCTCATGTACATCGGATGAGTTCTCCGTGTCTCATACATCCATATCCGATCCATCAAAAACAAGGATGAGATAAATTAATATTATATTGTCGGTGTTTCTAAATAAACAAATTAAACTTAAATCCTACAAATAATAAAAACAAAGTAAAATATTTGACAAATAATAAAAACAGTGACAACATAAATTAATATTTCACAACAAATAATAATAATGAGACAAAAGTAGTTACCAAAAAATGGTTTAATAGAAAAATAAAATATATTTGACCTACAAATTACAAAAATAGCTAGCTCAACATATACAATTCAAACAAGTCTAAATATCTTCGCATGCAACCGATGAAATTTTACAAAAACGGAAGCAAATGAAGTAGATGATCAAGCACATTACCTTTTATATTGATTTCAATTGAAGATTTAAAGTCTAAAGCCTTCTACAAAATAAAATGCCTATTATTTGGAGAGAGAAAAACCAAGTTAAAAAAGTTCAAATATCTTCGCATTTAACCAATAAAAATTTTTAAAAATAGAAGCAAATGGAAGAGGAGATCAAGTATGATACCTTTTTGTATTGACTCCAATTGAAAAATTCAAGTTCAAAACCTTCCCCCTTATAATTGCCTTTTTTTGGAGAGAGAAAACACCAGGGTAAATACGCCACTATCGGGTTGAGCGAGAAATTTATTGCGCCACTGTTGGGCATCATTGCATACGGTCCTCTTAATGGCCCGCACAGGAAAATGCATTATCCCGTGCGGGTCCTTAAGCGACCGCATGGGATAATAGCACGTGCGGTCGCTTAAGTGGACCGCACGGGATAATGCATTATCTCATGAGGGCCAATTGCCGGCTTCCCCGGGAACGGTTTTTCCAGGCGCGAGCTCTTATGGCCCGCCTGGAACCTATTGGGGGCCTCGTCCAGAAAAATCGTTTCTCAAGTAGTGCTTTTGTCGACTCCTTGTTTGTCGAGAGAGGTTTGCCGAGTGTTAATCTCGGCAACCCTTTGCCGAGTGTTTTGTGGGCTTCGCCGAGTGTACTGGACACTCGGCAAACATCCTAAGTCCGATAGTGTATATAACCTGCATGAACTTTTGTGATCGTAATATTTCAAAGAAAAGAAAAAGTCAAATTTATTTCAAAGAAAAGAAAAAGTCAAATTTACTCCTTCGAACCATTTCACTAGATCACTTAATCCTTAAACTATTTTTTATTTTACCCCCTAAACTATTAAAAATTAATCACTTTACTAGTTAATTACACTTCTCTTCTTTGTTTCTCTTTATACGAGTCGTGTCTTAAGCTTAAATTTTGTAGAGCCATATATGACACTATTATCAAAGTTCTAAAATAGTTTCAAAATTTTTCATGGAAATTTGCTTGAAATTTAAAACCTCCGTGTTTAAATTAGCCTCAGTGGTTCTAATATATGTAAATAGTGATTAAAAATTCCAAAAATATATTGAGAGATAAGTTATAATTCATATATATCAATCTCATCAAATTTTATTGTAAAAATATGACATATATAGAGTGAAAAAAGATAAATATCGTTAGAGACTAAGATGGACTATTTTAAATAGTTTCGGATGGGTGTAAAATAAGTCGAGAAATTGTTTAGAAAATTAAGTGCTCCGGTGAAGAAGTTTGATAGAGTAAAATATATTTTTCTATTTCAAAATACATTTTTTCATTCTAAAATATAATAAATTATAGCTATAAATATATAGACAAAATATGTTTTCGGACGGGGAGTACATGATACGTGAATTGAGTATCATCGACACGCGAATGCATGCATATGGGCTCATCATCAGAACACGAAAATGTGATGTGATGTCGAAGGTGATGTGATGGTAGTCAACTGGATGGTCTTGCAGATGATGCAGAGTCGATGCATGAGCATGATAGTCGCAGCCGTGAAGTTAGGGCGTCTCCCAATCATCATGGGGATGCACGCTCACGCTCTCCTATGCTACTCTAGCTCTGCCAGTGCAGCATCCATCAATCGATCTATCTATACCTATTTACTGTTTACTTGCAGTGCCAGCAACAACACCGGCCGGTGTCAATCGATTGAAATATATGCTCACGCCTGCATATACTGTACTAGTGTAAAAAATGATCCAAACATTGCAGCAGTGGTCAAGCTAAGCATAGGAGTACTAGCTATCTCCATGCATGCATGTCCCAATTGAATGAAATTTTGGGTCAACACAAACCATCCATCTATCTATCCATGCATCCATCCATCATTCCATGTGTCCATCGATTCATCTTTCCATCTCACGCAACAACAAAGACGCACGATCAACGACATGCATGGCTTCTCAGTATCTCAACTACTCCTGTTACACGCCAATTGTATTAATTTTGATCAACCGGCTTTCTCCCTGTTTGTGTACGTAAATACTTTTAGGTCAGGAGCTAGCTACTGTTTGCAACTTTAGACAGTGTTAGGCATGAAACTATATACTGTAATGTCTTTGACAATTTTAACCAAACGATATTGTAACCGAATGATGAATGATATGAAAATTTTGGCACACACGTGTGATATTGATACATCCAATCAAGAATACACGGACAAAAAATTCTTAAAACAATAGATCCAATGTAGAGCGAGTCTCGATTTGGAACCAAGGATGATATATATCTCACACATTTGCTATTTACTATATCAGATAACCGATCGAGGGGAAATATCTAGACACCCTGCTCCCTAGCTCTCCCTAGCCATCGGATTGAGATTGAAAGGTCAGAGAGTCTTCTTCAACCTTTAGCTAGCCATCTTCAACCTAAAGATATTTAAAAGTGAATTGAGATTTAGTATAAAATCAGACAGCTGATCAGATTGTTCCCTATAACTTATTACACAAGGATTAGTATATATAGCACATATGCAAGCTTGCGCGTTACTAGTACTGTAAGCTGCATGCTGACCGCTGCCCTGCGATCGAATCCAACGATAGATACACCATACGTAAGGGTAAAATGCAATGTTGATGTACTTGTACAAATCCCCCCAACCCCCCCCCCCCAACCCACACACACACATATATCTATATATATATATATATATATATATGTGTGTGTGGATGGTACTAAAGTTTTTTCTACGTCACTTCAAATGTTAATGCTATTTTCAAGTATTAAATGTAGACTATTTATAAAACTTATTTATAATTAGTGGCTAATTAACGAGACGAATCTAATTAGCTCACTAACACCATGGTTTGATGATGTGATGCTACTGAAAACATTTGCTAATCATGGGTTAATTAGGCTTAATAAAGTTTCGCAAATTAGCCATCGATTCTGTAATTATTTTTATAATTAGTTCATATTTAATCATTTAAATTAATGTCCAAATATTCGATGCGACACGAAAAAGTTTAACCCCCGAATTCAAACACCACCTCAAACAGCAGAAATTTTAGCATCTATACACAAGGAACTTCCCGAGAAAGGCCTGGAGAGTGACGACCGCTCTGCACGCACACAGCAGCTCTGGTTAAATCTGGTACACCAGTACTACTGTACCATATATATATCATTGCAAAAAAGTAGTTAGGAGGAGTACTGTATAAATTCGATTGTTGCTTCATGTACAGCTTCAGACATCATGCATGGCCGATGGAGATCGAAGAAAGAGGTCATGCCCGCATCATATGTGTGCAGTACAGTTGAACCAGCTTCTGCTAGCTACCAGGTTTCTCTTCCTTTTGCGTACTACTGGCTACCTCCAGCTAGCCAACTGCGAGAGCCTGCAACGAATCATTAGATAAATCCAACGCTAGGTTTGCTTCTGCATGCCACAAGATTTGTCATCAGTAGCGACTCAGTGTACGATGTTCGTCACTGCTACAAAATTAATTTTTACAAAAACGAGGCTCTACACAGGCTCTAGGCGGGCCATAATGATATCCGTACTAAATAATCGGTTTCTCGTCATAGGTCAATACATACTTGCAAAAATTAATTTTTAGACGTTGATCTTATTAGGATTGTATGTAAAAATAGAGCTATTTTCGCAAGTGAGCCTTATATAGAAATCTTGATTTTTTTCACAGACATTTCCTTAAGATGCCCGCCTAAAAATTGGTCCACTTGCAAAAATCAATGCAAAATATAAAAACCACACCTCCTATATTCCTTGTCTCCTCTACTCCTCCACCTCTCCTCTCTTATTCTCTCTCCCCTCCTCTCTCAGTCTTCTCCTCAGGCACGTGGTTGGCGATCGAGCGGGCCGGCGGCCGGCTGGACTGGAAGCAGCCGGCGGGAGCGGTCGGCGGCAGGTTGGATCTGGACCAGCAGACTTGGGAGTTGGCGCTAGGACCATGGCGATGACGGAATCCAGCGGTAGGGAGCTTGGCAATGGTTGATCCGACGACGAGGAGCTCGGCAATAGCGAATCCGACGCGTGGGACCTTGGCAATGATGGATCCGACCCTGCCCCCTTGGCATCGGCTGATCAGGCGGCGAGGACCTCGACGACAGCAGTGGCGGATGCAACAATGACATTGGCCGATTTGATTTTTTTTGAAATTTTGTTTTTTACCAAAATTGTTTTCTCAGACGGACGCCATAGGTGCCTGCATGCAAAAAATGGGTGTTCACACGTGGTTGCGCTGTCTGTAGAAAAAATATTGATTTTTTAGACATCTAGACGCATGCGGCTGCTATATCTGCCTGTGGAAACAGGTTCTGTCTGTATGAGAAAATCATTTTAGTAGTGCTACAACTTTTTTTTCAAAAAAGAATGCTCTTTTTTTTGCAAAAAAGAATGCTCTTTTTTTGCAAAAAAGAATTCTCTTTTTTCCTCTGATAACCATATGATTAGTTTTGACAGAACGCTCATCAGCGATTAGTGATGAAAATAAGATGCAACACTTGCTAGTTGGAGGGGTATGCAAATGCAGTGCCCCCCTGCATGTACATGTGAATGCATGATCGATATTGGCACAAGTAATTTCGTGAAGGTAATTTATACATATTTTGAAAAAGTGGTACGAGTTATTATATTTTTTAGTATACACTAGTACAGAAACACATATAGGTATCGGTTGGGAAACTTTCTTGGGTGTTGGTTTTCCCAACTGATACTTATTTGTTGGCACCTATAGAAAAATAAATAGGTGCCGATCCAAGAACCGACACCTTTAAGGTTCAAAAAATTAAAAAAAATCAGCATCGGCTTGCATCGGCTCATCCACAGATCCAATCCATAGCAACAGACAAGATATTCAATCCACAGCAATAGATCCAATCCATATATCCATCCACAGATCCATAAATTAATGATTCATTCACATATCAATGACATATCCAATGCACAGATCCACAAATCACAAAAAAAATCCAAAATCGACAAAAAACAGATCAACACAAAAAAACCTCTCGTTGTCGTCGTCGCAAGCCCTCGACGAGATCCGCGAGCCCTCGGCGAGATCCATCCTCACGCCGCCGCCCTTCCCGCCGCCGCCCTGGCCTCCCGCCGCCTCCCCGCCTCCTGCCGTCTCCCACCACCGCCCCGGCCTCCCGCCGCCTCCCCTCCTCCCACTGGCGACCTTCCGCCGCTCCTCCCGCCTCCCGGCCTGTGAGAGAAGAGAAGGATGTGAGAGAAGAGATGGAGAGTGAGAAGAGAAAATAGATAAGGATAAAGAAAGAGACAAGGGTCAGTGTACGTCCGGAATATAAAAGCACGTCGGTTCTGAGCGCGTGGCTCGCTCGGTTTTTAGGTGTTGATTATTAAAAAACTGACACCTATAATATATTAGAGGTATCGGTTTTTTAAAAAACCAACACCAACAGTATAGGTGTCGGTTTTCTTTAGAACCGACACGATGTTAGTTTTTTTAAAAAAACCGACACGTATAGTATAGATATTTTTTTAGAGCCACTACCTATTGTTTTAATAGGTGTCGGTTTTTATTGAACCAACACCTATTAAGCCTCAAGGTATCAAAATTATTGATCTAAAATTTAGATACTTGAGATACTTTCTAAGTACCATAAAATTTCTCAATTGTGATGTTCATAACCAAGCTAATAAATAGCACATAGTGGGTCAGTAGCGAATAGGTGTCTATATAGCGAACTGCGGACATTATAGGGAACACATAAGTTTCGATAGTGGCATTTAGTAATCAAACATAAATTTGAGTATATATATCATGAATAATGACTTTATAAAATATTAACGAAGCATGAGAAGCAAATTAGCGGCAGAGCAATACACATATAACCTGTGAGTATAAATAGAATAGTTTTAGTAGCACTCGAAGAGTTGATACCTCATTCTAACTCATAAAATATTGCGACTCACAAGAATTTAAGGTTTTAGGAGAGAAAACAACTAATGAACTCAGCCTGCTAAGTTGAACTGTGGATATTACAATGACCACTAAATTAAAATAGCGGCCTTTAAATTCCAACCTACTGTATCCAATTAGGTACGTGCAGCGGCCTGTGAACACTATTTACTACCTTACTTGCTCATAACGCAAGAAATTGCAGTGCCAATGCAGATATGTAGCTAGCGCCGGTAACTCCGGGCATTGCTAGCAAGCAAAGTACCTATCCATCCATTACCCCTAGCTAGCTACTCCCAATTCCAAGTCCGCAAGTGAATCCGCCTTGCCTGCCCATTGCCTTGCACCATACTCGATGACGTACGCTTCCTCCGCAAAGGTGGCCAAACCCACTCCAACACTCCACAGTGTACTCTCTCTCTCTCTCTCTCTCTCTCTCTCTCTCTCAAAATATATGTGTTTCGATGTTGATGGTACTGTAGTCTGTAGCTAGCCATCTTGTGGCTATATAAACCCAGCAGGCAGCAGCTAGCCAACAATGCATGTGTACTCCTATGCTCTCTTCTCTCTACCACTACTTGCCCATCTCACCTCTGCATGCACTTCAATTAACATCACTCTATTCTACTCAGATATGCATGTACGTTGCTAGCTTATATATATATACTACTTCTCCCAATTCATCTCTTCTTCTTCCTCTCATCCTCTCGATCGATCGATTACAAGCAAGTGTGTTGCTGTTTTTGCTACCTACAGGTGAGTAGGCTCTTGTTGGAGAAGCAGGGTACGTGCAAATTGACACCGGTAGAGCTAACAAGCTTGATCATGGTGAATGCACGTGCTCCCCTTCTCCACCATGGCCTTCTCACCTCCATCATCCATTCCCTCATCGTCTCGCCTTCATCTTCATATCACCTCCACCGATCGATCGATCTCCAAACCGTATTTTGTTACTTAATTATATTAATTCTACTTGTACATAAATCTACCAGTGATCTACTACTCTGCAAAGATATATATACTGTACGTAGCTACTTCATTTTAGATACATGTAGTAACTGTTGACAGCTAGCCGAAATGATGTGCACGTACTAATTAGTAACACCTTTAGACTTTAGTGTTATAGGGCTTAGTTTAATTAGCAACAATTTTGCTAGTAGCTAGTCCCTAGCTGATACCCCTGTTTGTGTCCTTCTGCCAAATTATTAACTCTCTTCTCTGTTTCTGTGTAGGTGCCCAGTGAACACTGATGCAACAGAGCCTACAACTAGCTAGTTTCAGCTGTTGCGAAAGGAAAAAGATGCATTATGGATCAACGTGTGTTAGAGAAAGCATTACTCCTTTCTTTGTGGCATTGCATATTTGCATGGATGGCCATATATATTTGCATCCAAAACTATATACTTTTGTTCAAGACTAATACCATCGATGCTGGCTCTGTGTGCTGTGTACACAATTAGTTGGTTTTTGCCTGTACTGAATCTAAGGTTTTCTTCCTTTTTCTTCTTTTTTTAAATGCCAAGATCATCCAAGCCAGCTGATCAAGTGCAGGAGTGTCCTCAGGACACTCGTCTGTGTCGGCAGCTGTAAGCTTTGCATGCATTGGGAATACATGATTTATATTCTTGTGCACAAGCTAGAGTACAAGCTAGTCACCGGAGCAGCTAGCTAGCTAAGCAATGAATTCTGCTAGCTAACTACTCCACCGGCTACAAGTCGCAAGGTGGAAGAAGTGAGATCTTATCGACCATCTAAGATATGATGACTAGCAAAGCTCGCAATTACTAATTGCTGGACTAAAGAGCTACTTCTTTATCTCATATTAAATTTATTTTTATCTCTTTTCATTTGTTTTAAAACAAGTTTATTTTAGAAGTAATTATTACACCGGAGTTTATGAAAATAGAAAGTAATTGTATTGAGAGTAGATAAAGTAATAAATATTTGTATTGGATTTGATAAATTAGGATTATTTTGGGCGGTTTATTTTGTATTGGTGCGTGTGAGATGAGTGAAAAATAAACTTGTTTTAATATATATGAAGGTAGCTAGATAGGAAATTAATTAGAAAAACACACCAACTAATTCTCTAGATATATTTATCAGTTACTAACTTATATAGTTACTAATACCCATGCATTGCAACGGATTTTATCTAAAATAGACAAACATCCTGGTTGAAAGTTGTAAAAAAATATATTTGTCTCTACTTGGTTCAAACAAGATTCTTCGTATTAAAAAAGAAAAAGAAAAAAAAGACCATGCTTTGAATAATGAGTGAGTTAACGAATTGTATCTTCAACATGACAATGAAATGATCATTAATGGTAAATTGTGTTGTGTAAATCATTTAGAATTTCAAAGGAAACCTAAGATGTTACTTGAATCTAGGTAAAAAGAAACAATTCCAAAAATTACAGAGGTGACCCACTTCCAATCTCCTCTCCTTTTCAAAGTTTAAACAGAAGGGGAGTTGGTCCTGAAGAGGTAAGTTAGTACAATGACCTCATGTGATATACAAGACCCACTATCTTTTGTAGTATAGATATTGCCAACTAGCTTAGCTAGTTGGTGTGCTACTGCCTGGATTTTTTATATTTTGATTCTTTTTTTAAAAAATATTTTACAAATAAACTTTTAAAAAATTGTTGGAAAGGATTATTTTTCTCGGTCCTGGTCATTGGCGTTGTGGTTCCATATCTTTATACCAATGATATTTACACCAAGGACCTATATAAGAAAGAATAATAAAAATGTTTATGTATTTTTACAAATAAGTTTTTAGTGACAGTTTTTTTTACACCAAGGACCTATTTGTAATTAAAAATATTTACATTTTAATATTTTTCAGATTTTTCTACAACTACGTCCTCATGGCTAGCACCGACCCCCTCTATATCTTAGCTGCTAGCGGGGCAAGGGTATCGACGCCAGTGTTGCTGGTGTCGAGGCGTTGGAACCGAGAAAAGAACCATTTGTGAAAGATCTAGTTATAAATTTAAAAAGACCAAAACTTTTTTATCCAAGTGCTCCTGCATGCTAGCGGCAGAGCAAGAAATTTCACCCACGGTATCGATTACATGTATATGATACACCCAGGCAATCTCAAGGGCGCCTCTTAAGTGAAACAACTAAATCGTTTTTTCTAAAAAACTAAATCGTTTTTTAAATGAAAGTTCAGGTCAGCATTGTCAGAGTCGGTCCTGTTGGAGAAAGATTTTTTTATATATTTATTTTTTAAAATATTTATAAAAATAAATCATCATTTCAAAACTTTGTAGAAATATACTTTCCCGTTTTATTATAGGGGCAAGGTATATAAATCACCGAGGACGAGATATATAAATCATGTTATGCTAGGGCGAGAAATATAACGTGACAAATGGCAAGTTCACAGGTGGCCCCTTCTCGCACTCTCATAGGACGATTTATTACCAGGGGAGCTGCCTGTAAAATTCCCTAATAGAGATTGCCCTAGCAAAGGGTGATTTATCCAGCTCTTTTGCAGGCAACATTTTGACCGTATTTTGCACGCGGTCATGTTCTGATGATAAATCGTTCTATGAAAGAACGAGAACAAGCCGCCTACAAAATTGTCATGACACGACCCTTCTACCGTCAGCCACGTCACATTTCCCGTCTTATCGTAGGACGAAAGGAGTATATTCATGTAAAACTTCGAAACGGTAATTTATTTTTGAAAATTATTTTTAAAAATAAAAAATTTTGGAGAAAGATCTCAGAGGTCAATCGATTGGGCCGTGTCAGAGGTGTATATAGGACCGGCCTCAGATGTGTTTTGGGCTCGAATTTGTGCTGCGATCATTTAGGCCTGGAATTTTTTATTTTATTTTTTATTAAATATTTAATAAATAATTTTTCATTTCAAAAATTTATAAATCTAGACGTCTCACGCAAAAATTTATAAATCTAGATGTCTC
The DNA here is from genome assembly GCA_019925245.2 of Oryza australiensis. Classification (NCBI taxonomy): domain Eukaryota; kingdom Viridiplantae; phylum Streptophyta; class Magnoliopsida; order Poales; family Poaceae; genus Oryza; species Oryza australiensis. The sequence continues at coordinate 1,786,984 of JAIFGZ020000265.1, read as the reverse complement.
ACGCCCTCCTAAGCTTTTTATCAAAAAGCCCTTCCAAAGATCGCCTAAATATAAATTTTCCAGTATAGCTTGTTAACTTTATGATTTTATAATTCAAAAATATATCATATATAGTCGGATAAAATAAAACTTTATATAAAAATTATAGAGCTCAAAGAGATCTATAACTTTTTAGTTAATAACTTTTTTCAATTAAGATCATTTAATTGTCTAAATATTCGTTACAAAATCTAAAACCTATTTTAACAAAATCTCATATCTACATTTTAAACGACATCGATGGAGATAAAATTTTATAAAACTTGTAGATCTTGATGAGATATAAAACTTTGTAATTTATTATTTTTTCATTTAAAATCATTTGAAGTGTCAAATAAGCATAACTAGTTTTTAAGCAATTAAAACCGATGAAAAGTGTTTGAATACAAATAAAATATTTACATTTAAGTCCCTTAATGCCCTCTGATTGGGAGATTTTTAAAAAAGCCCCTAGCCATCTAGATTTGTAAATTTTCTAAACTAAAATTATTTTTTAAATATTTTAATAAAAAGATGTAAAAATAAAAAAATCTGTGTTGTAAGCAACTCCAAAACGACGTGGTGGGTCGTGAATTTTTGTGTGTCTTCACGCACATTTCTCCTTCTTTTTAGCGCTTATTATATAAGCGAATTTTAGTAAACCACTCTCTACGACTTGTAATCTATCGTAAACCCCACTTTTAAGAACATTTCTGAAATACTCATCGGTTTGCCTTTCACAAATATATCAAGCCTTTTTAAACATTGCTAAAAGGTCGTATCTAAGAATTTGAGACCCCGGTACAAAATCATTGATGACAACATTTCATAATTACCATTAGTCAAGACTGTGTCAGAGGAGGAATTAACGTCATGATTATAGCTGATTCGGTTGGCAAAATGCATTGGCTGGTATGGTTTTTTTATTAGCTTCTGTATCAAAGAAGGTTTGTTCTTTCGCCATTGTCGTAGTCCTTTCGCCAGTGTGTTCCTTGATGCTTGACATTGGTTGAAACCGAAGGAATCGACGGGAAAAGCTCTAAGGAAGGAATCCCTCATTTCTTCCCCAACTCCAGCCACCGCCATCAAACTTCCCCCTTTCACTTTCCAGTGAGTTCTAGACCGATTCCTCTCGATTCAAGCATCCCCAGTGACCCCTTGACAAGGTCCCATATTCACATTTCGCAGCCGCACACCGAGACGCCTTGACGACATTTGCCCGAAGCGAGGATCGCCGCCGCCGCGAGACCCTGCATGGCACCACCGTCACCTCGACCTCGCCAGCACCCCGCGTTTGCTTGGTTAGCACCCTCAGTGTCCCTAGTAGCTATTTCCATCACATGCACAGCAATGCACAAGCTAGAAACGCATGTGCATGTTCACCCCGAACCATGACACCGCCCTAGCCGTCGCCGCGACTGTTCCGGCCACAGTAGCACCCGAGACAACCACCGTTAGCTTCGCCATAGCCTCTGCTAAACCTTTCCTTTTGGACACGACTGCTCACCAGCCGTTCTTCGCCGCTGGCGCCGGTGAGAACCTCGCCGCGCGCCGCTGCTCTGTTTCCCCTCTCATCGAGACACTGCCAGCCAGGACCCACATGTCAAGCGCCAAAACACCCATTTAAATGTTAAACCGTCACTGACAGCTGGGACCCACAGAGCCAAACGTGCCATTAGGCCCTTTAAGCACTTGCTGCCTCTGACAGGTAGGCCCCACACAAAATAAAGGGATTAATCCGAATAAGGATTTTCCAACAGAAAAGTAGCTAGACTTTGAAAATCCATAGAAAATTGAAAACAATGCATTTTTACTTGGAACAAATTTTGTTAGAACAAAAAAATTATAAACTTTAGGGCTGTGGAATAGAAACAACTACACACAGTAGCAGATTTATTTAGAAAAATCCATTTTACGAACCCAGCCAAATAGAGTAGGTTTAACTTGTAAAAATTATAGGAAAATCATCCTAGCACCGAATAAGGTGAATCAAGACCCCGTAGAATCTGTGAAAAATGTACCTTAAGTTAAAAATATGAGACCATGTACCTTTTATGGCAGATAAACTACTTATAGACTTATTTAAAAAAAGGTTATTCTAGAACACTCCAGCTTCTAAAAATTGTGGGAAACCCATGAAAATTCCTAAAAATTCAAACTAAATTTTGTTAGGACCACATCTCTGTGTTTTATTAGTAAAAATAAATTACATACCAGAAAGCCTATACATTAGCCATAAAAAATTTAGGAAGATGCAAGACCAAACCCTTACACTATAAAAGTGGCTATACACAAATCTTTCACTTTGGTAAGAAAGGACAAAATAAAAACCTTACCTAATAGGTCAACCTGAAGCTAAAACACTTGCATCTCATATGCATTCATCATAGCTCATAAAAATTTTCATAAGTGCTTGCAATCTGAAATTACTGTATGTATATACATTAGACGAACCGTCGGCATCTTTCCATGACCCCGCGTATTTGTACGATCAGGAGGAAGAAGAACCAGGCAAGTCCTACCTCCCCCTTTGAACACTTTGATCCTAGATTTTTTGGAGGTTATTTCAAAATGGTTGAGAACTTGCATGATGTTTGTTATAACAACACTAAAAACTTGAAAAGGATGGATAGTACAACCACCTATGTTGCATGCCATCTCAAACTCCACATAATTACTTAGCCAAATTCCTAACCCTAGAAACGATCAAGATGTTAATGTGTGTTTGAAAGATCTAAAATTCTGAATGATTCACCCCTATGCTTAGTAATGCTTGTAGTGCCATTTTCCTATGCTTATTGGGCAAAGTACCTACGTTTTGTTTTAAAACAAAATCTCTTCTAAAAATTATATTATGATAAAAACATTACTTGCCAAAACAAAAAGATGACAAATGAGAATTTCAAGTTTGGGCCGCAAGTGGTATACATATGGTGATTAGTTGTATACCGACAGGGGTGTGTGTGCCAAGACTACCCACCCTAAGGACTTCACTCCACGTATGTTCATCTCGAATACAGTACAACCACATGTGCTAGTATGGGATAGCTCTAGCTTAGTATACTGTTTGTGGTTTAGCCTTACATTTAGGTAGGCCGAAGTGTGTGAGTTCGTATAACTCAGAGGAGCTTCCTTTATGCCCTGATGTGGTAGTTTAAATGACTCAGCCTGTCCAATACAACGGTATTGTGCCACGTGGGAGGCTAAATCACGGATATTAGAAGGGCTTTGTTGTGTGTAATAAATCAGGTACTTTTGTACCGCGTTCCATGCTTTGCATGATTATTATGTCACATCATGTGGGTAAAGTGTACACACTCTGCAGAGTTAAAACTAATCGGTTAGCCGTGCTCACGGTTACGAGCGTCGTGTGAATGTGTCGTGGGTATAGCTTTATGTGTTCTAAAAGAATTGTTTTGAAAAACTTGATTGAAAGTGTTCAATTATGTTGCTATCTTATTTATCTCCTTGCTGCCCTAAAATGCACAGATATGGTGTTATATGTGTATTACTATCTATTGAATGCCCAACTTAGCAAAGTGACAGCTTGCTGAAATTTATTTGTGCAAAACTTGGAATTTATAGTGGGGCTTTACCAAAATAGAATTTGCTTTGTGCTAAAGGAACCCAATATGAACTTCCTTTCTTAATGCCAAACATGTAGCATGTAGGCTTGATGGTTGCTTGCCAGTACAATTCCTTGTACTAACACTTGTTTTGTATATACTTGGTTGTTTGCATAGAAATGGTTGCGGAGAATTTCCTCCCGAGGAGGATGAGCTCGTTGAGGAGGAGCCTTTCTATCCGGACGGTTTTTACTAGGGCACTCCTAGTCGGTTGAAGAAAAGATCCTCGGGAATGAAGTTAGTTTCCCCTTGATAATACTATCTATATGACTATTTGGCCTGACGGCCATATGCATCTATAGGAACTACTTTGTTGTAATTACTTATGTCCTTATGTTGGACCTTTACTCTGTTAGAGATACTAAATGCTTAGATGAAAGTGGTTAGCATGTTCCTTTAGTTAGGAACGTATTAACCATGAGTATGAGTTAAAGATAATTAAGACAGTGTAGATCTTTAGCATTTTGAGTCAAGGCTCCTGATTGTGTAACACATCTGGTCGCCACCATCGAGTGGTTTGACGGGCACAATCCAGGCTGAAGTTTACTGGTAGGCTAAAGGCCTAGCAATATCTCAGTTATCTCTCTCTCGGAGCGTCGGATTTTTTGCTATACTTAGGAGAAGAATGGATGAGTTCCATTCAGCTCTGAATTATATCAAGTGGTCCAGAGGCGTCCCGACAGCATTGGTATCAGAGCATAGACTGACTATAGGAACCCTTTTATGAGCTGGGCGATAGAATGACTTCAAAGAAAAATAATTTTGAGGATCACCCCCCTATAAAAGTATTTTTGAAAACAAATCTATCCTTACTCATCCCTCTTTGGATAGGTATCTCTCCTATATGTTCAATATTTTTGTTTTTGAAACCTCATCTTACTTCTAAAGGACCGGGGAAAAGCCTAGGAATTTAGAAGACATATGTGTTAACTTGTAATAGGGGGACAAAAGAAACAAAATCTAAATTAGTAACAGCCATGGGAAGGTTTAAAAATCTTCTGATAATGAAAAGCTAACATCTACTCTCCGGAAAATGAAATTCAAAATTTGAGTTTATAACAATCCTAGAAAAGGGATAGAATGGGATAGGAATAAAATTGTGTGCCCAAAGCCTCAATTTGTTTGACATTTAGAGGCCACCAGATATTGTGGATACCTTGATATCAAACCCACGTTATGATCTAACCTGGAAACAAAAATTTTTCATGCATGCATCATATTTTAAAATGGCAAAGGTTTCATGTCACGTAGATTTTAGAACCTGAAGCAGTCGGCCTTCACAATTTTGTACAGACCTGGATATTGCGTCAAAAATTCTGAAACTTTATCAGTAGCTGCAAAACTTGGTCATGACACTCAAGTATTTTTCCCAGAATTTTTGCGCGACTGGAAAATAGTACAAATATTCGATCAGAACAGCCTACCCTGAAATTTCAGTACCACATTACTTAGATTGGGATGTCATTTCGGTTAATCCCGGATGCCCAAAATTTAGAAATCTAAGTTCTAGGAATGGGTTTATGACCAGAATATTCTCAGGTATAACCCTAAGAAGGAAAAACGATATTCACTCCTCAAAAATAAGTAACACTATGTTACCCAATGTAGATTTTGGTTGGTTACTCGCCAAAATCATTTCCAACCTTTTAATGAGCCTTTAACGAAATTCTAATTAGTATGTATATATTCCAAAATAATGTAGGTAACTATCATGTGGCAGCCACTAGATTATTCCGGAGGTTATGAGGAAGGATCGTTGCCTCACATTCTGTGGCTCATGCTACAGTATCTTGGGTTCGCTCATATACCAGAGTACCATTTCTTTACTATGGATCGGAGTTCGTCTCTCCGAGCATATATATAGCTGAGTTACGTATACCTGGACTTTGGGCACATGAATCACCACTCTATTTTCAGGCTTATGGATGGGATGCACCTTCTGCAATGAATGAGGTTGCATTACAAGCGATCGTATATTACCGACACCATAGGTTGGGAGTAGATGGGTTCTTTCATTATTTTCCCGCCCATGCTACTCAAGCCGCTGCTAATTACTATCCAGGGTTAGAGGGGCATGAAAGAGAGATTAACTCTCCAGAGTTTTTACTGGCCGGCTTAGTACGAGCTATGGATAGGTACCTTGCAAGCACTATGTCAGAACTGCGTAGATTGCAAGCAAGGGTAGCAATGCTAGATAGGCGTATAGAACCACTTGGTCATCAAGGGTATTTTGATAATGCCACCATTTATGGAGATCAAGATCTTTAGCCACTTATCGGTACTTTGCCATCTCCAATGGGCATTTATCAAAACATAAACACTCGAGCCCGTATGAGGGTTGGTTTTCATCACAATCGTCGCACCATGCTAGACCCTGCACATGTTGGAGATCCAGAGCTGCTAGGACCATTCTATGTGTTCGAGCGGAATGGAAGGCGATACCGCTTGACCATGGTCACTCCAACTACCACGGTGCCACACCCTCCTATCAGATTCTTGCAGACTTCTTAAGAGAGGAACATCAAGGAAAAGAAAATATATCGGATGTAACTTTCATTTCTTATTTTTTCACAAGATGTATGAGATGACATCCTACTATGTAATCCTTGTATGGTCAAATTTTTGTAACACCTAGTTGTGTACTTGGTGTTTATGACCATCATTCCATCTCTATGCAATTGTTGAACACTTGACTCCTATAAAATCTATGTATCGGAATGGAATGTATGTTTTTTTAGATGAGATGCTTGCTGTCCAAGGATTGGTTTTATGCAAATATACAAAGGATAACTTGCATACTCAACTATTATACAACATTCCTATCTACCTTGCATACAGAGGGTATGTATATGTCGTTTCTTTGCGCAAGAACTCATGTACTGCTATACTCTTAGTGCAAGATGACTCATACACGCTTTGGCGCGTATTCCACGGCTCGTGCCGGAAACAATCGTAGCGCTGCTTCATCCGAGCGGCGTGATGATGATCCGACTCTCGCACAGCTGTTGGCCCAACAGAATCGCCTATTTGAACGAATGGTGCAAAACTCTCCTCAAGCTAATCAAGAGCCCTCCAAATTATCAGATGTCCAACGGACTCACCCGCCACATTTCTCTTTAGCAGTCGATCCTCTTGCTGCGGATGATTGGCTGCGGGATATTGAAAATAAATTGGATCTTTGCCAGCGTGATCCCATTGAGAAGGCCACATTTGCTGCCCACTATCTCCAAGGTGCTGCTGCTGCTTGGTGGGAGACATACAAAACACTCATTCCCTCCGACGAACCCATCACATGGACTGTATTCCGGGAAGGGTTCCGATCCGCTCATATTCCAGCTGGTCTCATGGAGATCAAGAAAAAGGAATTTCTCAATATAAAACAAGGGAATATGCCTTTTATGGAATTTATGGAGCGATTTAACTATCTCGGCAGGTATGCTACTGCTGACATAAATACTGAAGCTAAGAAGGTCGAAGCATGCAGAGATAAACTGGCACTTGAATTAAAGCATGCTCTGGCCGCTCATGAAATTAGTAGCATGAAGGCCTTAGTGGATAAGGCTCTTCGGGTTGAATCAAGTGATAAGGAAGTGGTTGAGGACCGCAAATGCAAGTGGGCTGCGAAGAAATTCGCAGGAAGTAGCAGCTCCACTCGTCCTCGACTGGCTTCACCACCAATGAACCGGCCCATAATGTCTCAGCCACCAAGGCCAATGTATGCACAGCCGCGTCCACAAGTTCAGATGTATCGTCAAATTCCTCGCCCAATGCAAGCAGTTGGGGATGCCTCTCGCACCGCTAACATCACATGTTACAACTGTGGCAAAAAGGGGCATTACTCACCAAAGTGCCCATACCCGAAGACTGGGAAGACCGGTTCACGTCCACAAGCTGTACCAGCACAACTTCGGGCACAAAACCTTGCACAAGCTGGACAACGGGGGATCCCCGCAAATCCGAAGCCAGCTCTGACATTAGCCAAGTGGCGACTGAATCATGTCACCGTTGAGGAAGCCACTGACGCGCCCGGCGTCGTACTCGGAACTGTTTTTCTGCACTCCACTCCTATCACAGTTTTATTTGACTTAGGTGCAACTCGTTCGTTCATGTCAGCATCAAAAGCAAAACAACTTAAATTGAAACCGGAATTTCTTAGTAATGCCATGCATATACAATCACCTAGGTCTACCTTGACCACAAAATTATTGTGCAAGGGGGTAGAATTTCAAATGAATAGGGTGAAATTTTCAGCCAATCTTATAATACTAGATACATTGGGGTTGGATGTTATACTCGGGATGGATTGGTTATCCAAGCACAAAGGGACCATCGATTGTGCACGGAGAATGGTGACGCTCTACGGTACTGACAGACAAATGGTTAGGTTCACTTGTGAAAAATCTTTCGCCTCTACGCAACCATCTATTCAATCATTTGTTGTACCGGAGTTGAAAATGGTACCTGTTGTCAATGAGTATCCAGACGTATTCCCAAAAGAATTGCCAAGGATGCGACTCGATTGGGACATTGAATTTGTGATCGATCTGGTTCCTGGAACAACACCTATTGCTAAAAGACCTTACCGGATGACTACAGAAAATTTAAAAGAATTGAAGAAGCAAATCAATGAACAGTTAGCTAAGGGTTTTATTCGCCCAAGCTCATCCCCGTGGGGCTGTCCTGTGCTATTTGCACCAAAGAAAGATGGGACCATGAGAATGTGCATCGATTATCGACCTCTGAATGAGGTCACAATCAAGAATAAATATCCTCTCCCCCGAATTGATGATTTATTTGATCAATTAACCGGCGCCCGTGTCTTCTCAAAGATTGATATGAGATTGGGATATTTTCAACTCAAGATCAGGCCCGAGGACATTCCAAAGACAACCTTCACTACTCGCTATGGACTGTTTGAATACACCATGGTTTCTTTTGGCTTAACCAATGCACTAGCCACCTTCATGAACATGATGAATAAAATCTTCATGGAGTATCTTGATAAATTCGTGGTGGTGTTCATTGATGACATCCTCATTTATTCCAAGAATGAGGAAGAACATGCGCAACATCTGCACATGGTACTTGATAAGCTGCGGGAACACAAACTTTACGCAAAATTCTCAAAATGTGAATTTTGGTTAAAAGAAGTTGGATACCTCGGTCATATCCTTTCGGAGGGTGGTTTTGCAGTTAATCCGAGTAATGTACAAAATGTACTGAACTGGAAGCAACCACAGAGTATCACCGAAGTTAGAAGTTTTCTTGGCTTGGCTGGTAATGCCAGATGTCAACAAGCCCTTCCATGTCTACTGTGACGCAACACGACAAGGGCTGGGATGTGTGCTTATGCAGGAAGGAAAGGTTGTGGTTTACGCTGCACGCCAGTTACGACCTCATGAGCTCAACTATCCAACTCATGACCTAGAACTAGTTGCCGTAGTGCATGCTCTAAAAATTTAGCGGCACTACCTGATTGGGAACCGGTGTGAAATCTTCACTGACCACCAAAGTCTTAAGTATTTCTTTACTCAACCAGATCTGAATTTAATTCAAAGGAGATGGTTAGAGCTTATAAAGGACTATGATCTCGACATTCATTATCATCCTGGCAAAGCCAATGTTGTGGCAGACGCCTTAAATCAAAAACAACGCCACCCGGCTGATTTTGAATCAATAGCCCAGCCATCCTTATCATCTGAGCTCCAAAAGCTAAATTTGGGATTAGTGAAAGATGGCTATGTTGCTGCATTAGCATTACAGCCCACACTCCACTCTCAAATCAGGGCAGCTCAATATTCAGATAAAGAAGCCATCGAAATTTTGAAGGAAATCAATACAAAATCTCAGACTTTGTACACACTCAACTCGGATAGGGTAATCATGCATGGGAAGCAAATCTTTGTTCTAGACCATCAGAACCTTAGAGAAACTATTCTTACAAAAGCCCATTGCACCCCCTTAACTATCCATCCGGAATGTTAGGGATGAAAACGGACAGAAACGGACGGAAAACCCCATTTCTACTTCCGTTTCTATATTATTTAGTGAAAACGGGATCCAGTTTGAAAAATACGGGTTCGAAAACGGAATCGGAATATACGGGTGCATGAAAACGGTCGCAACCCGGAACTTAAGTCGGAATTTACATATCTTCTAACCATGTCTTGTTCGTTCTTTTGATAATTAATAAGATAATTAAGATAATTCTACCAACCAGTCAAAATTATAAGATAATTGATATGAACGGTCTGTGATGACATACAATTATTCACTTCAAATCAAAAGGATCTCGATGGATGGATGATATGGTAGGTTTTGTTTAGATAGGCCTAGACGGCTGGGCCTTCGAGACACAAATATTGATGAGCCTAAAGTTCGGGTTAAATCCGGATACAATCCGGAAATATTCGGATTATATATGGAATTTCGCTAAAACGGACGGAAAAATATCATTTCAACTTCCATTCCGTTTCCCTTTTTTTTCGAAAATACGGAAACGGTCGGGTTAAATGTAGAAAAACAGACGGATCGGGGCGGGAAAAATTCTGTCCGTTTGCAACCCTACGGGATGTACGAAGATGTACCAAGACATACGAACCCAATATTGGTGGCCTAGCCTACGACGAGACATAGCTGCCTATGTTGCAGTATGCGACACCTGCCAACGGGTTAAAGCTGATCAACGACCTGCTGGTCTGCTCCAACCCTTACATGTTCCAGAATGGAAATTCGATGAAGTGAGAATGGATTTCATTACAGGCTTACCTAAGACCCCCAGCGGGCATGATTCCATTTGGGTTATCATGGATCGGCTAACAAAAGTGGCCCATTTTATACCAGTACATGTAACCTATGGTGGAGCCAAGTTAGCGGAATTATATTTGACCCATATTGTAAGACTTCATGGCGTACTGAAGGTTATAGTATCCGATCAAGGCACACAGTTCACCTCCCGATTTTGAGAAAATCTACATGAACTCCTGGGAAGTAAACTGTTCTTCAGCACTGCCTTCCACCCACAAACTGGAGGACAAGTGGAAAGAACTAACCAGATCCTAGAAGATATGCTCCGAGCCTTTGTGCTTGAACATAACACAAATTGGGAGAAATGTCTACCATTTGCGGAATTTCCTACAACAACAGCTTCCAATCTAGTCTTCAAATGTCACCGTTTAAAGCTCTCTATGGAAGGAAGTGTAGAACACTGCTTTACTGGTCAGAAGTGGGAGAGAGGCAGTTCTTCAGACCTGCGAGTATTAATGAGGCCGAAAGGAATGTTACACTCATCAGAGACCGATTGAAGGAAGCACAAACCCGACAAAAAAGTTACTCTGATCGCAGGCGACGGGAACTAAGCTTTGATGTAGGCAATTACGTCTACCTTAAAGTCTCTCCTCTGCGAGGTACTCAACGCTTCCAAATACATGGCAAACTTGCTCCACGTTACATTGGACCTTATCGGATCATTGCCAGACGTGGACAAGTAGCCTACCAACTGGAATTACCCCCTCAACTCGCCATAGCCTCCGCTACATCTTTCCTTTTGGACGCGACCGCTCACGGCCGTCGTTCCCCGCCGGCGTCGGCGAGAACCTCGTCGTGCGTCGCTGCTCCGTTTCCCCTCTCACTGAGACACTGCCAGCCGGGACCCACATGGCAAGCACAAAAACACCCGTTTAAATGTTAAACCGTCACTGACAGCTGGGACCCATAGAGCCAAACGCGCCATTAGGCCCTTTAAGCACTTGCTGCCTCTGACAGGTAGGCCCCACACAAAATAAAGGGATTAATCCGAATAAGGATTTTCCAACAGAAAAGTAGCTAGACTTTGAAAATCCATAGAAAATTGAAAACAACTCATTTTTACTTGGAACAAATTTTGTTAGAACCACAAAATTATAAACTTTAGGGCTATGGAATAAAAACAACTACACACAGTAGCAGATTTAGGTCCCGTTTGTTAGGGCTCCTGATTCTATGATTCTCTGATTCTAGATTCTGATTCTCCTGAATCAGATTCTGGAGAGAATCAAAATTGATATAACAAAGTAATAATTAGAACAATATTTTAGGTGATTTTCTGGTGATTCTTGAGAGAAACTGGTTTCAGGTGATTCTAAGGAGAAACTGTTTTTAGGTGATTCTCACTCCCTTTGTAAAACTGTTGAATCACTTGAAGTGATTCTTCTTAGAATTAGTTGCAAAATAACCCATTTGGCAGAGATTCTACTGATTCTGTTGAGAATCAGGGAGGAGAATCCCTACCAAACGGGGCCTTATTTAGAAAAATCCATTTTATGAACCCACCAAATAGAGTAGGTTTAACTTGTAAAAATTATAGGAAAATTATCCTAGCACCGAATAAGGTGAATCAAGACCCCGTAGAATCTGTGAAAAATGTACCTTAAGTTAAAAATATGAGACCATGTACCTTTTGTGGCGATAAACTACTTATAGACTTATTTAAAAAAAGGTTATTCTAGAACACTCCAGCTTCTAAAAATTGTGGGAAACCCATGAAAATTCCTAAAAATTCAAACTAAATTTTGTTAGGACCACATCTCTGTGTTTTGTTAGCTAAAAATAAATTACATACCAGAAAGCCTATACATTAGCCATAAAAAATTTAGGAAGATGCAAGACCAAACCCTTACACTATAAAAGTGGCTATACACAAATCTTTCACTTTGGTAAGAAAGGACAAAATAAAAACCTTACCTAATAGGTCAACCTAAAGCTAAAACACTTGCATCTCATATGCATTCATCATAGCTCATAAAGATTTTCATAAGTGCTTGCAATCTGAAATTACTGTATGTATATACATTAGACGAACTGTCAACATCTTTCCAAGACCCCGCGCATTTGTACGATCAGGAGGAAGAAGAACCAGTCAAGTCCTACCTCCCCCTTTGAACACTTTGATCCTAGATTTTTTGAGGTTATTTCAAAATGGTTGAGAACTTGCATGATGTTTGTTATAACGACACTAAAAACTTGAAAAGGATGGATAGTACAACCACCTATGTTGCATGCCATCTCAAACTCCACATAATTACTTAGCCAAATTCCTAACACTAGGAATGATCAAGATGTTAATGTGTGTTTGAAAGATCTAAAATTCTGAATGATTCACCCCTATGCTTAGTAATGCTTGTAGTGCCATTTTCCTATGCTTATTGGGCAAAGTACCTAAGTTTTGTTTTAAAACAAAATCTCTTCTAAAAATTATATTATGATAAAAACATTACTTGCCAAAACAAAAAGATGACAAATGAGAATTTCAAGTTTGGGCCGCAAGTGGTATACATATGGTGATTAGTTGTATACCGACAGGGGTGTGTGTGCCCAGACTACCCACCCTAAGGACTTCACTCCACGTATGTTCATCTCGAATATAGTACAACCACATGTGCTAGTATGGGATAGCTCTAGCTTAGTATACTGTTTGTGGTTTAGCCTTACATTTAGGTAGGCCGAAGTGTGTGAGTTCGTATAACTCAGAGGAGCTTCCTTTATGCCCTGATGTAGTAGTTTAGGTGACTCAGCCTGTCCAATACAACGGTATTGTGCCACGTGGGAGGCTAAATCACGGATATTAGAAGGGCTTTGTTGTGTGTAATAAATCGGGTACTTTTGTACCGCGTGCCATGCTTTGCATGATTATTATGTCACATCATGTGGGTAAAGTGTACACACTCTGCAGAGTTAAAACTAATCGGTTAGCCGAGCTCACGGTTACGAGCGTCGTGTGAATGTGTCGTGGGTATAGCTTTATGTGTTCTAAAAGAATTGTTTTGAAAAACTTGATTGAAAGTGTTCAATTATGTTGCTATCTTATTTATCTCCTTGCTGCCCTAAAATGCACAGATATGGTGTTATATGTGTATTACTATCTATTGAATGCCCAACTTAGCAAAGTGACAGCTTGCTGAAATTTATTTGTGCAAAACTTGGAATTTACAGTGGGGCTTTACCAAAATAGAATTTGCTTTGTGCTAAAGGAACCCAATATGAACTTCCTTTCTTAATGCCAAACATGTAGCATGTAGGCTTGATGGTTGCTTGCCAGTACAATTCCTTGTACTAACACTTGTTTTGTATATACTTGGTTGTTTGCATAGAAATGGTTGCAGGAGAATTTCCTCCCGAGGAGGATGAGCTCGTTGAGGAGGAGCCTTTCTATCCGGACGGTTTTTACTAGGGCACTCCCTAGTCGGTTGAAGAAAAGATCCTCGGGAATGAAGTTAGTTTCCGCTTGATAATACTATCTATATGACTATTTGGCCTGACGGCCATATGCATCTATAGGAACTACTTTGTTGTAATTACTTATGTCCTTATGTTGGACCTTTACTCTGTTAGAGATACTAAATGCTTAGATGAAAGTGGTTAGCATGTTCCTTTAGTTAGGAACGTATTAACCATGAGTATGAGTTAAAGATAATTGAGACAGTGTAGATCTTTAGCCATTTTGAGTCAAGTCTCCTGATTGTGTAACACATCTGGTCGTCACCATCGAGTGGTTTGACGGGCACAATCCAGGCTGAAGTTGACTGGCAGGCTAAAGGCCCATAATGTCTCAATTATCTTTCTCTCGGAGCGTTGGATTTCTTGCTATACTTAGGAGAAGAATGGATGAGTTCCATTCAGCTCTTAATTATGTCAAGTGGTCCACAAAGGCCCCAACATAAAATCATTAAATAAATCATTTTTCAGAAATTAAATAAAAAGAAAAACAAATTAACCAAGATAAAATATTAAGGAAATTAAATTTTCCTTTAAAAATCATGACTGGAAATATTTTTGAAATATTCTTCATGCCCTAAAATATTCTCTCGAAATTTTTCGTGAAATTTTTGGAGCTCCGAAATAATTTTAATAATACAAAAAATAATTCAATAATTATTTAAATAAATAAATTAATCATTAAATGAGCTAAAGATATTTTTTGGAATTATTATAGCACTGGAAGCATTTATAAAAATTCAAAGTCCATTTATATGATTAATTTAAATGAAAACAAATTAAAATCCTTCCTTGTGGCCCACGGCCGACGCCGTTGTCTTCCCCCGCATCACCCGCCACTCCCCGCCCATCGCTAGTCGTCAGAACCGCCCCATCACCGTAAATCCCGAACCCCCACCGTCGCTTGTCGCCACCGCCGCGCGCAAAGGTCGTTGCCGCTTTCACCGCCTCCCACCGTACCCCGGCCATCACGGTCCGCGCCTGCATCGCCGCCAATTCGCCCCGCCGCCGTCATCCCTTTCATCTCTGGCAGTCTCAGTGAGCAATCCCCTCTATCCCCTCGCCTTGCCCTCTCTCCGGCCATTCCCGAGCCGCAATGCACTTTGCCACCGCACGCGCGTCCTTCGTCGCTTGTCAGAGGCCTCTTGGCCCGTGCGCCGCCGCACTCGCGCCGCCCCTCCTCCTAGCCGTCGGATCCATCCGGCGGATGGATCGGGGCCGTCCGATCTCGTGGCCGTCCGATCCCCTTCGGGGTGATCCGAGCCACCCACGTGGTGGATCCGTGGACCGAGTCCACCGTGAACCCCATGTGCCGCCGCCATCGCGGTTGACGTCAGCCCTAGCCGCTAACGTCAACCCTCGCTTTCGTTAGTCGCTAACGTCATCCCTGCCTGCTAACGTCAGCAACCAGTTTGTTGATGTCATCAACGCCTGTGCCTGCTGACGTCAGTCCTTGTCGTGCTGACATAATCCCGAGTCTTTTTCCTTGTAAAAATAATTAAAAATTGCACAATAAATTATTTTAATTTTCAGAATTCGTTTAAATGTTTCAAAACTTCTAAAATTCAAATCTAATCCATATGAACTCTAAATTAGGCCATTCAAATTGCAAAATTCATCTAAAATTAAGCTCTACATGTTTGTTTACTTTTTATATACTGTTATTTAGTTTTTATTAGGGTTTTCCTCATTTTGCATGCCAGCGTGTAGATTTCGTCGTTTCCGGAGTTCACGCTCGCAAGGAAAAGAATCCAGAAGTTTGTTTGAAGAAGCAAGTCAAGTCACACTTCCCTTGAATCATATTGATCCATTTTTACAAATATTTTACTATTTGCAAATAAAATTACATTGCATTGCTAATTACATGAAATGATGGATTACCTATCTGCTTGTTTGTGCCTTATTTACTTATTATCTGTCTTTTGTTAACCTTGGATGATAATTTGACTAGCTTTAGTCACTGATGTGGATTTTAGCTAGAATCATATGCTTAACCATGCTTAATTACTACTAGCTCACTAAATGGGATAATTACACTATTTATTCTAGTCTCTGATGAGTTGCAAGCTCGATAAACCTGGCAATGTCTTATTGGTCATAATTATCTCAACTAAAATATGACCTAATGGTGGGCTGTGGGTGCATGGTTTTGGATAGTAGTTCCCATGGCAATTAAGGACACATTCACGGGAAACCATGAAAGAATTACAACGCTTACCATAGGTAAGAATGGGCAACTGCTTGACTCATAGTATAGCTTTCCTCTGGCTGACGGACCCTAGTGAGGGTGGGCGTGATGGAGTTGGGTCGACCCCGGTTAAAAAGGGTTGATCAGCTACCAGATTCACCGCGGGCACGCGGGGGCTTACCCATTTCCTTTCGAGGGATGGGGGCGAAACCTTGGTGTGGTGTCGCTTGGTTAGGGGGAGTTATGCGAAAGGTCTTGTCATGATTTTCTCCTTTGTAGTATCATGGTGGTACTTTAGGGCATGGTAACACGTGTGGAATCATGTCTTGTGGGTAAAGTTGCGCACCTCTGATAAGAGTAAAACTATTCGAATAGCCATGTCCGTGGTTATGGGCAATCGACCAGATTCACTATGATTAGTTTCACACTACTTAATAATCTGAATTAATGGAACTGGTTAGTTCAGGGGGAATGGATAAGCTTGTTCAAAGTGGGACAACGTTGTTCAATTTAGGATAAAACATGACTCAACTTAATCAACTGTTTTACTGTTTTAAAACATTAAATGTCTATAACCGCATTTATGCAAAATAGCCAAGCCGATCTTGTCTTCCCTTTGCACGTCTGTATTTCTCGGTGTGGCTTGTTGAGTACGGTGGTTGTACTCAGCATTGCGATTTTTCCCCCTTTCAGAAGTGTAGTGCTTCTGAACTGAAGATGGTGTTAGAAGACCAAGGCTCAGACCCCAGTTGAGTTTGCCTATGGAGTGGAGTTGAAGCTTCGCTAGCATCGTTTTTCTTTTCCGCTGCCGTTCTTTTTGGGTGTGAGGACTAAGAGCCTCTTCAGTAAGTATTTTATTTTTATGCTTTATTTTATGTTTGGATCTGTGTATTAATTTATCGTTTTGTGTACCCTGGTTGATTCCTGGACAGGGATTTAATACGCAAAATAGTCTAGAAATTTGGGATGAATTTCTGGGCATGACAAGTTGGTATCAAAGCCATCTTGACTATAGGTTGATCCAAATGGTCAAACTCTAAGGACAAGTTTGCGAAAACCTTATTTGTGAAAATATCTCTTCTACCCCTCTGGAGTCTTTGCAAAATGATTTTGTGAAAATTCTCTCCTTTCTCCTTCACCTCTTTTAGTTGTTGAACCTGGAGGACAAACCCAGTTGCTCGTCAACCGGTGGAAGCCAAGTCCAGCCCAAGCTTCCAGCAAGGAGATCAAAGCCAAGCAGCCCCGAGTCAGCGCTTCTCGAGGATCAAGCGAAGTTTTCTCTGGAGCTTACCCTAAACCCAATCTTTCCCGAAAGATTAGTATCGGTAGTTCCTAGGTCATGTGTTGTTTGTTGTGTGCAGGTGTATGGTTTATATCAGTGATGAGGATGTGACCATACTAGGTTGTTTGCCTAATCAACTTGAACAATAAAAATTCACTCACATCAGATCAGTTGTAAGTGGATTAAGATCTCGTCTTCAGTTTAATCTCTCCCTTGTCCCCTCCTTTCTCCTTCTGCAGCAGATGGGTAAAGCCAGAGGCAATGTCAGTGGATCAGAACCCCAACCGTATCATGGGTCAGCTCAGAATAACGCTACGAGTATTCCATCTCCTGGGAATCCAACTCTAGCCTAGGTAGTGGTCAATCAGATGCAGTTAATGGCCATGATGATACAGCAAATGCAACGGTAGTATCAGCAGCAGCAGATGCAAGTTCAGATGCAAGCTCAGGGTCAGTATCAAGAGCAACACCAGTATGTTTCGATGCAAGCCTTGACGACTTTCACCACTATACCGTCAAGTTTGCAGGAGACGATGGCACCAACTCCGCCATCAGGCTGAAGGGAAACACATGGCACCTGCGATGGTTTCAATGAGCAAGGTCATAACCGTTCATGGGACATGTATGCCAACACAGAGACCGAAGATGAGACGCGATGCTTAAGAAAGAAGGAAGACTCCGGTCAACTAATCATCCAAGATTTTAGTTCGTCACCGTCCAATTCTAAGAAAATAAAAGTACCAATAGAGAATACAGGTTGTGCCAGCAAGATGATCGTCATAGGCACAGTGTTTACTCCCGAAGATGCTGAGAAGATTCCTCGACGCCTGAGAAAGAATACCTTCCGTGGTGCACGCCAGCTAACCCAACATCTCAGGCTTTACGCTACGCCCAAGCTAGAAGATGACAAATCAGAAGAGATGTCCTCTGGTGATGATGATGAAGCGAACTTGAAAGACGATAGTGAAGAAGAAATAGAGCTCAAAGCATGTACTCATTGTGGATAAGTTGGACACACCGCGAGCATGTGCATCCACATCTGCCACTGTGGTGAGGACACCCATATGCCAGATGAATGTCCCACGAGAAATGTCACATGCTTCTTGTGTGAGGGAATAGATCACATGCCTAAGGACTGTCAGCTAATGTTGGTCTTAGATAAAGACAAGAAAAACCAAAGGACATTTCGACGGTCTATCAGTCAACTCGTGGTTGGTACCTCCAATAGTGATGATGTTCCTGATCATTAACCAGCTCCAACCCCTGTGAAGACCATCAGAGATAACAGAAGCGTGGAAAACAAGTCTCACAAGTCAGTGCACATTTCAGTTCCAGCTACTAGCCCACAGACCCAGAAGAGAGCACAGTGTGAACAACCAGGTCCGATTTGCTGCAATTGTCTCAAGTCAGGACATCGTCTCGATACATGTCCACTTCTGATACTAGCAAAAGAAGTCTGTCGTTGCTTCAACTGTGGGGAACCAGGTCATTTAATGAAAGGTTGCCCAATTCTCAAGCGCCAACATCCTCATGGCACCAGCATTGTCTGCAACACCATTACCTCGCAAGCTGCCCCAGCTTCAGCATAATGCGGTCAAATCCAGTCAAAAGGTACCCATAAGACAAAAGATACCAGTCATCGCCCGTACGTGCAACCTTCACCACGACGTATTATCATTAAGGGCACCAATAAAATTTCTAAGGTTCACCCGCCAACCTATCCCCAAGCTACAGGACCAGCAATAGCAAGACAAGCAGTGCCAAAGAAACAATGATCCACTCCAACCACAAGGTCACCACAAAAACCAGCAAGGCATCTCATGTTGCCTCAGCGCAGATGCTTGGCAATTAATCAGGTCTACACGCAAGGCAGTGTCCCCGTTGGAGCACCAGTTTATAAGCAAGGTCAGATCAAGTGAACCAGGCTAGAATCACAGGACTAAAAGTCGCCCCAGTCAAGACGTCTGCTAGTCAAGTCTGCGGCAGTTTACAATTGTTTAATCTTCAAGTACCTTTGTTTCTACATAGAAATTTCATGACAATTATGTAATAAGAAGGGAATATAGAATAAAGTCTGAGATATACAACCTCTCTCTTTTTGTGATTCATCTTGAGAATTCAAAAACATGTTAACTTGTGTAACCGCCAGTGTTATAAGAAACCTAGGGTTTCATTTTTTTTCCCCGTTCTTTCCAGTTTCCAAAAAATGATTGCTAACCAGGGGAAGTAAATGGTCAATCAAGAAAATGCGGATGTTCAGACCACCGTAACATTTGGCAGGATACAATCTCCTTAAAAGTCAGAATTAGTGGCACCTCAAGAAAATGAGAAGAATGATGAAAAATTTCTAATAACGTCATGAGAGAAACGTCCACACTCTTAATCTTGGAAGTTCGCCGGAAAATAATAAGTGCAACTGCACCTTAGCGATGAACATGGATCAAGAATGGTTATCCTTAGTTCAAGGCGACTGCTACAATTCTCGAAAACCACTCCGATGTTTCTTAGAAAATGTCATTGGAAAATATTCCCCCACCACCCTGCTCAGAAGCAAGTGGATCTAAATGACAAGCTAGAGTATCCAGGCATCCAAGTATGATTTGGAGAAATCGTCTAGGCGAACCACCTTTACTCAAGGGTGCAAAGTGAACTTGTAAGATCGAAAGCAGTAACCGTTGATTACTTCAAAGGCAGTTCCCAACGGCTCACCAGTTCCGGCATTTGTGGGGAAGCAATGCCGACGTTTGTGATCAGTTAGTCTTCAAAGCTAGCACACGATACAAGGACCAATGAAATGAAGGAGCTATGCCAATACTTCATTTCAATGGAATGGCGAAGAATCAGTTCTACGGATCAAGTTGCCTATAAATCAAAGAGATTGATTACTCTCAAGAGTAGTAGCCTCGTCAGTCATAGTCGGTCGAAAGCCTATCCACCTTGGTAAAGCAAGCTTGAAGTCCAATTTGTTAATCACGTAACCGTTTTGCTTGGAGGTTAAGCCCTGTGAAACATATTGGGTTGCAACCAAAGGAATCAGTTATGAGCTGTTAACAGAGCTACATCAATCTCAAGTTAACAGGTTCGAATCTAAGGCACACCCCAAGCGGTTATGTCAATATTTCAGCCAAGAGAAGCGATAACTCAAGACACCCGCAGTTTAGGTAAAAGCAGATCAAGCAGCTTCTTGAAACGCCTGTCGTCCTGATCAAGAGCAGTTGAAGCGAAATTCAGAGTCCGTGGTTTCATGGAAGTTAGTTTCAATGGCTCAAGAACAACTCCACCAGTTTCTAGTCCACGAAGAGAATTTTCAGAACACCAAAGGTGTCAGTGTTAACCGTGCAGTCTAAGGACCTTTCAACCGCTACAGCCAGATCCAAGTCAGTGCGAGCAGGATCAGTCAGTATAAGCTAAAAGAAACCGTAGGAGTTAGCAA
The DNA here is from genome assembly GCA_019925245.2 of Oryza australiensis. NCBI lineage: Eukaryota > Viridiplantae > Streptophyta > Magnoliopsida > Poales > Poaceae > Oryza > Oryza australiensis. The sequence continues at coordinate 1,766,186 of JAIFGZ020000265.1, read as the reverse complement.
GCCAACCCAATCTCACCCTACCATTTTCCTTTCTAGCCCCGAATCTCAGGACGAGATTCCTATAAGCCTTGTCGTCGGTCGCGCTCGCGCCGCTCCTCCTCCTAGCCATTGGATCCATCCGGCGGATGGATCGGGGTCGTCGGATCTCGTGGCCGTCCGATCCCCTTCAGGGTGATTCGGGCCGCCCACATGGTGGACCCGTGGACCGAGTCCATCGTGAACCCCGTGTGCCGCCACCGTCACGGCGACGGCGGCCCTAGCCGCCGACGCGCCCTTGCTTGCATCGATTCTTGCCGTCGCACCCGCTTGTTGACGCGCATCCGGCTTTCTGCGACGTCATCCGTGCCCTGCGTGCCGACGTCGATCCTTGTCGTGCCGACATAATCTCGAACCTTTTTCTTGTAAAAATAATTAAAAAGTACACAATAAATTATTTTAATTTTTATAATTTGTTTAAATGGTCCAAAACTTCTAAAGTTCATATCTAATCCATATGAACTCAAATTGTAAATTCATCTAAAATTAAGCTTTACATGTTTATTTACTTTTTATGTACTGTTATTTGGTTTTTATTAGGGTTTTTCTCATTTTGCGTGCCAGCCTGTAGATTTCGTTGTTTTCGGAGTTCGCGCTCGCAAGGAAAAGGGTCCAGAAGTTTTTTTGAAGAAGCAAGGCAAGTCAAGCTTCCCTTGAAGCATATTGATCCTATTTTTACAAATGTTTTACTGTTTGTAAATAAAATTGCATTGCTTTGCTAATTACATGAAATGATAGATTACCTATCTGCTTGTTTGTGCCTTATTTACTTGTTATCCGTCTTTTGTTAACCTTGGATGATAAATTGACTAGCTTTAGTCACTGATGTGGATTTTAGCTAGAATCATATGCTTAGCCATGCTTAATTACTACTAGCTCACTAAATGGGTTAATTACACTATTTATTCTAGTCTCTCATGAGTTGCAAGCTCGATAAACCTGGCAATGTCTTATTAGTCATAATTATCTCAACTAAAATATGACCTAATGGTGGGCTGTGGGTGCATGGTTTTAGATAGTAGCACCCATGGCAATTAAGGACCAGTAAATGGGAAACCATGGAAGAATTATAGCGCTTACCATAATCAAAAATGAGCAACTGCTTGACTCGTAGTATAGCTTTCCTATGGCCGACGTACCCTAGTGAGGGTGGGCATGATGGAGTTGGGTCGGCCCGGTTAAGAGGGTTGATTGGCTACTGGATTCACCACGGCACGCGGAGGGCTGCCCATTTCCTTTCGAGGGGTGGGGGCGAAACCTTGGTGTGGTATCGCTTGGTTTGGGAGAGTTATGCGAAAGGTCTTGTCACGATTTCCCCCTTTGCAGTATCATGATGGTACTTCGAGGCATGGTAACATGTGTGGAATCGTGTCTTGTTGGCAAAGTTGCACACCTCTGATCAAAGTAAAACTATTTGAATAGACATGCCCGTGGTTATGGGCGATCAACCAGATTCACTATCATTAGTCTCACACTACTTAATAATCTGAATTAATGGAACTGGTTAGTTCAGGTGGAATGGATGGGCATGTTCAACATGGGACAACGTTGTTCAGTGGAGGATAAAATATGACTCAACTTAATCAACTGTTTTACTATTTTAAACATTAAATGTTTATAACCACATTTATGCAAAATAGCCAAGCCACTCTTGTCTTTCCTTTGCACGTCCGCATTTCTCAGTATGGCTTGTTGAGTACGATGGTTGTACTCAGCCTTGTGATTTTCCCCTTTTCAGAAGTGTAGTGTTTCTGAACTGAAGATGGTGTTAGAAGACCAAGGCTCAGACCCCAGTTGAGTTTGCTTGTGGAGTGGAGTTGAAGCTTTGTTATGATCGTTTTTCTTTTCTGCTGCCATCCTTTTTGGGTGTGAGGACTAAGAGCCTCTTCAGTAAGTATTTTATTGTACGCTTATTTTACGTTTGGATCTGTGTATTAATTTGTTGTTTTGTGTACCCGGTTGATTTCTGAATAGGGATTTAATACGGAAAATAGTCTGGAAATTTGGGATGAATTTCCGGGCGTGGCACTATCCGATACATCGGCTTCTACTAGATTGCTTTGTTCTCTGGTTAGATTTGATTTATTAATCACTTTGCTCATTGTTTCATCAAACTGGTTGCATATATAATGTTGTATCAATTAAGTCCGATCTTTTTGTAATTTGTTAATAAACTTAATCAATTTAATAGACTCTGTGTATTGTTTTATCAAAGTTTTAGCCGATAAGTTATCCACTTATCATCTATTAATATGCTATACTAGCTAATCTACAAAATTTAGTATAATGTCTAGTTGCTTCTATTATTATCTTTAATTTTATACTAACTCAGTTAGTTACTTAGGTTTGATCTATCAAAATTATGGTTAATAATTGGAGATTGTTGTTGATTATACTTTAACTTGTTATAACCGATAGTAGTTTACTTCCTTGAGATTAATGATTAGTTTCAGTTAACTTAGCACATCGGCTTATATTCAAAAGATTTTATAATTGTTCATGTCCTATTTTGCTATCTTTAATCTTTTACTGTCTTGATTCAATTGGATCTATCAAAATTAGTTACAATAAAGTTAGATAACCCACAGTTATAATGCATCTAAAGTCTCGGTCTTTTATATCTAAATTCCATCGGTTATAGCCGTTGACCCAAAATTTCATCGACATTGGCTGGGCACTCGATATTGTATCGGCCCTACGGCTGATTGGCCCCATGATTTAATTCTTTATATCTACCTTGTTAGTTATATGATAAAACTAACTGGTATGTCCCGAACCCGATTGATAGGACCAGCAAGTTAAGCAAATTTCTCAGACCTTCGTGTGATGCGACGCATTTTACATCAACAAAAATATAAAATGAGGCATGTAGTTAAAAAATGATAAGAAAAACAAAAGTAAATCTCATTTTAGGCCGTTATATATCTTAAAGACTCCACCTCGTCATTGCCTCTTCCCCGACGTTCCCCGCCCTCCACCTCGTCGTCGCCTCGTGGACGGCGCGTCGTACTCGCTAGTGGCTGCGCCTTCTTCCGCCTCGTCCCCGACGGACCCCGTCGTTTCCCCTCATCCTTGTGTCGCGGACAGACGTGGACGGAGTGTCATCCTCACCAGTGGCCGGGCCTCCCTCCGCCTCATCCGCGTTGGCGTCCGCGGCTCGCCCCTTGTCCCGACAGAGCAGTAAGCTGCCAGATTTCTCTGGTGGCTTCGTGCACCATCTTGCTCTCTGGATCTATTCCATTGGCAGCACGACTTCAATTCATCCTGCTTGCCACGCAATTTGGTGTGTGGCAATATGCTGAGCAGCAGTGATTTGGACGGCAATGCTTGCCTGCTTGGGTGGTGGCTGTCGTCGGGCAAGCAGCTGTGTGGGCAACCCAACTGCTGCTACTGCTGCTTTCTGGACAGCATGGATGAATTTGCTAGTTCCATACGCCTGTTTTGAAGGACTGAATGTTGTATCAATTAGGACTGAATGCGCCATATATTGCATGATATATTTCGTATCAATTAGCAACACAATAGTATATAGAAATAATCTTGATCATGGTTATATGAAAGCATTAAATAACTTGTAGACAGACAAATAGACAATTCATGTCTGTAAATTGTATGAGTTGTCTGTTTTGGTCTATATTATAATTTAAGAACTTACAGACATACTCTTGTCTGTGAGCTGTACATGTCAACCCCTAGTATAGTTAATATTGTAACGAAGCCACCCAATAAACCACGTCATCACTTATCTTTGATGCCTTTTAATGGTGTTTTTTAGTGGTTCAAATTATCATATGGAGTATTTTTACGCTGCATGAGTTTTTTCCTGCTGGTTAATTAGTTATTTCTCAGCGGTGTGCGACTGTTTTGAAAGATTAAAGGTTTGATGAATCTCGTTTCTGACTTGTGAGGTGCGCGTGTGTCATATTGGTGGAGGGTGCAATAATATAATATAGCGAATGAACTTGCTAATCTAGCTAGAAGGATCAGGCGAAGTGTTGTGTGGAGGATGAATGCCCCCACTGGTGTACGTTTGAACTTATCCTTGGGGCTGTAATTCCTCTGATTAATTAATGTAGTACCCTTTCCTTGTAATAAAAAGTTATTTCACGGTAAGATTTCTGACTTCTATTTTTCTCGTTCTCAAAATAAGTATATTTTGACTTCTTCTCTCAAAACAAGTTTATTTTGGCCTCTTCTGTGTATCACAAAATAAGACAGTTTTAAAGTAATCGGTGGAGTGGAGTTTACAAAAATAGAGGATAAATATGTTGGAAGTAGATAAAGTATGAAATAGTTGCATTTGAATTTGATAAAGTTGTGGCATTATAGTATTTTGGGATTTGCATTGGTAGATATGGGATACATGAAAAATAAATTTATTTTAGGACGTCGTTTCATCTTATAAATCATTTTGATTTTTTATAGTCGCAACATCTAAAATACCAAATTAGTTTAGATAATTTTTAATATATTTATTTTGTGCTGAAAATATTGCTAAATTTTTTTATAAACTTGATTAAATTTAAATAAGTTTAACTATAAAAAATTAAAAATAATTTATCTATAACTATCTATAAAGCAAAGTAGTGTTTCTACATAAAATTTTTATACACCTGGTTATTTTACGTAAAACCCTTGATTGTTTATAAAATTAACCCACAGTTCTAATGAAAAAAAGGAAGGGCTTGGATGGAAAAAAGACCTCATGCGTCCCTCTCTCCCGTCCCCATCCGCGTCGCGCCTGTGCCCCTCCCTCTCGTCGCTGCTCGAAGCTCCGCGCCGCGCCAACGCCCTTCCCTTTCGTCATCGCTCGGACCTCTCGCGCCGCCGTCTGCTTTCCTTTCTCTATCGTCGTCCTGTTGCAACGTACGAGGAAAAGAACTGCAACTTATGTCTCGCTCATGTCATCTGGGTCAAGTAAGAGAGAGCAGGTAAATAAAACACGCAGGATCAGAAGTCAACGTCCAAGGGTCGACCTCTTCTTGGCCTGGCCATGCATGCTGATAATAAATTGGTTGTGTCCAGTAATAAAGCATCCACATTTGCAGCGATGGTTGCAAACGATAGCATGCGTGTAATTAATTAAGAAAAAAACGTCTTACCCAAAAGCGGAAGAGTTTCGGACAGATCAAGACGGAACCTTCTGACCAACACAACAGATCCCCTGCGGCCATGCATCCATATGCCTCCCCCTGGCTTTATTTCATAGGAGTAGAGTTATTGACGTCTGATTTTACTAGTAAAACTGTTTAAAATAATTTACTAAAATTAATTAGACGTTGCGTCAATCGGTATTTAGATGTACAATTCGCTGGTAGTGTTCAGGGTTTGTATAGTATGTATATTGCTCATAGTTTATTTACATCGTATTTGTTAATGTATATAAATTAGAATAAAAATTAGAGAGTAAGATAAAAAAACTAGGACTATCAAATTTTAAAAATATGATGGTTGTTCTTTAGAGAGTGAATGTGAGTGAAGCAGAAAGAAAATAGAGATAAGGTACGTGGGCTTCTAAGAGACAACTTAAAAACATTTTTAGTAAGATAAAAAATATTGTGATATTGTATTCAACGTTTCCTTACTAGATAATGTCGAGAGAGTTCTATCCGGATCAAACTAAAAGCAAAGAAAAAAAGACCTTTTGGTCGAACCCAACACCATAACATATAAACCAACAATGTAAAGAAATTAGTGCTAGTTCAATTGAAGGAGAAAAGGTATTTCTTGGTATTTCTTGGTAGTTCAATTGATTAGTATTATGTCCTTTTCCTGTGTATTTCTTGGTGCTCCATGTTTCATCTTTTTCTTTGAGATCACGGCCCACATCTATTTTATTATGCTTAAGAATACATACTCACTTACGATATTTATTTTGCCTACGTAAAACTACCAAGATATAGACATGAGAAATATCTTATTCACTTGGGTCCCATATGCAGGGCCGACCCTAGGACAGGGCGGGCAGTGCCACCGCCCGAGGCCCCAGCCATCAGGAGCCCCACCATATATTGTTACGTGTTTATATATAGTTTGCTTATATACTTATATATTCTTACAGGACGTTTTATGTTGTATTTATTAAGTTTTTTTGAAACCACGTTATTCATTAATCTTATCTTTGTTGTCTACTACGGCCTATGTTTAAATAGCACTCTGAACAAACAATAGATAAATAGCACTCTTATAAGATGTTGATGGTAATTAAGCCTTAGTGTATCTATAGCATAATCTTCATAGTTGATTTATTCCTCTTAGTCCTTACATAAATTTTTGAAAGATGTGTGTTTTAATATTTAGCAGCCATATAAGGTATTATATACTTAAGAAGATTAGCTTTCATGAATTCGTTTTATAGTATCGTGGTTTTCTTTCAATTATCACCTAATTTAATGATGTGTACTGTTAAATATTTCTTCCTATTTAAACTAAAACTCGTTCACTGCGATACAAATCATAGTAACCATAAATATTACGCATATTTAATCTTGTTTTCATTAAAAAAAATATCAAAATTCGAGGCTATAAATGTGTGTGTCTTTGGTCTATGTTCTTTGGGCATATGTTAAGAAAGAACTCGTGGCTGCATGAGTATGGTGTGCGTGTATGATAGTGTATCTGTGTGTGCGTCTTTCATATAATTGAAGAAAAAACATACTAGGATTGTAGAGCCTTTGTTTCCTTACTTGCTCTGGCCCCTAAAATTCTAGGACCGGCCCTGCCCACATGGCATATTTACAAAGCATCACCGGGTGGATCACATCTTATTTGGAGCAAACCCGAATAGCACATTGTTAGTGCATTATTCCCGGTTTATAAGCAATCAAAGACCTCTCTATATGCCTTTATCTTGTAAGGAATAAACAGTAAAATAAGAAGTATATTATATATGCCAGCAATACAAAATTGTGGAGACACCTCACCTCCCCTCACCAGCATGGCATTGGCATCATCTTCCATCCATGGCAATGAATGAATACAAGAGACACGGGCACAGGCTGTCCCCCAACTACTCCAGTCCGCAGGAGATCCACCACCCCCGCCGCCGTCAATTCTTCATCATCTCCACCTCTTCCTTTGGGTCTCTTCTTTCTTCTCTCTTCTTATCCCTCTCTCCTCGTCCTCCTCCTCCTGATCAATCCCTCTCTTATCTCTCTCTCTCTCTCTCTCTCTCTCTCTTTCTTTCTGAGATTAAGAACTGCACAGATAGCTAGATATATAGCTGCAGCAGCTGCTGCTGCATGTGTATGGATTGCCTCTGACAGCATTACTATTCCCTGCATGCGAAAGAGAGACTAAGTCTTGTTAATTCTCACCTTCGATTCAAGAAGTCACAGTCGAGTTTGGGGTGTGATTGAATGACCAAGGCGATGGCCGACGATGTCAAGTACCATGAGGTGAGGGGCACCTGTTGTTCTGTTCATCTCTTTTTTCCCCCTTTCTCTGACCAGTTTTCCTGTATATGTATCTGCATGCATGCCTGCATGCTTGATCTCTGAATCTCATATATGTGCCAAATGTTGCGGTTTAGTTTGCAATTGCATGCATGCATGAGTTGGTTCATCTTCTCTACTCGTCGATTTGGCTGTTTGATTTCCTCATAATACGATCGATCGGTCGATGGTTTGATTCATATATATATTCATCCAGGAGTTTGTGACGAATCCGAGGGGGTTGCAGCTCTTCACATGCGGCTGGCTGCCTGCTTCTTCCTCCCCCAAGGCGCTCATCTTCCTTTGCCATGGTAGGTGCATATATATACACACATGTATATGGCTTGAACTCTGATGAAGTTGCTAATAATAATCAAGAAATCCATGGCCTGATCGATCCATTCGTTTCAATCGCTAGTTTAGTGGCCTAATCAGTGATGCATTTAACTATTTGTTCATCCTTGTGATTGCTCGTTTGCTTTCAGGCTACGGCATGGAGGTCAGTGGCTTCATGAAAGGTATACTTCGCCCACTTGCTGTCTGAAACTCTGAATTTGTTTTCTTCTTCTGGTCGTCAGGATGAGAAAAACATGTTTTCAAGTGTGTGAAATGCTAGCTAGTAGCTAGAGGATGCCTCTCTGATGATCTAGCTATTATAATATTAATGGTGTCCCTAGTTTTTAGGGCAATTGGATTTTTGTGTACATATCTTGTTCTTGCATCATGCGTGACTTCACATGAATCGAATTTATTCGTCTAGCCCTATTCTACCTTAGAACAGTGGTCATGCTTCTAGATGCATATATGCATTGATTGTGATCATTAAGAGAGAACATGTAGATAGCATGGGAGACAAAGCACTCATCCTATTTTTTTTTATTTCTGGTACCAAGAGCATTCTCCTGAATTTCCGCCGTATTGGCCCAATTGATCTAAAGTATCTCCTTGACTGTAGTCACTGTACATTAAATGGAGAAAGAACAATGCTATGCGTACTAAAAAACTCCTACAAAATAGGAGGGCGATGGCTAGGGTTCTTTTGCTCTGATCATACCATGTAACTTTAGGAGGAAATTTATGGTTTTGGCGGAAATGAACCTGAAGTACCTATATGAACATTACTAGTATATAGTTGAGAACAAATAGCATATAATTGAATAAAACGATAACGAGATCATTTTACAATTCGCACCCATTCCTAGTAAAATTATCCTGGCCTCTGCTGCTCTGCATAGTACGATGCACGCAACCAGTTACCATTAAACCACATAAGCGATAATCAATTTGTGATGGTTGTTGTTGTGGCTATCGTCAATGATAGTGGGGTCACCGTTTTTTTTTGTGTGTTCTTGACTAGGAAACTTTGCAAGTTGCCGTGTAGGGGGATATGAATTCTGATAGGGAACTGGAAGAATTATAGAAATTCTGGTGATAGATACACTGCCTTAATGGATTGGACTTTAATTTAATTCTCATGGCTTTACAATATAGCTGAAGCAATGAACTGGTTTCGATCTGTGAACCCCTCAGCTGCTCACCTCAACCATTCAATGCCATTTATCCCTCAAGAACTTGTCACACATGCACATCATCTGCAGAAACTTTGATGACAAAAAAAAGAACACATTATCTAACTGAGATAAGAACTGTTACTTACCTCTTCTAATATTGTCATATGTTGTTCAGTTGTTAGTCATAATTGTAGGGTAGTTTCAATCTTTCAGATTCAAAGAAATAATTATTCCCAAAATGATATGTTTAGAGTTTAGTCCCCTTCTTACTCCCTCTTTGTTTTCTCTTCATGGAATTACATTGGGATTTCATAATCCTTGCTTGACCTAGTCCAGAGTTTACCTGTCCTCGCTCTTGCTTGGAGATTAAAACTTCTCCGTCGTTAAATATAATTAAGGTGGTGGTTAATTAGCAACACTCCTCTCACTTGATGTGATATGTGGGCTTCTTTTTGTTTGGCTGCAAGCTGAAGATGCAAGCTAAAGACGCACTACTTGAATTCATCAATTTGGATACTTTTGTTTTTCGAGTTTAGCCTACCGCAACAATGAAAGCGATGCTAATCAATATGAAATAGCAGTGTCACGGATTAATAAGAAGTTCCGTTTGCCTTAGTTAGAAGTTTACTGGTATTATTGGTTCTACCATTTTGGTCTGGAGAGATCCATTAAATATGACCTGAAGTAAAGAGCAAAATGAGAATAGTCAAGAATTGTTTTAATTTGGAGGAGTTTCTATGTTTTGCTGGATAAACTGTGAAATTTCAAAACAGTTTTTTTCTGTGACCAGCTTAAGATTTTTTTTCCTGTTACTAATTTATCCCTGTTTAAAAAGTACAAAAGCTTCACATTAGCACATGTTTAATTGATGGTACACCACCAGTGTATAGGATAAGGCTTGCATACTTTTCGAAAACTTAATTAGTGATAATTTTGACCTGATACCCAACTCTTCTGCCATAAATTTGAAAAAAGCGCAAGTCACTTTCATACTGAAAACAAAACAACAATCTTGACTACCCAGCTACCATCCCACAACCCTAATTTCCGTGATCACTTCTGCAAACAGCCATTTAATTTGTTTAGGAATACTGTCGTGGTCCTTTCTCTTATGTCAACTTCAGCATTTCAAATCCCAGTGAACTAGCTATTGATCACATTTGTTAGAAAGATACATGACGTTAGTTAATGAAGGTTTCTCGCATTTGATTACAGAAAAGATACCTGTCTGTTGACTGTTGTGTCTATGCACCATGCTCTCAGTGCCTGAATTTTGTAGTCCTGCATGCACACATCTTCAGAAAACTGTCCGAGGATTAAGAGCCATCATTATTCTGGAGCTAAATGTCCTGTTCACATACTCCCAAGCCGTCCGTCACACTGATTGTAAACGCCCGGATCTTTAAGTGGTGTTTCCTCCGTCCATAAATATATGCACTTTTAGACTTAGACACGGTCTCTGATATACTACTTTGCCTATTAATATATGTAAAGATAAATTATTTCAAATAAAAAGCATTACATATTATGATAATTTATTTAACTATAAATCTACTTAGTAACATCATTCTTACATCATCAATCTTTTCTTTTGCTATGGACAGTCAGAGTTAAAACGATTTGACTTAGCATTGTCGTAAAAATATTTATATTTTGTGGACAGCTGAAGTATTACCATCCTTGTTAATTTACGATCTCTCAACTTCCTAATACCGAGGCATTCTACCAAATGTGATAACTCATAGTACCTTCTAGTCTGTCACCAGAAAGTGTCATGTGCTCAAGCTCTTCTTTTTTCTTTCGCTGTTTACGCCGAAAATGTTGGGATAGCTAGCAAGGATTTCAGATACTGTTGTCAAACAGAAAATGGGAAACTGTGTCCAACTAGTGTTGTAAACTTGTAATGACCTAATTTTTTAAGCCATTGTTTGCTCACAAGCATCTGTCATCAGCTGGTTAATTTAATTACTGTCACATGGAAAGCAATCAATCAGAGCATGATGCTGTGTTCTAATGGTGGGGGACATTGTGATACTGGCAGCATGTGGGGTCGAGCTGGCCACTGCGGGTTACGGCGTGTTCGGCATCGATTATGAGGGGCATGGCAAGTCCATGGGTGCCAGATGCTACATCCAGAAGTTCGAGCATCTTGTCGATGATTGTGACAGATTCTTCAAATCCATCTGTGGTAAGAAAGAAAAAAAATCCTGATTTGTTTGCACTCCAATTCACCTCTGAACTGTTACCTATCACAAATAGATTACCCAGTAGTCAGTGAAAAGAGCAAATGATGTTGTATATCTCTGTGCTTCCGAGTTCATACTTAAGATTCCAATCTTATATCAGTTAATTTTACGGTCTGAATATGTTTCTCGAGTTAGGCTGTATTTAGTTTGGGTAAAGTTTTGTAAAAAAATATCACATCAATGTTTGGACACACATTTGAAGTATTAAACGTAGACTAATAACAAAAATCCGTCTGTAAACGATGAGACGAATTTATTAAGCCTAATTAATTCATCATTAGCACAAGTTTACTGTAGCACTTTATTATCAAATCATAGTCTAATTAGACTTGAAAATTTTGTCTCGTAATGTTGTTTTTAAGTCTATATTTAATATTTTATTTATATGTCCAAACTGATACCGATACCAATAGCACCTACTCGTAGTAGTCCCTCCATTTTCGAATATAAATCTCTGTGCATCTGGACAACGGAAAAGCGGTGGTACTTACTCAAATATTGTAAAATACCTCGTAATCACGTAGTAGAATTTAGCCAATGTGAATTACATTCTCACTCTTTTTTTTTCGAAATAAAAATAAAATTCAGAGCTGGAGGAGTACAGAGACAAGAGCCGGTTCCTGTACGGGGAGTCGATGGGCGGCGCGGTTGCGCTGCTGCTGCACCGGAAGGATCCAACCTTCTGGGACGGCGCCGTCCTCGTCGCGCCGATGTGCAAGGTTCACATGGATTCTCTCTGTCCTATTCTGTTCTTCCTCCTCTTGCTGGTTTCAGGCTTTGCAGCAATCTGATGCATATGCTGATTGATTGTGTTCAGATATCAGAGAAGGTGAAGCCGCATCCGGTGGTGGTGACGCTCCTGACGCAGGTTGAGGAGATCATCCCCAAGTGGAAGATCGTCCCCACCAAGGACGTCATTGACTCTGCCTTCAAAGACCCCATCAAGCGCGAAAAGGTTCAGAGTTTTGAGTATTTAGACCTAATTATGCTGCGAGATCTTGTGCGTTTTGATCAAAGAATGAATCTTTTTTTGTTTGCTACCGTACATGTAGAGAAAAGGTGAGATTTTTTCTCTTTTTGGTTGTTGTTGTCTGAACTTGGTGTGTTGTTGTTGCGAACAATGGAGCAGATCAGGAAGAACAAGCTGATCTACCAGGACAAGCCCCGTCTGAAGACCGCGCTTGAGCTGCTGCGAACCAGCATCAACGTCGAGCAAAGCTTGTCACAGGTAAAAAAATACCTGCCTGATTCTGATTCATCTCACAACATTATCATCTCCAATGTATGATGCGCGTCAGCTCTGTCAAGTGTCAGTGACTGAACTCTGAACATGTACTGTGGATTTCTGAACATTGTGGTTTTTGGCAGGTGAGCATGCCGTTCTTCATCCTGCACGGCGAGGCCGACACGGTGACGGACCCGGAGGTGAGCCGGGCGCTGTACGAGCGCGCCGCCACTGCCGACAAGACCATCAAGCTCTACCCGGGGATGTGGCACGGCCTCACCGCCGGCGAGCCCGACGACAACGTCGACCTCGTCTTCTCCGACATCGTCGCCTGGCTCAACGACCGCAGCCGCCGCCGCCAAGACACGGCGTGGACCCCGCCGGTGCTCGACAAGATGGCTGGCGACGACAGCTGCTGCTGCGGCGGCAGCGCGGACAGCCAGGTGTCGGTGCACGGGCCGCCTGAGCCGCGGCGCGGCGCTGGCGGCGGCTTCCTCTGCGGGCTAACCGGCCGAACAAATCACCAGCAATGTAGGATGTAAATATAGAAAAGAAAAAAAAGAACTCCCTCGATACAAAATGAAAGGAATGCAAATGTTGTGATGCAAACTGTGTGCTGAACAAGTTCAGAGAAATCTTAGTTTCATCAACAGTTTCTGTTTGTTTCAGTTTAAACATGCCCCAGCTGCCTGCCTAGAGCAGCCTGGCAAAACACAAATTTCAGAGAACATGTAATTGTACCATATAATGCTATCATCTCAACAAAGAATCAGAAGATCCACAACTTTATCTCCAACTGAAGTTTCGTATAGATGAGAGAGACTGAGAGGAGGAACAAAAAATTACAAGAAAAAAGAATTGACATCACAGGCAGCAGCAGCATAAACCAAGGTATTTTTAGTAACAAACAGCTCCAGAGGAACTAAAACTATGAGGCCATGCCTTTTGTCAGTAAGGAGCTTAACCAAGCAGCTAGAAAACAGGCCATCAAAATTTCCAGTGTCTTATGCCTCCTTCTACCCTTGTTGGCCTCCTGTGGTTGTGGCGGCACTGTCATGGTCGCCGAAAATGCGCTTGCGGAAGTCGGTGACCATGAGGGGAAGACCCTTGTGGAGAGGGATCTTGGGCTCCCACCCAAGGAGCTCCTTGGCACGGCTGATGTCAGGCTTGCGCTTGTGCGGGTCGTCCTGGGTGTTGGGACGGAACTCGATCTTTGCGTTCGGGTCGATGGTGTCCTGGACAACCTTGGCCAGCTCCAGCATGGTGAACTCACCAGGGTTACCCAGGTTGAATGGCCCTACGTGTTCACCTTCCATCAGCCTCATCAATCCTTCAACCTGAGAAGAGACCAACATCAGTACAAGAAATGCAATGCTGTGCGATATTGCACAACTAGACAAATAGGAGGATAAACCTCAGATCATAACTATTTCTGTTGACATTGTCATTAGTACTACTGTCTTCCCAAGTGCTTATTGGATTTCAGATACTAACAACACTGTTTTTCTTAGTGCAGTAGAGAGAAACTCACAAGATCAGAGACGTATTGGAAACTCCTGGTCTGCTTGCCATCACCGTAAACCGTCAAAGGCTCCTTTCTCAAAGCCTGTAACCATAATTGCAGATAGACCAATTCAGTTTAAACTGAACAATGATTTGAATCCTTCTGAAGAAATTAGAACAGTAAAGAGTGATAAAGAGTGAATCTATACCTGAGCAACAAAGTTGCTGACAACACGGCCATCATCGATGCACATGCGAGGGCCATATGTGTTGAAGATACGAGCAATCCTCACCTGATCACAGCAAAAACCAACAGTAGAAATTAACATTTACTTTAAGATGAACAAACAGAACGTAAAGTCTAATGTTTGCAAAGAGAAAAACTGCATTATACCTCAAGGTTGGCACCACGGTGGTAGTCCATGGTCAAAGTTTCAGCTGTGCGCTTGCCCTCATCATAACAACTCCTCACACCTGTTATTCATAGAAACACATGCATCAGTAAAACCAAACCTTACCATGTTAAGAATAATTTAAACAGTAGTAGAGAAAAAAATGACATGGGAAAAGTGTTAGCTGTAACTATCTGGCTCAACAAACTTCTCTCCTTTTCTGCTCTGTTCTCTTGATTATTTTAGATGTCTCAGTTGGTAGGTGTTTGGTTAAGCATAATTGGTCAAGCGTAGTGTTGTTCCCCTGTTCCTTTATTAAAAAAGGAACCACCAAGTGGCCATCTTGGAGCAAATTCCACCAACCAGCTTTGTCCCTTTCCACCGAAGAGAATCAAAACATGCAAGAGCCCACCCATCTAAGATTCCGTGGCCAGCATCTCCAGCGGGCAAGATCCCAATATCCCTTTCCCCCACCTTACCTAAACCATGCTTCTTTCATACAACAGTATGCTTCAATTCAAGAATATGTCCATTTTAGATGGACAATTCCTTCTTCAACCACTTTATACTACCAGTGCTGAGTAATAAATTTGGGTAACCTCTAATGGCCAAATCTAAGAGTGTATGTTCAATCAATGTATTCTCAGTGATGTGCAAAACATGGCACTGACGAATGTAGGATATGTATGGTGAGAACAGCACTAGTTTGGTAGGGCAACAGTTTACTACTAAGCGAAGATCGGACAGCTCCAACAATACGCGCGGTCCAACTTGGATCGTTCTTTGATCTCAACTAACAATAAGCTACCCCAACATGCTAGATCCAAGAAACATAAGAAATTGATCTGATGGAGTATGAGAAAGGTTTATTACCAATGGGATTGACATTGCCCCAGTAAGTCTCCACCTGAGGATGCTGGAGAGGATCACCATAGACCTCACTGGTGCTGGTGAGGAGGAACCTGGCATTGATTCTCTTCGCCAATCCGAGCATGTTGAGAGTCCCAACCACATTGGTCTTGTGCCATCTCAAAGGTTAAGGCTTTACACAGTTTACATAGACCATTTCCAAAAACAATAAAGGTAGTAATAATGATAATGAAAGAACAAGGTCAGGCTCCCTTTTCATGTCTCCCCAATACTTCCATTTGGTTTGTTAGGCTAAATATCCCCTACACTAGTAGTTGCAAAAGCAGGCACAAAAAAGAGATAATGTGAAGTGAACAGTAAGCAAAGTTGGTTAGAAAGAAAAGGGGACAGCAGAGGCGACTTGGACCTTGCTTTTTGGGCTAATCAAACCCACGCTTTATGTCAGATTTAAGCAACACTCGACAGCTCAGCTAGATCCAAGCAGAACGTGCGTTTCCTTTGGCTTCCTTCTCCCGTTAGGAGATCATCAAGCAAAGTAAAACTGTACGAAACGATTGGTCAATGCTTGATCCAGAGATGACTTATCTGAAAATTATTAATCACAATAGTACTACCACTTTTATGCTCTTGTATCAAAAGGACTCTAAATTGAACTTAACATTAAAAAAATATGTTCTTTTAATTCTAAAAGAGCAAGTGGTGCAAAGACTCAAGATCTTCCAATTTGAAACGATGCAAAAAGGGATAAAATTTGATCAAAATGTCGCATCGAAGCAGCCAAACTCTGCTTTCAACAGCGTAATGCTGGGGCACATGTGAATCTCTGTTCAGGACGAGACCACGGCAGAAACCTCCAAAATTCACGGCGCAACGTGGCGCAAATCCCGAGCTCCATGCATATCCAAAAATTCCCCTTCCCCGTCCCAGATTCCCAATCCCTGGACGAACACGGAATCCCGGGGGGAGGGAGGGGACAAATTCAATGCTTTTACGGAGATGCGGGATAGTGACTGACAAAACTAAACTACTACTACATGCACAAAACAACAAATCAAATCCTAACACGAGCATTTCCCACCCAAAAAACGCATGAAAGATCGAATACCCAATCAAGATCCAAGGCACGAAATCATGGAAGCAGAGGAGATTAATAATCAGATGAAGAGAAAAGGATATGATTGTCTTGACGGGGTTGTACTTGTAGTGGACGGGGGAGGCGGGGCAGGCGAGGTGGTAGATCTGGTCGACCTCGAGGAGGATGGGCTCGACGACGTCGTGGCGGATCATCTCGAAGTTTGGGTTGCCGAAGTGGTGCACCACGTTCTCCTTCCGCCCCGTGAACAGGTTGTCCACCACGATCACGCTGTCCCCGCGCTCCACCAGCCGGTCCACCAGGTGGCTCCCGACGAACCCGGCGCCGCCCGTGACGAGCACCCGGAGCCCCTTCCGCTTCAGCCCCAGCGGCACCTTCCCGCCGACGAACTGCCTCGCCGGCTGCCGGTTGACCGCCGGCTCCACGGAGAACCGGGCGAGCGGGTTGGCGGCGGCGCCGGAGGAGGAGTAGGAGTACGAGGCGGCGGCGTGGGTGGGGGAGGACGGGGTGGCGAGGCAGAAGATGGCGGCGGCGACAAGCATCCCGGCGAGGGCGAAGAGCGGGCGGTGCTCCCCGGCCGCGTACCGGGCGGCGCGGGGGAGCCACGCGAGCGGCTTGGACGGCTTCGGGGAGTAACCCCCCGACGCCGCCTCACCGGCCTGCGTGGCGCCGCCGCCGCGGTAGGTCAGCTCCGACGCCATCTTCTCTCACGACGGCGAGGGACCTGGATGTAAAAATCCACAAACCCCCAAGCCCCTCCCCGCAAAAAATTCCCCGGGGACCTGGATGCAAAATGTGGACAGGTGGGGCGCGGGGGTGGAGAGAGGGAGGGGAGGAGGAGGAGGTGTATTTATGGGGGACGGGAAGGCGCGGTGCGGTGTCCCGCGAGGGGGCGGCGGTGGCCGTCGGATGGCGGATGGACGACTGGGATTAGGAGGCGGTGTGTTTGACCTGGGGTGTGATCGGGTGCGGCCGCCGTGTGGTGTGGACTTCTCAAGTGGTTTAGCACTTCACAGTGTCTTTGTACCACTACCAAGTTTGGAAGCTGCAATAATAATCACAAATTTTGTGATTTGATTTAAGAGTAGATAGCACAATCTAGTGGGGTATTAAGGGACATCTAAAAATGAGTAGTTATACTGATGTTATTGTTGAGATGGTGTTTGAAATATAATTTTCGGCCATCGATTTCATTTTTATTTTAGTATATCTATGAAATCCGATTAGGTTGTGTATCGTCGTGAGATTTTTCAATGGAAATTTAAAAAACTCACTATGTTTCAAAATATAATCAAGTTTAGATAAATAGCTAGAAATACCTATATTTTAGAACATGGTGTGTGTGATTTTTCATGTCAAAGATAACTAGTTATTTTGAAAGGGAAAAAGATACATCATGTACAGCCAGAACGTTTTAATTAATGGTCAAAGGATCTTCGTGAACAACAATTAATGGCCAAAGAGTGTACTCCAAGTTTGTGTCACCATTAACTATTATGTTCTTCTACTACTACTTTGGAGAACGTTGTTATTGCTAATTATAGACCAGTCCGGCATATCTTTTTGTGTATATGGAGACTAATCTAATAACTGCATAAATAGTACTCTTACTACAAACTTTAGAAATAACTAACTCACGTAGCAAGATATAAGTATGGATCCAACGGCTGTGCTGTTACTGCCATTGCCGGTGCGAAGTGGACTTAACTAGTTAGATTTATTAGGATGAAACATGTTTAGTCGGATTTAAATTGTAGATTAATTTTTTAACAGATATTGGTGATGAATTTATCAATTTTAAGATATTATGTTGGTTTAATTTTTTAAACATGTTTATAAAAATAAGATGTATGTTTGTGTGTTTATAAGAGTGAATCATGTTACGAACGTACTGCGTTAAAAAAACTGTCATCGCCAGTAACCGTAGACAGTAAATGTACCAGCCTGATTTGGTACAACTAATCCAACGAGAACCCGTCGCATAGACCGACACGACACCAAGGGGTAGGTGAGGCGAGGCTGCCTACGTGTTAACGTCACTGCGGGGTGGCCCGTCCATGCAGAGTGCGGTGCACAGGGGAAAAGCAGGGTAGGTGGTGGGCCCGTCAAGCCTCCACGCCTCGTGCCCACGTGGACTTATTCCTCGTGGAACCCAGCATTATTGGTGCTTGGAGGAGTAATTAATTACTACGAATTAAGCAATCTGTTAATTAAATCCCGTTTTTACTAAACGTTGGACTTGGCTTTGGAGGAGGCTTCACAGAAGCTGTCATCTCGAAATCAGTAAAGCATCTCTAATGGTTTTTTTATCCTCTATTTTATTTAAATTTTAGAAGTTTTACACTAAAATTTAGTTTCTAATGAATGTCCTATCATATTTTCTAAAAATTTTCATTCCCTATTTCTTCCTTCTCATTCCCCACTTATGAGAAATGAGATCACATCCTCTATACGCTCTTCCACGCGCGGATTAGCGGCAAAATGACCGTTTATTTTTTTAAAAAATATATACATATACTTAAAAATATTTTATATTAATGAAATGAAAGTGCTTCTTTTAAATGTAAGGTTAGATACTACGAATCTAAAATTTATTCTAAATTGTTATGTTTTAAAATGTTTTGAAATGAATAGACTACATGCATCTAAAATTTAGAATTTATTCTAAATTGTTATACTTGATTAAAATCAATATTTCAGGTATATGGGTCTAAAGTATAAGATTAAAATCAGTATTTGAGCCCAAAAATAAGGTCCAAAATATTTTCAGATGGTCCAGTCTATGAATTTAAATTTATTGAAAAAATTTTTGGGTTTCATTGGATGAAAAAATAGGTTGAAAGATATATTTTTGACATGCATAAAGCTATTGGAGGAGCTCTAATAACTTTTTTTTTCTGTTCTCTCGTTCTGAGGTCAATTCAATTCGTCCGTGCTAGCCGGGTTTTTTTTTTTGTTTTGGCTAGGTCCTGCAAATGATGGGTAAATTGGTTTTTTTTCGTGTTTATGTCATGGGTTTTGAATTGTTCATTGTTTGACTCACATGCTGTTATGTTATAGACCAGGTCAGCCTTTTTTCCAGCTGAATTTTTCAGAGAACTACTAATTATAATAGTCACAATCAGAGAGGGCACACTTGATTTGATTGATGATGGGATGATACAACGGAGGGCAGCATGTGTCAGTTCAGTTGGGCGTGTTTACATGGGTCGTACTTTCATAATATAAGATTTTTTAAATTATTTTAAGTTTAATTAAATTTATAAAAAATATAACAATATTTTTAATATAAAACAAATATATTTAATAATATATTTAATGAAACTAATTTTCTGTCATAGATGTTAATTTTTTCTATAAATTTAGTTAAATTAAAATAATTAATTAAAAAATTAAAATGATTTGTAATATGAAAGAGGCATATGCATTGCCGGTGGTGCTGCGAGACAGCTTGGGTGAAAGCGATGTATTTTGACTCCTTTCAGTGACAATGATCTCTGTACTAGTAGATTCTAATTCTAAGCAATAAGCAATGGAGTACACCATGCTAGACAAAATTACGTTATTCCTAATTTCCTAGTTTGTCAGACTGACCAGCAGGAGTACTCTTATTATATATGCCTCCAGTAACAATGCATAAAAAGGCTCGGATTTCAAAATATTTACGTAAGCATTAGACCAACGGGGACACACTTGTTAGAATAGAACGTACTATAAATTATTACATTTTAATAAAAACTAAAGTCAGTATATATAAGAGGCAACATTCTACGATGTCAGAAAGCCACAATGCTACGAAACCTACGGACTCTCTCACTAGAATAGAACATCATATCCGTAACGTTTTTACAGGGATCGGTTCATTTAAAACCAATACTATAAAAGGTTTTGTGTAAACAAGCCTTTTTAATACGATCAAATTAAAAAAACACCTATAATCACTATTTCGATGCTATTTAATAATAAAAACCAATACTAATAGTTATAGCTACCAATTTTTATAATAAATTTGTACTTATATGTGAGTTATGAGTGTCGTTTTATAAGGAGATATAGATGCCCTTTAAAAAAGCATTTTTAGTTATGGAATCGGGCCGCAACCACTTGCTTTGGTTTATAAGCCTTTATCAGCCTTACCCAGCTCGGACTTATCCTCTTACTCGTTCCCGACCTTATCCTCTCGCTGCCCCATGATGAGAACGTCACTCCTTTAGATATACACAACATTCGTCCACTGGATATGCAAGGTCAATCACTGGAGCTCGTGCACGACAGTTGAATTTAGAGGTGAGCGCATTCTTAAGCACTTCTTTATATGATCTTTAGAATCGATTGCTATCTAATGATTGTATTATGATTAGAAACTGTGGGGAGGATCAAGAGATGCATAGAGGACTAGGAGGCCTCCAGGATAAGAAAGGGAGCGCAAGCCAAGTTGGAGGCCTAATACAAATCAAGTTTGGGTCAGTTTCAGAGTCCAATATCAGTCCGCATTAAAACGAACGCCTAGGACGCATACGGGCTCCGAATTAGACATTCTATATATGTATGGAAAACTAAGAAGACAACCTTTCCAATGGCACCAGTCGCACATTAAAATTCACTCGAAATCAACGGGAATCATCAAAACAAGTAGACATCCAGAATCTGTCTCAGTACTACACCACCATTTATGACCTTTGGGCTATGTACCGAGTCTAAGTCCAATTGGGAACGCATCGAGGTTTGTTTGGACGACCCTGAGTCTTTATATACAGTAGCCGCCGCCCAATTTAGGTTTTGGGTTTTTGTCACGCTCCGCTTTTCTCCTTAGCTTAAAATCACCGGTGAAAATTTGCACAGAAGAAATTGTCCGGAAAATATAAAGGAAGACAAACCCCGAAATTAAAATCCATTTAATAATTAGAAAAGACTTGGTGGGTTTTTTCTTACATTTCCCATGTCAAAATATACTTACAGGATTTTTATCGGAATTTTCAGAGCATCCGAAGTCCACAGCATCTCCCTCCGTCGGTCGGGGACTGACAAGTGGGCCCCACCTGTCATCCCCAACCTCCCGCTGGATAGTTCGGCCGCCACCCACGCCGCCCGCTCTTCCCGTCTATCCCACGCCTACCCGACCACCTCGCCTACTCCGCGCATGCGCCCGTGACCCACGCCCACTTCCCCCTCTCTCCCGTCCCGCGCATGCACCTCTAAGGCCGCAACGGCCGGATTTCAAAATCCCGGTCGCCGCCTTACCCGCGGCACGTCGCGTCGCCATTTCCGCCCTCCCTCGGCCACGTCCAAGATTCTCCTCCCCCTATAAAGAACCCCATGCCCCCGATGAACTTTTCCTTTCGCAATTGCGCTAACCCGAGCTTCCCCGTATCTCCACACCATGGAACTTCCTTTGTCGCCGCTTTTAGCAACTCTGGCCGCTCGATTCGCTCGCGCCACCGCTCGCTGCATCCAATTGCCGCCAGCACCATGTTCACCATACTCCATAGATCGTCGGTCGCCCGCTTTCCCCAAAATTTAGCCACCGAATCGCTCCATCACTGTCGCCTTCTTCGTCTCCGTCCGCCGGTGAGCACGCCTCCTCTTCCTTTGTTCATTTCCTTCCGTTTCCATTTGATTCCACGCGCGTTTAGTTCCCGACCGTGTCGCATCGAGCGCACGCGCCATCTTCGCTGCCGCCGGTGCCGCTAGGGCCCGTGTGTCGTCCGTTTTCGCTGTCGACCGACGCCGTTTCCTCGTCGCTGGTCGCGCCTAGCGTCGCTCTGCCGCTGGCCACCACGCCGCGGTCTCGCCCCCAGCTGCGTTCACCTGCGCCCCTCTTGGTCGTCGGATCCATCCGGCGGATGGATCCGAGCCGTCCATCCTGAGCCGTGCTGCCGTGGCGCCCGCCGCCCATGTGGTCGTGCACATGGCTGCCTCATAGGCGTCAGGCAAGCGCCACATGGTGTGCGCGCCTCCTCCCCGGGCCGGTGGACCGAGTCCCCCGTGGGCCGCTTCCCCTTTGCGTCACTGACCCGTGGGCCCCGCCTATCGGCGCCACCGCTCACCGGTCGGGTGATGTCAGCCCTAGCCGGTGCTAGCGGCATATATCGCTTTCTCGGTTTTTTAGTTAGTAAATTAGAGAAACTTGTAAAATTCATATAAAATTCATCCGAACTCCGTTTGAGTCCGTTCAAGTTGCAGTGGAATCATAAAAATGTCTAGAACACATTAAAAATAGTTTAATTGTATGTTCCAGTAGTCTTATAGCCTGTTTTTGCTGTTCTTTGATTGTCGACTAGATTTCGGTTCCACGGACGCTATAGTTTACTTTGAAGTAGTCGCAGAGGTTTAGCAGGAGCAAGACAAAGGCAAGTAATGTACTTTATAAATTATCTCACTTTATCTATTAAATTGCATTATTTTGTAATGTCATTGGGATAGGACCCATAATACTCAGCCTAGGTCGTTTACCCTATTTCGTTGATTGACCGGGAACTAATTTGACTAGATATAGGGTTAGGGCATGCTTAGTTCGCTTAGTACAACTAGATCATTAATGGGAGAATTATGTTACTAATTTTTATTCACATGAAATGATGGTCTCAGACCTAAGATGCTTTTGGTAAAGGATAATTGTTAATTAAAATGTGACCAACTGGTGGGCTGTGGGTGTACAATTTTGATAGACGTATCCATGGCAGTTAAGGACCGGTTCACAAGAAACCCTGGAAGAATTATTAGTGCGTACCACAAGCCAGCATGGGCAACGGCTGGGCTTGTAGTATAGCTTTTCCTGACCGACGCATCTAGGCAAGGATGGACGTGATGGAGTTTGGATGGACCGAGCAAGGTCTATGCGGCTTTCGGATTCACCTAGGCATGAGAGGGGGCGCCTACCTTGGATATAAAGGTAGGGGCGAAACCTGAGGTGTGGTGTCGCTTGGTCAAGGAGGGTTATGCGAATGGTCTTGTCACAGACCCCTTTTCGATATGTCGTGGTGGCATGTCGAGCACGGGAGCGTGTTGTGGGGCTATGTATTGTGGGTACAGACATACACCTCTGATCAGAGTTAGAAACTATTCGAATAGCCACACCCGTGGTTATGGGCTGTCGACCAGATTCACCGTGATTAGTCCCACTGATAATAATTTGGTTAAATGGAACTGGTTAGAGTAGTTGGATGGATTAGGCCTGACTCAACGTGGTGTAACGTTGAGCAAAGATGATTAATTTTGATTAATTAAACTTAACCACTATTTTATCGCTTTCAACTTAAATTTGTGAAATGCCTGCTTTATGCAAGAGTTAACCCCTAGCCTTCCCTTGAATCTATCCTGCATCATACCTTCCTTTGGTATGACTTGATGAGTACCGTGGAATATACTCAGTCTTGCTTCCTTTCCCCCACCTCAGAGCTGGAGGATAAAGCTGCAGATGAGTTCGTCGAAGAGTAGGCTTGTCGCTGCAGTCAAGGAATGCCTGTGGAGTGGAGGCGCCGGGCCGCAAGCGTCGAAGCTTAGTTTACTAAGTTTATTTTCCTTTTCCGCTGCATTGTAAGACTTCATATGTTTTTAAGATGTGGGTCTGTATATACAATTTGTCGTTTGTATATCCCCGGCTGGTCCTGGACAGGGAATTTAATACACACTCAGCTTCGGAAATTCTGGTAGGAATTTTTGGGCGTGACAAGTTGGTACCAGAGCCGACCTTGGCCATAAGATAAGCCAAATGGAAAACCCTAAGAGCCCTCTAAAACTCTTCCATATGCATTTGCCCTCTTGCATTTGGAGTTGTTTCGCGAAAATTTGGGATTCTCGTTTCACGGGAAAAATCTTAATCGTTCTTCGAACTGGATTTTTCTAAGTATGGTCGGTCTAGGGTTTTAGAAATTTTTCCTAGACAGGGTCTGAGTCGGATTGAATTTTATTCGACAGATGTTTGGGAATCATCGAGAATATGAATTTAGTCGCATCTAGGCTTTACGGGTTGCAAGTTTTTATGCTTCTTGTTATTATTATGTAATTATTTCACTCATTAATTTTTTGCTCAGTAGGGTCTATAGTACTTTATTGGTAATCATGTTAAAATGTTCCATGCATAAAAATATGCTTCTTACTTGGTTATTTACTTGAGTCTTTTACTGTTTTATTTAATTTGAATCTGAGCATGTATTGATTCCTCCTCCTTTGTCTTCTGTTGATGGCAGGCCTTTCCCCGACGCACCGTAGTCAGGGTCTTGGAGATTTTGTGGCAGAGTTGAGCAAGATGACAATCCTGGTCGGGTACCCCAATGACCCGGAGTACACCCAGATCCGACCCCTCAGCGGTGAGTTCCCGCACCGTATTATCCTAGAGGTGCACGGCATCCCCATTGTGTTGCCCAACATGGTGGTGAATGCCTCGGGTGGCACTTTCGAGCATGCCTGTCAGGAGGCCGCCTACCTGATGCTGACCGGACTTCGGGAGCGCCACGACGTCAACTTCCGTGACACAACGTATCGCTACCACCCCAGCCGTCGCGACTACGACCGCACCAGCTCTTTCCGCTCAGCAGTGTTAGAGAACGACACGACGTTCGGGGCGGATGTGCGTTGTTCTGCAAGGCTTGGACACTCTGCACGCCAACCTGCACAGGGCGTCCAAGGCCCTCAACGACAGGAAGCTACTGGAGAAAGTGTGGCTCAAGGATGAGGTGGCTCGACTCAAGAGGGAGAATGCTATTCTCTAGGGCCGTCCGCCACCCAGAGGAGTCAGGATCCACACCACTCCGTGGAAGACGACTACAGCTCCAGTGCGCATCCAGCTTGCACACCAAAACCCGCCGCTAGCACCAGAGCCTCTGCCAGTGTTCGTACCGCCACCGCCTCCTCCTTCATCAGCTTAGGCGCCAGGTCTGACCTTTGCTCTAGCGTCCGCAGCAGTGGGAAGCAATAGGGGAGGTTGGTTGTCACTGACGCCTAGCCCTTCCACCCAGCTCGTCAACGTCACCAGTAGCAGCAGCTCCAGCGACAATGGCAGCAGCTCCAGCTCGGGGTTTAGCAGTGGCGGGACCTACCTACAGGACTCCTGCAGTCGCTCAGAGGAGGTTTGAGATGAGCCCGAGTCCGACTTCGACTCCACCAACCGCAGGAGCCGTTCCGAGCACTAGGACGTTACCCCTAGTTTCTCGCTTTGCTGAGTTTGCTTTGCTTGCTAGTTATGTGTTTAGGTTTGTTGAGTGTGGGTTAGTTGGCGGACCTTACCAAGTGGTTGTGGTATGACTGCCATTAATTAGAAGTTGGACTGATTTTTCCTTTCTGTAATGTTTAATTTCATATCAGAGTAATTTTAAGATTCTGAGCAATCTGTTTTTCTTCTTGTCTTTCTTTTCCTTCTGTCTGCCCTCTTCAGATGGTGAACACCAGGCCCCTCAACCGTGACAACGGTGATTTCAACAACAGTGAGAGCCTGAATGGAAGCATTAACCCCAACGGAGCCGTAGGCAACGGTCCTCCTCCGCCGCCAGAGAACCTGACGCTCGCCCAAGTTCTCGCGACACAGACACAGATGATGGTTGTCATGATGCAGCAGATGCATCAGCAGATGCGGCAGCATATGCTCTAACAACTACAGCAGCAGCTGGCCCAGCAACAGGCAGCTAGCCCACCCCCACCGCTCCAGTCCAAGCTACCCGAATTCCTCCGCGTTCGCCCACCTACCTTCTCGAGCACCCCCAACCCCATGGAGGCAAATGACTGGCTCCATGCCATCGAGAAGAAGCTCAACCTCCTGCAGTGCAACGACCAGGAGAAGGTGGCGTTCGCCACTCATCAGCTTCAGGGTCCTGCTTCGACATGGCAGGACTACCATGTGATAACTCGTCCGGCAGGGACGAAGGTTACCTGGGCAGAGTTCGGTCGTAGCTTTTGGAAGGCGCAAGTCCCTGACAGAATTTTGGCACAAAAGAAGAGGGAGTTCCGAGCACTGAAAACCGAGCTTTGACGGAATACCTCCATGAGTTCAACCGCCTCGCGTGTTGCGCACCGAAGATGTGCGCACCGATGTGTTGATGAGAAAATTCTCTCACGCGCCGGCTCGGGAGATCTCTTAACTCCGGCAGGGTCCTTTTCTACTGCTCCGATATGAACAGGCATGCCAGTTGGTTTGATCTGTCAACCAACAAGAAGCAAATAGACATGCATTAAGGTTAGGGTTAGATCCTACCGGATCGGCTAAGGAAACGAATTTACATATATTTGCTATCCCAAAGCATATTTAAACTAAGTGATTGGGATAGATCGGCTACGCCGAGACAGTATAAACCACTCAATCTAAATATACACTAGGATAATAAATATATGCATTCATGACCTAGCCAATACTGTAGACCTAACTGTGGATCGGCTAGTACTCCGACGCTTCTTATGAGAAGATATTAATCTATCCCAAATGAGTTAAACCTAGATCAATCGGTTGTCGGCTAGTGCTGACAGATTGATACCGACTTAAAGCATTTAACCATATTAAGATCTTAATATAAGAGGCAGCTCTAATAAATCTAATAGCAAATAATACTAAAAGAAATATTAAAACAGGTAAGGCCGGCTGAAACCCCGACACTGTCTCTACAAGTTTACATCTAGCCGAATAGATCATAATACTTCTAAAAGCGACTTAACAAATCATAGATGATGAAGCATTAAGTACAAAAGATAGCATTGGATCTATATAGACCGATGTAAACCCCTCAAGACGATGGATACAGCATATAATCCAGGCCAACATCTAGATCTAGCTCTATCGGCTGCTACTTCCTGAGAAGAACAAGCCGATGGCAAGATAGATCTAGACATTGTTCTAGATTATATGCCATATATGATAACTTGCGTAGTCTAAAACATCAAACCTAGAGTATCATGATGATGGAAGCACTAGATACGACAAAATAAACCACTAACGACAAGCATTTACCTTAATCGGGGATCGAAACGATGCAGCCCGAAGCCGGATCAAGAACTCGTCTAAAAGAAAATGAGAGGCGATGTGCTGAGATTGTATTGATTGTGATATGATATACAGGGGTCTCGGGTCCTATTTATACCCAAGAATAACCTTATCCGTGTATGACACGGCTTCTATCTAATCTACTATTTAAAATACGACAATATCTCGGGATACAATCCCATGTCGCATTACAATAGGAATATCTAAACAAATCCCTAATTTACATATGCAATTGCCGTTACAGGACTCTATTCGTAGATGGCAATATCTTTAACACGCAATTTGGGAACCGAATCTACCATTTATCTTCAAGCTTTCTTTCGGAAACGGTCCCATCTTCCTCTCTGAATCGGAATCGGCCATCGGCTGTTCCCATCCGATTTGGCCTTAGCCGACTGACTCCGTAGCCGATTCAGACTCAGCCGATTCTGTTTTTGCCTCTTCACAGATCACGCATCATTCCCGATTCCGCTTCAATCTCTGCTTCAAACCCGGGGATTTGGTTCTCAAATTTGGTCGTTAACACATGCCCCCCAAATCCGTGATACGAAATATTGCGGATTTTAGGTGATTCAAATTCCAAGCGCAATCCTAGCTTGACTCTGTTTCGACCGTTACGAAACTCTTTATATACCACCCCTCCGGTCGCCAAATGAGTCACGCCGTCAACAGACAGCCACCCCAGCAAACGCCCTCAAGTTCTTCAGCGCCCCATCTAGCTTTCAAAACCCGCAGCAACGATCTTCTCCCATAGCGACTCCCACACGAGCGATGGCCTCCTCCGCCATCGCATCGGCCGCTGTGCCTGCTGAGTTCCCTGAGGTAAGCCCTAATCGGCTAAAAGCCCTCTTTTTATTGCTTTTAGGTGTAGATTTGCTTTCTAGGTCTTCTGACTATGAACCTTATTCTTCCTTCTGATTGTAGCATCTCACCCATCAGATAATGATCCCTAACCTTGTTCAGAAGAATAGATACTTTCTAGGGCCTATCGGCAATAAGGACCCAACTGAGTTGATAATAGCCGAAACCAATAAAATGTCCTACAACATGAAGAAACCTTCTCTGAACCATTGGGCTGGCACCTTCAAATCTTGGCCCTCAATAGACAAGTCCTGGCCTGAATGGTACAAAAGGATGCAATCGGCTAAGCAAACCCACGTGGAAGAAATTGAGATAGCCCAATGCTTGCCCTTGTCAGTAACCGACATGGAAAAGGATGAACCGTTGATGTCGGCCGCCACTTATTTCTGGAATGACACCTTAAATGCCTTCATATTCCAGCAAGGCCCAATGACAATCACCTTGGCCGACATAATGATGACAACCGGCTTAGATATCCTCTCATCGGCCAACCCCGAACAACTGACTATAAAGGGCTAACACCAATTCAAAACCAAGGCCATAGGAGGATGGAGTGGTTATGTGGCCATGAACATGAAGGATGGGCCAGTTAGCCCTAGAGAGCATGCCGCATTCCTAATGATGTGGCTGGAGAAATTTTTGTTCTACGGATCTAGCTGTGGGCCGACAGCCAACTGGTAAGTTGTAGCCAAAGCTTTGGTAGACAGGAAAAAGATCCCCTTGGGCAAATATCTCCTCGGCTATTTGTATCAAACCCTCCATCAGGCCATCACCAAGATAGTTGCTAATGCCCCTGTCAACACCGACGGTCCATGGTGGTTTCTTCAGATTTGGTTAGTGCTGATGACCCAAAAAATATCCGTCCGGTCGCCTCTGACTGAAGCACGTTTCCTGCTATTGGAGCCAATCGAAGATGACGATGGGAACGAGATGACCACCACGAGATGCCTCAGCTATGGTGAAGCAGCAGCTATGCATGTCGGGTCCAAGCAATCGGCTGAATTGTTGGCTAAGTGGTTCATGTCCCTGTATGATGGATTTGCCAAGGACAACCGCTGCTGGTACTTTTACAGGGACAGGTCACTCTTTGAGCTGCTGTTGAATTCAACTTGGAAGAAATCAACTCAGATGACTATCCCAAGTGCCGGGAGTTGTTCACAGCCGCTCTCACCCCTTGCATCCTGCCGACGGGAATCCACCAGGGCTGATCAGTGGCCAAATCTTACGAGTTTTATTATCCAGTGTCGACTGCCCGACAATTTGGACTTGGGCAACTGCCCGTCAGCTGTTACTATGCCGACAAGATCGAAACAAGGGGGATAGTGGACCAGGCCCCAATTATGAGCAAGTTGATGGACTTAGCCGGCCCCCTCTTGGCAGCATCGGTAACATGGTGCTAGCTTACAAGAAAAGCACAATCTATGACCGGTGGTGGATCGAAATCAAACATCACTTCTTTCACCGGTCCTCTCACTACATCACCTTGCTCCTGCCCGACGAAATCCCTTCGGTGAGTTCTGAATTCCAAGTTATTTCTCCTTCTTGAATCATCAGCTGATTTAACCTGACAACACTTAAACTTTTCTTTCGTTGCAGGTGACAGAAACAGAATGGCCGATAGTGAGTAACTCTGGCATCCCTATTGAATACCGCTTAGGCGTCTTGCCGAATGGGTGCGGGTTAGCTCCATCGGCCATCGGCTGGGAGGCGCCAAAGTTGAAGTCGTTGCTGCATGCGCAAACACGCCAGCCACTGGCTAGGCAAAAAAGAGCCGCTCCAAACACAAAACCGTCGGCTGTAGCCACAAAGAAGCAGAAGAAGAAGCAGCCGATCGCGCCAGCTGACAGACTCCGTCTGTGGATCCAAGTGTCGACCAGTTCCTTAACAAGGAGGTTGCGGACGAGGAGATATCAGCAGCTGTCGGGGCAGCGGCCGAATCAAGCGATTCGAGCCATAATTCAATCAACCCTCCAGCCGACAACCCATCAGCTTCAAGCCCGCCTATGAAGAAACGGCTGGTAACCCCTGTCTTGTTAAATTCGGCTTTGAAAATAAAACAATTCTGCATTTAACCGAATCTATTTTGTGTAGGCCAAGAAGTTGGCTCACCGTCCTCCGCGTCGTGCTTCACAGGTAATTATTTTCGGCCTGTATTCGTATTTAATCCCCAGCTGATTTGCCAACTGCCACTTATCTTTTTCTCGCAGCCCCCTCCATCTCCATCGGTTGCCCCCCAGGTGTCGAGCGAACACACGACATCGGCTGTGGGCGGCCAGGAGGCTGAGGACGTCGTGAAGCCAGCCGATGAACCCGTTGATGCATCAATTTTGGTCAGTGGTCATGTTGAAGAAGACACTATCCCAAACGACCTAGCCAAAGTTCAAGATGCTATCCCCATAACTGCAGCACGAGTGAGTTCAGCCTTATCTCTCTCCTCCAAACACTTTAAATAATCGGCCGTTTTAGCTGTAGCTTAATCCTGTCAATCCTTTTGCAACCTCTGGCCGATCTACTCTCCTTCGACATAAGAGAGTTTCTTGGTGACGAAAAGGGGGAGGCAACTAGCCCAGACAATGCCCCAGCCGACGAGCTTAAGGAAAAATTGCAAGACATACGCCGTAGGCTAGATATTGACATAGTCAGGCTAGTCGAGGAGTGTGGATCGGCCAAGTCTCGATTCTTTGAAATTGAAGGCCAGCTCCCTGAAGATCTCGTCACCAAAGTATCTGCTGCCGTTTGTATTGATCATCATCGGCCAAGGCTTGGGCGTGCAATGCAATGAATGATTGAAAGACTTGCCCAAGCCGATGTGACTGCCAAGATCGAAGACACGGTCAAGAGCGTGGAGGCCGAAAAAACAAAGCTGAATGAACTAAAGGCCAGCCCAACCGCTTCTCAAACCCGGATTGCCAACCTGAGGGCCAAAGAAGCCGACTTGTTGCAACAGTTAGAACAATGCCGAGCTGAGATTGCTGCCGAAGAATGGGTGTTGACCGACTTGCCGAAAGTTACCGAAGATCAAACAGGCAGATTGACGGCCACCATCAGATATTTGAAAGAGCTTCACAAATCAGCCAAGGTAGTCCCCAGCTCCGATGCCGAAGATCAAGTAGTGATTGACGAAGTAAAAGCAATCCAAGTGGCGACGATCTCGGCTATAGACGCGTTTTTGAGCTTGTAATAGATGTAGCAGTCTTAAACCTTGAACGCTTGTTGTAATCGGCCTAAACTCGTCTTTATTTTGTAATCGGCTTATACAGTGTCCTTCTTATTGTCATGACTACTGATCACATTTTTGTCAAAACCTTGAAGGCTTCAAAAACTTGAAAATTTCCAAAAAATTTCTTCTTGATTTTGATGTCTGTCTTCTTGATCATGTATATATATGCCCCCCTAATTTTGTTGATGTCTGTGATGTTGACAAAATTATGAAATCCGCAACTTCTACCACTGTCGTCGTTGTCGACCAAACTTAGCCGATTGTAGAAAACTAGGGGAAAAAACTTAGTGTGAAAAAAAAACCTAAAGGCCATGCTGGCATAAGTCAAGACATCGGCTAGCACGAATCGGCAAGAAGACAGTCGAATCATGAACTGATCCAAACGCTTGAGTAGTATTTTTTCAAATATTTTCCGTTTAGAGCCCTTCCAAATACTTCTCCATCCAATCCCTCTAACATGTAGGCTCCTTTAGAGACGCATTTGTGAATCTTGAAAGGCCCTTCCCAGTTAGGTGACAACTTGTCGAATTTATTATCTCTTGATCCAATCGGCAGTATCAATTTCCAAACGAGTTTGCCCTCTTCAAAAGACTTAGGCATAACTTTCTTGTTATAATGACGGGCTACTCGCTCCTTATCCCTTGTTATTTTTTCCAAAGCCCTCATCCATGATGAAACCAGGTCTTCTAATTCATCTACCATCAAATTGTAATAATCATCGGCTGTGAGCTGATCTTGCAACTGAATCCATCTTGAGCCGATGATGTTTTCCCATGGTAGGACTGCTTCATGCCCGTAGACCAATTTATATGGAGGGACTTGGATAGATCCGTGACATGCCATCCGATAGGCCCAAAGTGATTCGGCTAATCGGCTGTGCCATTGCTTGGGATACTCAGAGATCTTCCTCTTTATCAGCTTGATTAGGCTTTTATTTGAAGCTTCTGCTTGCTCGTTGGCCTGAGCGTAATACGGCGAAGAATTGAGCAACTTGATTCCCATGCCGTCGGCAAACTGAACAAACTCGTCCGATATGAAGATAGATCCCTGGTCTGTTGTTATGGTTTGAGGAACATCAAATCGGTATATGATATGCTCCTTAACAAACTCGATTGCGTCCTTAGAATCAACTTTATTAAGAGGAATGGCTTCCACCCACTTCGTGAAATAATCGGTTGCCACCGATATAAATTTGTGCCCTTTACCCGAGGG
Organism: Oryza australiensis; assembly: GCA_019925245.2. Taxonomy (NCBI): domain Eukaryota; kingdom Viridiplantae; phylum Streptophyta; class Magnoliopsida; order Poales; family Poaceae; genus Oryza; species Oryza australiensis. The sequence goes on along the minus strand of JAIFGZ020000265.1, from coordinate 1,733,618 downwards.
TGGATGGATTTGGCCGATCATATCAATTTCCCATCCTATGAACGGCCAAAGCTTTATGATTGGGTTCATAGCCGATGCTGGTGCTCTCTGTATAGCTCCAAACTTCTGACAATCCTGGCAGCCCTTATAGTACTTGAAACAATCTTCCAGTATCGTCGGCCAAAAATACCCCGCTCTCCGAAGCAACCACTTCATCTTGTGAGCCGATTGATGTGTGCCACATATTCCTTCATGCACTTCGCTGATAGCCACCTTGGCTTGGTCGGCACTGAGACACTTTAACAACACACCATCAATCGTCCTGTAATATAAATCTTCATCGAGCAAAACATATCTCAGAGCCATGTATCGCAATTTCCTGAAAGCCGATTGAGAAGGGTTTTGTAAATAATTGTAGACCTCAAACCTCCAATCGTCGGCTGTCATGGCAGCAACCTCTATCTTGATATCCTTTGTCATCGGCCGATAACCCGATGCCCCTTGAGCTAAATCATTGGCTTCTGTGTTCTACTCCCTGGGGATATGCCTTAATGTGACTAGCCGAAAGCTATCCATCAAATCTCGGCATTGTTGATAATAGATCATCAGCGCATCATTTTGCACTCATATTTCCCTGACAATTGGCTGACGACCAATAGTGAATCTCCCATGATCTTGATGATGTCGGCTTCAACCTCTTTGGGAAGATGCAATCCCTTGAGCACTGCTTCGTATTCGGCTTGGTTGTTTATGGCGTGGGGGTTGATTGAGAATGCAAATTCAAAACTTGTCCCTCTTGGGGATATAATTACCAAGCCGATACCGCAGCCATTTGTGCAAACCAAGCCATCAAATGTTAACGTCCAAGGCATGATTTCTACTGAGCCGATTGAGTCATCCATGTGTTCCACTATGAAATCGGCAATAACTTGTCCTTAACTGCCCTTGGTGCCTGATATCTTAAATCAAATTCTGTTAAAGTAAAAATCTATTTTCCAATTCATCCCTTTAATATTGGAGCCAATAGTATATATTTGACTACATCGGCTTTACAAACTATCTTGCACTCATTGGACAACAAATAATGCCTTAACTTGGTACATGAAAAATACAGGCAAAGACATAACTTCTCCACGGGTGAATATCTTGTTTCTGCATCCAACAAATCGTCTGAGATAAAAGAATGCATTTTCCTTCCTTCGACCTCTTGGATCAAAACCGAGCCGATTGACTTGTTGTCACCGATAGGTATAACTTGAATGGTATCCCTTTTTGTGGAGAAATCAAAACTGGAGGCGAGCTCAAATAATCCTTGATATTATCCAATGCCTTCTGCGACTCTGCCCCCCAAGTGAATGCTTGATCGGCCTTCAGCCAAAGCAGTGGTGTGAACGGCTCCATCTTCTCTGAAAGATTGGCTATAAATCGCCTGATAAAGTTGATTTTGCCGATCAAGGATTGTAATTGCTTCTTGTCTTTCGGAGGCTGTATTGTCTTGATAGCATTGATGCTCCTTGGTGTAACCTCAATTCCTCTTTCGTGAACAAGAAACCCTAAAAACTGCCCGGCCGATACGCCGAACACACACTTCAATGGATTCATCTTAAGGCCATATTTCCTTGTCCGCTCCAAAACCTGCTTGAGGTCGGCAATGTGATTTTTTGTTTCCCTGGACTTGACAACAACATCATCAATATAAATCTCTACCAAGGAGCCAATCATGTCGTGGAAAATGTAATTCATGGCCCTTTGATAAGTTGCTCCAGCATTCTTCAACCCGAACGTCATAACGACCCACTCGTACAAGCCGATTGCTCCTGGGCATCTAAAAGCGGTCTTGTGGATGTCTTCTTCAGCCATAAAAATCTGATTATAACCTGCATTACCATCCATGAAACTAATAATCTTGTGGCCTGAAGCAGCATCCACGAGTAAATCGGCTATTGGCATCGTGTACTCGTCCTTAGGAGTAGCTTTGTTTAAGTCACTAAAGTCGATGCACACCCTAAGTTTACCGTTCTTTTTCATTACTGGAACAATATTTGAGACCCACTCGGCATATCGGCAAGGCTGAATGAATCCAGCATCATACAACCGAGTGATTTTGGCTTTGATTGCGTCGTACATATCGGCTTTGAACCTCCTGGGAGGTTGTTTGATTGGCCGATAATTCGGCTTGATAGGTAGCCGATGCACGACAATTGATGGGCTAAGACCGGACATCTCGACATACTCCCAAGCAAAATAATCTTTATATTCCTTTAATAAATCAATAAGCTGGGATCTACAATGAGAAGACATATTCTTGCTAATATATGTCGGCCTAGGCCTGTCTCCAGAGCCGATATATATTTCCTCTATCTCGTCGGTCGACATGAAACCTTGCCCAAGCTTGCCATCGTCGTCGTCCGCTGTGTCCTTGCCGTAGACGCTCGAGCCCTCCACGACGCCTTCAAAGCAGCAGCTACGGCTCCTCATCTCTGATTGGCTGTATAGCAGAATCAGACACTTTAAGAAAATCGGCTTGCCAGATTTTCCTGGACAAACAATCGATGCCATCGATCTCCCATAATGGCAAATCGGCATTAGTGATGCTTACTGACCTGTCGGCTGGTACAATCTCGATCTTGTCACCGTCCCATTGTATCAGACCTTGGTGCATGGTGGAAGGGACGTAGAAATTTGCATGGATCCAGTCCCTCCCAAGCAGCAGGTTGTAAGACCTCTTCCCATCGATGACAAAGAAGGTTGTGGGCACGGTTTTGCTACCGACGGTCAGCTCCACATTGAGTACACCCTTGGCCTCTGATGGGTTGTCGTCGAAGTCTTTAAGCACCATATTTGTTTTGATCAAGCCTTCGGCTCCTTGCCCAATTTTCTAAAAGTTGCATAGGGCATCAAATTTACCGCAGCCCCTCCGTCGACCAGCATCTTGGACATCGGCTTGCCATTGACAAATCCCTTCACATAGAGTAGTTTGAGATGTCAATTTTTAGTTCCCTCTGGTTTGTCAAAGATGGCTTGGTCTGAGGATAAGGCCAGCTTGGCCAGGGTATCCTCAACGCTATCTGCATCGGCCTCGGTGACGCCGAATTCAGTTGGCAAGATGAAGACCATATTGACCGATGCAGTAGCTTTTCCTTTACCTTTGGCTACCCTCCAGGCTTGATCGGCTGAGCCTTCTTCGGCTTGGCTCGTCGGCTGGTGCAGTTTTCTTCTTGGGCCTCCACTGTTTTTTCCCAGCCGATGACGTTGATCCCGTATCATCTGCCGAACTTCTTCTTCCCGTCCCTCGCGTTTCGCCTCTGGATTCTTCTCTTCGAGTTTTAGTGAACAGTCAAAAGGGCACCATTGGGGTTTAGTCGATTGATCATCATCGGCTGCTTCTTCGTCGTAGTATTCATCTTTCTCGACTTCCTCAAAGAAGTCTTGATGGATCGGTCCGAGCCGATCGTGGACAGACTGCCGTATCTGGTTCAGCTGCACGGCCCTGGGGACGAATTGAGTTGGGATTCGAGCCGGTGGGTCTCTGTACTCGTCCTCGCGATACTCACTACAGGCCAGGCAGTTCTCGATCGTCGGTAGCCTCATCTCCGATTCCCAACAGAATCGAAAAAACTCACATCGCCAGTGGAGGTCGCAATCACTGTGATGCCTAATGTAGTGGAGACCTGTAACCTCGGGCTTCCTTACATAAGGCCTGTTGCGCCGAGCTTCTTCTTCCCGCCAAAACCGCTGTTGAAAGCGGCGTCGGCTGTCCATGCGGATCGGCCGTTGACCAGCCGATTGGTCAGCAGGACACACCATGTTGATCGGCGCGGCTTGGTCTCCAGTCTGCTTCTTCTCGGCCTTGACCCCTTCGAGAGTTTCAGCTAAGCTGTGCGTCATCCTGTTCTGGCGATCGGCTCGCCTAGGGCCAGCTTGAACCACGTTGACCGGGAAAGGGTTTCCGTCTACCTTCATCGGTTGAGGTGAATCGGCGAATTTGAGTTTTTCGGCCTCGATTGCCGACTGGATCTATTGCCTGAAAACTTTATAATCATTAGTGCTATGGGAGGTGGAGTTGTGCCATTTGCAGTACTTCTTCTTCTTGAGTTCATCAGCCGATGGGATCACATGATTGTCGGGCAATTGGATCTGCTTCTCCTTTAGCAATAAATCGAAGATCCTATCGGCCTTGGTGATGTCAAAATCGTATTTCTCCTCCTTGGCCGTTTTCAGCAGCCATTGGCAGACGATAGCCTTTTTGTTCTTGGTACATTCGGCTGCCACGACCTCTACGTCATCGTCGCTGGAATCGAAGGCTGATTCGGCGATGACTTGAGCAACTTTCTTGACGACCTTCCTTGATTCTTGAAATCTCTGTTCATGGACCATCACCTTCTGCGCGAGATGCGCCAAACTATCGAAGTCCTGAGCCAAAAAACGCTTACGGATCGGAGCGATTAGCCCGTGGAAGGCCAAATCGGCTTGCTGGGCATCGGATAGCACCAGGCTGTAGCATCGGTTCCTCATCTCTCTAAATCTTTGAATATAGTCCTAAACTGATTTGTCATGCTTTTGCCTGATGCTGGTCAGGTCCGACAATTTTATCTCATGATTGCCGGTGTAGAAGTAGCTGTGAAACTGTTTCTCAAGATCGGCCTAGCTCTGAATAGAGTTGTAGGACAACGAAGAAAACCATGTAAAGGCTGATCCCGAAAGTGAGAGAGGGAACAAACGAATTCTCAAGGCGTCTGTAGTCGATGCCTCGCCGCACTGCGCTAGAAATTGGCTGATGTGCTCGTATGTTGAAACATTGTCCTGCCCTGAGAATTTGGAGAAGTCCGGGACCTTGTATCGGTTGGACAATGAAACCCGCTCAAAGTATTCCGGATAGGGGTACCGATACATCTTCCCAGAATCTTTCGGCTTGAGGCCGAATTGATCGCGCATAATATTGGCAATCAAATCGGCCCAAGCCCTGTTGTCTTGAACCTGTTGTATCGGCTCGTATTGTTCGTATTGCATGGGTGTCTACCGATACTGAGGTGGCGGTGTTTGAGGGCGGTAATGCTGGTCGTGATGACCTCCTTGGTACTGGTACTGGAGTGGGTTGCCAGCAGGAGGCGGCCGATTCGCCGACGGTGGTGTCTGTGGATCCGAAAAAAGCTGTCGGCCACCAGCGTTGTATTGTCCTCCCTCGCTGATATGGGCAATCGGCTCCTGTTGCCGATTGTTGTTGAACATGCCGGCCAGCTGATCTTGGGGAAGGGGCTGTTGTAGGGTTAGCATAGTGATCAGCTGTCTTGAGGCCGATCCAGAAGGATTGGGCTGACTAGGGATTCCTAACAGCCCTGGCAGCAGTGATAGTGGGATCGGCCGATTCTGGGTGACCAAAGTCCTGTAGCCGGGAAACTGGCTATCTGCAAAGTAGGTTGGCCCCATCTATAGCTGATAGGCAATCTTTGAATCAACCACAGTGGCAATCATGTTATTCAAGGTGTTGACCAAAATGTCGCTCTGGTTGACGAGTGCATGATGCACAGCCGAATCGATCCGATCCTGCAAAGTATGTAGCTTCGAAAAGTTTTGCTCCTGTTTCGGCTCCTCCAACTTGTGTTTGCCTTTCGTATCGCTTGAGGAGGATGCCTAGAAATTGTCCATGCTGAATTTGTATTTCTAGAGGACAGACCCAGATCGGGTCTGGGTGAACGATTGCAGGTAATTGACCTGCAGTTCTTCTACCATTTTCTTGTAGTCGGCCTGGTGTTCAGCCGATAGCTGTTCCATCCTGATTGAAGTCACGTTCTCTTCAGTGATCTCTGAGTTCTTGATGTTAACCATCCCGTCCGATGCTTAGTGATCTGCTGATGGTCCTATTGGGCGTGCCAAGAAGCGTGTTGATGAGAAAATTCTCTCACGCGCTGGCCCGGGAGATCTGCTTAACTCCAGTGCAGGTCCTTTTCTCGGCTGTCTGATATAAACAGGCATGCCAGTCTGTCAATCAACAATAAACAAATAGACATGCGTTAAGGTTAGAGTTAGATCCTATTGGATCGGCTAAGGAAACAAATTCACATATATTTGTTATCCCAAATCATATTTAAACTAAGTGATTGGGATAGATCGGCTACGCCAAGACAGTATAAACCACTGAATCTAAATATAGACTAGGATAATAAATAAACCACTAACGACAAGCATTTACCTTAATCGGAGATCGAAACGATGCAGCCCGAAGCTGGATCAAGAACTCGTCTAAAAGAAAATGAGAGGCGATGCGCCGAGAATGTATTGATTATGATATGATATACAGGGGTCTCGGGTCCCATTTATACCCAAGAATAACATTATCCGTGTATGACACGGCTTCTATCTAATCTATTATTCAAAATACGACAATATCTCGGGATACAATCCCATGTCGCATTACAATAGGAAAATCTAAACAAATCCCTAATTTACATATACAATTGTCGTTACAGGACTATATCCGTAGATGGCAATATCTTTAACGTGCAATTTGGAAACTGAATCTACCATTTATCTTCAAGCTTTCTTTCGAAAACGGTCCCATCTTCCTCTCTGAATCGGAATCGGCCATCGGCTGTTCCCATCCGATTCGGCCTTAGCCGACTGACTCCGTAGCCAATTCAGACTCCGCCGATTCTGTTTCCGCCTCTTCACAGATCACGCATCATTCCCGATTCCGCTTCAATCTCTGCTTCAAACCCGGGAATTTGGTTACCAAATTTGGTCGTTAACATGATGCCGAGAGGCAGGACAAGTTTTTGACTGGTCTTGACGATGAGTTGACCAACCAACTGATCTCGGGTGACTGTCGACTTTGAGAAACTGGTCGACAAGGCCATCTGCCAGGAAAACCAGCAGAACAAAATGGACCGCAAGAGAAAGGCGACCCAGTTTCGGTCGAACCAGGGGAATAACCAGTGGCCCCACTTCATGCCAGGGCAGCAAGGTGGACCCTCCACCATGGTTGTTCATCAGCACCGCCCATTCCACCAGGGGAACTACCATCCCAACCCCAACTTCAGCCGTGGCAGCAATAGCCACAATGATGGCCCGCCTCACCGGAATCCTGCTTTGCGCCCACCAATGGCACCAGCCCAGCTAGCTCAACCCAAGAAGGACTTTGGGGGCAAGTCGTTGGTTTGCTTCAACTGCAACGAGCCTGGGCACTTAGCCAACAAGTGTCCGAAGCCAAAGTGCAATGGGCCCAAGTTTGTGCAAGCACGGGTCAATCATTCCACAGCAGAGGAAGCTCGGGCAGCACCAGACATCATACTGGGTACGTTTCCTATAAACTCAATCTCTGTTACAGTTTTGTTCGATTCTAGTGCAACTCATTCATTCATATCCAAGGGATTTGTTGGGGAACATGGGCTAAGAAAAGATAAACTGGTCACACCGATGCGAGTTCACACCCAGGGGAATAGTTTGATGTCTGTCAGCTATAGTCCCTTAATGACAATAGAAATGCAAAGATCACGATTTCTAGCCAATCTCATCCTTCTCGAGTCTAAAGATCTAGATGTCATCCTTGAAATGGATTGGTTGACAAGGTAAAAGGGAGTGATAAACTGTGCGACGCGCACCATCACTTTAACCAACCCAGAAGGAGAAGTGGTTACCTTTCAGTCTCTGTTGCCCCTAGTGCAAGGAGTAAGACTAAACCAGATTGCTAGCCAGGATTAGCTAGTGGCAGAGAAGAAAGAACCCAAGAAATTGGAGGACATACCTATAGTCCGGGAGTATCCGGAGGTCTTTCTGGAGGATCTCACAACCATGCCACCAAAGAGGAAGATCGAGTTCCGAATCGACTTGGTACCAGGAACCTCTCCAATCTATAAGAGGCCCTACCGGATGGCCTCCAATGAGATTGCAGAGGTCAAGAAACAAGTCGATGAGAAACTACATAAGGGATATATTCGCCCGAGCACGTCGCCTTGGGGGTGCTCCGGTGATATTCGTGGAGAAGAAAGATAAAACCAAGAGGATGTGTGTGGATTACCACGCACTCAACGAGGTTACTATCAAGAATAAGTACCCGTTACCTCGGATCGATGACTTGTTCGATTAGCTGAAAGGAGCTAAGGTGTTCTCTAAGATAGACCTACGATCAGGTTATCACCAGTTGAGGATCAAAGAAGAACATATCCCAAAGATGGCCTTCATCACTCGTTACGGGCTGTATGAGTGCACCGTCATGTCCTTCGAACTCACAAATGCACCAGCCTTCTTCATGAACCTAATGAACAAGGTGTTCATGAATTTCTTAGATAAGTTTGTTGTGGTCTCCATAGACGACATCCTCATCTACTCCAAGTCTGAGGAGGAACATGAGCAACACCTTCGACTAGTTCTTGAGAGGTTGAAGGAACACCAGTTGTACGCCAAGTTCAGTAAGTGTGACTTCTGGCTTGAAAAAGTTCAGTTCCTTGGCCATGTCATAACCGCTCAAGGAGTAGTCGTTGATCCGTCAAATGTGGAGTCAGTTACCAAGTGGACCCCACCAAAGACCGTCTCTCAAATCCGAAGTTTTCTTGGACTCACGGGTTATTACCGCCGGTTCATCGAGAATTTCTCCAGAATTGCAAGGCCAATGACAAAACTGTTAAAGAAAGACAAAAGTTCAAATGGTCTACCAAGTGCAACAAAAGTTTTGAGAAACTCAAAGAGAAGTTGGTCACGACACCGGTTCTAACTTTGCGGATCAAACAAAAGATCTCCAAATCTATTATGACGCATCTCGTCATGGGTTAGGATGTGTGTTGATGCAAGACAGAACAGTGGTTGCATACGCTTCACGCCAGTTGCGACCTCAAGAAAGTAACTATCCGACCCACGACTTGGAACTAGAAGTAGTGGTTCACGCCTTAAAGATTTGGCGGCACTACCTTATTGGTAACTGCTGTGAAGTCTATACATACCACAAAAGTCTGAAGTATATATTTACCCAACCGGATCTAAACCTCCGTCAGCGAAGATGGTTGGAGTTGATTAAAGACTATGATATGGGAATACATTACCACCCCGACAAGGCCAACGTGGTGGCAGATGTCTTAAGTCGGAAGAATTACTGCGATACCACTCATTCAGAAGAGATGTGCAGTGAGTTGCAAAGAGAATTAGAATGGTTGAACTTGGGAATTGTCAAACATGGGTATGTGGCTGCTCTCGAAGCTCAGCCCACGCTCGTGGAGCAAGTTCGTCTAGCTCACGCTAATGACCCCGACATAACTGAGTTGAAGAAAAACATGAGGACTGGTAAAGCCAAAGATTTCTCTGAGTACGAGCATGGAACAATCTGGATGGGAGAAAGATTGTGTGTACTTGAGAACAAGGAGTTGAAAGACCTAATTCTTAGGGAAGCTCACCAAACTATTGACGCCAAATTCGTACCGCCGCAAGATGTGTTGACGTCAAATCACACGCTGGCCTGGGAGATCTGCTTGGCTCCAGTGTAGGTCCTAAAATTGATGAATTGCAGGCGTGCCAGTCAGTTTAATCCTGCCACTGACAAGATATGCAAAACAACAGAGCATAAATCATATCGACCGATAGGTCGATAATCAAAACAGCCGATGTGTTGATAGCCGATTGTGTGATTCTAGCCGATGCCGATGTCCAGATAACTCGTCGGCTGAAACCTCGACGAAACCCTAATTGGTAGCCATCAGGCAGGCTAGAGACTACGGTTCTAACCATGACTTAGTAGGTAAAACTGAATCGATGCAACACTAAGTATGAAAAAAAATGCAATATCTAGACAATCAAGCCTTTGACTAATTTTCAGGTTGGTAGATGCTTAAGCTAATCTAATCTAATATAACAATTTAGCCGATATCGGCAGAAACCCTAAAACGAGAGACAGCCGATAGAGCTAAATCAAGATACTAGGACTAGATTCAACAGAAACATACGATAAGACCGGCTAACCCTCCGGTGAAACATTAGTATGAACCTATCGTCTTAACAAGACTTAGATTATTGATAACAATCTAGTAGGTCGGACCTAACCGATACAGCACGAGATTGTATATGATAATCTAATACTCGAGGAGCCGATAGATCTGTCTAATGTGATGGATATAACAAATCTACCTAAAGCAACATTATGTTTACAGAAACATCGACTTGATCAGAATATCGAACCTAACCAAGAAAGTCCTAACTAAGCCGATGTATCTATGAATGGTAACGAAACTAAAGATATATATGATATACCTAGGCCGGCGGGACCTTGGTCTTACACCTTCCGGGGCTTACCAAATTTTGCCGTTAACACAAACCCGTACTCGATTCACCCCGGAAGCACTAAAATGTACCAAGATCTTAAGGAAAAATTCTGGTGTGTCAGCATGAGGAGAAATTGCAGAATTCGTTGCCTTGTGTGATGTTTGTTAGCGAGTTAAAGCAGAACATCAGAGACCTACGGGATTATTGCAACCCCTTAAGATTCCGGAGTGGAAATGGGAAGAGATTGGGATGGACTTCATCACGGGTCTGCCCAGGACTTCCACCGGTCATGACTCTATTTGGGTAATCGTGTACTGACTCACAAAGGTCGCTCACTTCATTCCAGTACATACCATCTACACTGGGAAGAAACTAGCAGAGCTTTATTTGGCAAGGATCATGTGTTTGCATGGAGTGCCAAAGAAGATTGTGTCGGATCGAGGGAGTCAATTTACCTTGAAGTTCTGGCAGAAGTTACAAGAAAAATTGGGGACCCGTTTAAATTTCAGCATTACTTACCATCCCGAGACCGACGGCCAGACCGAAAATGTCAACCAGATATTGGAGGAAATGTTGAGAGCATGTGCACTTGACTTTGGTCGAGCTTGGGATAAGAGTCTACCTTATGCCGAGTTCTTGTATAACAACAGTTATCACGCGAGTCTTCAAATGGCTCCGTTTGAGGCATTGTATGGTACAAAGTGCCGCACACTGCTCTTCTGGGATCAAACAGGAGAACGCCAGTTGTTTGGGACTAACATCTTGAACGAAGCAGAAGAGAAAGTTAGACTAATTCTGGAAAGGTTGAAAACTACAATCTCGTCAGAAAAACTATGCCAACAACCGTCGAAAGAGAGCTAAGCTTTGAAGTTGGAGAACACATGTACCTTTGTGTCACTCCACTTCGGGGAGTACACCTTTTCCAGACAAAGGGAAAGTTGGCACCACGCTTCGTGGGACCATGTCAAATTCTGGAACGCTGAGGAGAAGTCGCCTATCAGTTAGAACTCCCCTCATCCATGGCAAGTATTCATGATGTGTTCCATGTCTCTCAGTTGAAGAAATGCTTGAGAGTGCCCGAGGAGCAAGCAAGTCCCGATCATATCAAGATTCAAGAGGATTTGACTTATGTGGAAAGCCAACTTGTATCCTCAACACAAGGGAGAGAAGAACTAGAAACCGAGTCACCAAGTTCTGCCGAGTTCAATGGAGTCATCATTCAGAAGAAGAGGCAACTTGGGAAAGAGAAGACGAGCTGAAGGCCGCCCATCCTCACCTCTTCGCCAGTGCCTCCGAATCTCGGGGTCGAGATTCCGTTTAAGGAGGGTAGGTTTGTCATGCCCCGCTTTTCTCCTTAGCTTAAAATCACCGGTGAAAATTTGAGCAGAAGAAATTGTCCGAAAAATATAAAGGAAGACAAACCCCAAAATTAAAATCTATTTAATAATTGGAAAAGGCTTGGGTGGGATTTTTCTTAAATTCCCCATGTCAAAATATACTAACAAGATTTTTATCGGAATTTTCGAGCATCGGAAGCAATTTTAAAAATTGAATTAGGTTAATCGGAATTAATTTCCTCAAGGAAAAGGGCTTTAATTTTTCTTTTTCCTTTTCTTCCTTTTTCTTTTTCTTTTTCTCCCGTGGCCGTCGGCCTACCTCCCCTCTCTCTCTCTCCCGCGCGCTTCCTCCTTGCTGGGCCAGCCCAAGCCGCGCATGTGCCAACCGCCGAAGTCCACGGCGCCTCTATCCGTCCGTCAGGGACTGACAGGTGGGCCCCACCTGCATCCGCAACCTCCCGCCGGATAGTTCGGCCGCCGCCCACTCCGCCCGCTCTCCCCAGCTATCCCACACCTACTCGGCCACCGCACCCACTCCGCGCATGCGCCCACGACCCGCGCCCACTTCCCCCTCTCTCCCGTCCCGCGCATGCACCCCTAAGGCCGCAACGGCCGGATTTCAAAATCCTGGCCGCCACCTTACCCGGGCCACGTCGCGCCGCCATTTATGCCCTTCCTCAGCCACGTCCGAGCCTCTCATCCCCCTATAAAGCACCCCCACACCCCCGGCGAGCTTTTTCTTTCACAATTACGTTAACCCGAGATTCCCGGTGTCCCCGCACCGTGAAACTCCCTCCGTCGCTGCTTTTAGCAACTCCGGCCGCTCGATTCACTCGCATCGCCGCTCGCTGCATCCAATTGCTTTCACCACCACGTTTGCCACAATCCGTAGATCGTCGACCGCCTCCTTTCCCCAAAAATTAGCCATTGAATCGCTCTGTCGCCGTCGTCTTCTTCGTCACCGGCCGTCGGTGAGCATGCCTCCTCTTCCTTTGTTCATTTCCTTCCGTTTCCATTCGGTTCTACGCGTGTTTAGTTCTCGGCCGCATCGCGTCAAGCGCGCGCGTCGTCTCCATCGCCGCCGATGCTGCTAGGCCCACGTGCCGTCCATTTTCGCTGTCGGTCGACGTTGTTTCCTCGTCGCCGATCGTGCCTAGCGCCGCTCCCCTCTCGGACTCGTGCGGGTCTTCATGTTACGCCGCGTGCACCGCCGTCCGTCGTCCCTCCGTCGTTCGCCGGTGACCATCCGGTCCCATGCACCGTCGCTCCGTCGCCGGACGCCGCGCCACGGTCTCGCCCCCGGCCGCGTTCGCCCGTGCCCCTCTCGGCCGTCAGATCCACCCGACGGATGGATCCGAGCCGTCCATCCTGAGCCGTGCCACCATGGCGCCCGCCGCCCACGTGGTCGTGCACGTGGCTGCCTCGTAGGCACCACGCAAGTGCCACGTGGTGTGCGCGCCTCCTCCTCGGGCCGGTGGACTGAGTTCCCCGTGCGCCGCTTCCCCTTTGCGCCACTGACCCATGGGCCCTGCCTGTCAGCGTCGCCGTCCACCGGTCGGGTGACGTCAGCCCTAGCCGGCGCTTGCGCCATAAATCGTTTTCTTGGTTTTTTAATTAGTAAATCATAGACACTTGTAAAATTGATATAAAATTCATCTAAACTCCGTTTGAGTCCTTTCAAGTTGCTGTGGACTCATAAAAATGTCTAGAACACATTAAAAATAGTTTAATTGTTTGTTTTAGTAGTCTTATAGCATGTTTTTGCTATGCTTTGATTGTCGACTAGATTTCGGTTTCGTGGATGCTCAGTTTACTTAGAAGTAGTCGCAGAGGTTCAGCAGGAGCAAGACCAAGGCAAGTCATGTACCTTTTGATCATATTGTGCCTACTTTATAAATTATCTCGCTTTATCTATTAAATTGCATTGTTTTGTAATGTCATCAGGATAGGACCCATAGTACTCAGCCTAGGTCGTTTACCCTATTTCTTTGATTGACTGGGAACTAATTTGACTAGATATAGGGTTAGGGCATGCTTAGTTCGCTTAGTACAACTAGATCAGTAATGGGAGAATTATGTTACTAGTTTTTATTCACGTGAAATGATGGTCTCAGACCTAAGATGCTTTTGGTAAAGGATAATTGTTAATTAAAATGTGACTAAATGATGGGCTGTGGGTGTACGGTTTTGATAGACGCACCCATGACAGTTAAGGACCAGTTCACGAGAAACCCTGGAAGAATTATTAGTGCGTACCACAAGCCAGCATGGGCCACGGCTGGGCTTATAGTGTAGCTTTTCCTGGCTGACGCATCCAGGCAAGGGTGGACGTGATGGAGTTTGGATGGACCGGGCAAGGTCTATGCGGTTTTTGGATTCACCTAGGCACGAGAGGGGGCTGCCTACCTTGGATATAAAGGTAGGGGCGAAACCTAAGGTGTGGTGTCACTTGTTTAGGGAGGGTTATGCGAATGGTCCTGTCACAGACCACTTTTCGATATGTCGTGGTGGCATGTCGAGCACGGGAAAGTGTTGTGGGGCTGTGTCTTGTGGGTACAGACGTACACCTCTGATCAGAGTTAGAAACTATTCGAATAGCCACGCCTGCGGTTATGGGTTGTCGACCAGATTCACCGTGATTAGTCCCACTGATAATAATTTGGTTAAATGGAACTGGTTAGAGTAGTTGGATGGATTGGGTCTGACTCAACGTGGTGTAACGTTGAGCAGAGATGATTTTACCATTGTTTTATTGCTTTCAACTTAAGTTTGTGAAATGTCTTCTTTATGCAAGAGTTAACCCTTGGCTTCCCTTGAATCTATGTTGCAACATACGTTCCTTTGGTACGACTTTGCTGAGTACTGTGGAATATAATGTACTTAGTCTTGCTTCCTTTTCCCCACCCCAGAGCTGGAGGATGAAGCTACAGATGAGTTCGTCGAAGAGTAGGCTTGTCGCTGCAGTCAAGGGATGCCTGTGGAGTGGAGTCGCCGCACCGCAAGCGTCGAAGCTTAGTTTATTAAGTTTATTTTCCTTTTCCGCTGCATTATAAGACTTTTATATGTTTTTAAGACGTGGGTCTGTATATACAATTTGTCATTTGTGTATTCCTGGCTGGTCCTGGATAGGGAATTTAATACACATTTAGCTTCGAAAATTCTGGTAGCAATTTTATGGCGTGACAGTTTTGCTTAGATTTATCTGTCAAGAATAGTCTCACCGTTCATCGATTTATGAGACCCCAACTTTATGAGATTAATCATCCATCTGCAAATTGGTTGTTTTCTTTCTTGTTCTTGCTTGTGTTCTTCATTGCGCAGGCAGGGACTAGCCTTCTTGGCGAGGTCAACCGGATCTGTGCCTCGGTTGATAACTAGTGGAGTTGTGGTGCTACGATTTAGTTGGATCTTTCGATCGAAGCTAGATCGGTGTGTCATTCTCCGCCACGGCGATAGTTACCTCTATCTGACGGAAGATTGGGAATCCTCGTCCACATCAATTGGTATCAGAGCTAAGGTTTACCACCATGTTCACTTTTTTCATAGTTTTGAGTGTTTCGCTTTGTCCCATACTCCATTGCCAAATTGTTTTTCTTATCCTAGAACCTTCTGCGCCATAGCCTTTGCATATTTCAGTTTCAAAGACCGCAGTGCTGAGTTTGTGTCCTGGTCAAGGTCTTGTTGCTGGTTAGATCGTGTTAGAGTCCAATTCGTGTGTTTTCCTCCTTTGTTTCCATTAAACCCTAGCCGTCGTGACTAGTTTTGTGTGCGTGTAACAAGGTTTTGCGCTCATTGTTCCCGTTTTGTCCTCTAATTCGGAGTCGGTTTTTAAAACAACCATAACTTTCACATACAGACTTCTATTGAGATGTTCCATATATCAAGATCGATCAGAAAAAATTTTGGATCCATTCATCCCCGGCTTTACTGGGTTCGACGATTTTATTTTTCCCAAAAATTGGTCACAATATTGCCTTTTCGAGCCTAGAAACTTTTTGTCAATTTTGAGCACATCTTCTGAATTTTTCACCGGCCACGTCTTTCACTTGTTTAAGCTCAAATTTTCTGTGGTTACTTCTTATGTGCTCCTAAGTCAGGAAAAAAAAGTTGAATTTTTCCAAAAAAAACGACAGCCAAAAAAGAGAAAAAATAAAGGGCAAAAGAGAAACAATATCTAGAAGAGCACATAAAGAAGGCCTAATTGAGCTGTGTTAGCGTGTGCTGTCTTGTTTCCTTGTCCTGTTGCTCTTGCTATCAATCATACTTGTTTATCCATACTTGTTGACACTCACACACCTGATACTTGGGACACGTTAGGCCAGCAACGAGAACTATTACTTGGGACTATAATTCAGCATTACTATATGTTACTGACTTGTGTGCCACATATACATATTTTTTCTCTTTGTGTGCCTTCCAAGCTCCACATATCCTTTTGATCAGTATAGAAAAGATCCTGCAATCGTGGTGTCACTTCTTCACAGGTATCACAACCTAGCCGCCGGTTGTCATCCTTTGCTCGCGTTGGTAAGAATTTTGTAAGAGCTTGGTAAGAAGCTTTCATTATATATTAACATAGAGACACCACTGCAACCACGCAGGCTTTTTGGTAGGGATAATTTTCACCGTTTGTTCCTTTTTTAGTGTTTGCAATGGCAGGAAGTGATCAGACCCGAGACAACTCCCTTAAGGAATTCAGCGACTATGTCAGCCAAGTTCAACTGCAAGCCACTATAGAGAGTGCCAAAAAAGGGATGAATGATGCCATAAGGAAGGCCGTCACTGATGCACTCATTGACCTCAACATTGGCAACAACATGGAGAGGCTGGACAAATGAATTTCCACTCTAACCGACAAGGTTACCAAGTTGGAAACCTTTGTAGCAGCGTCCAACAATGATGACTCCAGCAGCAACGATTACCGTCAAGCAAGACAATGACGATGTCTTCGCCGTAACACGACAGGTATGGGTGGTAACCAACACCGTCACCGTGCCCTTGATGATCCTTATGCTAGGATCAAGTTTACAATACCATCTTTTTGGGTTAATTATGATGCTGAGGGATATCTTGATTGGGAGATGACGGTCGAGCAGAAGTTTAGTGCCCACCTTGTGCCTGAGCAACATAGAGTTCGACAAGCTACTAGTGAGTTTAAGGACTTTGCCATTATTTGGTTGTCACGTCCAAAAATTCCAAACCAGAATTTCTGAAGCTATATGTATATTAAAAATATCTGTCCAGGACCAGCCAGGGTACACATACGACAATTATTGATATTATAGAATCCACATCTTAAAAACAATACAAAAAGATTATAAAAATATAGTGGAAAAGAAAAGAAGGGCTAAAGCCTAGTCTTGACGCTCGCAGCGTGGCATCACCACTCCACAGGCATCCTCGGACATCGAACAAAGCCTACTCCTCCTCGAAAACTTCATCTGCCTCGAAGACCGGCTCTGGGGGGAAAGATAAATCAAGGTTGAGTACTTTCCACGATATTCAGCAAGTCATACCGAAAGAAGATGTATGAATGCAAGGGGAGACAAGGATAGGCTAGGGTTTAACTTTGCACAAAACAACATTTCACAATAATAGTTGAAAACAGTAAAACAGTAGTAATTATTAAGCAATATTAAAACCATCACTGTCCAACGTTACACCACGTTACAACAGGCCCAAACCAACCATCTAATCTAGTCAAGTTCCATTAATCAAGTTATTTACTAGGGTGAGACTAATCACGATGAATCTGGTTGATCGCCCATAACCGCGGGCATGTGTATTCAAATAGTTTTACTCTGATCGGGAATCCCCATCCACATCACTCCGTCTCGCCTTCTCTCCACGCAACCATGCCTCGTCCTCACCTGGAGCGCCGCTTTCTCTCCATCGCCGCCACGCCTCCTCCTCGCCCGCAACATCGCCTTCTCTCTGTTGTCGCTGTTAGTCCTCCTCGCTGGAGTGTTGTCTTTTCTCTGTCGTCACCACTAGTCCTCCTCCTCACCTACAGCGCCTCATCCTCTCTCGGCTCTCTCCTTATCCACTTTCTTTCTGTGGGAGGCCGACACACGAGTGGGAAGCGGTGGATCTTGGCGCCTGGAGCTCGGTGGCAGCTTGATGTGTAGGCAGTGGTGGCAATTGTTTGAAGGTCGAGGATTGCTAGATCTGGCCGCCTGGAGCTCAACGGCCATTGGATCTGGTTGCCACGAGCTCAAGGTCGGCCGGATCTGGATGATGATGTTTGTTCGACGGTGGACTTCACCCACGGTGAGAAGGACCGGCAGAGGTGGCCCTCTCTTCTTCGGCATCCTCTCTGTGTGTCTTTGATTTCTTTTGTTGATTTGTGGATGTCAGTTTTGTTCTTGTATATTGGTTTTGTGATTGTGTTCTTGAATTTTGTTGATTTTGTTGTGGGATGCCGATCGAATTCGGGGCGATGGAGCCGTTCTTATTGTGTGTTTGGTCTTTGGATGTTGATCGATCTAGGGGCGATGGGGGCCGCTCAAAACATCAGCTCTATTCGAGCCGATGCATCGAGTCGACTTCTTTTTTATTTCTGAAATCTTAAAAGTATCAGTTTTTAGATCGACATCTTTGATTCTTTCGTACCATTCTCGCTAACAAGATGCTGGTCGAAAAACTTGTACATATATGAGCCGGGATTTCCAACCATCATTCATATAAGTGCCTTCTGATCCATTGGAAGCGACTTGCTCTTTCATAAAGGGTGAGGAAACGGTATTGATCAAATTTCTCATCTTGCAATGGAATGAGACGAAGACCATCGTATAATAGGTCCTTGACATATGAAAATGACACATTCAAATTCGTTATAACAAAAGCTTTGGTAATATTACGCTGACGTAGCTATTTGTTTCCTGGGTTTTTGCAAATGAACGAAGGTTTAAAGTTATTTTTTCTTTGAGAGAAAAATTGAAAAGGACACTTGTGACCAGAAGGAGCAACTCTTAACACAAGCCTGATGAAGAAAATCAGAAAGAGGTCCAACTAGATCCGACAATGAGATGGTCCATGCTGCCTTATCTAGATAAGCCCAGTACTATGAGGCATGTTTGGATAATTAGCGCTTGGGTTAATTTGAGGGCTAATTTTTAGCTCTTAAGCTTTATAAAAATTAGCTTGTTTGGATCCAGGGCTAATTTGTCTTTAATTTGATAATATTATTATCCTATTACATTGAACAAATACATATGACTTGTAACATGAATACACAAAGTTAAATATATGAATAAATGTGTCCTTGCAGCAAATTCATAGACATCATGGAGATACCAGGAGCAAATTAGCCCAAATAAGTCATCCTTGGATAGGCTAATTTTTTGGGGTAGGCTAATTTATTTTAGCCCCAAATTAATCTCCTGTTTGGATCCTTGAGGGTTAATTAGAGTTAAAAAAGGCTAAAAATTAATGCAGAGATCCAAACCAGGTCTATATATACGATGTAGCAGCTACTCAGTCAGGACCATGCATCTTTGGATGTGGATTCCTCGGTGGGGCCACCGCCACACTCATATACAGGTTCTAATTAACTAACAAATGACAAGAGGAGCCCTTTCTTAATTTCCAATAAAGAAATTAAGAGAGAGAAGAGGAGCCAAACTCAACCACCTCTCTCCTCCATAGAAAGAAATCTCACCCTAAATCCTCGTATCTATGCTGTTTTAAGCTAGATTCCTCCTCGAAGCTGCTTATCAAGGTACACCAACTTATTTTCGTTTTTCTTCAAGATACTACAACTTATTTTTTTTCTTCTTCTTCTGATTCGTGTTAAATTATTGAAGTACTTGAATAATTTAATTATGTTGGAACCCTAGATTTGAGTACAGGCCCGTACAGGCCCTGGTCCGTAAGTAGCAAAGATTGGGAATGCACATATATATACATAAATGTGAGAAATTGGGGGATGTTATGCATGTAATCAATGAACCGAATGCTTCTAGTTCAGCAGCAGGAATGGTAATAATTAAGTTTTACGGTGGATTTGTGCATTTCAAAAATTAATTCAAAAGAGCTAAAACTACAAAAATAGAAAGGTTAATTAATGTTGTTCCTGTTTGTTTCCTTAGTTGAGCTTTGTCCCGTGGGTTTTTTGAAAATGCTTTCGAATGGACGTCCAATACTAACTTAAAAATCGAGTGGTCCTCATATTACATCGCTGTGTGTCAAGGTATCACTTTTCTTTTATCTTCATGTATTTTATCACTCTTTTTTCATCTTCATGTATTGGCTTTTTCTATATCTCTTCTCCCTCAACACATCTATATTTTTAAAAACTTTAAATCACATTTTCTCATATGCTACTTATCCAATTTATAATTTGATTATATATTCATTGCAATTAAATCTTTAAAAAATTGTCATGTAATTATATTCTGATAATTTCACTTGTAAGAAGTGAATGTTTTAATTAGTACTCTTTTTGTCCCAAAATAAAAGGATTTTGGTTAGATTGACATATATACTACAAATTTGGACTTCTAGGATATGTCTCATTCAATCAAAAATTTTTATATTCAAAATGGAGGGATTATTTAATTATGTTGCAATAAATATTTTTTAATGTTGCACATAGTATGTTTTACTAGTTTGCAAAAGTTGTACGTGATGTTTCTAAAGTATTTTATGATGTTTTAACATTTACAACATTATGTTTCACATATAATATAAAAAAATTTCAATTATAAATAAAGCCATACATATACTATATGAGATTTTGTTGTAAAGATTTAATTATAATGAATATAAATATGTAATTAGATTGTAGATCGGACAAATAGTTTAGCGAAAAACTTATTTTCAAAGTTGTTAAAAAGAGTTACGAGGAGGCATGCATTTAAGATAGAAGGATTTGAGAAAAACAAATATGCAGCATTGTCATGTAAGCAATGAGTAGCCCAACATGTAAAAGGGGAGGGAGCCCTTTTTTCTCAAAAAAATCAAGCGCCCGTTTATAGTTGCTTTAAGTTTTTCTCAATCGAAGTCAACATGTGCAATGCATAGAACATGAGGAATGTTTTTCCTCCACTAGATATATTTTTCGTAAGAAGTTTTTAACAAGGCATGGGCATGGCATTAGCTAAATATCAAAGAAAAGTGTGTAATATAGGCTTAGTAATTGGGTCGTTGGTGAGTTAGTGTAGTCACTAATGAAAGTTAAAATTGTATAAACCATCTTAATTGTCATCATATTTTACCTTATAACATATTTTGTTGTAAAAGTCCATCAACCCCAACACAGACATATAGAAATTGCCCCTTCCATGCACATGAGTAGATCATTCGGTCCATTTCTTTCGACATGCATTTGCAGTGGGCCATATCAGTCAGGTCGAGTTCATCCTTAAAGCTATTTCTTGACTCAAGATCGGGTGACCGATTTGTTTGTTGTGAGCTGAAAGCAACACTATTATTTGGCTAAGGACGAGCACGAATTGGACTGACCATATAGTCATGCTGAACGAGGCTAATATGGCCCATCGTAGATTCAAGTTGGAAAAAAAGCCAAACCAAACTAAGAGTGTGTTGTTATAAATCATCTATTTTTTTTGTTAACATGCTTTTCAACATGTTAAATGGTGTGTTTCGTGTGAAAATTTTCTACATAAAAGTTAATTAAAAATTTAATTAATTTATTTATTAATTTTTATATATTAATACTTAATTAATTATAGACTAATTATGTTTTTCATTTTACATATAGCTAACGCAGCCTAATAGTGTGTGTTGGGTGAGTTTTTTTAACGAAATGAGTTATAGGGTGAAATATCAAAAGAAGGATGATATTTAGGGTGTTTATGCAATTTTACCCTATTTAAACCGCGCATCAGCATGTTTGTGGACCATGGGTGAAATTAGATATAGCCTCCACGTAATAAGAAATACCAATACATAGAGTCTTTTTATTGTATACACAATAAAAAAATATCATCAAAGAGAGATGTCAGGGTGCATGCATCCATCGTCATATTTTTTTTTTCATTTCAGTTCTTTGGTCTGTGTCAGCAATAGTTGACTATCATCATTTTTCTTTTAAATTAAGTTTTTTGATAGTAAAATGAAATTTTTGTTTGGTCTATATTTATCAGCAACTTAACGACTACCATCTTGATCCATTAACTACAATAATTCTAATTTTTGGTGTAAAATAGAACAGTTCTAATTCTTTTTGGTTGTTTGGACCTACGTTGTTTGATAGAATAAGTTTTAATTGGAAAAGAAAAACAGAGAGTATCCAGGCAACCCCTTAGGCTTTTTCTTTTGTTAAATAAGATTGATAAATTCACACATCTTATAGTACATAAATGAGGCTGTGTCTGTGCTTGCAAATAGATGTGAACCTAATTAAGACGCTTGTGCTTGAGCTATACTGCAGGGTGTACTGCTGAGAGCAACTCCAAAGAGACAGCTTAAAAAATTCTTCCCAAAACAAGGTATTGGAGGCCGTGCTAAAATTTTTTTCTCCAAACAACATGTCATCCCACAGCAGAAAGTCCTCAATAATTCAAAATAGGCCACGTCATCGAAATTAGACCAAGCCCACCTCCGACGCCACCTACCTTCATCGCGCGAGACCCCTTCATCCCATACCTCCTACCTATCGCCAGACGCCGTCCCCTGGGCGCCTCCCCTGTGCAAGGACTCCGTCTCCCGCGCGCCTCCCCTTCCCCGTGTGCCTTCCCTTTCTCGCGTGGCAGCAGCGGCCGGTGGGCGGTGTGGGGACACGTGGCGGCGAGGCGTGGTGCAGCGTGGCAGGTGTCAACAAGAGACAGTGCGGGGCGTGGGGGCGGTGACGGGGAGCGTCGGGGCGGCTGGTGCGGTGGCGTGTGGCGACGGATAGCGAACGGCAGTGCGCGGTGACGGCGTTGACGGACGGTCGATGCGGAGGCGCTGGCCGACGGTGACGGGGGCGTGTCAAGGCGGCCAGTGCGGGGGCGCATGGCGGGGGTGACGGAGGCTCGTCGAGGCGGCCGATGTGAGGGCGCGTGGCAGCGGCAGATCTGGACGGTGCGGGGGTGCATGGCGGCGGTGATGGCATCGAGGGGCGACAGGTCCGGGGGCGTGGCCTAGGCGAAGCATGGCGTGGGCGACGACTGGTGAGCGATGCGAAGGTGCTCGGGGCAAGGAAAAAAGAAAAATCACACGCCGTGGGAAGGAGGATGCTTTTCTGGTGTTGCTAATCTTTTAGAGAAGTTTTATGAGAATTGTTGGAGACTATTTTTTTTTTAAATAAGATATTGGGATAAGATTAGAAGTTTTTTTTGAGTTGCTTTGATCCGTGGCTTTAAGTTTGGCACTAATTTGGACAAATCAGTGCAACTAACTAACTTGGAGAGCTATCGTATTCGTCGGTATGATGTAAGCGAGTCAATTACGCGCGCGTATGTGCCGCCAATAATCCCGGACAAACTGAAGTTTGGCAGAGATCGATCCAATAGACACACACTTCTCTAGAGCAAATTCCCGTTTAAAACAGATTAATCACCACTTACCAGATTATTACTCTTGTACAGCACGATATTTAATATTTTTAGAACAATAGCGAGCAATTAGATATTTTTAAAAAATAACATTAACTAGTAATTTAGAATAAAATGTTTAAAAATGTATTAATAGAAATTATTTTGAGAAAATATATTTCTACAAACATAAGTAAATAATTCGTGGTAACGATGTTGTGAAGTAGCCGAAAAGAATATGGATCCAAAGCCTAATTATAAGCATAGAACGAAGCTTAATTAATTTTCTCCTTCAATAAACCTGTTGAATAAACAATTTTTATGCCCTGCTGCAGAAAAAGTCGTCATTTTGTCATCTCCACTTTGTAAATACTTGTACTCTTTTCAAAATAAATTTATTTTTCATTCATTTCGCACGTATCAATATAAAATAGAAAGACAAAAAAATCTATTTTATTAAATACTAATATAATTATTTTTTATTTTATCTATTTTCATTATTATAATTATTGTTTTGATAAATTTATTTGAGATAAATATGGCGAAATTAAGTTTACGATGGGACGGAGGTCGGAGGGAGTATAATTATTACAACATCACCTTGTCACGATGGTGAGAGATCATTAGGGAGACGCGCGTGGGCATCTCTCATCTCATCTCACCACGTGATTGATCGAATGATTGATGCACTAGCTTAACTTGAGCTAGCTGCCGGTTTCCTTTTCTTTTTCCCCTTTTCTCAAGGCATCTGTCGCATGATGGTGATGGCTAACACTTTGCACTGACCACCGATTAGGGTCTAATTTATGGTCATAGGTGGACCCTAAGTATTCACAAAGATTACTCCCTATACATGTACAGCTGTTGAATATATATACGTCCCTCAGTAAATTAGTTGTTGTTTCACTATCAATTTCTATAAACTAATATAATTTAATAACATAAGATTTATTTTTTTTAATTTCTTATGAAAAATACTTTTATAATATATAAATTCACATGTCATTACACTATACAATTTTTTAAAAATTGATGGCATAAGATGTTTGACTTATGATAAACCTAAAACGACGATGTAATTTGAAACAATGGAGTATTCCTTTCTGCTGTATGCATAGTAATTACTTTCATTTTGTTTTGTAAATTTTAAAAGGAAAATTAAGGACTGGGATTTAATCATTCTTTGAGCTTTAAAGTAGGTAGGATTTCTAAGAGGCCGGTAGTGCAGGAGACTATTGTTCATTGTTGAGTAGGTATTCTTTCAAAAAAAAGAGTGAACAGGGACTTTTTTTCCCAACTGAATGTGATGGAGAAAGGGAAACTGCACCTTGATTATATACGTCATCAACTGGCCAAATTTGTTAGCCTCTCGTACATCTGGCTTACATGAGAATACATATGCAGCCAACCATGGTCCATGCATGGCACAATTGAACACTAGATTAGGCTGCAAGCAAATTAATTAACCACCTAAAAATCCACCAAACCTCCCTTTTTGATACAAACACATAAATTAAATATAAACTATTTACAAAACACATTCATAATTGATGGCTAATTCACGAATCAAATCAAATAAATCTAATTATGCCATGATTTAACGATGTAAACCTACCGTAAACATTTGTTAATCATAGATTAATTAAGTTTAATAAATATGTCTTACAAATTATCTACCGGTTATACAATTATTTTTATAGTTAGTTCTTAAATTGATATCAAATATCCGATGTGACGTAAACTATTTTTAACCGTTGGATCGTAACAAACCCAAAAACAAAAACAAAAAACCGCCAAACCCCAAACAACAACAACCCCCCACCCCCAAACCCACACACGCACACCACCAACACACACAGAGTTTGTACACATGAAAGATGTGAAATTTGGTACATTAATGAACTGCTGAAGCAGTTTCAGTCAGGTGGAGGGGCCAGCTGAGAAAAGGACTCTTCTACACTGCCCAGCACTTGGTCCTCGGTATTCCGGCAGCGTTGGAAGAAGATCCCAAAAAGTTAGGCGCTGACATGGTGGCCCCACACAGGAGAAGGACAGATGAAAGCTACTCCTACGTGTGGAAATAGTATAAGCTGAAATCAGGAAGCTTAGGGAAGTTGCTTGGAAGGTTTTTTTTCTTCTTCTTCTCTTCAACAATTCTTGACCATGTTCAGTTTCAAAAGAAAAAAAACAAAAAAAATCTTGGCCATGTTCGTATCTCAGCTAGCTTTGCTTGTCTCGACTCGATGATTGGTCCAATTTGACAAGTTGTCAATTAACGGGTGATGGCTACGAGTATTAGGTTTTCTTTTTCAACTCTGACTGCAGACGGTGTGTCGGTGTGATGTAGAACTGTACTTTTTTTTTTGCGGTGAATATACAAACATGTGGCAGACATACTCCACTTGTTCAAAAATACCACTCGATCAAGTACTTTGATGTTTGATTGTTGTAGGGTCACTGAGTTTGAGGTGTGATTTTGATCGCGATACTATAATACAACAAGCTTAATTTATAAAATTGTGAAGTAATTGTTTTTATGTTTTTAATCAGGACTGTAAATTAAGATTTAATTGGAACTCAAAAATTTCAAATGTTTGAAAGGACTTTATCTAAAACATCATGTATTTATGACTGAAGTAATACCAAACAAGTCCTAACTAAAGTCCATTAACCATTCAGGGTTGAATTGGATCATGGTTGCGGAATATTGATTTTTAAAAATCAAATAATTTTTTAAAAAATTTAACAGATACCTTAAAACAAAACAGTGGCAGGGCACGAAGCGTCCAGATAACTAATATTGTTTTTCTATAATCTATCTTTTTTTACACGATGACAATCCACGATTAAGATGGTAATGACAAAGCCTTAGCGATCGTATGACCTGTCTAAAAAGCTATTTCTGTCGTTGAAAATAAGTGGTTCAAAATAATGCCGTTGAACAAAGGCTTTTTTTTCTTAACACTTAGAAAACTTAGTCAAGCAAAAAACCCACCTAACTAAATAATCATGTAAATAATAAGATATAAAAACAGGGTTTCTCTGGACGGTGGGTGCTGCCACTTGCTCAAGTGCAGAGCAGAAAAGAACGGAGGTCGTGTGAGAAAAAGGAAATGAGGAAAGAGAAGAGAAAATGGAGATCGTGTGGGAAGAGAAAACGAAGAGAGATCGATCACGCCCACCAACTTGAAGACGAGAAATTAAGATCCCAATTCGATCTCCATGGCCATGAAACCATGCTTGTGGCATGAGGAACACACGAGACGCACATCGTCGTCTTGTTGATTCGATCCGCTGGTGGCTCATCTCCCATACTTTTTTCGATCGATCGAGGCAAACAACGACAACGTCGACGAGCTGCGCCATGTGCCACGCATGCAGCGGATAGAGCGCGGACACGTTCGAGTACGAGCTCGCCGGCGTCGTCGTCGGCGTCGTCGTCGGCGACGTGTGCTCTCGATGATGAATGACTGATGGGCATGCAGAGCGGCAGCGCCACCAGCCCACCGCCATGCGCGCAGCAACGCTGCAACAAACGGCATTAATTAGGGCGGCTTTCACGGTGCACATACGTGTGTCGTTTGGCGGTCCGAGCCTGCCCCCATGTTGTACATTTCACGCCACGTCCGTTGAAAAACGTATGTCAAATGAGACACTCGTACGCAAGGATGAAAATGGATCGAAAAAGGTTTATATTTTTCTAATTGGATTCAAAATCTAAAACGGAATCGAATACTATCGAAACGAACACGAATCGAAACAAATACGATAACAAAAATTGATCAAAATATAAAATCTCTCAAACTAAACTTTACAAATCAATGAATACATACAACAAATTTCATATATCCATATCAACTTACTAATTTTATAAAATATATAATAATATCACAATCTTTTATATCATTATAAATCTCAGACATATTAAATTTAAGCATCAATAATAACAAAAGTAATTTATTCACACGATCACGTGCAATAAACCAAACAATTTATCACTCATGGGCTAGGTCACGCACTCATGGGCTCGTGGACTACTGTCCCATAGTCGGATATCCGCTAATTTTTGTGGAAAGTTTTCAACCGATTTCAAAATTCGTCAGATATTTTCTCTATTGTTGCCGTTTCCGAAAATAATTATATGTTTCCGTTTTCATATCCGATACTATTTAAATATTATCCAACCGATACTTTCCGAATCCAAATTTCTAGACGAAAACAGAAACTATCTGAGCCATTTTCACCCGTACTCGTACATTCTTGGGGTCGATCGAGGGCGTATGACGTGCGAGAGCAGGGGGTGTGTGGCCACATTGTGGAGTTCGGAGCCTCGTTGAGACCACACGGCACTTTGCAAGTTAGGCTAATCCCAATAAAAAAATTTATATTGATATTTCCAAGATAACCACATAAACATAAATAAAATGTAATGATATTTAAAACTACCATCCCCAATATATAATTTTATGATGTGGTTTCATAGGATCAAAATCACATTTAATTTTATGACTCATGGAGAGTTGGTATTCATGTACACAAAGTTTAATCTAGATGAAACCGGTTCTCTCTCTTCATAATTACGTTGTCATGTTATCACATATATTGATATGTCACTACATTTGTATTTAATATATATAAAACCTCTATGAAATTTTTACTGGGATTAGCTGATTAGCCTTATGCTCTTCAAGGTTTTGGGTCTGACAACTGAGACCTAGTAACTACGTGTCCTACATCTATCGTCCTCTACGGAGCAGATATAGTTGGCCAAACGGGCTTGGCCCATTGGGTCGGCATGGGCCTAGTCCGAATATCACGACCCTAGCTCGACCCGACATGGCCTGGGCCATGCCCGTGCCTGGGCCTTGCAACCGGCCCATAGTGCCGGCACGGGCACGGCCCGTTCCAATGGACGGCACGCCCTCGACACAGCTAGGGTTAATGTCCACCGTTGGATCGCCTAAGGTTTTTCTTAGCCATTTGATCGCCAATCAGATGGGGGCTATATAAGGCTGCTTCGCGCCGCTGCACACCCAAAACCCTAGCTCTCATTTTGCCCCCTCGACGCCGAATCCCGATGTGGATCGGTATCTCTCGCTCCTCTCTTTCCCCGAAAACCCTAGCTTCTCTCTCTCGTTCCCCTCGTCGTACGCCGTCGTCGGCCAGCCGGAGGGCCTTCGGTGGCTGGTTGAGCACCGCTCTCCTCTCTCTATCTTGGCTTTCTCTCCTCTGGTGGCTGGTTGAGCGCCACTCGGCTCTCCCACTGTCTCAACTCCCCCTTCTTTCTTCTTCTCCAGATCCACTCGCCTCTTGAGCCACCGGTGGCTGGCACTAGCACACAACATGTCACAGTACCCCCGTCTTCTTGATCTCACATCATCAATGTAGGCTACTCCTTTCCTTGCCATCCTCCTCTTTGTCTCCGTCAACCTCACCGCCAATCGCTGGTTACTCTGGTGCTCCGGAGTCAAATCCATTGAGGAACCGGAGGTATGGATCTGGGTGTCGATGTCGTCCACGTCGCCGGCGACTGTGGTGCTCCGGCTGCGAAGATAACTAGTAACCCTAACCCTAACCCTAACCCTATCTTCTCTCTCTTTCTTGTCTAACATTATTTAGGTTCTTTTTAGTGTTTTTGGTGTAGCTGTTGAGAAACCCAGTTGCCGCCGTGTGACAATGTCTGTCTCTGACGATGAGACAGTTAAGGTCGCCGCCAACAATGAGAGGCGGATTTGCGGGTTGGCCAGAGATGATGATGAGGAGGACATGCGCGAGGACGCCGAGGAGCTATTCGGCTGTAGCGCTCAAGCTCTCATTGATGTCGGCGATGGTCAAGAAGGCGGGGCTGCAAACGATGAGGAGGACAAGAACAGCACCAAGCGCTCTCGTCCCTCTACCTCGGCAGTGTGGCAGGATTTTGAGAAGCTCTTCAAATCGGTAAATGGTAAGAATGTGAGGTACGCAACTAAGTGCATCCATTGCTCTAAGCAACATTCTGCTCTCTCTAATGGTGGCACTGGGCATCTGACCCGGCATAGAGATAAATGCCCCAAGTGGCATGAAAAAAACCACATGTGTCAGTCTCAAATCTCTTTTAATCATGATGGTAGTATGCACAATTAGGAGTACTGTCCTGCTGTTTCTCGTAGAGAACTTGTTCAATTGCTTACTAGACTTGATGTTCCTATCCGTTTGGGTGAAACTGATGCATTTGAGAACTATATTAAGACTGCTCATAACCCTAAATTTGTCTCAGTCTCTAGACAAACCACCACTAGAGATATTTAGAAGTATTTCACTGATGCTAAGGCTAAGCTTGTTGAATCTTTTAGCACTGGTGGTGTTAATTATGTTTGTCTCACCTCTAACATTTGGTCTGGTAATGCAAAAGAGGACTATCTTAGTGTTGTTGCACATTATGTTAACTTTGATTGGCAGTTAGAGAAGAGGGTGCTTGGTCTTAGGCTTATTGATGTGTCCCATAGTGGACAAATATTCTTGACTGTGTTGCATCTGTTCTTACTGATTATGGCATGTCTGATAATGTTTTTGCTATTACTTTAGATAATGCATCTTCTAATGCTTCTGCCATGCAAAGACTTAAACCTTTACTGTGCACATATTTTGGTACTGATGCCACTGTTGATAATTATGATGCATCCTCTAGTGCTAACTCACTGTTTTTCATCAAAGATGTGCATGTCATATTATCAATCTTATTGTTAAGGAAGCTCTTACTTCTCTTAAGCCATTGATTGAAACATTTAGAACTGCTATCTCATTTCTTAATTCATCCAATTAGAGGATTGCTCCATATACAAGTTATTATATTGCCATCGGTGTTAGGCCTAAAAAATTTCAGCTTGACATAGATGTTAGGTGGAATTCTACTTATCTCATGCTTAAACATTTGTTTCCTCATAAGCAACCATTTAGTACTTTAATCCATGCTCAGTATCCTAGGATTGAAGGTTCTCAATTGCTTTTAACTGATGAACATTGGGCTATGGCTGAGAAAGTATTATCTTTTCTTGAACTGTTTTATGATGCTACTGTTGCATTGTCTGGTGTGTACTATCCTACCTCTCCACTTATGATTCATTATCTAGTTAAGAGTGTTATATACCTAAAGACCTATGCTAATGACACTCACATTAGGTCTGTGGTTCAATCTATGATAGACAAGTATAATAAATACTAGAGGGACATTCCTTTGTTATATTCCTTTGCATTCATCTTGAACCCTAGAGCTAAAATGAAAGGTTTTACTAGGGTGCTTAGGAGGTTGGGTTCCCTCACCAGTACAGATTATAGTGCATACTTGATTAGCACTAGAGCTAGACTTACAGAAGTATACAACAAGTATGAGGATAAGTATGGCTTTGTTAGGTTGAGGAGGCCTGCCCCTCCTAATCTGTCTGGTAGAAAAAGGTCTACACGAGATGCAATTTATGATGATGATGATGATGTTTGTGCTGGGTCTTCTTTGGGTCTTCATCCTTTAGCTGATACTCTTAATACATCTGCAACCGCCCTGATGCACGTTGCAAGTTCTTCAGCCTCTAATGCTTCTGAACTTGTATCCTACTTAGATTGTTACACTGCCAACCAGTTAACTAATGATTTTAACATCCTTAGCTGGTGGCATCAACGCAAGCTACATATCCAGTACTTTCAATCATGGCTAAAGATATTTTAACTATGCTTGTGTCTAACATTCTTCAGAATATACTTTTAGTATGACTGACAGTATCATTGAGGAGAGAAGGAGGCTAAAACCTGAAATGGTGGAGATGCTTACATGCATCAAGGATTGAGAGGCAGCTGAAGGAAGGCTACAACAAATGGTGGAGGACAAGGAGCTTGAACAATCTTTTGAAGAATTATATCTTGATTAGTATCTTAACTACCCCATCTCTCTTATTTATCTACTCTGTTATGGACTATATAAGTTGTGGACATAACAATGACTTTAAATTAAAAGGAGCTTGGTTGTAGTCTTTTTCTGTCTAGGGTTTCTCACAAGGGTGAGTTTTACCTAGACAGGTTTTTAATGAGGCAACACCATTGCACAAGCTCCATATAAATTAGTTTTAATTATTACTGTGTTGTGTTATGATCTGATGAGTGATGGACTGGCAACTGCTTGTGAAGTTGTTATGATATGATGAAGTTGTGAAGTTGTTAGAGCATCTCCAACAGGATCTCATAAATTGGTTCTAAAAAGAGAATATAGAAAATCCTCCAAATATTTAGAGCATGAAATCAAAATTCTATCCGACAGATTCTCTAGGAGAATCTCTATGTAATAGTTACATTGTTTTTGTATGAGGTTATTTACTTTGAACAATTACGGTACAGAGTTTGCAGACACTAGATAACTTAATTTAATTATTGTTCGTGTTTGGATTGAACTCTACTAAGAAATCCTATTTCTGTTGGTCAGCTTCTTGCAACCTATGCAGATTTCTGAACTGTTTCTTCAGTCAATCCAGTGCTTTGATTTGTGAGCTAATTCTGCGATTTGGCTTACCGGTTACTTAATTAGACAACAAAGCGATTCGACGGGTTTTATGACGGTATGTTTCGGCATGCATTTCTTTTTGACAGGTTTTAGAGAACGGATCAACTCTTCTCAGTTGAAAATTGATTTTTGAGAACTTTTTTCTTTAGAGATCTATACAAAGACTCTGTTGGAACAACTTTTTTGAATAAAATCTCAAAAAAGGGTTTAGAGAACCTTTTAGAGCTACTGTTGGAGATGCTCTTATGACTGGCAGCACCTGATGAATTGATATTTGATCTGATCTGAACTTTGATGTGATTTGAAGAAGTTTTGAAGTTTTGCAGTTTTGAAGTGTACTTTTGAAGTTTTGTAGTTTGAATTCTGAAATGTGGTCTGATCTGATGAACTGAAGTATGAAAATGTAAATTATGATGTGATTTGAAGTTTTGAAGTTCAATGTCAACTGAATTCTGAAATGTGATCAATGTTTTGAAGTTTTGAAGTTTTGTAGTCTTATATGTGAATATGCGATCTGATCTACAAGTTTTAAATATGTTCAATATCTCCATTGATTTATAAAATAATTTGAATTCTTGTGTTGAAATGATCAAATTGATCTAAAGTCTAAAATGATAAAATTTTGTCAGGTGTATTCATAGTGCCAGTGCCGACACTGACACTAGCGTGCTGTTGTGCCCAGTAGCCGGCACGGCACGACTAAACCATGGTATTGTCGTGCTTGGGCCTATGCATCGGTACGCGCGGCACTACCCGGCATGACACGACTAACCTATCGTGCCTCGCCATGCCGTGCCTACCCGTGCCATGCTCGATCGTGCCCGTGCTAGTACCGTGCCGAGCGGTCCGTTTCAAACTATAGGAGCAGATGATGTCAAATAATTAAAGCCCACTTTATAATGTGTCAAATTATCAAATCTCTTGTCATCTAGCTCGTGAACTCACTTCATGGAACCCATTTATTACGGTCCATTGGGCCGATCGGCCCAGCAGCTTTGAAGCGATAAACTCAACTTGGGTCACGGCCATTAGTCCATTATCTTACTCGTCTCCCCAGTCCCCACTATCTCCCCCATTATCTTAGAAACGAGTTCTTCTTCGAGGTTAGTTTCTAGCGGCTTCTCGAAGCTTCCATCCAGTTCTGCAACCCGGCCGCTTGGCACCACGCAAGGCATGGGCATGGTTGTGTTCTTGGCTATTGTGCGGATGCGATGTTAGAGTGGGAGCTGCGTCCTCTAAGGCCGCGTGCTCGCCCACAAGGTGTTCGACCAAATGCCGCAATGGCATTCTCCATTTCCATATGTGCTCTCTTCCTCTGAACCACCGCTTTGTTCCTCTTTATGACGGCTATAGACTGCCTGGTTTCAATCTCAGGATGGGGTCGATGCGAATGTATGAGTTCATGGCAGATGGGCAAGTTGCTATGAGGGAGGCAGTATCAGGTAGTATTAGGATATACAATCGCTATCGTTTCCAAATTCCGAATAGAAAAAGGAAAACACACGAATCTATATCTATATTTACATTGTGAAGCCTTTGCTGCTGCTACTAACGGCTACTCATTGCTCTGTAGAAATCGGTGATCACGGAGTTTATGCACGCTGATTTGTCCTCCAGAGGGATCGGGCACCTTTACAATGGTATTCCTTTCCTTTTCTTTTTACCTGTTATTTTTTTTCTCTTCTGTACATACATACTCTCATGTTGTTGCATTTACCCATTGACATAATTGAGCCTCTTTCTGGTCTTTGCTCCTGCGTGTCCCTTTCAGAAAGGGATCCATGCCTGTATTTGCAACAAGGAGATTTTACTTATGGTGCTAATGGTGGTGGATCCACATGAATGAATCTGGCCAAGATTGATGGCGTGCTACTGACCTTGATTAACCCGGTTTCAGTACCGCAGAAAATAATGTCATTTGCGGTGAACATGCTTGTGATCTTGCTCCCTGCAGATAGCCTCCCTACTTTCTGTTGATTCTCTCTCAACCATATCTGTCAGAAATACAGAAGCAGAAGCATTGTCAGGTTGGCTTAACTTCTGTAATTTTCCAATAATGTAACCTCAAAGGCAAAGGTGGTGCCTTTAATAGGCATAACCAAAATTACAAAATAAATTTAGATGACCTGAATGATACTAGGGCTTTTGTCGCAGTTCAGGTAGATGAAGTCCTCCACCACTGCCATTGCCTCTACATTTGTTCCCTTCGATGTCGCCATTGTTATTGTAGGTTTGCATCGCTTCTTCCAGTCCTGTTTTACCGATATTGTAACTTTTTTCTCATGTCTTTTCAATCTGATTTCTTTCAGAGGTTCAACTTTGATCCTTACCTTTACGGTGGATCCTTCCACTTGAGTACCAGCACAGTACATCCAATCTTTATATACAATGATGGAGCTAATGGGTTGTTTCCTAATTCTCCAGCTTCTTGTAGGTGCTCTTACCTCGATCTTTGACCCCACTGATACGTCTAATTCCTGTGGATTTTTTTTGTTTTGTTTCAGATAGCATGTTCCTAGATATGGTGCTACCAGCAGCTATCATAACGACAATACTAACCTGTATACTCAAGTCTGTGCAACCAAGATAAGCTTTGCCATGAGCTACAGCTAGAGACTTGACATGCTTGCTCTTGTAAAATGCTTGGGTGCTTCTTGATGAGTAAGAGAACTGTGGAGGTTACTTGAATTAAATTATAAACGTTCTTTTATACATTTCAAATGTTGAGCAATCGCCAGGAGCATATAAAGCAAACTGCATACCTTAAGAACGTTGTTTGGTGTAAGTACAATGATTTTGTCATTGTAAATTTCAAATTTCTCCACAGCTTCTCTTATTTGAATTAACTCTACGCATTCGAGCTTGCGTTGCGCCATTTTCCATACCTGCAAAGAGCCTATCATTAGCTATTAACTTATTACAGTTACTTCTTTGTGGTTGAATATTGGTCCTCGCGTTTCTTACTCTAATTGACTTGTCAGCTGACCCGCTCAAGAGATTTTCCCCAGTATCTGATAGTGCAAAACATGTAACTGCTCTCTTGTGCTCTTTAACCTCTCTTATGACTACTGCTCTTTGGCCTTTTATATCCCATGCCTGTAGAGGATCACTTGAGAATCAGGAATTATAGTTATGCAAGTACACCTCCATGAACTGAACAAATACTCCTTTTTTGCATATTGCTTCCCAACCAACTATTGTTATGTTAAAATATGAGTGCTCATGTTGTGGATTTATGACTGATTAGAAACTCTAGAACACATACATATGCTATGTATCATTAC
Organism: Oryza australiensis; assembly: GCA_019925245.2. Lineage (NCBI taxonomy): Eukaryota > Viridiplantae > Streptophyta > Magnoliopsida > Poales > Poaceae > Oryza > Oryza australiensis. The sequence goes on along the minus strand of JAIFGZ020000265.1, from coordinate 1,698,772 downwards.
CCTGATGGTGCCACTAGAATAACCAACAAAGAGCTGCCCTCCAAAGAATATTATAGCAGTTGCTGCTCCATTGCCAGGTTGACCGATTTCCAATATCTGTGTATGTACACATGATACACGCTGCACTGACAACTTCAGGTAATTAGATTTCATGTAAAATGATGTTCCCAAAATAAGGACCCTGAGCAACTGATAAGTATAATCTTAAATGAACTGATCTACTTTTATATTTTTGTTTCTAACTAAGTTTAGAAGATGATCAATTGTGTTTAAGGGAGAACATGAATCGTCAAGATTTCACATTATTTTCGGTTCAGAAAGGAAGAGAAAAGATAAGTAGAAAGGGTTAAATTTGAACACTACTCACTGGCTTTCTGGGAAGATAATAATCTGTAACTTGTAGTAACTCTTCAGCCATCCATGTGAATGATGACAGCCTCCTTAGAGATTCTCGTGAACCCTCTGACAAGCCCATCAACTTTTGCTTCCCTGCGAGTACCAAAAATCATTTTCTTATTTTAAAAGAAGTGCTTTCATCATCCTTTCATTACACATTTGAAAAGTTGATTTTGGCATTCTAAAATACTCATGGTACTGTACCAAACCACTAAACTCGATGCGTATAACTTGGCAGTAATGAAATCTTCTTTACCTTTTCCAGAGGTGTAAGTATAGAGACACATGCATGCTAGAAGCCTTTCATCAAGCTCAAACCCTGGGTGCAAGTGTCTGGCTATGTCATGTAACAAGATCTCGCAAGCAGAATATCTTAAGTTATTTTCACCGAGAGAAGCCAGCTCACTTCCAAGCCATGCAGTGCATACAAGGCAATCATGCGAAGTTCCCTTCACCTTGCTTTGCATTCCTTTGGCCAAAGCACGAAGAACTGGTACTCCTGTTCCGATAATTGTTCGTGCAGATTTACTGCTCCATGGACCTATTTCTGTGTCCTGCATCATATTTTTCTATGGAGTGTTAACTAATGTTAAGATAATTATCTTGTCCAAATGAGATAGCGTTTTCATACTTCACCTGCAGGCAAGGATCAACCCAGTCAATATTTCTGATCATATTTCTGTGAGATGTGGATGTGAGTCCTGCTTTCTTTGCGAGCCATGCAGCAGTATATGATTCCCCTGACCAGGAATAAGTCCCTCCAAGATTACAAAGGAAAGATGCTGCTAATGCCTGCACGGTGCAGTTTTCTTGGGATGATAGGGAATCCAATAGGACTTCCATTGCTTCATCCCTGAACACACTTTTACCATCTGGTTTGTCCTACAAGAGCAGATCATTTTTTGGATAATGTGAGATCACTGCAATGCTGTGTTTGTTCAACTGTTGCTAGTATATCTTCATAGGAATGGTTAATAACCAGTGCTTTCATTTTATTCGAGGTGATATTTTAAGGTTGTCCTAATGAGCTGCAGACAATCTGGTTGTATTTGCAGGGCTAAAAAAGAAAATTCTTCAGAGGAGTATCAGGGACAGTAGAAATACCAGCATATCCAATTGGAGAAGAAGATTAGCTGCTAAAACCCTGTGTTCAGGTTCAGTTTTATGGAGGCAGGCCATCAATGTATGCATAATAGCAATGCCTCCTAGCTGCTTTATTTCTTGCAGCAGGGAGTTCGCTGCAGACCTGAAGGTTCACACAATTCAACAAGCTATTCCGGTAATGTATTTACAAAATGGGCCTTTTCAAGTTATGGATCATACCGAGGAATTTGAAGAATCTCATGGAAGTATTCAAGTGCAGCACACTTGGCACGGTGTTCTTTTCGTCTAACAAGGTGAAGGAACGGCTCCACTGGAGTAGCCTGTGACAAGAACTTCTTGCAGTTTCCATTAAGTCGTACACACCTGACGAGAATAGCTGCCAGGGCCACACCTTCTTCCAAGTTGTTATTCTTTGCAACATCAACAAGCTTAGATAGAATATGAGGAGAGCTGATGGCACCCAAGTGGACGTTGTTTGTTACATAGTCGAATGCTGTCACCAAGATCTCAATGAGAGCTATTGATGCTGATGTCGGTGTCAATGGAAGCACTGCAGGCCAATTTTTGGCATCTGAATTACAGGCAACATGTAGAAGTGAAGGTAACAGCTCTAAGTTTTTGATCTGTAAAGGTGAAGGATCCAACAAGTATATCAAAATGGCAGCCTCGTGCACATCTCTCTTCAATGCACTGGCTAGATTGGATAAATGGAACTCCTTCCTCTTGATGCCTCTCATTGCATTCCTATCTTCAGATAGCATAAGCAGGAGAACATAGACTGATGCCCTGATCACTTTATCCTTTTTAGATGTGGAAATGCTGTCAAGAAGTTGGTCAAGGATGTCTTGCCGTGCTGATGATTTGTATCTCACCTCAGAAGAACTATTCAGCATGTGCCATATGGTTGTAACTTCCGAACCTGCATCCAGGTAGCTCTCTAGCCCATCCGAAACCAATAATTTTGATACCGCCTTCTCAAACCTTTCAAGAAAGTCTACCTGGCTTTCTTTCCCCCAGCGTGAGCTGACATCACTCCACTCATCACTCTGTGAGAAAGCCTTGAATTTCCTGCTCATGCTTCCTCGGGATACTATGTCAGATAGAGCACTTCGCTTCATAAATTTGGTTGAGAAGTTGCTGAAGCATCTGAGATCATGCTTTGGCGTGCATTGTGGAAACATGCCCTCCTTGTTGAAATAGTTGGATGTTGAGTATGAGTCCGCTTTGTTTATATTTAGGACTGAATTTGATAGACTATTCACTGAGCGCTGCGATCTGATCGATTGTAGGTCGTTTGGTTTCCTATCGCAGTCATCAACTTGGTAGAGTGGAGATTCAGGAGTGTAAATCATTGCATTTTCAGGAGAAGTGCACCATGTCAGATTCTTATTCTGAATTGACCTAACAAATATACCAAAGAAAAAAAGTTAGGACAACATGGGAAACAGTAGATCAGATGATGTCGGATATAGTACCTTCCATGGAGTTTAGTTGACAAGAAATCTGTATCGATTGGCATAACCTTTGCTGACCTCCCTTTGTCATGTGGAACTTCCTGCGTTAGGTGAATTAAATGCCATAACAACTCAAAGGCTGTTCAGCTTGCATTAATTTTGCAATTAAAGGTATGTTTTATTCCCCATACTTCATTGTTGCAAACTGCATAGTCTGATTGGTCTCTACTTATAAACTTTAGGTGATATTTCAGTTACATTTGCTGAAAATAAAAAAGTATGATTTTCCTACATAGTCCTGAGGCTTTCTTAAGCTTATATCTATTTTACCGACTAAAATCTTTGGACTTGCAAATTGTGTTATGAAAATTTGCAAAATTTTCAACAGTGTTAATATTTGACCATGTATTACCTCGTTATCGCTTTCTTCACTAGAATCGAGGTGTGAATAGAAGGAAACAGGTGAATCTGACTGGTACTCCTCAAGCATTTCATGTAGGCACCTGCTGTCAGAGCTCCCCTTGGTATCTTCTTGAAGGTCTTGATCCTCACAGTTGAGAAAATCCTTCAGCTCAGCGAAGCCACCATGATCGCCACAGTTGGAGTCGGAGGCTCTGCACTTTCCTTCTTGATCACCTGAGTGGATTGTCCCATCCTGCGCAAATGTCAAATTCACTTGAGCTCTCAAATGCATGTAACTTCTGAATTCCTCTATAACACATTGCATCATATAAACACTTGTACAGAAAGCATAACACTTACCTCTGAAAAATCCGGCCATTTTGGAATTACAGAGCTCACAGATCTTCCAAACTGAATGCACCTGTTCATGGATGAATGTATATATCTTCAGACAATGGAACAATGTACCCTTTTTTTTTCTGTACCTACAGATAGCAGTAGCAGCAACTAGCAAGCACTACTTAGGAAACAACTACACAGAAGCTATCATCAATTCATCTACTGGTTATTGAACTATATAGAGCTGTAGCACTCAAGATGATCTCTCAAGGTGGTGTTAAGATTTTGCAGGCATGCAGCTGTGGGTCAGGATGGTTTAGTGTACATGCTTGTCACAAGCTGCTAGTGGAGAATCTTTGTCCCCAGCTTTGCTTCAAGAATTGGTCAGGAATTTGGAGATTGCATTTGGCAAAAAAGGTGTTTCAGTTTCTTTTTTGAATCCCTTTTGGAAAAGATAGAATGCTGATTTCCCTCTTTTTGCCACATCAGAGAGAAAATGGTAGAAAGTGCAGATTTGTGCCCATGACCTGCATAAATGTGCTCCAGTGGGTTCTACAGGGAAAGAAAGCTCAAGGCAAAGGGAATGTGAGAGAAGCTCAAAGCATCCTTTCACAAATCACAAGGTGGTGTCCTATATCAAAATCACTCAAATTGAAAGGTATTCACCTTGTATTTTGCAAATTTCATGTTGATTTGATGCCTATGGTTTGCAATCATGGAACTCCATGGAGTGATGGAGGTAGCAGGTATGCAACTTACTACCATAATTAAACACCAAAATATTTGCAACTCTCATTTATCTTTCAAAAATTTGGAAAATGCAAAAGAAATAGATAAAAAAAGAGAAATTAACAATTAAAAGGAGAAGGGGAAAAAGTTGAAAGGGACATTTGACAAAAAGGCATGCAAATCCCAATACCAAGAAAATTTCCAAGAAAAATAAAAATTGTACTAGCATTACTTGGCCACATCATAGCCCTATCACGAGAAAGTTTCCCCTTTTCACTTTTTAGCCTCTTCAGCAGTACTGTCAGCGTATGTATATACGTACACTGGCTAGGTGTACGCAGTACGCACATATGGTATACGTATGCCAGTTACCGTTATATAACTGACGCGGTAAATCAAAATTTCCATCGTCCGCGACGAACTCACCCGCCGCCGCCGCCGCCGCTCGCCGGCGAGCCGGCGACCACCTTGTAGTAAATGAGCCAGTCCTTGTACCGCCTTGCCGCCCGCCGCGCCGCGTCTTCCTCGCTCGCGCCGCCGGCGCGCGCCAGGACGTCCTCGTCGAACAGCCCGTCCCAGAGCGCGCGTGGCGCGAGGCCGCCGGCGCCGCCGGCCACCACGGCGGGGGACACGACGACGGCCTGGAGGAAGTGCATGGCCATCTGCCACGCGTCCCCCAGCGCCGCGCGCACCAGGGCGAGGTAGAAGTAGGCGCACGCCGCGACGCGCCGGTTGTCCAGCCCGCCCGTCTCGCCGTCCTCCGGCAGCAGCGCGGGCCCCTGCAGCGCCGCCTCCGCGCCGTCGAGGCCGTCCGCGTCGACCACGGCGCCGGTGAGCGCGTCCGCGGCGTGCCGGAGCGCGGCGAGGACGTCGCCATCGTCGCCGCCGTGTTCCCCGGACGCGCCGCCCCGCCCGTCGTCGGGAGGCTCGAGCAGGCCCAGGCACCGGGCGCGCGCGGCGAGCAGCGCGTCCCGGTCGGCGAGGAGCGCGCGGAGGTGGTGGTGAAGGAAGGCGATGAGCGAGCAGATGGAGGAGTGCGGCGGCACCGCCATTGCCGTCGGCATCGCCGGCCGAGCGTTTTCTTGGCACTTGCTAGTGCATATGAGCTTATCAACAATGCTCTCTTCACTCCTCCCTTTGCTGGTGAGAGAGGTGACTAGTTAGTTATTGTACATGCATGTGTGAGCTTGAGCTAGTGACAGAGTGAGTGTGTACTACGCAGAAAAAGAAATGTGAGAAAAAAAATGAGATAGTAAGAAATATTGTCCTTGCACGAACAGTTAAGCAATCTTGTTAGGTATGGGAAAACTGCTGGTCCTTCCTCTGGGTCCTGTGGATAAGCTAAGATTGCAGCAGAGATTGACACAAGAAACTTTTTATTTTCCAACCTAGTTTCATGTGAATTGAACTGATTATTGTGAATATGTAGTTCTGCCATGCAAAGCGGATCAATTCAACGGTAGATTCCGAGCAGAGGTGGACCCCAAAAAAATTATAGAAAAGGCAAATTGACAAACTACCTTTTTCCTTGTTTTAAAATGCAAGGCATACCTACAATTAACTGACACATCTTCTTCTTCTAAATTATTTTTTTAATTTTATCCTTATGATTTTTAATCTCATTAGAGGCATACATTGTATTTATTGAAGTGATAAAAAATATGATAATAATTAATTTTTAATCTTTGTGTTAGTGATAGTTGTATTTTATATTTTAGAATGGTGCGACTGCCTATAATTGACAACACTAAAATTGTATTGTGTGATCGCTGACGAGCCAGGACAGTCACAAAAGTTCGTCGGGTAGTGGATCCGCCTTGTTGCTCTATTGGATTATTGTCATGTTAATTGCAGTGGTGCAGCGAGTAGTAAAGAGTTTGAGGGGGAACACATCTTGATCAACCAGTTCAGAGATGTGGGGTTAACTCAACTTACCTGGAGGCTCAGTAACTGCATTATTGTCATCACACGCTTTGGCACTGCATAGGTTCAGTTCTAAAACGGACACTAATCCATAAAATGCATCTTCTTTCGATTATGGAAATAACGCGGTACTAAGGCCGTACAGTGTTATGTACGAGATGTGCGATTGTTCAGCTTCCAAAAAAAAATCAGAGACCCAAATCTTAATTAGATGGAGTAATAACTATACTTACTTAGCGGAATAATTCGACTGCTAGAGCCCAGAGGCCCAGAACCAAAGCCAAAAACTAAAAGTAAAGGGGTACGATAGACCTAATATCTAAAGCTAGCTAAATCGAGTTGAACTAGATGTAATCATATGTTATGCAAATCATGATCGTCTATTTGTCTTATGCCGTTTTAGAAATCATATTAGTCGATCGCGATAACATGATCATAGGAAATTGGCGATGGTCTCGTTATACATTTCGCACTAAAAGCTCCAATTCCTACCTACGGACTTGCGTGGTACATTTCTGGTACACCCATTTTTTACACGGGAACTGATCAAGGCCTAGCAAACCCAGGCATTTGCCCGGGCTCGTCGACGGACCACACCATTAGGAAAGCTAAGCTAATGTGTCTGTTGTTCAACGACATGCAAAATCTTTCATACACATGTGTCTACGCCCATCAGGCTCTAAAAATTCAAATTCGTTGATGTTTCAAACCGATAAAAATAAAAATTAAGTTGACACACGTAAAATAAATCATTAAAACATGATTAATTTAGTCTGTAAACCTAACAAATAAATATATTTGATACTAAATTAGTTTAAGAAACCCACACGCGCATGAGCATGAGCATCATGGCGATTATGCCGGTGGGTAGCCATGGGATGCCCATCAGCCGTGCTGTACTGTAGTCTGTAGGTGCGGGCCGGGCGTCCCTGCTGCCATGGCGTGTCTGGTTGAGAGTTGAGACATGGCCCTCCATCACTCGTACCTAGCTATGTCCTGCCAAAGCAATCATGGAGATGCAATACTGCAATGCAATCTAACCAGGGAGAAAGGTTGGTCAGTTCACGGGAGGAGGAAGACGACCCCCCTCCCCTCCCCTCCTGTGGCCCACACGGCTTAATTAATTGGGTCTTCCCCGGATAATCATATACTAGCAAATGAAGCAATTCTCTCTTTTATTGTCTACGTCCTTAAAAAAATATTGCCGAAAATAAAATCTTTTTAGAACGACAGTAGTAGTAGAAAGAACTTGGTATATTGGAAAACTTTTTTTTCCATGAGTGCTCCTTTGGGAGAAAAATAGCTAAACTGTTTGGAATTCAGAATTCAGTGAAATTCCTATGAGATGGCTTGGTTGAACTTCGAAACCTCCTGAAAAAATTCCTGTGGCAATTTCTCCTGTTGGGCCGCACATGTGTGTAATACTATTCCTGTGTGTAGACTATGGATAGATGATGAAATGCATGAAGCTGAAAATCTAAGGGCATATGCTAGCTTGCTGAAATGTGAACTTTTTTCGTTAGCATGGATCCTCCTTTTATATTTCAAGGGGAGTTCACAATGCTAATACATTCATGTGAGAGTAGGCCCTACTCCATTAAATTTGTTATGGTTGGTCTTGTCAAAGTCTTTCAATCCGTCCGGAGGGGAATGTTCTCTCCTATTGGATGACGAACGAGGCGCGTCGAAGTAAAAAAAGCACCCCCGCCCCTATTGTTTGTAGCCCCACCTTGGTGACGCGCGGTACATGTGCCCCTACACTCCCCACATTCTCGACGGGATGTGTATAAGATATGCACCAAATCATCATTAATGCAAGGGAATGGTTGAAGTAACCTCCTAGTCCTGTCAGCTTTTCCTTGAAGCATCTGCGTTTCTCATGGGGTGCCTGGGACAAGGAACACGCTCGGGCCCTCACCCGGGATCCAAAGATGGTTGGGCTTCGTTTCTGGTGGCCATCATGTTCGGGGCGCCCTAGGTACCCTGGACACCTTGCTTGCTCGGGGCACCCCCCGAGGCACCCACTTCACGTATATTGATCTTGGTGCCTTGAAGGTGTAGATACTGTATGCCTCAGGGTATTTTACACGTCCTAGTGACATGTGGGGGATGGGGACCTTGGTTTCTATATCTCCAACAATTTCTATCTTAGCATGCCACGGTAATTTAATATGTGTTTCTTTTAGGATAATTGTATCCTACCATTATAAATTCGTTGTATTGAAAAATACCATTATTATTTTAGCAAGCGCCTATTCGAAGAGAGATGGAGGTGGCAAAGGGAGTGAATGTTCGAGAAGAATAATGTCTATGATATGAAAAAACACGTCAACGACACCCCATACATACATAATGGCGTACATAATGGCATGGTTTGAATTTTATAAACTCCTAGCAAAATGCTTAAACTTTGCTATGGGTAAAAAATCATAATATATCATAGCAAAAATATATTTTTATCAAATATATTAGTATCATTTGTTTATTATTTGCTTATTTTATTATATGGTATTCCTTTGAACCGAATGTTGAACTATTCCATAATAATAAAAAATATCAGGAAACAATTTGTAAAAACTAAAAAAAACCCAATAAAGAGACTTTTGAAGAGTCTTCAAAGGAGTTAGATACCAATGATACTGAACCAGTTTGTTGAATAGTATAATTATTTTTTTCCTTTGTAATGGAATTATCTAATTAACCCTTTCTTTTATCCTTCTACTACCTTCGGCCATAAAAAAATATGAGAATATTTTGGAACTGAGCTAATATGTTATGTATTCCTTCCGTGTTCTAAAGGTATACTTAAAATTGGTTTACAACTAGAGATCATCGGTAAAATCCTCGCCTTGTCTAGTGCGTTACTATTGTTTTACTCTCCAAAGTATATTTGCTAATGAAATACCTTCGTGATTTATTGTCTCAAGCCACACGTATCAATGCCCTGCTCGTGCTAATATTAAATGCTAGCTGTGACAACGGACAACAATGCTAGCTAACTCACCATGAATTTCAACGTCGCCATAAACTGTAGTACTAGGCTCTACTGTGATTATTCGTGTACAGTAGTCTCATGTGTTTCCTTCATTTCAGAAAAACAAACTTCACTTCTTGTTATATTCAGATTTAAATTCAGAAGTTATTTTTTTAACAGAGAAAGTACTTTCTCTTGCATACAAGCCGTTTTTTCATATTTTTTATTTGGAGCAAAAGCTTGGTTTTTTAAGCATAAATCTATTAACAAGTTACAACAATGGTGTGTGCGCTAGTGCTTCCATTAATTCATTTAACACGACTACTCAAACTCTTTTAGCAACGTTAAAATAGAGGTACAATTAAGCATCACAGCGAAAGAACCGACCAAACGTCTTACTTGAGGAACAAAGAGAGTATTCATTGAACAATAGTACTATAATATATTTTATACTTTCTTATAAAACTGTTATAAAAGTTAATGAATCTAGACAACACAAAGCAGAGCGTACATATTATGGTATAATAAACCATGGTCAAAATCTGACGCTGAAGACCAAAAAAAAAGGGGTAACAGTTACAATCTGTCATTCATTCTGTCGAGATAAACAACAAACACTGCAACTCTGTACTTTGCAGCCTATACCTCGATCGGGCAATGTTTTAATTCTCGTGTACTGTACTTTCTCATGCGAACGTACATTTAATTACCAGCAACCAGCTAGCTAGACAGAGCGTAGCCTTCTCTCTCGATCGATTAAAAGAAACCAATCATTGGATCAAAACTTGTTGCCTGCGGCCATCCAGTTCAGATGGGGTCAAGACACAGGACAGACAACTATCTCAAGCAGATCTTAACAACCACACAGTTTTTTTTATAGTAACCTCGTGGTTAATCCTTGACCAATTGACACCTTATCTTGTCAGAGTTTTATCGAGTTGATGAGCTTTGCATTTTGGATGTAATTTAGTTGGAGTAATTATAGTTGCAGTTTGGTCATGGTACACGTGAATGTCTGCGTCGTTTGCGTTATCGGATCAGAGAGATGCAGACGGCATCGTGAGAGGGACACGCCACAAGGAGACAATCCTGTCCGTTAAAATTTTTCTTCTGTCTAAGATAAACTCCATGCATGAAACCTGCGTTTTCTTAACCGGTTCTGCAGAAATTTCTGGCAAGTGGATGTGTTCTTTCTGATTAGCAAGTACCTTTCTAGAGTAAGAGAACAGGAATTGCCAAAAAGGAAAGATTTTTTTTGTAGGCAACATCTTAATCACACTTGTGCCTGTTGTTGAGTGGTGTTACCATGGGATTAGATCTGCACATAAAGTCCGAAGATATTCTTGCTAGCTCCTTGATATCAGTTTTTATTTGAAAAGGTAGAAATACTGAGAAGCAATTGACGGATATATATCTAGTTGGTGATAATCTAGATAAGTTGGTGTTGCCAGCTACTAAATATCATAATTTGAAGAGAGAATCTAGACTATTTGGAAAGCTAAAAAATTTTTAGAGTATAGTTACAATAGCTCAAGGCTCTCCAAACAAAAGCCACAATTTCTCATAATTACAATTTAACAAATATCAAAATAGTCTTGTCAAAATTGTTAAACCCATTGCATTTCCATAGGTTACATAATTAAGTGGGTAAATGCCAGATTTTATTATGAAACCTTTAGTTAATATAATTTCTAAAATAAATGTTGCAGTAAATTTTCTTTTAAAATAAATTATTTTAGTATATATGGTCGATGGCATGGCAAAGCTCTTAGCCATGTCCAGTGTTGTAGCCAAAACCCTTGAAGTGGTTGTCATATACGATCCAATTACAATGCTAAAGGAGAAGCATAAAGGAGAAGCACAAGTAATGGGATGGTAAAGTCGTGGGTGTATGACTCTATCCATCAGATTTTAAATTATGATGTCCATAAATATTACACACATATAGATAAGTTTTCAATAAGATTTTAGTGAGATTAGGGATGTGCCGCTGGTTTTCGTCTCTTAGAGCATGAATTTTAATGAGATTAGGAATGTGCATGTGGTTTTCGTCTCTTACAACATGTCTTAGGGGACGCATTTGCGAGGTTGAGTGTGGTGTTGAATGTGTAGTGGATGTGTGCGTGTGCGTCTGCAGTGTAATCAGGAAAAATTACAATGCTAAAAACATTTATGTATTAAAATAAGTTAATGATGGGACCTTCCCAATTTTTTAACAAGTTTAAAAAAATAAGAAATGATCATACATACCCGGACAACTCTGAAAAAGAGACCAGATAGCATTGATCAATTCTAATGTGATTCAATCATGTCCCAGGGTCTCCTTAATTCCCTAAACAAAATGAAAAGAATGGTTATACGGTCTTATCACTCCACCTGTGTATCTACAATATGACTTGAAGTGTAGAATAATAAGTTATCAATTAAGGACATTAGGAATATATGTTTTTTTTTCATGTTCACCTTGTTGAGTTGTCTTGATCTACCCTTGTCTAGTGTCTACAAAGAGGGGGAAAAGGTGGCTTACAACCTGGCCAACCTTTTGCCCCAATCTTGGATGCTTGCAGTAGGGAAGAGGAGGGGGGGTTCAACCATAGAATTATTGGGATTTGTGTCTCATTGCACCCTCTCTTTGTAAGGTCCAAAAGCCACACAAAATGGCTTGTTAAACCTAACATAGCTACTGTGTGCTGATTGTGATGCTGATGCACGTACTAGCACACCATCGGTCCTTTATGTTGCCAAGATCTTCCAAGGCCACTCACTTTGGTTTATTGCATATTGCTAGGAGCATAGGATATCTTGGCAGCCATGGATACATGTGATCATCGCATGGTATATTTTCTAATCAAGAAGCCATCATACTTGTGTTTAATTTAAATATATTGTGTTTTTTTAAAAAAGAATATGTGATTATTTTTTTTATGACACTCGTAATTCTTGCACAACCTATTAGTTTCTGAGTGACTAGGAGGGTTCGCGTCACATAATAAAAACCTGAAATCACTTGCAACCATTGTCAACCCAAAGGCTCAACCACCCCAGGGCCCAAGCTGCTGTGCCGGGCTCACCAGTGAGCCAACAACACACTATATATGTGCATTGAGATCCTAGCAACCAATAACATCTGCTATTATCTAGGTTTCGGAAAATTATGAATTAAACATTATGCTCAAAGGAAAAAAAAGAATTTCTTCCAAAGGAAAAAAATAGCATTTCTTCCAAAAGAATTAAATGCACGTAGAAAGAAAAGAGAGGACAAAATCAAAAAGCAAAAAAAAAAGCAGCACTCCATGTGACAAATAGTACTATGTCATGTAGAAACATACTCCGTCGAACCAATCTAAATGACGATGTAACATCGTCTAGTACAATGAATTTGAATAGATTGTTCAAGTTCGCTGTACTAGGTTGTGTTACATATTCACATATATTGGTTTATTTTGACACAAAAGAAATACGTACTGCTAGAAACAAATGGCGGTAGAAAATCAAGCGAAAACGGCAGGCCACCATGCATCTTTTGTCCCGGCTCTGCATGGATCACGAGACTGCTTCCATCTAACAGCAACAACGGCCAAAATAAAAACGGCTTCATTTTAGTAGTTTACATGCCATTACATTCCAAAAGGTTCACAAGATTCCTCTACTAGTAGCTCAAAAGCATCACGGAGAGGAGGGAAAAAAAAGAGGCAGGACAGGAAGAAAGGTGAGAGTCAAGCAGTAGTACTGCAGCAAATTATACTGCTTGTGAACCCACTGTTGTTTACTACATGTTCCATCCACAAAAGACCATTTCTTTTGCATGGCTACATGTAAGTAAAGCTGGGAGGGTGAAAGAACACCAAACAATTTCATGCAGCTAAAGCTGAGCTGCAACTTGCAAAGTTTGCAGACAAGTTTGTCACATTCTCACACCACATACCCAACTTTCAGAACTCTGACCTGCAGCTCTGGCTTTCCTGTATGCAGAGTAAATGGAGGTTCTGAATAGGTGCTGCATATTGCTACATCATCTATGTCCCTCTCTTTCTCTCTTCACCTGCATTATTATCATTATCTAGTAGAAAAGACAATGCTTTTGTTGGTGGCAATAAGCACTGTACACGTTAGCTGTGCTGCATAGGGGAGGGCATCATGTCTAGTAATATAGTACTTAGTAGTATTTACACTGTGATCAGCATGAAAATACATGCAGCAGTATGTCAGTACGTGTAGAGGTGTGAAGACAGGGTGACAATGTGTGGCTGCCCAGTACAGGTGCTGACTAACAGTCAAATCTGCATCATATTCAATTTGGTTAAAACGTACTCATATTATTGCAGTTTGATTGAGAGATCAGAGGCATATAATTGATGCATTGATGGGGGGTTGTACTGCATTATGTCACGAGAAGATGAGAAGATTAATCTCCAAGGCTCCTCCAAATGGCCAACCTGGAGTCACTGAAGATCAATAGGCACACATTGTTTGGAACACATGGATTTTCTAGGAAGGTTAAGAGGACACCCTATTGTTTCTTGCAAAATTTCTGCATTCCAAAATATGTCATGTCAAGCAAACTTGTGCCGTGACAAAACAACTTTATGGAAGCATTGTTCAGTGCAGTGAAAAGGGCAGACATCATACAACATGGGAAAACAAGCACAAAGCAACATGGAGAATTGAGATCAGGAGAGCAGAACAAAGCAATGGAAAGATCTGCAGAATTGGGAATGAACAGAGGCAATGTAGGAGGGATCAAAAGTACAGCAATTTGGTGACATATGGGGGCCATAATGCCATTGAGACCTTCCAATCCGTGCCATGTTGCCAGGTAGGCAACAAAGCTGGGACATGCTGTTTCTTGAAATTTTGTTTAGCTTCTCTGAAAGCTCCAAAGGCATGAGTTCCCTGGTTGTCAGGGCAGCACTGCAAAAATCCAATGTTAGCAAAAGGAAGAGGTCAATCTTCAGACAACTAATTACACTGCAGAGCTCACCAGCTATAAATCATTCAAGATGTTCATGTCCTTGTTTGTCAAGAACTTTTCAAAGATGCATTTCTGACCTTAAATCCAGCGCTGAAAACATCCTACGAGAACACTAAGGAGCTATTCCTCAACAATACTTATTAGGGATCTAAAATACATGACAGACACATAGCCAGTAGGAGACAAAATCCCAGATGGATACAAAAACTTGTCCTTCCGATAGGAGCACGTACAATAAGGGATCTACATGCCAATCCTTTACATCATTTCAAAGTTCATATGAAACAAATCGCTTCTCATGTCTCAGCGTGATTGTTGTAGGACAAGAACAATGATGAACCACAATGGCGCAACAGTCTAAACTTGTAAGTTCTCCAAAATTGCATATCAAAACATCTAAAGAGTTGTGTTATGGTTTTTTAGACGTAACTTACAATCGCTAAAGCTGTTCTGGATAGTGCAAAAAACAAAAAGGTGCTGATCTGACCATAAAAAACACAACTGCTGTAATTATAAGGTCAGACACTAATATGACAGACAGGAGGATGAGAGCTGATTTATTAACTAGCCCAATGATGTTAAGCTTGTGATGCTTGTACAACAACTGCCCTTTATCTCTATTTCAACTTAGACAGGATTTCCTCAGAAGGAACCTCCAATGTAGCTCCAGCATGTTCCTTCTCAGGCTTCACAACTGTGACACCAAACGTTTAGCTTATTGTCAGACTTCTAAATGTCAATAAATCAACAAGACAACCTAACAAGATAAAAAATATAGTGGCAATAATATTGTTCGCATCAATGATAGGTAAGTTTCAAGACAGTACCTAGGTAAACATACCAGAGATCTATTCATAAGGTTTGAAATCGTATATTATATTAATGAAGTCACAAGCAAAGCAGCAATATAGCCAGTGAAGCCAATATATTGTCTGGAAATACCATTGCACAGCACAGCTCTGGTGGTGGGCAAGATATATAGGGACAACTACTGTATTGCTAAAACCAAAAGATCTCTTTTATAATCTCCATGGAAATTTTACTGTTCAACATTGAAGCTTCAAAGTCAATTTAGGACAGCAATGCATAATTTTGGGAGTCTGACACACTTCACCGTCACACTGTAATCAACAGTATAGATGATATTATGGAGTGCCAGTGTGCCACTGTCGTGCGTTTCACTCAAGGCTGGTCAGAAGAATGGAGGCAGTAGTTGTGGTTGACGAGAGGACGAAGGTGAGTAGGCCCTCATCATGCTACACTGTTATGAGAGAGAGATAGAGAGAGATTGATTCTTTTTTTGCTTGATGGCAAATAACAAATCCAAAGTCCTTTTATAGGAGAGGCATGCCAAACAAAGGATCCTAAGCTCAATAGAAATAGATTGATAACTTGCTAAAGTAACTAAAGGAGGACTGGAGGAGAGAGAGAAAGAGAGTCATATCTCTAGGCCCAGATCTCCTGATCACACACATCTGCCTAGTAGCATGCCTCTTGGCCATGTGCTGTCCGCACCTGGGTCACCTTGGTCTGTCTACTATAAGTGTGGTCCCACATGACAGACATCCTTTTATTACAAAACTAAAATAAAATGACTTCTTGAACAAAAGGCATGTGGTTTGGTTGTATATGCTATGCTATATTAATTATCAAAAAACATCAATAAATTTGGACCAAACGATATAAATCATAAATACAGATGGATTTAGGAATAAAATAAATGGAAGACAACAAAAGTGAAAATTTTGGTTAAAGGGGGTCTAAAGTGAAGTTTTACTATTGTTTTGATCTCATCAATAGCAGTTTGTTCAAAAGTAAGGCCTGTATTCGCAGCCAAAACTTGTTGAGGATAGGAAAATACATTGAGTACAATGTTGATCTTAAGAAACTATATCTTAAAAAGCCATTGTTATAAAACATGGCTTTGTCTCAAGGAAATAGCTTGGGTTTATTCATGCTAATGCCCATCATGTGAACAAATACGATAATGGAACTGAGGCGACACTACAGTGTTCTGCTTCGAACTAAATGTCTCTCCAAAAGAAGGTACTTCATAACACTTGCCAATTGCCATAAAACTCATTACTTATTCAGCCTATCAAAATGTTTAAGATTACTCTTCTAAAAAACATGGCTATATACCAGCTTTCAGTGTAATTAATCAAACCAAATTGTAGGTGTAGAACCAGAGTGAACCACGACACAGAGGTTTCCCCCCCCCCTCATTTATTAACTTTTGCCAGGTAGCGTAAGTTAAATCTATCACAAAAGCATCGTCAGGTCCATTATTGGCCGTTACGTTTACGTCTTCAGTTCTACCCACCAAGGCCCAATGTCATAATCTTCTAGCACAACTGTGGAATTGAAACTAAATCCCATCATGTACCCAGGTTGCAAAATAAGGTCATCTCAAAATATGTTACTTAGTTTGAATTTAGCATTACATTTGTCATGCTGAATTTCGTTGCCAGACAAGAAACATTAAACCTGGTAGTTGGCAAGGGCAGGCCTAATCCACTCAGTCAACCACAACGTGAAGTCACTTGATAAAATTCATTGATACAAGCTACATCTAGTACACACACAGAAAAAAACATTTCGGAGCTACATATAAAATAGTTGCACCAGCAACAAACCAAAAAATGAGTGAAATATGATAATCTATTTGTGTAAAATACCTTTAGTGATTCCTTCTTCCAGTTCGTATTCAGGAAATGTTACATGTGAAATGCAAAGCGGCGAATTGTTTCAAAAGAAGTAAATGTAGTACTCCTATGCTTTATCTAATTTAGCTATTGATTTAGTGACTCTGCTCCTTGTGGCGGCAAGCTGCCCCACTTTTCTTCTGTTCTGAATCTTTCAATTTATAGTAGTCATTATGCATTTGTCTGGCACACTTTTGTTCAACAAGGAACAAATTATAACTGAAGTAAGCATCCTAGGTCTAGTTTCCAACTCTCCTCCTTGCATCTACCTCAACTAGCCTAGAGCCCATGTGTTGCAGCGGAAAACAAATCAAGTTTCTAGCTTACTAAATCAATTAATAAGCACTTACTTAGTCCTACTAAATTAATTAATAAGCACTTATTTAGTCCAAGTAATACTATGATTTTTTTATCGAACAAGTAGTTGATTTTAAAATTTGAGGTCCAACCAATAATGAAATGGAGAAGAACTTGTTGGAAGGTGATATAATAATATGAGATTGTGAGGTCTAGATATCAGTGGTAGTAGTGATGTGGGAATGGACATCATCACTAACATCATTTTAACTAGTATAGATATAGATCTCAAGCTAACCCAAAGCCACTATAGCTTAGGCATTGCAAATTAAGACTGCTTCTAAGATCAACACGCAATGAAAAATCTCTCGAAACCCTGGTGATCCCAAGCAGAAAGAAAGGGGCATCGCGATTCGAGCAGTTGTGTGAGTGTGGCTCGGTGGCTTTGATAGGGTAGAGGTGAAGGGAAAGGGGAAGTACCGAAGGATCCGGAGGGGGCGCGCTGGGCCTGGACGATCATGTGGGTGATGAAGTGCGCGGCCTCGCGGGCGTCGGAGAGGGCGCGGGCGGCCTCGTCGGAGCCCGGGGCGAGGCCCCGGTGCTCCTCGAACCGGCGCCGTATCTCCACGGCGGACTCCGTCAGCATCAGCCTGTCGCCGGCGAACGTCCGCCGCGCCGCCCGCAGCACCGCCCTGTACGCCGCCAAGCCCTCCGCCGCCGCCGCCATTTCCCAGAGAGGTGTGTGCGTGTTACGCTGACTAATAAACACACACACACACACACACACACATACACACACAAAAAGAGTTAGTTATAGCTTCCAGATCTGGTACTAGAAGAGAAGATAGGGAAAATTCGAAAGGAAGAGGATGTGCTCACCGGAGGCGGAAGCAGCAGGACGACGAGGAGACCGGGATGGATGGAAAATTGGAAACCGGCGCAGGCGGCGAACTAGCGAGGAGACGGGAAACGGACGGGGAGATTGACTTGGGCGCGCGCAAGGAGTAGAGTATGCGGCGGAAGCAGCAGGAACGGCGGCACCCGCTGCTCGCGGTGGTCGCAGGTGATGGAGATCGGCGAGGGGCGGCGCGACGGCGCACGCGCAGGAGACAGTTGGGGTTGTGGATGGGGAGATCGATCGACTGGGCCGCGAGGGAAAGGACAAAGGACGAGCCTAATTAAGGCCCATATATTAAGCTTGCAAATTGGTAGCGGGATCGACTGGGCATCGGCTAAGGCTGCGTTTCAGATGGAAGTTTTCGGAAAAAGTCAACTTTCCGTCCCTTAAATATCGGTCGAGTTTCATTCGCGCCCTTCAACGGCAAAACCGCATATAGCCAGTTCCCAAAACCAGTCTAAATCAAGTTCCTCGATAATGTTGATAATACTGAGGATGGGTTCAGCTCACGTGACATTTACACGATGTTTACATAGCGCTGGAAGAAAAATAAAATATAAAAAAATTTAATAGAACTCAAATGTCAATGAGAGAATCTAGTTATAGAAATATAAAATATTTTGGGCCCATATGCTAGTGGTGTCCACTAAAATATTTAGCTATTTGCTACTCTTACACGTGGTGTTTAACGATTTAACACTTAACCCACATATATATGAGTGACAAATTGTTAAACGTCAAATCTAAAAATGGCAAATAGATAAATGCCCTAAAAAAGTTTTGGGTGGGACCCCACATTACTTCCTCTCTCCCTCACTTCCTCAACCTTTCCTCTGACGACGTCGTTCGTCGCCAGCCATGACCGATGAGTACGGAGGTGTTGTTGGGGAGCCCAAGCTATGCAAGTCACACTTGTCGTGACCGACAAGTCCATCACCTACAACTCCATGATGGTTTCTCCATAGGTGCTCGATCTCGGGGACGCCATCGTGGGGCACACCGTGAAGGGTCGGTGAAAGTACATCTAGACCCTTAATCATTTTAGTTATTACTGACAATGTGATTAGTAATGACTGACAATTTATTTGAGAATAAGTGAAGGAATGTTAGTTCTTTGTGAAATGATGTTCAAGGCAAAACCCGTTGTGTTGCAAAAGTGATGAGTTATGCATAAGCTCAAATGGTAAAATATAAATTTTTATTTGTTTGCCTCGTTAGAAAAACATACTATTAAGAGGGATGATATTGCTTTGATATCTAAGGATAATATAAGTGCTCAAAATCATGTTGAAGTGGTTCTTTCCCTTGGGTTTGGGTTTTTTTACTAGAGTTTTTTGGAATTTTCTGATTAGAGTTTCAAAATTTTCCGAACTGCCTTGAGTTTAGGAAAATCGATATTGCTTTGATATCTAAGGATAATATAAGTGCTCAAAATCTTTGTTGAAGTGGTTCTTTCCCTTTGGGTTTTTTACTAGAGTTTTTTGGAATTTTTTGATTGGAGTTTCAAAATTTTCCGAACTGCCTTGAGTTTGGGAAAATCGGTAGTAGTCTTTTTCGGAAACTTCCAAATCAACTTCAGAAATTTCTGAACTGTTTTGAGTTTGGCAATTTCAGTACTGGTGTTTTTCGGAAATTTTGGAACCCTTTTCAAAAATGTCTGAAACTGCAAGTTTCACCTTTGGTCTTTTTGGAAGTTTCCGAAAGTGCTTTTCAAAAAATCCGAAATCCGAAAGTGGTTGACCAAGCAAAATGATCTCCGGTGGTTTCCGGAGATATCCAAAAGTATTTTGAAAATTTTAAAAGAGAATCTTTGTCCCCAACGGACAGATTTAAGGTTGCGGCTATAAATAGCCCCTCTCCATCCAAGTTCAAGCTGATGTTCTCATTGAAAACTTATGCCTCTTGCTTTGCATTTGTCCTTTTCTTGTTTCAAATGACATTATTCTTGTTTTTGTTCTTTTCTTTTATGTTTCTCAATTTTATATCTCACAAATGAAGTTGAAGTTGAGTTGATGCTTTGTCTAATATTACCTTAGCTATTTGTGAGAATTTTTTGAAATTTCTTTTGAAAAACTCCCATATCGTTGTTTGAGAAATAAAATTCTTTCAAAATTGAGGAACATACAAGAAACAACGATATAAAATTTTTGAAAAAAAGTATCTCATAAATAGCTAAGATGATATTGAGAACCATAAATTCAACTTCATTTATGACATATAAAATTGAGAAACATTTAAGAAAAGAAAAAAACAAGAATAATGTTATTCGTTAATTTTATATGCTACTTTAATATCTCATTAACAAAGTTGAATTTATTCATGCAATTTTGAGGGGTTTTTATTTACATATTCCCTACATTTATGACTTTTTAAAGATTCTTGTATAACTTCCAAAAAAAACAAATTCAAGTGAATTACAGTTTGAGCCATCTTTTATTGTCAAAATATTACTTTGGACTATACTTTTCATTTTGGATCGAGTAACTTTGCCATTTTATTTTTGCGGTTTGGACCATCCAACTCTCTTTTCTATTTTCTATCCATGCCTAGCCTCCATTATGGCTTAAGATATGACATGCACATAGACAGAGCAGTTCACCTGTGTACCAAAGCCAATTTCATCTAGGTTGTTGATATGTGTTGAAAAAGTTGTTTAGGATGGTCAAAACCGCAACAACAGTTAAGTTAGGCAATAAAATATGACTCAATTCACTCAAAAATTTTCTTCCTAAGTTTCCACCTAAGATGTGGTTTCCGTCATATACTTCCCCTTTTAACTCGAAGGTATTTTCAGTAGCAACCACAGACCACTAAATCTTTCAAGGTGAACATATCTCTCTGTTTCTTTTCTTAAGAAAAAGGTAAACATATCTGTACAAAAGTTCGTTGAATCAAGTTTAACAACTGGAACTCTGGAAGCAAGCGTGAAATGATTACTGCAGCAAAAGTAACCGGCCCGTATCAATATGAACTCCACGCCACGCACGGTTGACATCAATAGTAAACAGAGACCTGTGAGTTAACCTGATGGTTCATGACTGCATGCACGAGTGTTCAAAACTCAAACAAATGCAGCAATAGTATCTACTACTTTCCAAGTATAAAGTCATAGACCAAGAAACCACGCTGCTCATCATTTCCCAAAAATCTGTGCCATGATATACCTGCGAAAAAGCATATATCTTAGTTGAGAGTCGTACTCCAAGCATATACCAAAGTTCAATCACTTATCAGATACCACAATAAAAATGAACAGGCATCTCAAGTTCTTAACAAATCAATATATAGAAGCCCAGAGATGAGTTGATCTTCGTCTTAAAAATATATAAACAAACTGATTGTGATAGTCCAAAATGAATTGCAAAGAGTTCCAAAAGTAGCATCGAGTTTCCTGCACCAAGTCACAATAGTTCTACCAAAAAAATAAATATATTGAGGAAAGATGGGCAATCTATTCATATTTCATCATTAGGCGGCAATTTCAGCTCCTATACAATGTACTCTTTGCCTTATTCTTTTCCTAAGTGTTGAAACACCATGTAATAAAGGAAATTTATCCATAAAAGAACAACAAAAGGCTTACCTTCCAGACAAGCCCTAAGTTGCCTAACGATTTATAATGATAGTACACATAAAAGCAATCAGAATAAACATAATAAAGTTTCTGAATAATGATTCCACTGTATTTTTCTTTTAAAAAATGATGCTTTCTCATGTCATCACACATTCCAAGCTTTGAGCATAAATATGTTTTAAATAATCAAAGTTTGATACGTGAAAGCAACACTGCTAAATTGTTCACTAAAAATACTTCATGATACCATATTTTTTCTGTAAATATAACAAAAGTTTGATATGTGAAAGCAACACTGTTAAATTGTTCTAAAAAAGTACTTCATGAGACAGCCTTCTAAAATTTGTACAAAAAAACATCAAAATAGCATATCTAAGACCACAGAGCGTCAAAGGCGTCAAACTAAATGGAACCAAGGGAGTACCTGCAAAGGAAGAGTGAAATTTTCCTACTATCAAAAGAAGAGGCCAAACCATTTATGCTACAGAAAGGCTCCGCAGTTTGTCACAGTGAGGTGTAGGGTAGTCCTTGGCCCATCGGCGCCTTTGGAGTTCCACATGACAGAATCTTCCAAGCATGCTCTTGTAGTCTTTAAAAACATACTGCTCAAGATTATCTCTAGAAGAACTTCCTTGTGGAAACTGCCGGTCGAATTCTTGTTTGCTGACAAAGTACTCCACCCCATGCTTTTCAGTGACTTTTGATATAGAAAAGTAGCTTGTCCTTTTAAGGGAATACTCAGGATGCCTTGCTGGAATGAGCGCAAACAAGACGAAAAACAAAACCCCTGCAAGGTGCATCAAAATTGTTAAATTTATGCCCGATCCATCCTGCATTGGATGTTCCCGTCTGTGTTGTTGCTGTTGCCTAGCTGTTCCTCTTGCTCTGTAGGCATTGCGAGACTGGAACGTACTATCATGGGTGCCATAAAAGAACGACCTGAATATCTCATCTGGATCTAAATCTTCTTCATAACAATAGAAGCTACTTCTTGCTTGCCTCTGTCGCCTTGTAGCTCTCTGCCTCATGACATTGGAATACTGATAATTAAACTCATGGTCCTCAATGGCACCTGTTTGATCATAAGTTCTCCTTGACTGATCATTGCTTAGGCACTTGAAAGCCTTGCTGACCAACTTAAATGCATCCTCTGCCCCAGGAGCCTTGTTCTTGTCAGGATGAACTTTCAGTGACAACTTCCTGTAGGCTTTCCTTATCTCCTCTACAGAGCAACTTCTCTCCACTCCAAGAATTGCATAATAATCCTTGTTCTTTCTGATATTCCGAACCACTCTAACATTTTCCTCACTGTAACCGTTATCAACATTAGAAGGACCAACAGATTCTTTACGCAAATTTTGGCTTTCATCAACTTCACCATTTCTACCCCTGTATTGGCGTGCAGCACCATTCAGGGTATCATACTTCTTGGGTGTGCCCAGCATGTCATCAATCGGAAGGCTGGGGTCCAATCTTTGGGCAATTCGAAGGAATTTTTCTGCTCGCTGTCTATCTCCAGATGCAAGTGAAGTTTCTGCAAGTTTGACAGACCTCAAGGCCTCATCTTTGTTTCCATCCATGCCCTTATTCAGCCTTTTTACAACTAGATCATATATAAGTAGGACACCCAAATTGATAAACTTTTAAACAGGGACAGAAATTTCTTCACCTACGGAGCAGATATAAAATCAATTGAAATTGGACTTGATGCCATAATAAAAATAGTTGAGTAACTCTAATTCGATAGCATCTTGTACTTGCAATGACACAAAAATGGTATCTAATCAGAAGGTAGATCAACCTGAGAAATTAGGACGTAAACAAGTGGTATAACTAAGAGCACAAAAACTAAACGAAACAAACTTAGGAATCTCTGGTACAACAGAAAATAACCGAAATTTTGTGAACAGAAGATAACCTAAATGAAACAGATTGCCACAATGCATGGTATGGAACTACCAGAGTACAACAGAATACTTTGATTGGATAAACCAACCGAGCATGGTCAACACAAGTGGCAAAGCCATGCCAAACAAGTATGACTTTTAGCTAAGAAATATATTTGCACACCATTTCCACATAAACCACATCAACTTGGATATTTTGCATCTTCTTATTTCACTAATTATAGCTACAACGACGGATATGGTTGCACTAGCACTTAAATGCCTACACCTGCAAGAAATATCACATTTGGTGAAAAGCATTAAGCATGGTAAAGGCATTGAATAATGAAGAATTGCCGAGAAAGAACTCAATATCACATTTGGTGAAAAGAATTAAGCATGATAAAGGCATTGAATACTGAATTGCTGAGAAAGAACATAATATGTCTTAACAAACCAACAACCACTTGAATCAATGAGCACAAGACCAACTTCCCTAGGCATAAACCCCCCCCCCCCCCAACGTAAATAAAGAAAAAAAATTGTGCTACCATCATCCACACAGTACAAAGTAGTGCCAGAGTAGCCATTTCACCCAAATGAATTTCATCCCTGAGAAAATTACTCGTTTTCTATGAAGTTGAGGGCAGATCACATTTGCCACAAAGTTCATTGGCTTGTAAAAACCCGATATAATTTAGTGGGAATCAACTCATTTGCCACAATGCCATGTGAAATGTAAAAATTTCTCTCATCTTCCCTTCCTCATCTTCGTCATGTGTTAATCTCTCTCCTCTACCTCCGGCAACCGCTGCTCCCCATCTCCATGTAGCACCTAGCTCCCTCTGCTGGCACATCACACACGCTTTCCTCTACCTCCGGCTGCTGGTACACACTCTCCTTTACTTCCAGCCACCATCGCACCCAGCTCAGTTTGTCAGCAAATACACCCAAGCTCCAGCCTCCAGCACATGACCCTGAACTCCAGTCGTCACTGCACGCCAGAGCTTTGGTAGCCGTCACAGATGAAGCTCAAACAAGCTGACCAAAAACACAGTCAGAGTCTGAGCATGGCAGCATGAGCATGCTGCTGCCAACTGATGGCTGAAGATAGGGAATGCGATGGCGACCAGATCTATGGAACACATGCTTGTGGCTGGAGCTGATCGGCGGCGGCAGCAGCCAGAGCTAGAGGAACAAGATTGGGGCAAATTTGACATCACTGTGGCAAAGGAGTGGATAAACTATTGAGGCATTTTTACAGGCCAACGATTTCATTGCAAATGTGATTTATGCACATCAACATCATCGCGAATGAACAAACAATTTTTCTCCTATCGCAACAACAGGCCATCCAACTAGACAGGCTCCACGTGTACTGAATACCGATCGTCAGCCAGCAGCAACCAGGAACACGATGGGCTCCTGACGGCGCGAACCTCGCAAAACCCTAGGTTAGGCGGCTTGGGCAGCATCATCGCCGCCGCCTCGTGAGCAAGCAAGAGGCGATAATTCCACAAGTCGCGGCGAGGGAAAGCGAACGAGCGCGCGCGCGGGGTTACCACATCGAAGCGAGGAGGACCCAACTAATCGAAGATCCGGAGCTGGCTGTGAGCCATATACGGCGGGTAAACTTACCCCGGGTCGGAGAGAGATTCCGGCACGGCGAGTCGGCGACGGGGTAGACGACTACGGGGAGCACCGTCGGCGCCGCCGGAACGGGGAGAGAAAGAGGAGGGGGAGACGAAGTGGCACTTTTCCACGGGAACCCTCGGATTTCTCTTTATTTACGAGGTAGGGATACTGTGTTGTGGGGCCCACTCGAAGCTTACCGGTCGCGGCTAGTGTAGGCCAAACAGGCCACCCGGCACGGAACAGCCTGGGCACGCCCGTGGCACAACTCGTCATGACATGTTAGGCACAACTCATGTAGCAGGTCTGTCGCCTGCATGCCTCCTTCTAGCCCAAGCATGCTCCACGGGGTGCCTGTGCCGTGTCGTGTTGGCATGAGCCCGGCTACGGTCGGCATGCCAATTCGGCCCGTTTGGACAAGAAACCTCTTTTCTTCGTCTGTTCCTCCTCTTCCCCTACCCAATCTAGACCACAAAGTGACAGAGCGCACAACAGAGCGCAGGAGCGACGACATGGTTTTGGCTTCCCCTTCCTCCCTCCTCTCATGGCCTTACCACCCAATCTCCCTCTCCGACTATCGCTCGTGTCTCCGTCCAAGACCCATCGCTTCCTTCCAATCCCAATCCGTCTAGGTCAACAGCCTGTGCGCACGTCGGGTCAAGCCGACGTGCCCACCTCGCGCACCGTAGCGCCCCGTGCTTAGCGCCTGTGAGGCAGGAAAGGCGGCCGTCAGCCGTCACTGCGGCGCTAGAGGCCGTGTTTCTCGAACCCCTGTCCGAGCAGGACGCCATCATTGTGTTCAAGCAACTCAACACGACCTGTGCCAAGGCGACCATTGTCGTGCTCGTGCTACGGTGTTTCCTCCGTGTCGTGCCTGTGTCGGCCCACGGGCTCGGGAGGCGGCCCAGGCATGGCACGCTCGATCAGGCCATGTCGGCACACTCACACCTTTCCGTGCCATACCGTGTCGGGTCGAGCTACAATGCTCGCGTGTCCGGACTGACATGGAAAGGCCTGGCCCATCTGGCTAGCACTAGTCGTGGCCGACGGGTGGGCCAGGGCCTCGCAGCCAGCGCGAATCGTAAAGCACGCGGACCCCCCGCCCCCTTTTCATATTGGCCGCACCTTTGCTGCGTGTCCTCCTCGCGCCGCTCGCTTCCGAAGCTTCTCGAGCCCTCCTCTCCTCTCCTCTACCTCGCCGCCGGCGCGGCGGAGAGCCGCAGGTGAGCTCGGGCGGCCCTCCCCTCCTCCAAATCAGCCGCCGCTAGCGTGTTCTCCCGTGCCGTTGCGTCGCGCTTAGTTTCTCGTCTCGGGGAGCGAGTGGGGCGGGATTGGATTTTGTTCTGTTTTTTTTATTGGCTGCTTGGTTCTCCGGTAGATTTGGGGAGCCCGCGGTTGAATCTCTCCTAGGGTTGTTGTTCGATTCAGCGGCAAAGCAGTTGGGTTCGTGGTCTTCAGGGTTTCTGAGAGCTGGAGATGCAGTGCAGCGCTATGCTTCGTTTGTTTTGCTTGAACAGTTTGTTTGCGTGTTTGCGCTGTGTGGCTTGACGCTACGGCCATTGTCGGATTTGTGCGTGCTAATTTAGCTGGCTTGATGTTTTCTGGCAGGAACCATGAGCCGGCGCAACAGCCGCACCATCTACGTGGGCAATCTCCCCGGCGACACCAGAGAGAGGGAAGTGGAGGATCTCTTCTATAAGGTGAGCCCTGATTACATTAGGAAGGCATGTGCCGTGTAAGAGTGGTATCCCCTAGTACTAGAGCGGTATACCAGTATAGATTTTGTTTTGTATCGACGAGTACGTCTGTAGACTGCTTTTAGGACTTAGGAGGATGATATTTGGGGGTTATGGGTGTTGTTGGGGCAATACTGCTTTCTTAGCTTTAATAAAGTGAGAAGGGGTACTTATCAGATTATGGAATTATATGTTTGCTATGTTGAGCCCTATGATTCTCTGTTGTGTGCTTGGGGCATTTGTTCAATGTGAATTCTGCAAGTCAGTTGTGCCTTACCTTATGACCGAGTTGGCACATCTTTGTTGTTCCCATCTTATGTGGTGATACGGAAGGATGTTATAGGTAGAAGTGTAGAACAATGGCATTGCATATTTACTGAAATTTTTGATATGATATCTTTATTTTTATTAATTGAATATTCTTTTTTTAGAAAATGGATTAAACGGGCCTCTACATCCAAAATGGCTGTACACAGCCAATTGAATATTCATACATATAGAGTTTAACTTTTTTCCCCATTGCTTTTGCTTCTTCAGTATGGTCATATTGTGGATATTGACTTGAAAATTCCTCCAAGGCCTCCTGGTTATGCTTTTGTTGAGGTAACGTATTAAGGATGTTATGGTGATTACTTTCTATGAGCACATTTTCTATCTAGATTTTTGCTTATCTTTTATAATATAAACTACCATTTTATTTAGTCATAACCTTGTTGTTATTTGAGGAATTACTTTTTTTTGGTCTGTGAGCAAATTTAGCACATGAAAACCGACCCAATTTTTTGGTTGTCTAACCCAAATTGGTTGTCTATTTTGGTCAACGATAGTCCACAATAAACTGGAGGACCAAAGGACACTGAACCTTTACTAATTCTTTTCGTATGGTCAAAAGTTGCCAACTTTTCATAGATAAATTCCGGTTTGGTGTAAAATAAAACAACCCTGGATAACAAATTTTAGAGGTTCCGTTAGAATGAAGTGTTATGAACCCAGGAGTGTTTTGAGCTTTGAATAGGAAGTAGCGAGGAGGGGAAACAGAGTGCTTGCATTCTAGTCCCTGAATGGACTTGTTCCCAACCATGGCAAGAGGCTCTAAGGCCAGCAAGTAGATGCAAGATGATTAAATTTCTTGATTTATAATGAAGCATTCTATGGAAGCCTATATTTCAGGCATCTCTTAGCAAACCGTACAATTAGTTTAGCTGATATGAAGGAATTTATTATTGCAACAACTTACCCTAATGGACTCCTCAACTGGCTTACCTGCTTGCTTATGACCCCCTACAGGTGCACACATTGCTGTTCTCATGCTTTGCTGGCTACTATTGCTGTTCTTTTTATAGACGTGTTTTATCTATTTTGAAAATACCATTTTTAGGAAAAGCAGAATGGGTAGATCTTGGCGCGCTCACAAAAAAAATATATCTGGTTCAAGGATATCTTGCTTTTGTTATAATGGACCTGTGGTTCTCATTGGCAACTATGACGACTAACGACAATGCATAGGATGTGAGCAAGGGGGCAACTTAAGGGTTATTATGGAGGCAAGAGAATGGGACATCCAAATTTGTTGCTTTAGGTTCGTGAGGAATTTGGGGGAAATGGAGATGGACCAAAAATGTAGGGGATGAAGGAAAATTGACATACCATCAATGAGTCTTTCCATGTAGTTCAAAGACAAAAGATCAGACAAACTTGCTTTAGAGGAAACTTAACAACTAGCCTAAAATCCAGTTTTGCCAGTGTTGCTGAACTATCGTAAGAAATGTTTTATCAAAATTAATCTAGCGCAATCTGATTGTACAGATAGCACCTTAGAGGCTAAGAAGACTTGATACTAACTAAAAGTGGTTCCTTTTGCAGTTTGAAGACCCCCGTGATGCGCAAGATGCGATTTATGGCCGTAATGGATATGACTTTGATGGCCACAGGTTGCGGGTAAGTGGATCTTGCATGATATCTGTTATCTTTCTTGAGAGAATACCAGGTGGTGAAGAGGATAGTTTTTATTTTTTATCTTTCGTTGCGACAGTAAAGAGGATAGTTTTGTTCTCTGTCATAATGTTTATCTTATACCTCTATGTAGGTGGAATTAGCTCATGGTGGCAGAGGCCCTTCTTTTGATCGATCAAGTAGCTATAGCAGTGCTGGGTACCGTGGTGCTGCTAGACGTACTGATTACCATGGTACGTACTTCTGAACTCAAATTTTACAAACTTGTTTGGATACATCAGTGTTCTTATTTGCTGGATTCATGGAATGTGCAGTTATGGTTACTGGATTACCTTCATCAGCATCATGGCAAGATCTCAAGGTATGGATGCAAACGAACTCCCATACAATTATTCACACTTCATGAATCTTGAGTTTTACTTCCATTCTCAGGATCATATGAGGCGAGCTGGTGATGTCTGTTTCTCTGATGTTTACCATGAGGCCGGAGGTTAGTACTGAACACTTCTCAGTTGCTCTTCTGTTGCTGATATTAATTTTGGTATGAATTGAGCACTAGTTGTTTTGATAGTACAACCATCGAAGCTGTATTATCTTTCACCATTCATATTTCGGTAGTTCTTGGTACTGAAATTTTTATGTGTTTCAGCAACTATTGGAATTGTTGATTATACCAACTATGAGGATATGAAACAAGCGGTAAGTTCAAATTTTGTTCTATGCATTTTACTTTTCAAAATGGAGTTTGTGTGCACTGCCATGTGCCATTTGGAAATTCATATTATGGTTGGTTCCTTTAATAATAGAAAAATGGCAGTGATTTGCCAGACACCTATTTCTCCCCAATCATGCATGTGCTTCTGTTCCCATGAAGATATAACTGACAAGCAATTGTTTTGATACCTTATAGATAAGCAAGCTTGATGACTCAGAGTTCCGTAATGCATTTTCACGGGCATATATCAGGGTATGGTCATCCTGGAAATGTTATTTCTGTTCTTCATTTAACCTAATCACAAGTTGAAGATTGACATACTCATGGACATGTGCTGTTACAGGTGAGGCAGTATGATTCTACTAAGCGCAGCAGGTCTCGCTCCAGAGGTAGAAGCCGCAGCCACTCTGTCTCCAGAAGCAGAAGCAGAAGCAGAAGCCATAGCCGATCTATCTCCAGAAGCAGAAGCCGCAGCTATAGCAGAAGCAGGAGTCCGAGGTATGGTCCAAATCTTATAATGCTCAAATGAGTTTATTATGGTAACAATAACATGAACGTTATTATAGGCGTGCTGTTTTTTACTTTCAGATCTAGGTCTGCTTCTCGGTCTCACTCACTTAGTGTTGGCATGTGTTATCTTCATATCGTCTATTGAAAAACTACATGTGGTTTTCTAAGAAATGGACCCCCTCTAATGTTGATTATTGAAATTTGATTATGTGATTAGCCTGTGTTATCCTGTATCTTCCTCAAATAATTGCAAGAAAGGAAATGTCGTTAGCAACTCAAAATGAGTTTACTATGGTAACAGTAACATGAAAGTTATTACAGTGTGCTGTTCTCTGCTTCCAGATCTAGGGGTGCTTCTCGGTCACGCTCACCTGTGAAAGAAAGGTATGTATAGTCCCATTTCGATTTTGAATTTTTCAGTCATTGAGATGGTGTGATACTGAGATTCTCTGATTAATAGTACCATGTAACAAAGTTAAAAAAACTAAGTAGCATGTGCATGCATTGTCTTCGATTTGCTAATAAAAAAATTAATATGATCTTTTAAGAAATGGACCCCCCTCCATTGTTGAACATTCAAATTCGAGTATGTGATTAACCTGTGTGATCCCATATCTTTCTCTAATAATGGCAAAACACAAAACGCCGTAAATGAAATAGGGTCGGCTCTTTATATTCTCATATAATTTGTCATTTCCTTTCTGGTTTGTACTTTACATGTTATGCTTTCAAGATGCATTTTTTCTTCTGTACATGCACTTTGAGTTTCCACTCTCTGATGATTAAACATGCAGAAAACTGGATAGCTGTAACTTTTTTGTTGAAATTTGCTCTTGTCTTTCCTAGATTTGGGACATGCAGCGATCTGGGTTGCGTTGGTAGGATATTGGATGCGTTGAGAACCAGAGGATGATTTGGAACGTTGGATAGTTCTGCTGGCTAGTGACATATAGACAAGTGGACTACAACCAGCGATAGGAGCAAGATAGGGCTGGCACTAAACATATATGGACTTATGGAGTGCATTTCGTGGTATAATCGAAATACTATTGACTTATGCATTTCAATTCTCAAATGTAAACCTCGGCCTTGCACCCATATTCTCAAATATAAGACCTCACCTCAATGTTGATGTTTCTTTCTAAATTACATTTTTTGATGAAATAAATGTGTTTAACGATTATCTCTTTAACCAAATTTTGTGATCCATTGTGGCTTCATGTTCCTTTGGAAGATCATGATTTCCTCTTTCTTAAAAAAAAGATTTCTATGTTTACTTTAAGGTCTGTCATAGTATATAAAAAAGATGACATGTACAGTGGGAAAAGGTGGGCCCTTTACCTATGCTCATCCAAAACACTTCTCCATATGTTTAATGTTTATTGCTCTTGTGCGTATTGAAGTTTCACGTTCACCCATATTTGGATCAAACTGTTGCAATAGAGCATATTATTAACAATTTCTTGGTTCTTTGAACATTTTGCAGATCACCATCAAGATCCCCTTCCCCTGCTACTTCTGTAAGTTTTCCAAACAAGTAACTTATATTCTATAATTTGCTCCATATGGTAACCATTGTCTCATGCAGCCTCCTCGTGAGAAGTCGGCTAGCAGGAGCCCTGTCAAGAGCAGAAGTTTATCCCGATCCCAGTCTCCTGTCCGTGACATTCACCAAAAACTCTTCTGTATTTTCGTGAGCCTTTGATATGCTTGAAGTTTTCGTATTAATATATGATCTGTGCTTCCTTTTAGGTGAAATCTGAGTGAAGATGAATATGCACTTGAAGCTGCCAAACTATTTAGAGCTGGGTTTCGGAAGGCAGTAGATTGAGGATCATGGTTTATCTGTTTCTGCATTACAATTGTTATTACTTTTCAGAAGAGAAAGCCATGTTACTTCACTGTTTGCTTCTTCATGTCTTAATATTTGTCAGAAAGATTGCTCTACATGCTTAGCATTTACTTGCCATCACCAATCTATCAGCCCTCGTAGCACATGGTGCTCCAACTTCATGCTATACATCACTATGAACTATATTCTTAGTTCAACTATCTGTAGTAACTGCAGGAAGCCTTTGCGCTTCAATTATTGTTTGTTTTACTTTAGACTTTTAGAGCTTGTGGTTGTGTACTTTGTATGACCTGTTATCTTGTAATTCTATAGAGTGGAATTCGTCGCTGACATGTTTTTGGTGTAATTGTGCGACTACTGATGCGTCCTATGGACTTGCTGGCTTGGCCTGCCCTGCCCTGGTACTGTTTGGTTCCATCCGTGATGACTTTTGATTTTATCCCGGTTTTGTCTTGGTTGGGAGTTGTCATCCATGGAGAAGACGCTATCAAGTACAGAAACCTAATGGAAAACCTAATAGGTGATGGTTTTTTTTTTCTATTGAGACGCTATTTATTTCTATTGAGACTACGTCTATTCGAAAAGTATAGGCATGGTTCTTATTACGAACCGACATCCATCTTTATAGAGGTGTCGGTTTTACTGTTATGTCGAACAAATAGGTGTCAATTTTTGTTATGAACTGGCATCTATTTGTTAACCTTAGAGGTGGTGTCGGTTTTACTGTTATGTCGAACAAATAGGTGTCAATTTTTGTTATGAACTGGCATCTATTTGTTAACCGGTCACGTTTAATAGGTGTTGGACACGTTTAATAGGTGTTGGATTTACGTTTAATAGGTGTCGAATTTAGTTGAACCGATATTTTTTTGTCGATAGTGCTTTTTTAGTTGTGTATGTTGATTGACTCATTTAGAGATGGCAATGGGTATTCGAAACCTAAGTATTCGATGGGTTTTATCCGATAAAGAGACATGTATGGAATGAATTTTCTACCCATGGATATGTTTTTTTTTGACAAAAACATATATCCATCGGGTATATCGGGTGGGTATATCGGGTACGGTGTGGGTGTGTACGAGTAAAAGATACCCGCATATGGGTTGCATATATTCCTAAATTATGCTGCTATTGACTAAGCATCCATTTTTACTACATACTACAAAAGATGAAACATCCATTTTTATTGCCAACTAGCCAACTACATGTTGTTTAAGTAAGATTTGTTATCAATCACACTGCACTACAGCTATAGAAATATTTCAAATCAGCTCATTTTAGTATGATTCCTTATAAGTTGTACGCAGTTTTTGTACTAAAAATAGTGTGGAGCGATCAAGTAAATGTCACTGATAAGTTGCATGCAGTTTTTTAACCAAAAATAGTGTGGAGCGACCAAGTAAACGTCACATGCTATAGCTAGGGCATTATCATGTATGGCAACATCATGTTATAGCTAGAGGAAGTTTAGTGCCATTATATTTAATTGAGATGCTTCCTGATTAGTTTTCTATTTTAGAATGAAACTGTAGTGTGATTGAATGATGGATTACAACATTTGGTAGGTCTAGATTTTTCTTATGTGTTTCTTGTGTTTTAATGTTCCTATATTTGAATTCAATTTAGCTGAATTATACAAAAGTAGTGGCTGCAAAAGTAGTCTCTTGCTGTACAAACTAAAAAGACAGCCCGTCGGATGTGTTGTCGGGTGCGGGTAACCTGTCGACTAAAATTACCTGCACGGGTATGGGTATGGGAGTATTTTTTTACCCATATACGGATACGGGTAATTCGACGGAAAAAATTTATTTTTGACGGGTATGGATATAGGTGGTCACTACCTATTAGGTCTTAGGTCGGATATGTATCCATTGCCATCTCTATACTCGTTCCATTTCTGTGCTCGTGTTTGGTTGCCAACATGACAATTTTCAACCTCGGCTGTTTAGTTGGCTGTTCGGGGATCTCAGCCAAGCTCCATGGATGCAGGTGCCTTCGTGAGCCAGGCCTTGGGGACTGGAGGAAACATGGCCCAATCCGCTCATCTCTCCTGTCCCATTTGCCACGTCTTCTTCCCCTCTCTTCTCAGGGATGCAAGTACGATCAGATCCCATGATCGAGGACTGGCAAAAGTTCTTGCCGACGAAGGCACTAGTGGAGCCATGATTTATGACTTTTTCTTAGCAATGCGAGAACCAGCGGAGCCATGACTTAATTTTTGAAGTAAAGTTCATTTTTAGTCATTAAACTTTTCTCAAAGTTCATTTTCATCGTGAACTATAAAATCAGTTATTTTTATCCTCAAATTCAAAACCAGATTTAAAAAATGTCCTAAAAGCTTTATTTGTAATAATAGAGGTAGTTTTCCTAGTTCATATTCTCATTGTACACATTTATACGTTGCTTAAGGTTCATAACAATGTGTAGGATCATACAGCAAAAACTAAGTCAATCAAAGAGAGTAAATGATTAGAATATTAAAAACCAAAACTTTTACCGAAATTAAAAGTTACACTCGTAGACGATGGAGATTGATCTGACCGAAGTTGATGCGCTGGTCTGACCGTATGAATGCCTCCGCCTCGACCGGTGTAGTCGCTCCATCCGACCGCCCGATGCGCCACTATCTCCTATCGCCACCACCAGTCTGATTG
Source organism: Oryza australiensis (assembly GCA_019925245.2). NCBI lineage: Eukaryota > Viridiplantae > Streptophyta > Magnoliopsida > Poales > Poaceae > Oryza > Oryza australiensis. Next base: position 1,664,067 of record JAIFGZ020000265.1, on the reverse strand, counting down.
CTGTGGTGCTGCCGGTCTGATCGGGTCGATGCCGTCGGTCTGACCGCCGGTGTCTCGCCGGTTGGATCACTGCGAAGATCTCTCAAAAGTATATTAAACTTTATTGTTTTTATTTGTGTTTACAAAGTGCAACAATAACAATCTTCTCAGAAATCTCGAGTAAACTCGAAACCCTAACTTTTCTCTAAATTTAACTCTCACAAAATTCATACCGAGAGGCATCAACCTTCCTCTCAATTTATACCCTAGGTAAGCAGCCTAAAGCCACGAACCCAACTTGTACAAGAGGTCCTAATCCCCTAGGAAACCTTCCTGTACAGGCAACAAACTTTACAAACTTCAATCATACCAAATTTGGACTCCTTCCAAATTCGACTCTGCATCCCATATGCACACAATATCTTCATCGTATGTCATATAGAATCTTCACCAACCACGTGCATTGATTTTTAGCCTAAGCATCTCGCATGATATCCTGATCATCCGGATGTCATCTTTTTCCAAGTTGACTCTCGATCCATCACCAACAATACTCTCTCGAGGCATCAAGACACACCTACACATGAATCAAACAAGAAACCATATTTGAGCACAAGTTCTCTCTAACTTGACTCAATATTAGCACACAACAGTATTACATACGCATAGTATCCATCTAGAAGTCATAACATGTTATAATTACAAGTATCTAAAGAAACAACCCAAAACCAAAACCGGCACAGAGTCAGCCGGTCAGACCATCGGACTAGTTGGTATGACCACGCAACACACGTCGGTCTCATCGGCAGCACCTGCACGGTCTGACCGGTCCACTTAGCCATCACCCGGTCTGACCGATACTCAACCCCCGATCTAACTGACTGTAAAACCACTTCACCAATAATCTCCAAATATCAAAACCAATTGTCTCAAATACCAATTGTTCATCATAAATAAACAATCAAATCACACTTTGATTTTACAATCTCCCCCTTGATGAACACATTGACAAACCATCAAAAATATTGTTTTGGTGTTTGGAAAACAAAAACAAAGTGGTAAAAAGCCTCAGATTGCTCAAAAAGAATAAAAAGCTTTAGAGTGCTAAAAAACTCTTCTCCCCCTTTTGACAATGATTTCATCAAGCATTAGCATTAAGATTCATATTAATATTCAAGAGCTTACATAGAGCAATTCAATGTCATGCGTCACAAATAAGGAAGATAAAATCATCAACTAGATAATATGCATGCATTAAAGTATAATCATGAACCAAAGACATTACAGTTAAGATCAAACCAACAATCAAAATTCATAGTTTCAAATGATTTATAATGCAACATATTCACAAGTATATAGGTTGAAAGAAAAACCCCTACATATATACTTATTACATTATTACTCATCCTCAAATTAACTTCTTCATATAAACAATAACCAAGAGAATTTTCAATATTTATTTGAGCTTTTTGTACTCATTTTAGCATTGAACATAAAATCTCTCAATTATTTCGAGTACGTCATTGTCATCAAGACTGTTTTCAAGGATTCGGTACCCATTATTTTTCTCACCTCAAATATGTTCTTATCGTCAAGACTATTTTCAAGGATTCAATATTTATTTTTTACCTCTCAATATTTGCACTTATGGTATTTGGAACAAACAAAGAGCAATTTGAGGAATAACAATTCAATAAGCATAAATATAACCATTAGTCATCCAAACTAAGCACTAGCTTCAATATTGCATATTTTCTTAATTAAAGTAAAATAATTTAAATGTCATGTATCATCTCTCGTAAAAGCAATATTTAAACCTCATGAAAAGACTAAAATGCATATAAGCTATACTAGTGACAAATAAATCTTAACCATATTGCTAGCACGCACAAGGATATAAAATAGGTATAAAACAAAGCTCTCTTTTTTATCTTTTTCCTTGTTCTTTATGTTTAGATATGCTTGATAACACCAAGAGCACAAACTTCCCCTCAAATCATCCCAAAGGGATAAATAATTCCTAATTCTCCATGAAAAAAAGCAAAACAAGAAGCATCCAATGGTTTAGTGAAAATATCAGCAAGTTGTAACTTTGTATCCAAAAACTTCAATTCAACATCTCCCTTCTCAACATGATCCCTCAAAAGTGAAAGCGAATATCAATCTGCTTTGTGTGTGAGTGTTGTACATGATTCTTAGCAATATTAATAGCATTTGTGTTATCGCAAAAGAGAAGAACTTTGAGAGGAACTTATTCAAAAGTAAGACCATAATCTTTCAAAGTTAAAATAAGCTAAAGAATCTGAGAACAACAACTAGCAGCAACAACATATTCAGATTCGACAGTAGATTGAGCAACACTAAATTGTTTCCTAGAAGACCATGCTATCAATGAAGTACCAAAAAAATGACATGTTCCACTAGTACTTTTTCTATCAATTCTACACCTAACAAAATCAACATCGAAATGTCCACTTAAGCAAATAGACGATGAAGTAGAATACCAAATTCCAATTCAAAGAGTATGGTGTAAATAACTCAAAATCCGCTTGATAGTTTGACAACGCGAAGCATGTGGAGAAGCTTGAAAGCGAGTACACAAACACACATCAAATTGTATGTCCGGTTTTGTAGTAGGAAGATACAACAAAGATCCAATCATACTTCTGTACTCTTTTTGATCAACAGCTTCACCATCTTCATCTTGGTGTAGAAATCGGCTTACAATTCTCCATCTTGAAACACCTTAAAAGATCCTTGGTGTGCTTCGTTTGATGCACAAACATACCTTGAGGTGTTTGCTTAATTTGCAATTCCAAAAAGTACGACAACTCACCTATCATGCTCATCTCAAATTCCCTACGCATAATCTCAAAAAACTCCACAACCAAAGCATGAGATGAAGAACCAAAGATGATATCATCCACATAAATCTGAATGAAAAGTTGATTATCACCATACTTAAGAACAAAAAGAGTTTAATCCACTTTTTCCATTTGAAAACCTTTTTCAAGCAAAATTTTTTTAAGTCTATCATACCAAGCTCTAGGCACTTGTTTCAAACCATACAAAGCTTTTGAGAATCTAAAAACATTGTTGGGAAAATCAAGATGTTCAAAACCCCGTGGTTGTTTAACATAAACTTCCTCCTATATAAAACCATTTAGAAAAGCACTTTAAATATCCATTTGATACAATTTAAAATCTTTTGAAGCAACAAAAGCCAACAAAAGTCTAATTATCTCAATTCTAGTAACAGGAGCAAAAGTTTTGTCAAAATCCAAACCTTCCACGAGTAAACCCTTGAGCAAAAAGTCTACCTTTATTTCTCACAATCAAACCATCCTCATTTTGTTTATTTTTGAAAACCCATTTAGTTTCAATAACATTATGACCAAAAGAAGGTTCAACTAAAGTATAAACTTTGTTTCTCTCAAAATTTTCAAGTTCTTCATGCATAGCGTTAATCCATGATTCATCAGTTAAGGCATGAGTAATATCTTTGGGTTCAAAAGAAGCAACAAAAGCAGAATTTGCATGCATATCATGAGTTGTTACCTTAGATCTTGTAGTATGCTCACCCAAATTATCGATAATTTGTTTCGAAGGATGTCATCGTTGAATATGCAAAGGAGCAGTGACTTCAGAAGCTATTTCATGTTCTGTATCTTCACTTGTTGAAGTAGTAGCCTCTAGAGGCCCAGTTGAATTAACTTCAACAGAACCTGATGAAGACCCACCTAGCCGATCTGACCACTTATCCTGAGCCGGTCTGACCGGAGGTGTGTCGGCGGTCTGATTGGCCTAGCGCCCGGTCTAACCGGCCTGGTTGATTTCCTTGTCATCACTTTTGTATTTAAAATTCGACCATCCTCCCCCTAAACATGTGACAATCTACCTGCAATTTCTCTAGTACCGGGACTATCCTCGTCAAAAGTGGCTTAACATGTCTCAATAACTTTGTTAGCTTATAAAACAAATACACGATTGCCGCAAGAATATGCAGGATATCCAAGTAAAATTCCATCAGTAGAGCGTGCCTCAAATTTATCCAAATTTCCAGATTTCAAGACAAAGCACTTACAACCAAAAACACACAAATGTGAAACTTTGGGTTGTTGTCCATGTTTAAACCTCAAGAAAATACAGTTGGAAATATAACATGCAATATTAACAACTTTAGCCCAAAATTTTCTAGGAGTATGATATTCATCTAGCATAGTCCTAGCCATCTCAACCAAAGAACAATTTTTTTCTTTCAGCAACACCGTTGTGTTGAGGAACATTAGGAGAAGAAAACTGAAGTTCAAGACCTTTTCATTACAAAATTGTTCAAAAGAAATGTTTTTAAACTCACCACCGTTATCACTTTAAATTGTTTTCAAAGAAGTTGGAAGTTCACGGGCCAAACGAAGATACAAACTCCGAAAGTGTTTAAAAGTCTCATCCTTAGTTTGACCCAAAAGAATCTAGAAAAATCGTCAACAATAACCAATGGATACCACTTTCCTCCAACAGATTTCACTTTAGCTGGACCAACAATGTCCATATGTAAAAGCTGTCCTGGTGCATCCGTCATCACAGAAAATAGGAGCATGTGAAGAAGTAATCATCTTAGCACGATGACATGGTGACCAAACCAAATCAAGATCTTTCTTGAGTTTACGCAAACCATGAACAAGATCCAAACTACTAATCCTAGTGAGTTGATCAAAACCAATATGTCCAAGTCTATGATGCCAAAACATCAATTCGCTAGTAAACTTAGCAACCAAACATGTGACCTTAGATGAAACAAGATTTTCAAAGTAAGCTTTAAAAACTCTTTCATAGCAAGAAATATCTAACATAGAATCCCCAAATGAACCAAATACTTTACTCCTAGTTTTATTAAAATGAACTTCATAATTTTCATCAACAATTTGAGATAACTGAAAGCAAATTATACTTTAAATCCTCAACCAAAGCTACGTATTTTAAAACAAGCTGATCACTTACCTTGACAGATCCCGTAACAAGAACGACACTAGTAGAAACATCTCCAAAGATAATAGATTCTGTCCTGGATGCCTGTTTGAGGAAGGAGAACCAACTTTTATCACCAGTCATGTACTGCGAACAACTGAACAACCGAAATCCATGACCCACACGTTTCCCTTCCTCGCCACCAAAGCCTACACACAAGTAGATGTCGAAGCCTCAGTACTAGGGTTAGATAAAAGAAATTTAGGAATCCAATACTGAGAGACACGATCAGTAGATTCAATTGGCATATAACCACACGAGAAAATAGTTTGAGAAGTTTTAAAAAAATCTCGTCGAGGCCGGTCGACCGAAGGTGTACGGTCGGTTTGAAGCGGGGGCCGGTCGATCGGGCTGTGCCACCGATCGGCCGGAAGCCGGTCCGACCAAGGCATAGCGATCGGTCTGACTGGGCACCGGTCTGACCGTTGGACCCACTATGGTCAAACCGGACTCCTCAAATAAAACCAGATTTTTTCCATTTGGTTTTGCAAAATCAATTTCTCTTTTCTTTTTGTGTTTACGTGCAAGTCTAAAACAAAAACCAACTACATGTCCATCTTTACCATAAAATGAGCAAGCATATTTTTCACGAGAAGTAGATGGATTGGAAATATTGAGGTTTGTTTCTTTTAGTGTAGATGAAAGAGAGGGCAAAATTTTAGCAGATTTAAAAACTATTTTCTTAGGTTCGGGTTTTTTTTTCAAAATTTCATCATGATCAGTTACGTTCAAAACAACAGGTTGATGTTTAGTGAAATAGTAATGAGCATCAAAACCTATACCCCTATTGTAATTTGTCACCTTATATTGATCTAAAATCATGTTAAGTTTTTTTCATCAGAAAATCTTTCCAAAGAACTTTTCAAATAAGAAACTTCACTAGACAATTTCTTACAGTTATCACAATCAATCTTAACACCTTTTTTCTTGTGACATCTAGAGCAAGAAAGCACTTCATCAGATTTCACAATGATTTCCATGTACTCAACATGACCTAAGACATCTTTTAGTTTCAGCTTGTTTAGTGAGCATGTTGAGCAATTCAAAACACCATGTTGTTGTTTTAACCTTTTGGCACAAATAAGATTAAACATATGTCAGAGAGCGATACTCCCACAACAGGGAAGAGAAGACCCACCCTCATTGAAGATTCGACCAGGGGGCGAGTAGGGATCAAGTTAGTGACGTGCGTACAGGAAAGTAACAAGGATGAACATTAAACATATACAGGTTTAGGCCGCTCGGAAGTGCAATACCCAACTCCTGTATTTGGGACTATAAGGATGCAAGAGCGTGCGATTACAAGATGAGACTATGCTAGGGTTCTTCTTTCTAGGTTTTTTAGGGCTCTCCTCGATATCCCTCTCTAAGTGGCATCACCCATTCCTTTTAGAGCCCAAGGAGGGGTTTACAGTGCCGTTATTGCCTAGGGAATATTGATGCTACGTCTTTTCATTGCTCCCTCTGACATGCTTAACTTAATGGTAGGATTACCATGGCGGGCTTGCTTTTACTCTGCCCCGGGCACTCAGCAAGGAGGCCGCGGGACAGCTGTGTCTTGCTCCTCTCACCACCTTTTCGAAACCGGGCTTGGTGGGCCCAAGCCAAGTCACGATAGAGTTGCAGCTGATTTCCTTTGCTTGACGATGAAGTCGTAGATCGCCTGCTAGCGCACAACACGTAGCTCTGCCCTTGTTGCTTTGAGTGACGTAGCGTCACCGGTGGCTTCAAACCTCGCCACCACCTGGTTGCATGCGGCCGAGCTGTAATCTTGTAGCATAATCTTCTAGGCGCTGCAATGCAATCAACATGATGATGTTGCCCTTGATCAGGTCGCTGGGCACATCCTGCTCAGACCGGCGGCAGTGCACACAACCTTCGCTTTAAGATAACAACACCCGGGTGGAGATCTCTGTGAAGAGCTCGGGGCAACCAATACCAATAGGCTCCTCGTTAGAGTTATCATATGATTTGTTTCTACCCTGAGGTAAAGTCAATCCCCCAGGCTATTGTGTTCCTATGCTGTTTCCCGCTCCCGGGCCGCGTATAGTGCCCAGGTCCCCTGGCCGTGCCCGAGCCCCGAGCACACTCCCATGCCTTTTAATAGAAGTTCTTATTAGGTTCGTGTTAACAACCAAATTTGGTAAATCATGCATCGGATGTGGAGATAAGGCCGAAGCCGATTTGGAGGGAATCGAGATTTTTGGAAATAGAGTGCGCGCCAATTGCAGACCGAATCTGCTAGACAGTTCGTCGGCTGATGACCAAATCGTCGAAGGTGTTCGTTGGCCGATACCGAATCAGACAAGATAAGCCTATGTAGCCGATTCCGGTGAGGTAACATTGGAATCATCTTCGGATTCGTTTGAAGTGCTTCATGAGGATTGCCATGCATGGATAGAGTCCGATAAAGACAATTGTATCTATTAATTATGTTATTTTAATTAGTTTCCTTATAGATTATGTCAGTCAGAGTTCGCCTAAGGGACTTATCTGTAATTTGAATTGTAATAGAGATAAAAATCGTGTCCGACAAGCACATATCTTGTATTTGGGTATAAATGCGGCCCAGGACCATGTAATTCAACAACAATCGGTTCAATACAACCTTCGGTGCATAGCCACCTTTTTCCTTTCAATTACTTCGATGAGTTCTTGCTTCAGGTTGGGCTACATCGGGTTCGATCTTCGACAAGAGGTAAAGCTTGTTATAGCGACTTGCGCTCTCGGGATTAGTGCTTCCATCATTATGATACTCTAATCATATTCATGTAAATCATCGAGTTATCATATATGCTATATAATCTAGATCGATATTGTGATCTAACCCTAATCGGCTAGCTTCTGTTATTAGGTAACAGTCGATAGGGTTAGATATCATTGTCGACTAGGTTATATAGTGTATCCACCATCTCGAAAGGCTTTCATAGATTTGTTTAGATATTATGCTTAGCGCTGCATCGGTTGAGTCTGACCTATTAAGTAATATTTAGAATCATAATATCTATCCTTTCTTATGATTGCTATTAGAGATAGTATCCGAGTTTCAACCGATCTTACCTGTTTTGGCTATCTTGTTTCTTATATGTTTACTTGATATGCTAAATATGTCCTTTATATTAAAATCTCACTGTGGTAAAATATGTTAAGCTTGTCATCGATCTGTTAGGATATCTTAGCACTTGATCGGTTCCTGTTTAATGTATTTAATCTATATTGATATCTTAGTGTGAAGTGGTATCGGAGTACTAGGCGATACGCGTTAGATCTATGACATCGGCTGTACTATAAATATGTATAATCTTTGTCTGAAAGTACTTTTAGACATAAGTAATTTATACTGTCTCGGTACGCTACTGATCTATCACAATCACTTGGTTTAAACGTATTTTTAGACTTAGATTATATATTATGAATATCTACAGCCGATCGATTAGATTTAATTTCCCTTGGCCAATTCAGTGCATATTGCATCTGCTCAATATCGAACGATACGTCATCGGCCACTAGCCGATCGGCTATCGTTTACAGACTAACTTTGTTTTCTTTTTTTGTTTCTTGTTGGTTGCAGGATCAAACCAACTGGCACGCCTATGAACCTCAGAAGCAAGATTTGGACCTGCACTAGAGTAAAGCAAATCTCTCAGGCCAGTGCGTGACAATTTTACCGTCAACAGTTGGACGAGCTTCTTAAAGATGTCATTGATGAAGGAGCTCATAATGAATGGAACTTTACAAGTTCCGTTCCAACATGTAGTTGTATCTCTGAGTACCTTGAAGATGTAAATCTTAATGGGCCCCGGAAGCGAGGGCCTTAGTTCCCGTTCGTGCTAGTTGTCGGTCCCACATGGGCGGGTTCGACTCGGCAATGAATTCTAATGTGGCCCATGGAACTTCAGGATTGTAACACCCTGAAAATCCGGAGTTTTAAAAATCAAAACATAAAATCGAAACTTGCAAAAATCTTTTGATTGATTGCACCTTGTCGTATTTATTCGCCTTTTATTCGCGAATCTCTGATGCCAAGTTAAAATAAATGAATAATTGTTTTTGAAAAGGATAAGGTTGAGAGCAATTTCAAAACCCTAAAAAGAAAAAAAGTAGTTGCAAGAATAAAATAATTAAAATAAAATTCTAAGAAAAATAAATTAGGGAGAGCTATGATCTAATAAAACTTGCTTTTGGAAACAATATTAAAATATTAGGATAAAATACCAAGAATTTCTAAATATAATTAAAAAGGAAAATATACATGTGAATATAAATATATATACATACAAAATATACATATGGATATATATATATATGTATATATATAAATAATAAAAAGTGGGTGAAAAGGTTGAAAATATATTTTACAACTTAATTTTGGGTGTGCTAGAATTTATTTTAAATTTTAGAGGTGAAAGGAAAAATAAATGGGAAAATAGGAAATTTAATTCGAGAAATTGCAAAAGTCCACTATTCATCGTCGCCAAGTGTTCGACGCCGTACCCGGGCCCGACCGCCTCGCCACCGCGCGCGCCGCACGTCGCGCCCGCAGCCGCGTGCCCCATGCCGCCGCACCGTGCCGCGCCGAGCCAATGCCGCCACCTCGCGCTGCGTCCTCGTGCGCTGCGTCGCGCCGCGCCGGCCCTCTCGAAGCGCGCCACGCGCGCTCGCCGCGCCCGGTCCCGCGCCCTCGCGCCCACGCGTCACCCTTCACCCCAGGCCCCTCTTCGCGCGTCGGCTACACCTCCCCCCGTGCCCATGTCGTCGTCGTCATCTTCCTGTTCCCACGCCTCGCCGACGTCGGCCACGCGTGCGCCACGCCCGTGACACACGCGACAGTGCCGCGCCGTTCCCTGCACCGCCACCATGGTCTCACCGTGAAATCAATATAAATAGACCTCGATAGCACAAACTCTATACACCAATCTTGATCGCCATCTCTCTGTAAAACCCCTCAAAAGTCCCCAGCCGCCATAGCTTGTGCGCTAAGAATTTTGCAAAAGATCGGGCCCGGTCGGGAGAACCCTAATTCGGCCGCCCAGAGCAAAGAATCGAAATTTATCGCCCTCGGTCGAGTTCTTCCCAAATTGAAGGTATGTCCACGGTCTACGTGCTCTAAACTTTATTTCCCCCATGTTTCCTGAGCCGAATAGCCGCCGAAAGTCGCCGGTGACGAGCCCGCCGTGCCTCCCCTGCTTCGGCCGCCGCCGTGCGCACGTTGCCAGCTTGCCGTAGCGTTTTCCCGGCCGAATAAATCCCCTAGCTAGCTTCCCCGTACCCCGTTGATGCTCCCAGTCCCCTCGTCGTGGCCGTTCCATCGTTGGTTAGCCGCCGCGACGTGCACCACCGTCGCCGCAAGCCCGCCGCCGGCACACGCACGGTGCCAGCCCTCTCCGTCGCCTCCCCGGCCAAATGAGCGCCACCGTTAGTTTCCTCGAACACCGTAGATGCTCGGCGACCCCTTGCTTCGACCTTAGCATCGTCGGAATCCGTCGCCGATGAGCGTCGCCGCCGTCCTGGCCGCCTCGCCGTCGCCAGCCCTCCCCGCCGCCCCTCTGGCCCGACCAAGCCGTGGAATGGGACCCCCGTAGCTCGTAGATGGGCAGAAGCCCCTAGAGCCTCGAGCTCCGGCCCTCCCTCGCTGCCGGCGTCCTCTTCCCCGTCGGCTGCCGGTGCAAACAGAGGAAGGAGAGATAGAACAGAGAGAGACCAGAGAGGAAAAGAATAAAGGGAAAAGAAAAAAAGAAAAGGAAAGAAAGGGAAGGAAAGAAAAAAGAAAAAAAGAGAGAAAATTTGGGGAAAATTTAGAAAATTTAGAAAAAAGTTTTTGGGAAATATTTGGGAAAATATTTGGGCAAAACATATATAGTTTTATCATATATATTTTCTTGAAAACAAATTTGGATTTCAAAAATAATTCGGGACCGATTATTAAACATGTTTTCCAAAATATTTAATCATAGCATTTATTTATCCTTCAAAGAAAATTATTTATGTCTGAAACTTGTCTTCAAAATGTTATTCTTGATTTATATATTTGCTAGACTTAAAACCTAGATTATTAGTGTAGTATTTAGCTTTAGGAATTATTCTTGGGATCAACTACTATTAAACCCTAGGACTTCTCGACCCAATGAATATTTTGATAAAATTGAAGATAACCACTTCCTTTTATTAATTGAATCATCAACTCTAATATTTCTCAAACTTTAAACATATGAACTTAAAATAAAATATCACATCATATTTAATTAAACCGAGTTCAATGCAAAACATCAAATCCATATAACTCTTTCGCTCTAACCCGGATTTTATCGAACTCGAACATAGGTTCGCGTAGAGTCATAGCCTAGTATTAGGAGCCACTTTCGCGATTCATTTGGCTTTTATTGGATCTTATTGGATTTTATTTGAATTCTAATCGAATTCAAATTGGATTTCCTGTACGTATGATAGAGTCCGAGGGAACCGTCGAGAACGTCGAAGACTCAAGCCAACAAGGTCACGAGCAAGGCAAGTCAACACTTCCCTTTTGAACATATTGATCCTACTTTGCGAAATGATGTTGATTTAAATTACAAATTTGCATGCTTTACACAAATGAATACCTATGCTTGATATACCCTGCCTTGATGTTGATTACCATTAGAATTATTCTTTGTAACCATCGATGTGATATAACTGGAGGATAACTTCGGTAAAATGCTCCCTGCTTATATTAGATTCGTGCATACTCATGGTTTTACAAAGAAGCTTCATGCTCGGGCAACTACCTTTGGGAAGGTAGTTGGAATAACGGCATGTGGAGACATGAGCACCATGTTGCCTAGAACATGATGAAATGTGTTTTTATGAAAACCAAAAATGCAAAACCAATGTTTTTAGACTGGGGCGGATGGTTGGATTTGGGTGGATTCCGGGAAAGGCAAGAACCGTCCCTGGTCAATTAAGGACCGAGCCATGAGACTACAACTTAGAGCGAACCAGTACAACCATACTTCTCGAATGGGTATAGACCTAGCGGAGTAGATAGCCGAGCGGAGGCAGTATCCCTGCATAGTGGTTCAGGTGTAGGTGTTGAGTTAAGGACCTACCAATGGGTAGAGTGTCCTTGACCTACCAATGGTAGAGTGCCCGTGATTGTGATGAGACAAAAGACCTTTATGTGAATAATAAACTGAACTTAACAATGACTTAAAGATTAAGTGAGTTTTCCCCCTTATCTCGGGAACGCCAGAACTCCTCTCACTGCTAGGAAATGACAGCTAGAGTGCATGAGGACTTAAGTTCATGGAGCGGGTACTGCCAAAGTGAGGTTATCGAAAGGCTTTGCCGTGACCGTCCCATATAGAGGGATGAAGGCTCATTCAATGAGCAGTTGCGGAGTACGGGTAAAGTGTAAATCCACTGCGGTGTGAGTAAATCAATCTATTCGAATAGCCGTGCTCGCGGTTAATGAGCGACGTGACAAGTTTCTCCCGTGGCTAGACTCATAAATTTTAAAATGATGGGTTGGTATGCATAATGATTTTGTGAGCTGGTGGACTCAACTTCTCGACTTGCGAGAAGGGACAGACTCCCTAGAAAAACCATGACGATCCGGAGACGGGAAACCATCCTTGGTATCATGATGGATGGCAAACAGAACCGTCACCGATTTAATATACTCTGAAACTAAAAACTTGACTGGCTAGATGTTAGGTTTGTGAAATGATTTGCGAAAATTGGCTTTGTGCAAATAAACCACAGCCACCCTTTGAATGACCCTATCATGTGCATCATTCCGTGTTGGCTTGCTAAGTACGCTGGGTAGTCACCCTTGCTATACGCACAAACCTTCAGATGGTGTAAACGAAGAACTGGAGGACCCCTATGCTTACTACCAGGATGAATGAAGACAATGGAGCGCAATAGGTCTTAGTTCCCAGTCGTTGCCTGTAGGCGATCGACATGCCGCTGCCTTCCGACTGCTATCTTATCTAAATTCTGCTTTTGGTTGTATCCGGACCAGTAGGTCTTATATGTATTGGATATTGCCTTCGGGCCTATTATTGTAATAATTTTGATGTAAGACTATTCGTGCACTTTGCACCTGGTAATTCAGAACTGTATTCGTGGGTACCAAATTACTCGATCCAGGGATATGGTACTATGAACACGAATGATTTCCGTCCTCAAAAACGGGGGTCGACAAGGATCCCAAAGAAAGGGGGACCCCGGTTCCCATTTCTCCAACAACATCGAACTAGCATAAAAAGCAATTTGATATTTTTTCAACAAATTTTTAGTTAAAAACAACTCATCCAAAGTACGTGTGTGCATTGCAATTCCAATAGCAAGGGAAGATTTTAATCTCAAATCATATAAAGCATTAGCACCTCTTATTTTAATCTTAGTCATTAAAATCTCACAACTATTGCAATCATCATCATTAGGAATAAGAGATCTTAATCAACCAATTTCAGAATTGAGAGATTCAATGGTAAACTCCTGTTTTTAATCATTTCTTCACATGTTTTATTTTTGGAGTTAAATGTCAAAATAGTCTCTTCAAGGAATTCTCGTGGGGATTTACCTCATTGTCTTCATAGTATGAATCTGATTCTCCATGCGCCATGAAGCACACATCGGAAATGTTCTTCCCTTTGTCGTCACTCCATCACTCTCAAGATCAACATCACTTGAAGGCTCAAAAGCTGCATACACTTGATTCAACATCTTCTCGAGAGATTCCTTGGATTTTCTTCCTTTGAATGTGCTTCTTGGCTTATCCTCCTTGAGCTTGTCTACATTGTCATCCTTCTTGACTCTTCCTAGCTTGGGACAGTGTGAGCGGATTTGATCTAGCTCTCCGTACTCGAAGCAATGAACTCGACCTCCTCTTTTCCTGAACCTAACATTATTCATAGCTCGAGACAACTTGTTAATAGCCAAAGCCAAGTCCTCCTTCTCGAATTGTTCGAGTTGATCATCGGACATGACATGATTGATAGTAGATAAAGCATTATGAGTCGATGTAGAGGAGCCATCATTAAGAGAAGGTGAAGGAGAAACCAAAGCACTAGATTTAGAATCAACTTTATGAGAAAAGATATTCATCTTATGAGTTTTGAGTTTAGTACAAAGTGAATCTAAAGTCAAAGCAGACATATTAACAGACTCTTGAATAGAAGTAACTTTCATCTCCCAAATCGACATATCAAGTCCATTCAAGAAGTGCTGAGAAACCTCAGATTGAGAATAATTGGTATCAAAAGATGAATCAACAGATCTAAGATTGCTCAAAACTTTGTTAAAGTGCGCAAGAGAGTCATCTAAAGCCTCTCCATATTTCATGTCAAATTTCATGTAATTCTTTTTAAAGACATCTCTGCGAAGTTCCTTGATATCGAAAGTACCTTAATGAAAATTATTTAAGGCATTCCAAATCTCATTCGTAGTTTCAAGATGAGACACAAGATCAAAATCCGAGTTGTGAGCTTTGCAATTATTTTCAAAAATTCAGTTTTCAAAGCAATAGTATTCATCTCAGCAGGAATTTCATAAGGATTAGAAATTTTTAGTCAAATATCATAATCTTTTGCCATCATAAAAGCTTTCATCTTTTTGCACCAATAAGGAAAATCAAGTCTGACGAACACATGTGGATTAGTCGTAAACTTGTTAGCCATGGCAAAAACTCAAGATCGAAAGATCCAAAGAAGAAAACAAGCCTCTGATACCACTTGTAGGATTGCACAGCAAGAAATCAGCCAACCAGAGGGGGGGTGGGTGAATCGTTGCAATACTAAAAAACCAAAAACTTTTAACAGAACTAAAAGTTACCCCCGTGGCCGATGGAGATTGGTTTGACCAGACTTGATGTGTCAGTTTGACTGTATGGATGGCTCCGGTCTAACCGATGTAGTCGCTCCAGTTTGACCACCCGATGCCCTACTCTCGCTTATCACCATTGCCAGTCTGACCGCTGTGGTGCTGCCGGTATGACTGGGCCTATGCTGTCGGTCTGACCACCGAAGTCTCGCCGGTTGGATCATGGTTGGGCAGCCCGTCTACCCCCAGGGGTCTGCGAAGATCTCCATATTCGCGTGCAGGCAGCCCAACCGCACGCGAAGATATGTCATCGCAGGTGGGCTGCTTAACACAATCACACGTGAAGATCGATTATCGCATGAGGGCGCTTTAAGCAGCCCGCCTACAAAGATATATCTTCACGTGTGACCTTGCAACTGATAGCCGTTTGGGAAGTTGTCGTACACTATATACGCAATATTTCCTGCTATTAATAATCAAATTTTTGAATGGTACACCAAGTTGTCATTATTCGCACATATTACAAACTTGCTACGTGAAATAAATAAGATATCATAAGTGAATACAAAATATTGTCATAAAAGATATAATATACATATGTACATACACATATCAACATGTTTTTGTTTCACATATTACAAATGAACACAAATATTGTCACACTACATTATTTATGCATATGTTGTTTCTCCAACTCTCTTAGGGGCTTGAATGAGCCCTCTAGTGCAAGTTGGCTTTCGTAGAATTTCCCTAACCAGTTGCAGCAATCACTGCGGATGAAGTGGCACAGATCCGCACATAAGTTTAGAATTGTTTGTTTGTCGAATCAGTTTAATACAACAGGAATTTGCAGGATCTATTCAAAGAAAGAAGACATAATGAAAGTTAGGAAATAAAATTAGATGAAATGTTTTGTATAGAGGATGTTCTCTATACTTACATCTTCGTTGTTTGTTGTGTAGCTCCCATTGACTCTAAGCATCTGGCACACATAATATCCACATAGGTTAGTGCGGGAGGTGCTTGAAACACTACATAAAAAATTACACCTGTCAATATTTAAAACTATAATTACAACAAATTATGTTAACTGAAGACATCATTATTGGCCTATGTGTCTTCACGAGAAGCTTTTCCTTCTGCGCATCCTTTACTGGCACGTGATGTCTAACGTAATACTTGTGCCCTCTATGTCGACAAAACATTTATTTGATTTAATTTTAGATTGCAGAAAAGCAACTAGGCATTGAGGGGGTGTATGTTAATACGTACTAATTCAACAAAACGAGGAATTCCATGAACAATTTCTCGTCATAGTTTGCTGAATCAAGCACTACGATCAAGTGGTCCCTCGGATATACCAGGATAATATATAGTGGTTGCTGAAAACAAGATATATGAACTACAGACTACATTTTCTAGTAATTATGCGAAACATTAATTAAATAGAAGAGATGTTGTTTACCTAACGTAAGGGATCATTATGACATTTTTGTTTTGTTGCAAGAGCATTGCTTTTCCCAAGTAAGTTTGTACCTCGACCTCTTTTGCTTGTGCAAATCCTTGATATATGCTTGTTGTTCCTCCGAGGTCGTATCCCATAGTTCGGGAACATCAGCAAGAAGCTGCACAGTGTGTTGTATCTTACAAACCCTTGTGGGGTTACGTAGCCTACTGATTGCCTCGCTCTTTCTGCATCGTGGAATTGTGACCTACGGAAAGCTTAAATGAGATGCAAGTTTATTTCATGTATTCACTTACACCAAAAAAGAGTAAAGCACTTACAGGCAAAACATAGTAACGAGGTTGACATCCATTTTATCAAGCTTGAAGAGGGCGTGTAGGTCCTTGAAATCGATGAGAAGCATCGCATTGGGTCCACTAAAGAAAGCGTTTTCCGGGGCCTTGACACTAACGAAACCGATGCCCTTTCTAGTTGTTTCATGTACCATTCATGCATCACCCTCATCTGCCAGGGTAGACTTTTCATGACGTGCCGTGGTAAGAATGGCTTGCCACATTCATAATTTTGTGGCACATCATCAGATAGCCAATATTGCAACTCATCCACGCAACCTTGTACTGACTTTTGCGAATCCGACATATGATGAGGTTCTTCTTTCTTTCAGTCTATCGGACCTCTCCCCTGAAGGCCGAAAACGCTAACATTGCTTCATCCACTGCCATTTCCTTCGGATTGTACGTGGAAACCATATTTGGGATGAGCCAATGAGGTTCAAGGCTAGGAGTAACTGGGACAGATGAGCTTTTTGGGGAGGTGGAACAGGTTGCACGAGAGATGATTATGGTGTAGGAGGAGATTAATGAATGGGATCAAGTTTTTCAACAGGTAGTGGAGGGGACATGTGTAGGAGACGGAGGTGGGGATTGTGGATGTTGAGGTGATGGAGGAGGATTTGGGGAATCTAGTGGTGGATGTGGTCCTGGTCGGAAAGGAGGTGCAAGAGCGGCAGCTGTCAATGGTGCCGATGGAGCTGGGATTGACGGCGGCTGTCCGGCTAGGATGATGTCTAGATGATGCCACGATATAAACTAGTTAACTGCATCTCTGAGTAGTTCTATCCCCTCCGATGCTAGGATGTCTATCTCCAATGAGGTATGCTCGGCATGGACCTTTGTCACTTGCACCCTTCCGTACTTGTTCGGAATTGGAGTGTTGTGGAACTGTTGGCCTGGAATCGCTAATCCAGTTCCAACCTCCTTGCCGGCCTGGTCTCTGCCTATCGGAATGACGAGACTACACGGTGTCGGACCAGTGATAAGATCCACGGGGTTGGGTGTTATTTCAATTGACCCGACACTACTCGACATCTGAACGGTTTGTTGGGGCGCTACAGCGGATTGCTGGGATTCAGGAAATATGTTTGGGAATGTAGTGGGATTCTGAGCTGTTAGAGAGTACAAATGTGCCTTCACTTGTGAGGCTATTTTTTCTTCCAACTTCTCTTTGTACATGTCCCGCTTCTTGTAACTCTTGGCGTCTTGTGGAAATCCTTCCTTCCAGCTGGTCCTTGACGATACACCTCTGACCCTTTTAGAATGTTTGGGGTTGCCCAATGCCGCTGTGAGTTGATCGTTCTCCCTTTTGGCAACGAACTCCCCTATTTTCTCTTTCTCGCGATCTGCTAGAGACTCGAGGTCACTCGCTCGATATCAAGAGTCTCAAAAAGGATCTCATCCTTCTTCGTGACTAGCCCTTCGTGTCCACACCCAATTTTTGCTCTGTTCCCGTAGGGGTTCGACCAACAGTGATTTGTCTTCAGCTGCAAACTTTTGTTCTATTGCTCGCCATTGATCTACGTGGCCATGGTATCCGCTTGACCCCAATCGATGCAGATATTTTTTTCTCTTGGCTAGATCTTGAAAGTTCATCTAGCCCCCTAAGTGGGTTTTGGTGGTTAGTGACAAAATGGTTAAGAGACTAATGCATTTTAATTAAGATAAGTGCAGGTGATTAGTCCCAAAGTGCTTAGGTGTACAAAATGTGTGTAAAGGAAACCCCCAACAACAAATGCAAAGCGGCGAGAGGATTCAACGCCCTATTTAAATTTTCATTTCCATTTACTCTTGAGTTTTAGAAAAACCATACTATCAAGAGGGTTCCAAGTTATAGCCTGAGAAGATCTAAGTGCTTCAAGTCAAAATCCTGAGGAGAGAGTTTTTTCTAGCCATTTTTTAGAAATTTGCCCTTTCCAGGACAGAGAGTCCTGACCGGTAGTTCTGGGGTTCTTGACCAGAACTTCCGGGCGTCTTCGCCAGCAATTTCCTAAGAGTTGACTGGAAGTTTCGAGGGTCTCTGACCGGAACTTTCAGACACCTCTGCAGTTCAAATGTGAATAACGACTAGGTGACGACAGCACTAACCTATATATATCCACACCCTCTCCAGCTCACTTTTGGCAATCCAACTTTCGTTTTTCTGTCCCCTAGCCACTGCCGTGTTATTCTAGACCACTTCACCTTGTTCTTAAGCCTAGAAAGCAAATTTGTGAGAGAATTGAAGGTTTTGGAGAGGTTTTGTGAGTGAGAGAGCTAGGATGACTTGAGCACTTGGTGATTCTCGCTGGGCTATGATTTGATGCTTATTACTCTTGGAGGGAGACCTCCTAGACGGTTAGCTGTCTCCCACGAGTATCCGTCGATTTGTGGCGGGAAGGTTTGTGAAGGTTTTTCTCACCTCCGCAAGGAAACGAGGTATGTTTAGTGAAAATCCGAGCTGAGCCTTCGGAGGTAGTCTTGGTAGAGCAATCCTTGTTCGTGGTACTTGCTAGGAAGTCAAGTTGTGAATCTTTTTGGTCACTTGATTTCTAGCGAAGAACCATTGGGTTGAAAACTTGAGACCTATTCCTAGGGCTTTGCTTGGTGAGACAAGGGGTTAATCGAGACCCAGCTCTTATGAGTTCCTCAACGGAGAGTATGGTTATTTGAATCTGAAATTCGAGAAAAAAATACGGGTCTCAATTGTGTATGTTCTTTACTTTCTGTTAAGCTTTTTTGTATCCTAGTTATTTCACCTTGTCACCTACACACAGCCTAGTCTTGAAAGTCACTTAGACTCGAGATTAGAACCTTGAAGTGCTAGAACACCGGAAGGTCCGGTTAGCCTGAGCTATCCGGAAGTTCCAGAGTTCCTATCAGGAAGTTTAGGTCACTGTTGTTTTTAACCGCTGCGATTGTTAAGTAATTTTCAGGAACACCTATTCACCCCCCTCTAGGCGACATCTACGGACTTTCAGATCTAACATCTTTTTCCTCTCGCCAAGGCTTCTGGTGTTGTCATCTTCGCGATGAAATTGTACCATTCGGCCTACAAGATATTGTCGTAATCCTTGAATGGCGACTTGTTCATTTGAACATAGTATGTGTTCATCTTAGACTTTCACTATCTCCACCGATGACTCATTGTCTTCAAGGCATACTGCCATCCCCGAACCTTTGAATCGGGCAGATAGACTAGGTACTTTTGCAGCTCATTCCACATAAGGGTCTTAACGTTGGGGTCCACCTGCTCCCACGTCTCTACATTTAATGGCCCGTGACTTCTGGCCACAGTCCCGCATGTGCTGCTAAACATCGACATCGCCACCCTTGGCTCGACGGGCTTCCCATCTCGGTTGAGAGCGGTTATGTAATATGTTTCCTTTGGCAGCTGGTTCTTACTTCTCGTTGCAAGTCATTACAAACCATTAGGCACCTACGATCTCGTTGCAGACTAGTTACAAAATGGAATAAGAAGTTTCTGGACTTATTGCAATAGGTATATAGTCACAATCATCTTCGCGAGGGGTCACTTTCATAATCTCTATCGGAAAAGGATCGCTGGGGTTCGCCACTGCCTTCGCTAGATGCCTCATCTCTTCCTTCAGATGGTATGGGTGCCTCGGAGGGAACTTTGTCGTCCGACATTTGTTCTACGGTCATACTTCACAATATAAAATTTTGCTGGACAGGCACAATACTGCATCTCAAATTTAACACATCACAAATTCGTTTAATCATCATAATTAAAATACAACATGATTTAATATAAACATAAGATTAAAATATGGCACATCATAATATGATCACAATATATCTAAATTTTCAACAAGTTATCACATCTCGAATTTAGCACAACTAATCTAATTTTTACATGTCATCAAATTCGTTAAATCGTTAAAATACAGTATGCCATATATGAACATTAAATTTAGCACAACTAATCCAATTTTCACATGTCATCTATAACTTTCATATGTCGAATTTTCAACAAATTTGCACATCTCCCACAATCACTAACTATCACATCACATCTCAATATCATGTCACAATCAATACTTACCCTAAACACACATCTCACAATCACATCTAAAAAAATTCACACCTCATAATCATATCTCAAACAAATATCACATTTTCACATCTCACATATTCACATCACAATATTGCATAAAAAATAAATATACCGGTGGATGATCGATGCGGTTGGTGGCGGCGCAGTGAAGTGGCAGCGGTGAGGAGGCAAGGAGGAGGCGAGGTGACCGGTGTGGTCGAGGAGGCCGGCGTAGAGGAGGCCGGTGGCTAGCATCATGGAGGGCAACAGCGGCGTGGAGAAGATGGTGATGGTGAGGCGGCCGTCGGTGTGGAGAAGGCGAGGCGGCCGGTGTGGAGAAGGACAGCGACGGGCCGGCTATCAGCGTGTAGGAGGGTGGTAGCCGATGCAGCGATTGAAATGAGGAGGTCGACAAAGCGGCACTTGTGGTTGCAGCAGCGGAGTGTGGAAAATTTTTGCAACCTGGCGGCACTAGGGTTCAGGGGCTGCGGGACTTAGAAATTTCAGTGTCCCGCACCAACCTTTTATAGGGCCCGGTCATCGCGTGCGGTCGACTTAAGTCCCCACACATGAAAATGATCTTTGCGTGTGGCCGACTTAAGCCGCCGCACGCAAAAAATGATCTTTGTGTGCGCTTGACTTAAGTCCCGTCACGGGAAAATGATCTTTGCGTGTAGTCAACTTAAGTCCCCGCATGCGAAAATGATCTTTGCATGCGGTCGGCTTAAGTCGCCTACAAATATAATTTTCACATATAATGTTGATAACAAAAAAATTCATAACTAATTGGTTATTGCTAACAAAATATTGAGAGGTGGCATGAAAAATATTTAAATACCAAAGAATTGTAAATCCCTTAAAAATTTAGTAAAAATCAACTGATTTGACCACAACATAACATGAACCGACATGTCCCTCCAGCACTCATCTCATCATGGACTAATAACAAACCAAATTCATTACATATTCACTACATAAATTCTTAAGTATAATACATGCGTTTGACTCCACTCAGAAAGATCAGTGAATAACGGTACGTTGTTATATAGGTTGTAATCTGTCATGACTTTCATGTTGTCAATGCCAACGATGTGTTGCTTTCTGGACACAGTAATGTCCATCCTCTCGTCGGAAGGGTCCTTCACATAGAAAAACTGTGCAACACGCTAGCGAGGACCCATGGATCATCCTTGTGGTATATTTTACTGCGTTCCACAACCGTAAGGCTGTAGTAATCCAGGGAAATGCCTGTTGTGTCTTTCATCCATTGGCATCGAAGCACAGGGATCTGAATGTTTAGTCTGTAGTCAAGTTTCCAAATTTTTTGTATGATCCTGTAGTATGATTTCTTCTGGCCTGTTCTGTCGAACGCTTTGACACTAACTCCAGTATTTTGTGTTGAGCTTTTTTTGTCCTTGGTTATCATGTAAAACGTATATTCGTCGATGTCGTACCCTTGCCATGAGGTCACAAGGCTTGACGGGCCAGCCGCCAGCCTTTGCAAAGTTATTTCCTCTAGGGATTCACCAATCGGTAGGTTTTGATCCTTTAAACCATGAAGGAAAATTGTGCTTCTATTCTTTTCATACCCAATCAGTGGACTGTCCGAGGTTATGGGCTCTGATCTCGTTCATGTGTTGTTCAATGTAGGGGTCCACGATGGCGAGCTATTGTAGTAGGCTTCTATGTGCCTCCGTTACTGCTTTGTATTTATTATCATAGAAACATTTATTGCCTATGGTCCCCTTCCTAGTTAACCTCCCCTCATGTCGAGCCGGGTGTATCCCAATGGGATTGACATCCTTTATATAATCTATACAACACTCAACAACCTCTTCAGTTGTGTACCCCTCTATGATCGATTAGTCCGGGTGAGCACGATTGCGGACATACCCTTTTAGAACAGACATGTACCTCTCGAATGCCCAATTTGATGTAGATATAAGGGACCAAGTTCAATAATCTGAGGTACGATGTGAACAATTAGGTGCTCCATCATATCAAAGTAAGATGGAGGAAAATACATCTCTAGCTGGCAAGTTGTCTCAACTGTGAATGCCTGGAAGGGTCCTAATTCTTCTGGATCAAAAACCTTATATAAAAATATCATCTCAGATTTAAATATACGTATCGGCTAACACTCCGATACAACCTTATATAAAAATATCATCTCAGATTTAAATATACTAAATAAGCTACGTTCTTAACAAATAAGACCTAACTGACGCAGTGCAAGAACAATAACAATCTTGATATATTTAAGGGTTTGATATATTTATATAAGATGATTGATATAACAAAACAGGCGTAGAAAAAGTAATCTACACAAGAACCGATATATCAGATAAGCGATGCGAGTAAAAACCAACCAGTATATCGAACTGAACCGAGAATGTACCAACTTGGCCGATACAAGCGAAGTTTGACAAGACTTACTTTCTCACCAAAGATCGAAACCGATGCAGCCCAAACTTGAAAACAAGAACTCGTCGAAAGCCTAGAAAACTAGGGCGGCAATGCACCGAAAGTTGTTTATTAAACTATTGTTATTGAACAAAGACTCTAGGTGTACATATTTATATCCATAGGTTAAACTAAGTCCGATGCTATTACGATCAGATTAATACATGACTCTATTCCTAGAAACTACTCTTACAACTTCGACTCAGACACGACTCCGATCGGCTAAAAGAAATTATCCGAAACCGATTCTAACACAATCTTATCGGCTCATGACTCTTAAAAAATAGAAACCATGGCAATCTTTTCTTTTCCCAGATAAATTTGTCAACCGAACCTAGTAAAATCATGGCGTGAATCCTAGCTTTGACTCTGTTTTGACTAACGATCATTGCCAAATTTCGTCATTAACAGGTAGGGTTTAAGAATAGGCGTTTCAAGCGATCTTTCACTGGCAAGTACCACATCACCATGGCCATAATATTTTTCTTTATATCCACCGATGAATCTGAGTCGACAACCTCACTCTCGGAGGCCCTACCCATTTTGTACCAACTTGTCCCACAGGTTGGGCACCTGTCCAAGTCAGTGTATTCCTTGTGGTATAATATACAACAATTTATATATGCATAGATCTTTTGAACACCTAGAGATAATGGATATATCAATATCTTCCCTTGATACGTGTCGGATGGCAGCAAGTTAGGCTTAAGAAGCATAAATCTCAAGAGACCCATCAAATTGTTGAAACTAGTATCGGATCATCCGTGGCTAGCCTTCAATCAGAGAAGTTCTAGAATAGAACGTAGCACTGTATAATCCTTTGTCACATCCCTTGAATTCGTCGTAAATAAGATTGTTCGCTGATTTCTAGAACGCCTTTCAATTGTCTAATTCTCTCGTTGTACGAGTTAACACCTCTGGTTTAGTGTCACGCAACATGTCGTCTAGATTAAAATCTGCCTTTAAATCATCAATACCAGAGCCACCAAATTCGTCCATCGTATCACGGGACATGTCCTCAATAGTAAAATTTTCTGTCTCGTCGAAAAAAATATTAGGAGTTTCTTTAGGAACAGTGACTTCCCCGTGGGGAAGATATAGGTCCATACCTTGTAATCATTCTTAAAATTTGGTCATCGAAACATTATATTTTAGATAAAATTTACCAAAATAGCTCAAAACGTCCATTTGCAAAATTGCAAAATTTGTTGCATTTCACCGATGAAATTTGAAATAAATGGAGGCAAATGAAAGAGGAATTAAGCATGTAACCTTTTATATGGATGGAAAAAAGATTTCGAGTTAAAAACCTCCCCCTATTTGTTTTTGTTTTGGAGAGAGAAATGTTGGGTTCAAATGGCACCAGCTCGGGCGAGGGATGGATATATGATGCATCATTGCATGCGGTTCTCTTAAGCGACCGTACGCGAAGATGAAACATCGTGTGTGGTCGCTTAAGAGGATCGCATGCGATGTGGCTGCATTATCGCGTACGGGCCTCTTAAGCGACCGCACACAATAATATGTCTTCGCGTGCGGTCCGTCAATCGGCTTCGGGAGGGACCGATTTTTTGCAGGCGCGACCATTAATGGCCCGCCTGCAACCTACTCGGTTGCTCGTCCAAAAAAATATTTGTGTAGTAGTGCGTATGAATTCGAATAGGAATAAGTCCATTTGACGCCCTAATCATCTAGTTTGTTCAAAACTCATCCTTACCTATAAAATCATATATTTAACACCTCTAAACTTTCAATAGAGTGCATTTGACCTCAATCTTTTTCACTTGGTTTCACCTATGTGACGTCTACGTGATGGTCTAGTCAGCATAGAAAAAATATAAGATATTAATAATCATGAGTCATACGTGTCATTTTCTCGTCCCTTCTTCTACAACCACCTCCCTTTCGCTCCATCCACAAGATATCATGGAGGTGACGTCACATAGCAAATGGCAGCTTGGAACGACCTTCACGACAGCAGAGGCTTCGACAACAGCACCGTGTTGCCGCCGCCATGGAGTGACAAGGAAATACGAGGTGGACAGCGCCGAGGAGCACACCCTGCGGCTGAATTCTCCTCAAGACGTCATATTGTTGGGCTTCACATCAAGGGACACACCGCCGCTGATGGAGATCTATCTTCCCCATGTTCTCTAGTGGCTTCCCATGAGGATGAGCACCGTCAACTTGACTCCGTACTCATGTCGCCTTCCGTTACCGTCTTGATGCCATATATTTTAAGATGGTCGTTTTTGCTGATTAGGGGCTGCTATATAGGCAAATAACATCTAGGTTACATTTTACTACATTATTAATCTCTGAAATAGAGAAAGATTCAGAGAGATGTTCCAAATTTTCTGAGGCTGTCATAAGATCTTGCAAGTCAAAATGCATTATACGATCAACAGATATCCCAACCTTTGCTGAAAAGCATTCCAAATAACTACTGCCTTTTCATCATGATAAGAAATCATTCTACCATTTTGGGGTTTCAACCGAGTAATTACATTTCTTCTATAACTTTCAGTTGCTGCGCAGCATGAAAGAATTTTGTATTTTCCCCTCCAAACTTGACCCATCTTATGGTATATCTCTTTTGCCAGTAAATCTGTTTATATCTCAGGAGCATCATCATTTTTTTCCTTTACAATCTGTCTAAAATTCCATTCAATAAGAGTAAGATATCTTAATTCCTCAATTTTGTCAATAAAAAAGATCACCTGATTGCAGTTAAAGATAAGTGCTAACAGATTTGAAAGGCCTTTACTCCATTTTTAAACGTTTTCTAAGAACTTTGAATTTGGCTGTGATATGTGGATTTATTTTCTGACCAAGGTAGATTATAAATTCACGTATAATTAATCTCATTATAGAGTAATTAACCTTCCAATGCCATCTACTGCATGTAAATAAGGGTTTTTACGAGTGCCTATACTCATCGGTTAGCCAGCCTAATTCATCTTTTTTTATTCTGTATTACCCATGTCTAAAAAAGCCAGCCACCAATCCCTCCGTTCGTCATCTGCTGCTTTCCAACATCTTTCCACCATCGTAAGAAAAACACCATGCAAAAGAGTAATACTCATATAATTTAGATACCTGTAGTATCGTACGAACATCTTTGTTAGTTAGATAAGAGGATTGAATGAAAAATTTTCAAGAATTTTTGTCCAGTATCTTCTCGCACGGAGCTATTTGAAAGGAAACTCATAACATCCAAACAACATATATGTACTCGGTTCCAAACGACCATATAAGAAAATTTCCTATATTATTCAATTCCTAAAACAATATTCAATATTTTTTCCAAAGGAGTCCTTATCTCATTATCTGAAAGAAAGAAACACATCACGAACGCAAGTTCTCACGTACCCACGTATACTACCCATCCCTGTAAACACAAATATTATTGTTGGCAACTTTTTTTGGCAAGAAGACAATCACGGTGGGGACACCTAAACGTCTTACAGTGAAATTGGAGTCAACAACCACCTTGATTTAGCAAGAATTAAAATAAGATGTGTTTTGTAGATTAAACCGGCTAGCGGAGCCGATTTGAGCAAAACAAAGGATAAACACCCGTCTCGTGAGCGAACGAAAGGTTTTCGGGACAAACCTACAAAGAGATGTCGCACGGCGACGAACGATTTATAACATAAATCAATAAAGATAGACGAACATGTTTATTTTAGGACGATAATCTAATTACCGGCCATAAAAGTATTTCTTTAGGTACTTACCATTAATAGCTCGCTGAAACAGTTCTCCTCGAAGTGTCTCTAGAAAATATGCATTCTCTCGAACGATTCCGCATATCCGATAAGGTCCTTCCCAACTTGGTGACCACTTACCGAATTCTTTAGATCGAGAACCCAAAGGCAAAATTGTCTTCCACACCAAATCTGCCACTTGAAATGTCTTTGCCTTCACCCTTTTTGTTGTATGCTTTAGTCACCCTCTTCTTCTTTCTCTATTTCTTCTAAAGCCTTCAAGCGTTTGTCGACCACTTCATCAAGATTATCTCCCATCAAGAACTTATAGTTTTCAGCCGATAAATCGTCTTGCTTTATATACCGAAGAGAGCCAAGATTTACCTTAACCGGTAAAACGGTTTCTTGTCCATAGAGCTCAAAAGGGGTTACCTTGGTAGCACCATGCTTAGATATTCTATGCGCCCATAACGCCTCAGAAAGCACCTCATGCCACCTCTTGGGATGTTCTTCGATCTTCTTTTTAACGAATTTTAACAAAGTTTTATTACTCGACTTGACTTGTCCATTAGCCTGAGCGTAGTAAGGAGAAGAACTCAACAACTTGATACCATAAGATTCGGCAAAACTTTTCACCTCTTTAGACATGAAAGAAGCCCTTTGGTCTATAGTTAATGTTTGAGGAATGCCGAATCTATGTATAATATGTTTCAAAATAAAGTCAATTACCTCTGTATAAGTCATATTCTTGAGCGGCACGGCTTTGGCACTTGGTGAAGTAATCCGTCGCAACTAGCACGAACCGATGTCCTTTCGATGACGAAGGATAAATTTGACCAATGAAATCCAAAGCCCAACCCCAGAATGGCCATGGTTTAATAATAGGGTTTAACACCACAGCCGGTGCCAATTGAACATTGTCGAACAGTTGACAGGCTTTGTATCCTCTATAATATCTGAAACAATCATCAATCATTTTCGGCCAATAGAACCCCGCTCTCCTAAACAACCAATTCATTTTATGGGACAATTTATGTGTTCCACAAATACCTTCATGTACCTCTCCCATAGCAACTTTAGATTGATTAATATCTAGGCACTTCAATAATACCCCATCTATATTTCGGCGATACAAATTTCCATTGAGCAAAGTATACTTAAACGCTTGCAGCCGAATCTTTCGATCAACCTTAAGGCTAGGATCCTTTAAATATGAATCAAAGGTTTTCTCCAATCCTCTGTTGTTTTCAGCACACAAATGTCCAAATTTACAATTAATTCGGCCTTTGAATCAAGTGCATCGTGCCCCCCAGCATCTTCTGTGAACCCGGTCTGACCGGCCAAGCAACGCCAGTCAGATCGCCGACCACCCGCGGTCAGACCGGTAGCAGTGCTCCGGTCAGACCGTCGGCCATCCGTGGTCAGACCGGCAGCAGTGCACCGGTCAGACCACCTGCGATCTGCATACCTACCAATTTCGCTCAAAGAATTGTAACCAGTTTTTCTAGTATGAAAAATACTCCCTTCTTAATACTATTACCAGATGTCTGTTGTGCCAAATCATTCGCTTTAGAATTTTCACTCCTAGCAATATGTTTAATGGCAAAATCATCGAAATTGGCAATAATATCCAAGCATTGATCCAAATACCTGTTTAGCGACCCATCGAATCACTTGTAAACCCCGGCAACTTGTTGCACCACCAACTCTGAGTCACCAAATGCTTCTACGTGCGTAGCTTCAATGGTCTCCATCACTTGTAAACCGAATAACAAAGCATTGTATTCTGCTTGAGTATTTGTACAATAATACTCCAAACGAACCGATGCTTCAAAACATTGGCCATTGGGCGAAATTAAAACTACACCTATACGTTGACCCTCCTTACATGAAAAGCCATCAAAATAAATCTTCCAAGGTGTAACACTAAGCAAGCAAACCTCATCTCCATAGGCAATATCTACATGATGGTCTAATATAAAATCTACTACAATCTGGCCTTTCATAGATTTCAAAGGTTCATAAGCCAAATCGTATTCAATCAATATATACGCCCACTTTCCAATTCTCCCACTTAGAATTGGTCTTTGCAACATATGTTTAACGACATCGGTCTAACAAGCGACTATGCATGTACTAGATAACAAGTAATGACGTAACTTGGGACAAGCATAGTACAAACAAAGACAAAGTCTTTCTACAAAAATATACCTCGTTTCGGCATCTAAAAGACGGCGGCTCAAATATGTGATTATATATTCCTTGCCATCTTCCTCTTGTGTCAAAACGGCTCCAATAACTTTGTCTTCCGCAGCGATATACAACCGAAACGGAATTTCGGCTTTAGGCGCTCGCACCACGGGTGGAGTAGACAGATACTTCTTCAAACCCTCAAACGCCTCTTATTGTGCTGCCCCCTAAGTAAAATCGGCTTCTTTTTTAAAACGTAAGATAGGAACAAAAACATCGATTTTACCCGTCAGGTTAGATATAAATCTACTCAAGTAATTCACCTTACCTAGCAACTTCTGAACTTTTCTCTTGCATGTCAGCGCTTTAAAATCTTGAATCTTCTCAACCTTCTTAGGATCAATCTCAATCCCTCTCTCATGTACCATGAATCCTAAGAACTTCCCGCCGACACACCATAAACACATTTGAGTGGATTCATGTTCTAACCATACCGACGTATCCTTTCAAAAGCTAATCTCAAATCGGCTATATGACCATCCATGCCATCCGATTTGACAACAATACCATCAATGTAGATTTCCAAGATAAAACCTAAAAAATCATGAAAAATCAAGTTCATCGTTCTTTGATATGTTGCACCGGCATTCTTTAATCCAAACGTCATGACTACCCACTCAAATAACCTAACAAATCCCGAACACCTAAAAGTCGTCTTGTACATATCCTCTTCTGTCATAAAGATTTGATTGTAGCTGGCATTGCCATCTAAGAAACTAATCACTCTATGGCCCGAAGCATCATTTATTAACATGTCGGCTATAGGCATAGGATATTTATCTTTAGGAGTGGCTTTATTCAAATCTCTAAAGTCTATGCACAGTCTAATCTTACCACTCCCCTTCTTTTCTACCGGAACTATGTTGGACACCCATTCCGCGTACCGGCATGGCCTAATAAACCCCGCCTTCAACAATCGGTCTATCTCTTCTTTGACACGATCATATATAAGGGGGTTAAAGCGACGAGGAGATTGTTTATAAGGCCTAAATCCTGATTTTATCGGAAGCTAATACTCAACAAGATCACGGCTAAGTCTCAGCATCTCATGGTACTCCCATGCAAAGCAATCAACGTACTCTTTGAGGAGCTCAATTATTTTAACCTTATAATTGGCTTTCATGTTTTTGTTTACAAATGTCGGCCTTGGAATACTTCCATCTCCTATGTTCACTTCTTCTAATGGATCGGCCGATGCAAACCCCTGATCGAGCTTCTCTACTTCATCGAAATCCTCTATAATCTCCCCAATATCGTTCTTTGTAGATCGATATTCATGTACTTTCTTTTGTAACCACTCTAAATTGGTTGTTTATTCATCATACAAAGTAATATCGCCTAGCCATGCTAAACTAGCCGGCTTTACAGAGATAGGTACAAAACCATCCTTAGAAACACTAATGAAATCAAAGCTAGAAAGATCTAACCCTGACAAGCACTGCATATCCCCATGTTTCCATCCCACTGAAACATCGACCATTGTAACCTCAGCCGATGTGTCTGCCTGAACAATCTCAACATCATCACCGTCCCATTGCATTAAGCATTGATGCAAGGTAGAGGGAACACAATAGTTGGCATGAATCCAACAACGTCCCAAAGTAACACTGTAGTTAACCTGCACGTCGACGATGAAGAAAGCGGTAGGCAACGTCTTGTTACCCACCGTGAGCTCCACAGACAGGATCCCCTTAGCCTCTGTTGATTCACCGTTAAAGCCGTTGAGTAACATGTTGGTCTTCCTCAACTCAACTTCCTCACGACCCAACTTCTTGAACAGCGGAATACGACATTAGGTTGATGACAGCGCCTTCATCCACTAGCATCCTGAAGACCGGCTTCCCATCAATATGGCCCTTAAGATAAAGAGGCTTCATATGGCGGTTAGACTCGTTGGGCTTCTCGAAAACCGCATCTCTTGGACCTAATGAAAGTTGAGCAACCTCAGCCTCCTCCATGGCACAAAACTTCATGGGCAACATGCACACCATACTGATGTTCATGCTTTCACCCGGTGATGACACCTCAGCCGATTGTTCACTTTCTTCCTTCTCTTCCTCTTCTTCCCGAACAACCACCGGCTCTTCACCCTTCGCCGATTTGGATTTCCATTCCTTCATTAGTGGTGGTCGCAGCTCATCGAACTTCTTATCTCTCCACTCTTCGGCCTCCTTTTCCTTCAACTCAGAAGCCTGAAGACGCTGTAACGTAACCTCCTCTGCATAGCCGTCAAATCCTTAGGCATCCACCTTGGATTCGGCTCTGTTCCAGGAGGTATGTAATGCCCCCAATTGTTCTTTCGCGAAGAAAAGGCATAACCCGAACCACTTCTAGAAGACTGGCGGTCAGACCGACGCTGGTGACCAGTCGGACCGGTCTTGTGCCTGCGGTCAGACCGGTCAGAGGACCCGGTCAGACCGGCCTTATACCTTCGGTCGACCGGCCGCAGCCCGGCCGACCGGCCGTAGCTCTTCGGTCGACCGGTCGGCTTGAGCCCGGCTCGACCGCTTTCCCATGCGAACATGTGTTGACTTCGGTTCGATCACCAAAAACCATCTTAGCTTTCTCCTCAGATGGTATCGGCACATCATGAGACCCTATCTTGATAGTGACCACCTCCGAAGTCCTCTCCTCTGTCTTAACATGCTTATGCACCCTCCTTTCTCCCTCAAACCGATTCCTTGGTAAAAACCGGCTTCCATTTGACGAGGATGCATATCCGTGTGATAATCTCCTCTCCCTTCCCCATCCTTGATGAAAGTGCATTGGAGCCATATGATTATACATGGGTGGTGGTGCCCCCCAAGGCATGAAGTAAGGAAAAGTATAACCTAGCGGCGGCATCGGGCAAGGCCCCCATGGCATGACTTGAGGACAATGCAAGAACGGCGGCTCCAACGCCCTTGGCGAATGACCAAATCGCTCCTTAGGAGGTGATCTTGGTCTCTTGCCCTTCTTTATGCTCTTCTTCTCATATTTGTTCAGGAGCATATCAAAAGTCACCTTTGGCCTCCGGGGTTTTCTTAAAGTCGAAGCTTTACCTTCATTCTTCCTCCAAACACCAACCTCCGGACTCTTTGGCACAAGCATCTTGGACCTAGACTCCCCAATGACAACTTCCTTCCCCTTGGTAGATTCGGCTTGCTTTGGCCGGATCAACACCTTTTTGCAATTTAGATCAATGACATTAATAGGGAAAAGATCACTGTCAAGCTTCATCTTGGAGCCCTTAGTGAATTTCAACCGTCCTTCCTCTGTGACCGATTGAACCTGTCGACGAAAAATATTACTCATTAGTAAAATGATAATAAGAATCGTGCCACTTATAATAAGAGCGACGCTTCAACTCTTCTGTTGAAGGTATGACATGGCCTTTAGGTAACCTAATTTGTTTCTCTTGCAAGAGATAATAAAAAATCTTATCACACTTGGCCACATCAAAACTATATTTAATCTCGCTCTGCCGATCTTTGCGAGGAGTCGGCGTCAAGCTAGAACAAACAAATGGCTTATTTTTGTTAGTCCAAGACCACTCAGCAATATACATATCATGATCATCCTCATCAACATCAGAATCACTATCAGGACAATCAATCATGCTAACATGAGGTTTCTTATCACTGGGCCTAACAAATTTTTTACTATCTCTGACCCGGCTTTCCTGAACCAGAGCCTTTTGCATAACCTGACTAACATCAAGAAATTGTTGGCCATCCAACCTTTCCTTAATAGGAGCAAGTAAACGACTAAAAGCAAGATCAACCAAATCCCTCTCAGTTATATTTAAACTAAAACATCAGTTTCTAGCATCTCTAAATCTCTTGATATAATCAGTAACAGATTCATTATATTTTTGCCTAACCGATGTTAGATCACATAACCTAACTCAGTTTCATCAGTATAGAAATAATCATGAAATTTTTGTTCTAATTGAGTCCAAGTATGGATAGAATTAGTCGGTAATGAAGTAAGCCATGTAAAAGCAGTACCGGACAACGATAAAGAAAATAAGCGCAATTTAAAAGCATCAGAAGTACTAGGCTCTCCACATTGCGCTAAGAATTGGCCTATGTGCTCCCATGTGGTCCTATTATCCTCACCACTAAACTTAGTGAATTCAGTAACTCTATAACCGCGAGGATATGGGATGTTATCAAAATAGTCAGGATACGACTTTTGGTAAACCTTAGCGTGATTCCTAGGCTCAATTTCAAATGACTATCTAATAATGTTTCTAATTTGCTCCTCCATATTTTCAGGCCTTGGCAGATTGGGTAAGATCGACGGCCTAAAAAGTGGTTGTTATGGTGCAATGTTGCCATATTGGCCATACCCAGTGTCACGCGAGTATCCTCTATTAGGATCATTATACTGATTGAGAACGTGTGGAGGAACTTGCGCATGAACAGTAGCTACAGGGGGGTTGTGCATAGGAACGTGGTATAAAACCGAGTTACCCGTAATTGGATCTATTTCCTGTACCGGCACCAGAGCACCGGTCTGACCAGCCGTGTAGGGTGCGGTCTGACTGGCCATGTAGCCGCCGGTCAGACCGTTAAAGGGAGTGGTCAGACCGACCTGTGGGCTGGTCTGACCGACATGGGGGAAGGTCGGGCCGGCCTGTCGGTCGGTCTGACCAATGCAGGGTGAGCCGGTCAGACCGGCCATAAGGCCTGTCAGACCGACAGAAGCGGCAGAACTCACCCCCTCAGGGTGTTGCGCGATCGTCCCGTCGGTTTTGCCAAAAATTTGATGAATAGGGGCTTGGCTTAGTATTTGCAACAGAGGTAAACGGCAAATCAGCCTTGGGAGGGCCGGATTTGGCACCCATATAAGCATTAAACATCCTATTAAAGCAAGTCTCCATAGCAGATTCAATTTTATTGTTGACGACGGCGGTGACGGACTCATCCACCGTACTTGCTATGAGCTTTTGAATAGGAAGAGCTAGGTCATCAGTACTTACCTCATCACGGATGACCTTGAGCGGGCTCCCGGGCTTGAGGACGATGCCTTGATGGGTTTTGGTGCACAATTTTTCCAAAACCTCCGGCATAATCACCTTGATCCGCTCCTCCATAATCTTGCGCGCCTCTCCATCGAGATCATCCAAAGATACATGGACAACATTGTTGGCAACTTTTTGGCAAGAAGACAATCACGATCGGGACACCTAAACGCCTTGCGGTGAAATTGGAGTCGCCAACCACCTTGATCTAGCAAGAACTAAAACAAGATGGGTTTTGTAGATTAAACTGGCTAGCGGAGCCGATTTGAGGAAAACAAAGGATAAACACCCGTCTCGTGGGTGAACGGAAGGTTTT
This sequence comes from Oryza australiensis, assembly GCA_019925245.2. Taxonomy (NCBI): domain Eukaryota; kingdom Viridiplantae; phylum Streptophyta; class Magnoliopsida; order Poales; family Poaceae; genus Oryza; species Oryza australiensis. The sequence goes on along the minus strand of JAIFGZ020000265.1, from coordinate 1,629,679 downwards.
CGGGACAAACCTACAAAGAGGTGTCGCACTCTTGCAGTGACGACGAACGATTTACAGCACAAATCAACAAAGATGGATGAACTAATGTAAAGAAAAGTAAAAGAACGATTCAATTGGCTAAAAACTAGAAACTAGATTGATCTTCTGTGTTGTGTATGTCGTATTGCCAATTGAACCAGCCTTAGCCCTTAAATAGGGGTTGGTCTTGCCTTCCACAGGCCCTCCTCCACGTCCAATTCGGGGTAGACACCTTTGGAAAACCGAGACATACCGTATGGAGTAAGGAAACCCGAGTACCGACGAATCCGACTTGGTTTCAGACTTTGCCGGTCAGACCGGTCACATGCCGCCCGTCTGACCGGCCCTAAGGACCGGTCTGACCGGCCTACACATGGCGGTCAGACCGGCCTTCCCAAGAAAACCGACAGACTTTTCAAACATTGGTAATTTTTCTATCTTGATTTCTAGATGTCAATTTTGGGTGTAAACACTTATCTCTACGAATATTTTCAAAAAGATTGGGACGATATGTCTTGAGATTGACGAAATTACATGGGTGCATCACTATTGACGGGTATGTCGCCTATACCATTGAATGAATAAATATTTATAAATACGAGTACTCGTGCTAAGTCTAGAACTTGAACTGGATGGAACTCGGATGGAGAGGTTTCATCACAAGAAATCTAACCAGTTGTTATGCTCACTCTGCTATCTTATAATTATTTTTTGTTGCATTGGTCATGTGTTTTCAAGTTATATAAGTCGCAAACAAAAAATGATTCCCATATAGGCCACCATCAAAGAGTAGTGAAAACCAATTCCACCTGGCCCGTAGCACTGGATTAGGTGTGCTAAGAAAGCAACGAGTGAGTCTGCTTAGATGAGGCTGAAGCTAGCTTGGCTGGACTTGTCACGTAACGAGTTAAAAATAGAACTCGACTCGACTCGTTAAAGAGTCCAAGTTGGCTCATTATACTCATTACATCGAAATACATGGTTTAAAATTCATATATAGTATGATTTTATGAGCCTATGACTAAAGATTATGATTGACATATCATTACTGATTGACATATACATACTTCTGGAGAATTACTGATGGGATTTATCAACGACAAAATTATTGATCCCGTGGGAGTATTTTACTAGGATTGGAGTGACCGTGAATCCATATCGTAAAGAAATTTTTAGAATATATGATATAGAACAGTAAAAATTAATTAGTGTAATATATATATATATATTTATATATGTGTAAAATATATATTTATATATATACACATATTGCATATATATATGTATAAATATATATATATGTAAAATATGTATACATAATATATAAACAAGCAACACTAATAGGAGTAAAATTAAAAAAATAAAAACCAACCGGGACTAAAGATGGCGTAACCAACCACGTGATGCCGTCATCTTTAGTCCCAGTTATTTTAACCGGACTAAAAATAGACATCTTTAGTCCCATTTTGTTGTTCCGGTTTAAAACCCGAGAATAAAGGGGTTACAAAGTGGGACTAAAGATGTTTTCCCATCTTTAGTCCCGGTTATTTTAACCGGACTAAAAATAAACATCTTTAGTCCCACTTTCATTGTTTTGGTTTGAAACCCGAGACTAAAGGGGGTTACAAACCGGGACTAAAGAGGGTTACACTTAGCTATTTTTTCAGCTCTCTCTCCCTCTCCCTCTCTCTCCCTCCCTCCTCAGATCTCCCTCTCCCTTCTCTCTCCCCTCACATCTCGTGACGGCAGGGGGCTCACCAGTGGCGGCGAGCGGGAGCCAAGGAGCAGGAGCGCAAGGAGCGGACGGCCGGCGATGGTCGCGGGCGAGCGTGGGACGGCGGCGGCGACGGCAAGCCGAGAGCCGGCGGGCGGCGGTGGAGGACATGCGCGACGAGGACGAAGAGGAGATATGGCATCCCGCACATGTTTTTTTATTTTTTAGATGTTTTTTAATCTGTGGATGATCGGATGATTGGATGATTTTGTTGTTGGATTTGATGTGTGATGTTAATTTTGATATTATTGTATTCGATTTGTGGCATGAAAGAATAATCTTTGATGTTGTTGTATTTGTGTTGTCGCAAAAATATTTGTATTCGATCTGTCATATTTCGCGGTGAAAAAAGTATTATTGCAGGATGTAATCAGAAAAAATAATGAAAAAAGAAAAAAAGAGCAAAATTAAACAAAATAAAAAACTTTTAGTCCCGGTTGGTGTTGGTAACACCAACGGGACTAAAGATGGCAGAGCCAGCCATATGGCGCCGCCATCTTTAGTCCCGCTTTCGTAGTCCCGGTTCAAGAACCGAGACTACAGAGGGTTACGAACCAGGACTATTATGGGGTTCTCCAGCAGTGTTAGCTTATGTGTCATAATCAAATATTTTAATTTTAGAATTTAATGTTGATTTTGTTTTTCTTTATTGTGATATATTTTAAACATTAATTTACTGATAACAATATAGATATAAAAGTTTTACCTATAAATTATTTTTATTATTTTATTTATTTTTTATAGTTTGTGAGTCGAAGTCAGCATAAAAAATAATTAGGCTGTGTTTGTTTGAGCTTCTGCTTTCTTGTTTTTTGAAAAGATAGCTTTCTGAAAAGCTAGCTTACTAGCTGATGATCTTTTACTATTAGGTTTTGTAATAAATTTTTATCTTTTCAAAGACACCAAAGTCAAGAAAAGCTTATTTCACCAACTTTTCGCCACATTCATTTTCTCTCGTAAACTAATTTTCAATTTTCGCAAACAAAAAGTTGATCGTTTATTTTAGCTTTTTAGCTATAAAAAAACAAAAACTAAAAAACTAAAAAAAACTGAAACAAATAGGATCTTATTCTGTCCGCGTGTAGCAACTACTTGACTCCCCATCTGGGAACTACCTGATAGGGTTAGACGAGGCGCACCGCCGTGACATCACCCAAAAATAATTTTGAGTTCTCTAGAAGGTTAGGAGGCTTAAGGAAGAGAAAATAAGCCTATCGAAGTTCATTCATCCACCTTTGCTGCTGTGGTGTTTGTGCTACATCATCACTTTGGCACGTTGTCACTCATCCCATCCAAAATAAGAGTATAGCATATCACATTTTATGCGCTTGTTTGTGGATTTTTGGGATGAAATCAAGTAAATATTGTACAGAACATCACCAAATATATAGTTATTTTTCTTATAATTTAATTTTGTTTTTATTGTTTTGCTAGGATTCAGAGCGCCACGTGAACTTTTTTGGGGGTCAGCGACGTGTACCAGATTCATCACATGTGATTAGTGTTAACGGACTATAGCTGAAGATGGTATTTAGAGGATATATGGAACGTTGAAACTAGGAGATATGTGAAATTGAGTTAAAAGAGACGGGAGACATGGAATTTTATATAGGTTCGGACCCCTTAATTGATACGTAATTAATAAGCTTACTCCTGTTGGTCGAAACCAATATTGCCTTTATATATCAGTATCACATGAGTACAATATTTAGGATGACTTAATCTAGTATCTATTGGTTTGACGGCATGAAGCTCTTGCATATGGTCGACGGGTAGTGTAGTCCTATTCCTCAAATATTACTCGGCGAGATTAAAAAATGTCTCTACATCTCTTATGTTGGCCTCTATGGCTTCTACATTGCGTTTGTCTAGATCTGTATTAGTTTGTATTCGTCTCTATTGACGTCTGCTAGTGTCTCCTCTCCTCTCCTGGAGGTCTTGTATTTATACCCTCGGATGGCCTATTGTTCAAGTAGAATTAGGGAGACATATATAGATACGATCCGAATAATCCTTGTCATGTCTAAGTAGAACTTTGCTTCTAGTTCCTTATCCGAAACACCTTTCATATATGAGGCATGATTTCTTATAAAACTTTATATATGGTGGGCTCATTGAATATAACACAGAAATATTACATTGCTGGAGAAACCATATATAGTCCGGGTTTGCAACCGGGATTAAAAAAAGATCTTTAGTCCCGGTTGGTAATAGCAACCGGGACTAAAGATATATGTGCCAACAAAGGTCTTTTTTCTTTTTTTCTTTTTTCCATTGTTTTTTCTGTCACTCCTCCCAGGTACCCCAAATACCCATCACAAATTGACATCCCCAAATACCATCTAAAGATTAAATTAACATCACAAATTCGCATATCACAAATTCACATATCACACATTTACATACAAATTCATGGAGTTCTTAAAAAATGAATGAACATCACAGAGTTCTTAAGAAAGAATGAACAACATTTAACCATTGGATCATCAAAAAACGAAGCCAGGATTTATGCATTTAGGAGACATGAGACCAAAGTATATTAGAGAGAACCCTCTAGGGCCACCGCCGAGCCACCACGATGTCGGGCCCGATGCCAAGACGTCGTCGCGTTGGGCCACCGCCGAGCCATCGGCGAGACGCCGCGACGCAGGGCCCACTGCCGAGCCACCGCCGAGCCATCGCGACGCTGCGCTGTGGTGTCTCCTCCGAAGAGGTCAACTCCCATAATACCACATAACCTCGTAGGGGTCCGGTTATGCGTGAGATAATACAGATACAGGAAACTCCGTTTATTATTACAAACTAACAATGTATAAGTACAAGTTATACAATAAAAAAGACGCGACACTTCCACAAGGATAGCCCGAGTGTAGAGTCGACCTAGAGTTCATATTTTTCCTTGGCTTCGAGATTTCCTGAAGATGTTATATATGCAAGGATGAATATCAATGGTACTCAGCAAGCCAAACCGAACATAAACTAACTAAATATGTAAGATGTCTTAAAAAGAATAATATAAGCTTAACTCTAGCATGATTCAATACTAAATGTATAAACTTAGTTTTAATATGCAAAATAGTTGAAAAAACAACATAAACTTAGTTTTAATATGATTCAGTATTATATGTTTAAATGAAGATACATGGTATCCTTAAAAGAAATAATATAAGCCTAACCTAAACATGATTCTATAGTATATGGGTATGCATGATTTCTTTAAAGAGAATAATATGAACCTAGCCTTAATATGATCCTAGGTTCTACCCCTTCTTATACTTACATATGAATGATCAAATTTTAAAACGGTATTTTAGAAAAGTTGCTAATGCCATTTAACTGGATTCACCCATAGACACAACTCCATTGACCGGGAGTACGGCGTATTCGAATACAATCAACTCTGCAACGTTTGCCCAGCTTTACTCGAGGATTATCCATAGTTAGCCAGACTAAGGGTAACATAGAATTTATATAGTTCTAACCTTTTCTGATGTGTGAACGAGACCTGTGGCATATCTTAATAGGGGAACCAATTCTAACCAGTAATTGGTGTACTCACCCCTATTTAATAGCTATTCGCCACACACTTGCCCCGGCTTGGTGAGACATGGGGTTATCTTAACAGACATTACTGATCTGGTTAGTATCGACGTTGTTATCCGCTGTTTACATAACTGTTCACAAATGAGATTTTACCAACACTACAATCTCCAATGTTGTTATGCACATTAATAAATCTCCTGAGTCTCTAGGAAGATCGGAGAGAAATATATAAATGCTATACCAGTATAACCGGTCCATCGGATGGGCGAAACTATGTCATCTGGCAAAAGAGTTTTTATATTTTCTGGCATACAGCCAAAACCATTCTCATATCACATGAGATGATAGGATTTATATTTACCTATCACATAAAATAATAGATCATTTTGCTATTTTGCCACATGAAATAACTTCTTATGAGCATTAACGACATACTAGTACATGTGATAATGCTTATTCTATCATGGTGATAGTTTTATACTTAGTCCAAGTTATCAAGGTATTTTTTAAAGAGAAGAAGAATATATCTAATCACATAAAATAATAATCTTCTCCTTTCCTATACAGGTGTCTTTAATGTATGAAATAATAAGGGCAGTCTCAATGCACAGTTTCACCTCCCAATTTCCAAGATGTGATGAAACATGTCTCTCTCTCAATATACAGTTTCATTGTATAGTTTCATAGATTATTTTATCATTCTTGTGGGTCCCAGTGGTCTCTCTTTTCTCTCTCCTCTTTCTTCCTTGCTGTGCGTCGTGGCGTCGCAGCTCACCCGCGCTCGCCCGCGCCCACCCGCGTCGTTCGCACCGTCGATGTCGACTGCGGCCGTTCGCGCCGACCGCACCATCTTTGCCGATTTGCCGACCACGCCGTCGCTCGCGACCGCCGTCTGCGTCGACCGCGCGTCGCCGCCGCCCACGGGAGCTTGCGGCCGCCGCGGCGTCGTGCCCACCCGCGCCATTTGCGCTGTCGCCCACAGGAGCTCCTCTGCGCCGCCCGCCTGTCGTGCTCGCCCATGCCGTTTGAGCCATTGCCCCCGCCCTAGCGCCCACTCGCGTCGTCGCCCCCGCCCTAGCGCCCACTCACGCCGTCGCCCGCGGTGGAGACCTTGGCAGAGCTCCGCGGTGGCGAAGGCCGCGCGTCGAGGCGGCTCGCGCCTCGGGCGGTGGAGCTACGTGTCGCGGTAGCCTCCCACTCGCTCCTTCGCTCCCGCGACCGGCGAGACCACGGCGTCGAGGCGGCTCGCGCCCCGCGCCCGGAGGCGAGCTCCGCGCCGCGGCGGCCTTCCACTCACCCCTTCGCTCCCGAGGCCGGTGGAGACCGCGACGTCGAGGCGGCCTCGTGCCCACGCCCGCGCCCCGGGAGGCGGAGCTCCGCGCCGCGGCGGCCTCCCACTCGCCCCCGCTCCCTCCCGCGGCCGATGGAGACCGCGGCGTCAAGGCAGCTCGCGTTCGTGCCTCGGGCGGTGGAGCTCCTGCTAGCGGCCGCGGCCGGCGGAGACCACGGCGTCGAGGCAACTCGCGCCCGCGCCGCGACGGCCTCCCGCTCGCCCCCGCGCCCTGGCTGGCGCTCTCACCGTGCCAACGCCATTCCGCTCGCAATGAAACACATCTGTATTCCTCAGTGCGAGTTTCACGCGAATACCAATTTTTTGGAAACTGAGCTGATTAGTTTCACAGGGATAAAACGATACCCCTCTCTCTCCTCCCAGTTTTATACAAAAATCTAATGTGGCACTATATTAAATATGTATGAAACTCTTTATGAAATTGTATTGAGACTGACCTAATATAAAATCATGTTGATATAATTTGGTAAGGAGGGGTATTAAATTTGCTCAAATGCCCAATGCTGTACCACTCTGCTTGTACAGCTTACTTTAATTAGTGAAGCTTTAGGCCAGTCTCAAATGATAATTTCACCTCCCGATTTCCAGTACATGAAACTTTGACACGAAACAGACCTCTCTCTCAATGCAAAATTTCATGAAACAGTTTCATAGCTTATTTTAGTACAAAGTGGGTCTCACCTTCCTTATCTACTCTCCTTCCCACATCCTGTCCTTCCCCGCATGGAGACTGAGCGGCCACGGCCACGGAAGGAAAGGAAGAGGGTGAGGTGAGCTCACATCGTAGTGAAATAGGTTGCTATCGGCGACGTTCACAAGCAAGTGGTTTGCGCGGATCATCACCTCCTTCCCGGCCGCTCCGAACCCCGGCCGTGCAGGGTGGGCGAGCCCCTTCTTCGACATCGGCGCTAGATCCTTGACCGACGCCTCGCCGTGAGCCGCGGCCGCGGCCAGCAGTGCGCTTGCCGACATGAGCAGCTTACGCTCGACCTCCTGGCCGCGATCTGCGGTGGACGACGCCACAAAGGCGGCAATGGGTGGTGGCGGGCTGCTTGGTGAGTGCTGCGCGTGTACGGGCGAGCGGCGGCGTGGGGAAGATAGCGTGTGCGGCGGGCGGCGGACGGACTCGACCTCGGCGGACTCGCGATGGCGAGTGGATGGCCTCGCGGCGTCTTGCGACGGGGGCGCTCGCGGCGCCGGCGCGGAGGTCGCTCGCGAGGAGCCGCCGCAGTGCTGGCTGCGCATCTCGCACGGCCGATGGCCGCTCCGCGCCGGCGGCGCCGCACGGCCTTAGAAGAAAGAAGATGAAGCTCGCGATCCGCAGATTCGCCCCCAGGACCGGCGGCCCTCCCGCGGCGAAGGTAGGATACGGACGGCGGTGGCTTCGCTCGCGTGGCGGAGGTGCCGATGAAACGTGTTTACTCTCTCGGTGCGGTTTCAATCTCGTTTCACTTTGTCTTGGAAACGCTGCTGAGGTCGTGTCATGGGGATGAAATGAATTCATTCTCTCTCCTCATCGTTTCATGTAAAAAGATAAGATCTGCTGATGTGACACCTTAATAAATATGCATGACACCACTGTAAAACCTCCTTTGAGACTATTAGCCCTAGAGCGGCGCGATCCGTGGGACCGTGACCCGCTTCTCTCATTATTTGCAGAGGCTAGCGATTAGCGCCACCACACGCACGAACCCCATCCACACGTTCGCTTTGCCAACAAATAATAATCAATCCCCCAACATTACATCACCTCCACAAAAAAAAAAATATCTAACCACGTTTTCCCCCTCTTCTCCCGCAATTCCACCTCCAATCCCAACCAAACCGAAAGCAAAATCATTTTGCACCCAAAATAATAACACGAGAAAATAAAATATCCAGCTTCGTCGCGCCGGGAAAGTTGGAGGGACGCCATGAGCGCTGACGAGGAGGCGGCGTCGAGGGGCAGCGACGAGAAGAAGAAGGCGAAGGAAGCGGTGGCGGAGGTGGTTTCGCCGCTATCGGTGCTGGCGGACGATGTACTGCTGCAGATCCTGGGACGGCTGGAGGGGGACCCGCGGGACTGGGCGAGGGCGTCGTGCGCGTCGCCGCGGCTCGCCGCGCTGCTCAGGGCGGCGTGCCTCCCGCCGCGCCTGACGCGCGCGCTCCCCGCCGAGCTGCTTCCGCCTCCGGCCCCGATGGGGCGCCCAGGGCGTGGGCCGCGCTCCACAAGCTGTCCGTCTGCTGCCCGGGGCTCCTCCGCGCCGGCGTCCTCCTCGAGCCTTCCGATGACTTCGGCCTCGAGCTCGACATCGGCCCCGACCTCTCCGTCCCCGCCCCGTCGTCCTCCCTCGACCACGCCTCCACCGCTACCTCCGCCCCGGCGCCGCCCACCAACCCGCCTCCCGACTCCGCCATGTGGTCGCTCTACGACGACCTCTACCTCGACGCCGCCTACGACTGCTCCTCCTCCGAGGCGGCGCAGATCCCGGCGGACCCAACCGCCGGGGCAGCGGCGGAACAAGGGGAGGCCGACGCCGCGGCAGCCAATGTCGCCGCGCGGCGCGGGGTGGCGTCGGGGAGCAGGAGGAGGCCGCGGCGGTGGCTGGGGACGGTGCGGGCGCACCTGGCGACGGGATCGTGGACGCTGAGCCGGGAGCAAGGGAACAAGCTGCTCGCTAGCCGATTCCGCGGCGACCGCCTCTACATCTGCGACTGGCCGGGTTGCGTCCACGCCGAGGAGCGCCGCAAGTACATGGTGTTCCGCGGCGTGTTCCACGACTTCGCCCGGTCCCAGGTGCGGCGCGCACTCCGGGACACGCGCCGCCCCACCGTCGCCGTCGACTGCGCCTTCTGCGGCTGCACCGAGGCCTGGGACCTGTACGCAGCCTTCTGCCTCCGCAGCTTCTACGGCTACCATGACGACGGCGAGCCCGTCGTCCGCGCCTACGTCTGCGAGAACGGCCACGTCGCCGGCGCCTGGACCGAGCGGCCCCTCTACTCCTGACTCACTCCGACACCATGGTTTGGTATCCCACTACTGCCTTCTGCCGCTGCCATTTGCGCCATTGCCAAATGTCAAGCAAACCTTTACTTACTACGTGCTTGCTATAACTATGTTTGTATATACTACTACTACCAATGTGGGTCTCAGTTCATCACCTTTGAGATTATGCAGGATGATGCATCATTCATCTCTTTATCTTGTTAGAGATGATGCCTAAGCTAGCGTAGTTACGCGATTATTTATTGCGCTGTCAAGTGAATTTGCAGTTTCGGCGATCAATTAAGAGTGTAATTTTCTGATGATTAGCACAAGAACACAGTTATGATGCAGGTGATGTGTTATATTTGCTGAGGCAGTGACTCAGTGATGCTCTGCTTGCCGATGAGCTGGGGATTAAGAATTTGCATCAACTGTTCTTGCTTGCTGCTGGTTTGCAGACCTGATTGACGTACATGCATTGCAACCTCCAGCTTTATTATTATTATCTTCATGAAAGTAGAATTTTCAATGTTCTTGCTCTACAACCTGAAAAAACTTTACTTGCCTTTCTGATTGGATTTAAACTTATCCTTGATATAGTTGATATGCCCCCTAATTGGTCATTCAAATGCAACTAGCCTCACTCACACTGTCAAAGTGTCAATCTGCATGCATCTTCTTTCTGAATATTGTATAGTAACTTGCAGCCTGCAAAAGGGGCTATTATATGATATTATCAATTGCAACTTGGCAATGGCAAGCACTTGCTCCCCCCACCCCAAAGAAAAACTAATGGCAGTGGAAGTATTACCTGATATAGAAAGAGAGACAGAGAGTGTGTGCAATTTTTTTGGATAGCGAGTGTGTACTTTGTAGTACAATGGTATATGATAGTTTATAGGCTATTGATTCTCCAGCCTTTCGGGACTGATTCGCTGCCGGCTGCTTGCTGGAGCTCGCCGTTTTTTACCTTATTCACGGGATGCTGCTGCAACGGCGACGCAGGCAGGCTTACCCTTTGTTTATCAACGGCGTTGGCGTGGCACGTTTTATCTTTTTAATTCCTCATCTAAATTCGCTTTTATATATATATATATATATATATATATATGGATTCATGTATAAATATATTTAAAACCAAAAAATTCTTATAGCGCGAAACAATGGAAGTAGAATGTATGAGCAATGACGTTTCTAGTTTGTTTGGAACAACTCCAGGGGCAACTCTAATTCACTTCTGCAGATGATTTGCGTGAAAAGAAATCACGATCACTGAAGCACTGAAGCTGTAAAGGAAAATTACATGGGACAATGTAGAAAAAGTTTCTGTTGTCAGGAGAGGGTGCGACAGGGCGGTTGTCAGGTAACTGTGTTGCTTCTATGTAAATTTGGTGACAAATAGTGGGTGATTTTTTTTTTAGAGGCGATGATAAGTTAGCTAGGCGAAAAGGGGAACCTCCTTCATAATCTGCTCTCTCTTTTCCCCTCCATCTTTGGTGGCTCTGCTCCCTCCCCAGTCCCCAGTACGCTAGCCAATCAGTTCGTCGTCCACGTGACGTTGGGTCAAAGAATTTTGGTATTACCTGTCCCTCCCAAAATAACAACTTTTTTTACCTCTCCTATACATACCGTACAAATATAAAAAAACTAGAGTATCTTTACTTTATTCAATTCTAATGTAATTATTCTTACTTTATATTTATCTTCTACTTTCATAAACTCTAATGCCATGAATGACGTCCATCTTCCTTCCCATGGTAATGGTGGAGTGTCCATCTTTCTGCGTGCAATTAATGGTGGCCAGATGGGCCGGACCGAGGCATGCCGGCCCAAGCACGACGATACTGTTCACCGGCACGACACGACACGTAAGAAGATGGGCCATGCCGGCATGGCCCGGTGGTGCGTGCCGTGTCTAGGCCGCCGCCCAAGCCCGTGGGCTGGCACGGCACGGCACGGCACGGTCCATGTAGCGTGCTGGCCCAGGCACGGCACGACGCACGAGCCAGCACAGCACAGTGGGAATCAGGCGCTAGGCGGCGGATAGGGTTAGGGTTTAGGGCGACGGCAACGTGTGGGGGGCGACGGGGAGAGGGGGTGGACTGGAGAAGTTGAGGAGGTCGGCGACGACGACAGGGAGCGAAGGAGGATCGGAGGTCGGCGTCTCAACGACAACGGTGCCACGGAGGGACGGCCGGACGGGTGTGCGGAGGGCTCGGCGACGCGGCGCGGAGGGGGCTTGAAGGGTTACGCGGAGGCTACGGTAGCTAATAACAAAAAAAATCTACCGCACAAACCAGGAACCTTGCAAGTAAGAGTCGATAAATCGTTACCGATTGGAGTGGAGTGCAGTGGATATAGCCAATCAGGAGCTATCCGATCCAGAACAGTAATGGTCGATCACAGCCGATTTGTTGACCACAACCGATTCCCGAGTCGCCCGATCGCAACCAATTTGCGATGCCTCGTAACATCCCGAAAATCGAAGAAATTGAAATCGAAACGTAAAAATCGGAACTATCAAAAACCTTTGCTTGTTGCTTCTTTCTCGGGTTTGTTGCTTCTTATTTGCTAGCTCAGTTGCATAAATTTAGTCGTGATCCATTTCCCTTTCGGTGTTTTGGATGATTTGGAGTTGTCGAAATGAAAGATGCGAAAGTCCGTATCGGGATTTTCAAAAAGAAATAGAAGAAAGCGCGGATTTATGAAAACGTGACTTGGGAAATATAAAATAAAAATTGTGGTTGGGAGAAGATAAATTAGGACACAAAATAAATAATAAAATACTCGGGAGTCGTACTCAAAATCGGAAAATTTTGGAAAATAAAGGGAATATTGAAATTAGAAAAGAGGGATTTTAAATAAATAAATATGAAAAATAATGTGGGAAAATAAAATTGGAGAAAAGTTGGAAATATTATATTAAAAATTATTTTTCAATTATAGAAATTTATTTTGGAATTTTTAGAAGAAAGGAAAATAGAAATGGAAAATTAAAATGGAAAATCGGGAAAAATCAAAAAAAGCACTTTTCATGGCGCGCCAGTGCTCGACGCGTACGCGCTGTACAGGCCAGCGGCCGTGCGCGCGCCACGCGCGCGCCGTGCTCGCGCGCGCCCACCGCTGCGGCCAGCCGCGCGCGCGCGCGAGCCACGCGCGCCGCGCGCCCGCGCGACCACAGTGCGCCGTGGCCGTGCCCCGGCCCGCGCGCCGCGCCGCGCTCGCCGCACACGCGGCCGTGCTGCGCCGGACCCCGCCGCGCCAGCGCTCGCCGTCGCGTCGCGCCCGCCGTACTCGGCCGTCCCCGCGCATTCGCCGCGTGTCGCGCCGCGCCGCGCCGCCCGAGCCGGCCGCTCCTCTTCACCCCGCGCCGCGCCAAGCCCTCCCGCCGCGCTATAAAGGCGGCGCCCGCCCTTTTTTTGCCGCACCGCCGCCGCTCTCTCCACGCCCGAGCGCCAACGCCGTCGCCGCCGTGCGCAAATCTCCTCCGTGCCCCACCGCCCTCCCCGCAGCCCGCCGTCGCAGTAAGCCCACTCCGTCCCCTTTTTGTCGCGTCGCCGCCACCTCTCGCTTTCGGCGGACCTCGGTCGAACACCTTGAGGCCAATGAACAGTGCGTTAGGGAAAAAGAAAAAAAAAGAAAAGGAAAAAAGGGAAAAATTAGGAAAAATTTTGGAAAATTTGGAAAAATATTTTGTGAAGACTTGAGTAAAATTTTGGGCAAAAATAAATTATTTTCTTGTATGTTTTCTCGGTGCAAAGTTTGAAAATCGAAATCGGACTTTTCGGAGTTTCGTTTCGCGACGTTTTAAATCCGGATTTTGTTTAATTCTTTCTCGCCATTTAAATATGCTTCTCTTTTGTGCTCAAACCTTCAAAACCTCGAGCACGAATTCCTCTGCTGACATTTCCAAATCTAATTTCTCAAATAATTACGATCGTCGTCTTTGCGAAAACCCTAGGACATCGACTCGATTCCAAAACTCGGATTTTTCCTAGCGACCCTTGTCCTAACTCAAGTAGAATTTTAGGCAAAACATTTGGAGTCGTTTTCATGGCTTTTATGGTTCTTTTCGATCTCTCGGTATTTTATTGAATTCTAATTGAATTCAATTGATCTTTCGCACGTACGGATAGCACTGAAGAAACCGGCATCGACCCCGTTGAAGACACCACCCCTCAAGCGTGCGAGCAAGGCAAGTCATCACACTCTTTGAACATATTGATCCTGCTTTGTGAAATGATGTTGATTTCAAATTACAAAATTGCATGCTATACACAAATGAGTACCTATGCTTGATATACCCTGCTTTGATATTGATCACCATTAGAATTTATTCTTTGTAACCTTCGATGTGATATGACCGGAGGCTAACTTCGGTAAAAATGCTTAGCCCTGCTTATACTAGATCCCTGCATACTTATGATTTTACAAAAAAGCTTTGTGTTCGGGCAACTACCTTAGGGAAGGTAGTTGAAATACGGCCTGTGGAGACATGAGTGCCACATGGCCATGAGGATAATGGACTAAATTTGATGAAAATTGAAAATGCTATACAAATGTTTTAGACTGGGGCGGCCGGATGATTTGGGTGGATTCCGGAAAAGGCAAGTGCCGACCCTGGTCAATTAAGGACCGAGCCATGAGATAGCCGGGAAACGAGCCAGTACAACCGTACTTCTCGAATGGGTATAGACCTAGCTGACTAGATAGCCGAGCGGAGGCAGTATCCTTGCATAGATGGTTCTCTATGATGTGGTTTATGTGATGGGAATGAGGCTGCGGCCTTTGCCGTGAATGGTGGAATTAAATCAATATTAATTGAACTTAAAGATTGAGGAAGTTTTCCCTTACCCCGGGTGCGCCAGAACTCCTCTCACTGCTAGAAAATGACGGCTAGAGTGCATGAGGGCTTAAGTTCATGGAGCGGGTACTGCCAAAGTGAGGTTATCGAAAGGCTTTGCCGTGACCGTCTCATGTGTTGAGACGTAGGCTCATTCGTTGGGCTGTCGCGGAGTACGGGTAAAGTGTACATCCACTGCAGTGTGAGTGAATCAATCTATTTGAATAGCCGTGCTCGCGGATATTGAGCATCGTGACAAGACTTTCGCTTGGCTAGACTTTAAACTTAAAACTGCTGGGAAGGGTGTGCATGATGATTTCATTCGCTGGTGGATCAACTTCTCGAGATGCGAGAAGGGTGGATTCCCAGAAAATCATGACGAATCGGAGGCGGAAAGCCATCCTTGGAATCACGATGGATGGTAGACGAACCGTCGCCGGATTAATGAACTATGGAACTAAAACTTGATTTGGCTAGTTGATAGGCTTGTGAAAAGAATTGTGAAAATTGGCTTTATGCAAAAGAACTCCAGCCATTCCTTGAATAACCCTATCATATGCATCAATTCCGTGTTGACTTGCTGAGTACGGTTGGTACTCACCCTTGCTATACGCACAAACCTTCAGATGGGAATGAAGAGCCGGAGGATCCTTACGCTTACTACCGGGAGGGTGAAGGAACCGATGGCGCTTACTAGGTCTTAGCTCCGGTCGTTGCCTGTGGCAAATGACATGCCGCTGCCTCTATTCCGCTGCCGTATCTAATTTCTGCTTTGGTGTTGTATCCGGACCATGAGGTCCTGTGTGTTGAACATTGCCTTCGGGCCTATTGTTGTAATAATGTCGATGTAAGACTATTCGTGCATGTGCACCTGATTATCCAGTACTGTATTCGTGGGTACCCACTACTCGATCCAGGGAAATGGTACTAAGAACACGAAAGATTCCCGTCCCAAAAGCGGGGGTCCACAATGCCGCAGCCGATGCGACCACAGCCGAGTCGCCGAGTCGCCCAACTACGCATGCCTCGCTCCGATGCGCCGACCGCAGCCGCCGAATAGCACCGTAATGTAGCAATGCCTCTACCGGTATCTACATGTCCAGGGATAGAAAGCATAACACCCGTGTGCTAGCACAAGATGCAAGGCTAGGGTTTGGCTCGAAGGTGGGGAGGGTTTTCGTGTAGATCTCGAGCTCGCTGACTTCTTATGTCGTGCGTGTTTTAATCTATTGCGCCAAATCAGATTGATTCGGTTCAATGTGATGCCCTAGCACTCCACCCTTCGCCCCTTTATATAGAGTTGCCGACTGGGCCTATAGGCCCATCGGGACTCTATCCGATCAGATCCCTATCCGATCGAGCCTTATCCGAGTCCAACTCGAATGTCTGGTTTCATCCCCTTAAGCGTGCGACCCTGTAGGTTCAGGTATACTCGGTTTCAACCCGAGTCCAACTCGGCCGATTATCAATAGTGGCGCCTAGCAACACATATTGACATTATAGTATAAAGAATATAATATCAACTCTGAACCTGTAATGTGTATACAAATCCCTTTGCCTCACGATACCAAGTAAGTTATAGGTAAGATGTGTGTCATCCTATCAATAGCTTAATCATTTACTCGAACCGTATTGGATTATCTGTCTGTTGATTGACTCCTCAATCAACTCGGCATGACCATGCACTTCCATAATCCATTACCTCGAGGGGCCAGAGATATCTCTCCAATAGGAGAGAGCTTAATCATTCACTCAAACCGTATTGGATTATCTGTCTGTTGATTGACTTCTCAATCAACTCGGCATGGCCATGCACTTCCATAATCTATTACCTCGAAGGGCCCAGAGATATCTCTCCAATAGGAGGGGCAAATTCCATCTTAATCACTCACATCCCACTCCATGTTTCATAGCAAACCCGAAGACTACTTTTATAACTACCCAGTTATGGAATAGCGTTTGGTAGTCCCAAAGTAGGCTACTACACATGTCAGAATCCATGATCTCAGGTCTAAGGATTTTGCACCAACACTACTTGAGACCAATTAATGACACATTAATTCCTGTAGTGTCTCATGGTGGGTCTATCCAACAATGTGTTCTCTAAAATATGTCTACGTATATTGATTTGGTATCTCCATACCTTGATCTATGAGACATGAACATCAATCAATAAACATGTCGATCTTAGAATTATATTTGTTTCATAGATATGATATATGATCTGGGATCACTTAGAAATAGGTTCATACATAAAGAGTCTCATAAATAAGTTACGTACTTATTGATCAATACAAGTTGTCTATTTTATGGTACTGAATAACACTTTATTTATTTATACATAAACATTGACCATTTTATCCAACATCTTCATGTTGCATCTAGGGCATATCACTAATAGTCTCTAATATACATTGCTCTTGTGTGTGTCTCATGTCTCAACGGATCGGTTATGTTGAGATCCGTGTGCATTTTGCATATTTTGACATCATATCTGTCCATAATCTCGCGGATGAGATGATATCGCCGAAGTATGTGTTTGGACTTCTGATGTGACCTCGGCTCCTTGGCTTGCGCAATGGCTCCACTATTATCACAATAGAGAGACATTGGACCAATTGCACTTGTCATCACACCCATCTCAGAAACAAATTTCTTGATTCAAACAGCCTCCTTTGCAGCTTCTGAAGCAGCGATATACTCGGCCTCCGTTGTACAATCAGCAACAGTATCCTGCTTGGAACTCTTCCAGCTGACTGCACCTCCGTTCAGAACACGAACCCAGATTGTGATCTATAATCATCCTTGCCCATTTGGAAGCTAGCATCGGTGTAACCACTTACAACGAGCTCTTCTTCACCTCCATAGACTAGTAACATATCCTTACTTTTTCTCAAGTACTTAAGGATATTCTTTACGGTAGTCCAGTGACCTTCATCTGGATCTGACTGGTATCCGTTCGTAACACTCAAAGCGTACGAGACATCTGGACATGAACAAAGCATGGCATACATGATGGATCCAATTGCCGAAGCATATGGAATCATACCCATCTTATTCCTCTCATCATGTGTCCGAAGACACTGATTCTTGCTAAGATTAATGTCATGTGACATGGGCAAGAAACCTTTCTTGGAATCGTGCATGTTGAACCTTTTCAACACCTTGTCAATATATGTACTTTGGCTTAATCCAATTAACCTCTTGGATCTATCTCTATAGATCCGAATGCCCAATATGTATGCTGTCTCCCCTAAGTCTTTCATGGAAAACTATTTTTCAATAAAGACTTGATGGATTCTAGCATAGGGATATCATTTTCAATCAATAATATGTCATCCACATATAAGATTAGAAATACAATTGCGCTCCTACTGACCTTTTTGTAAACACAGGTCTCCTCTTCATTTTTTATGAAACCAAACCCTTTGATTACTTCATTAAAACGAATATTCCAACTTCGAGATGCTTGCTTCAATCCATAAATGGATTTCTGTAGCTTGCATATCTTTCCAGACGACTATGGATCGACAAAACCCTCAGGTTGTATCATGTATACATCCTCGCTTAGGTTTCCTTTTAGGAAAGCCGTTTTGACATCCATATGTCATATCTCATAATTGAAATATGCAGCAATCGCTAGAATAATCTGAATAGACTTAAGCATTACGATGAGCGAGAAGGTTTCATTATAATCAACACCTTGAATCTGTTTAAAACCTTTCGCCACCAATCGCGCCTTATAGATGTGAACATTTTCATCCATGTTGGTCTTTTTCTTAAAAACACATTTGCACTCAGTGGTTTTGACACCATTAGGTAGATCAATCAAGTTACAAACTTGATTATCATACATGGATTCTATTTCGGATTTCATGGCTCCAAGCCACTTCTTGGAATCAGGTCCCACCATCGCTTCCTCATAGGTCTTAGGCTTATCGTTGTCTAACAATAATATATCACGTTGTTCCGCACCTGTGTACCTATCAGGCGCACGACGTGATCTTTCAGACCTCCGTGGGGCTGATGTATCTACAACAGGTGGCACAACATCTTGTTCCTCCTGTTGTGATTCCGTGGTAGCTGAAACATTTTCTGGTGTTTCTTGAACTTCTTCAAGATTCATCCTACTCCCACTAACCCTTCTTGAAAGAAACTCTTTCTCCAAGAAGACACCGTGTCGGATGACAAACACTTTGCCTTGTTTTTGATTATAAAAGTAATATCTCTTAGTTACCTTAGGATATCCCACAAAGAATCATTTGCCATATTTTGGTGTGAGTTTGTCGGACTGTAAACATTAGCCTCACATCCCCAAATTTTGAGAAAAGACAAACTAGGTGGTTGCCCTGTCCATATCTCATATGGTGTCTTTTCAACTGACTTAGATGGAACTCTATTTAGTGTGAACGTAACTGTTTCAAGAGCATATCCCCAGAAGGATAACGGAAGATCATTTTGGCTCATCATGGACCGTACCATGTCCAACAAGGTGCGATTTCTCCTTTCGGACTCCCCATTCCATTGTGGAGTTCCTGGCGGAGTCAACTGTGGAACAATTCCATAATCTTTTAGATGATTACCAAACTCTTGGCTCAAGTATTCTCTTCCACGATTTGATCGTAGAAACTTGATTGTTTTCCCTAAATGATTCTGTACTTCATTCTGGAATTCTTTGAACCTTTCAAAGGATTCGGACTTATGCCTCATTAAGTAGATATAACCATATCTACTAAAGTCATCGGTAAAGGTAATGAAGTACTGATAACCACATCTGACCGTTGAGCTCATTGGTTCATATATATCAGTATGTACGAGTGTCAACAAGTCATTTGCTCTCTCAATGTGTCCCGAGAAAGGTGCTTTTGTCATCTTATCAAGTAAACAAGACTCACATGTCTCAAATGATTTAATACCAAAAGAGTGAAGCAATCCATCCTTATGGAACTTCTCTATGCGTTTCTGATTTATATGGCTTAAGCGATAATGCCAGATAAACGTGGGGTTTGTATCATTTGGGAGTTGTCTCTCTGTATTAATGTTATAGATGGGAGACACTTCAAGATTCAAAACGTATAATCCATTCATCAATGGTGTACGAAAATAGAATATATCTCTGAGATAAACTGAACAACCATTGTCCATTGATCTAAAATCATATCCTTCCGCTTGCAAATATGAAGCGGAAATAATGTTTTGATATAGAGTTGGAATACAATAACAATTATTTAATTCCAAAACTAATCCTGAAGATAAATGAAGTGACGTAGTGCCGACAGCAATTGTAGCAACACTTGCTCCATTGCCGACGCATAGGTTCACCTCGCACCTTCTCAAGCTTCTACTTCTCATTCCCTGCAACGATTTGCAAATATGAGCTATTGATCCAGTATCAAATACCCAAGAGTCAGTAAGTAAAATAGCAAGATTAATGTCTATAACATTAATACCTGAAGCAGAAATCACGCTTTGCTTGTTTTTGAGATCCTCCATGTACTTCTTATAGTTTCTTTTCCAGTAACGTCTTCTAGCAATAGAAGCAAATGGCATCTGATGTCGCCGATCCCTTCTTGCCCTTCTTTGTGTTGGAGACACTCACGATCTCATCGGGAATTAGTTTTCTCTTGGTGCAAAGTTTCTTAACATGTGGTTTGCGCTTAGCTTTCTGCAACATCATCACATGATCGTTTTTCTGGATACTCTCCTCAGCCGTTTTTAGCATCCCATGTAATTTGGCCAAGGTCTTATCCGTACAGTTCATGTGATAATTTAATATGAATGGCTCAAAGCTCGGAGAGAGCGACTGGAGAATCACATCAATAGTTAACTCTTGGCTAAGGGAAAAACCTAATTTTTCCAGACTCTCAATGTAGCCAATCATTTTTATCACATGCGGACTGACGGGACTTCCCTCAACAAGCATGCATGCAAACAGGGACTTTGAGGTGTTGAACCTCTCGGCTCTAACTTGGTTCTCAAACATGTCATGCAATATCTGAATAATAGTATGAGCATCGCTGCTCTCATATTGCTTTTGAAGCTCAGAGGACATTGTAGCAAGCATGAGACAACTTATATCTAGGAAATCATTAGTGTGTTTCTCATAAGCCCTCCGTGCAGTAGCAGTAGCATTATTAGGCAAATCATCAGGATATGGTACTTCAAGAACAATTTCCAAGTTGTGATACCAATCCATAAAGTTTATTCCATTCAATTTTTCTTTCTTGAGAATAGATCGCAAATTAAAGGTACTGGATATAATATTAGCTGCCATAATTCTACAATAAAAAAAGTAAAGTTTAGCACAATGTTTATGCTATGTCTATTGTTAAACAATTTAACATAAGACTCTCATTACGTATTATACCTTCCCTCTAGGTTACGTATTGGGTCAAGATCCACATGTTAGTTAATTTATAGTGAGCTTTGACATCACTGCTAAAATATTAATAACATAGGTAAGCAACACCTTGCTAATCACATCTCTATGTGACTCTTGTTGTTGGTGTGACATCTTCATGCCCCGGCACCAACCTATGCCGCAAGGCCCAAAAATATTTTGATAGCCTTATTAAGTGAACCAAATGCTCCTGCTGTATATGTCTGACATATACCCTCTCGTGTTATGATAGAGAATGACACTATGCTTTGGCAGACCACCATTGACGAGCATAATGGTGATGGGTGCAACATTTAGAAGGGCATCATTACCACTTAACTTTGTAAGGGATACTATTCTATCAAACAAACATATCAATATATGAAAGCAGGTAGAATAGTAATTAATGAAATAGTATGGCCCCCTTCACATGGTGATCTCCATCTCCATGTCGGCGCAAAGGATCTCCAACTTCGGCACCATCTTCCAGTGTGCATGGTGCTTGATTTCTTCAAACTAAGCTACTACTATATAAGCTATAATTAAAGATTACATCAACTTGTAAGTCGTGAAAGAATATTACAAGCATTGCACGTAAGAAAGAATATTACAGGGATTGCACATATGAAAGAATATTACACACATTGCATGCATCTCATACATACAATAGGGTTATACCATCTCAAAGCATTCTCTGCAAAAATAAGTTAGGCGTAGAACATTTTCTACTTATCACAGAGATATTGTATCGAGACGACATAAAAGGGGGTATGCACACGGCGGTCCCGCTAGCCGGTTAGCGGGCGGGGGGTCGAAGGGGAAGCCGCCGCCTCACGGGCTTCCCGAAATACAACACGAAATTCATAGATCCAATCTATGAAATTGCTCATGGAAACCATATCGGCATAATCACATTATGTCGTCCCGATACACTATCAAGGGAGATGGTTTGCGTAGGCACGAGGCGACAATCAAGGTCGAACTACGAGATAGCTTCGACTTAATCAAATTATACTGTTCTGATACACTACCAAGGAACGCTATCTCGAAACCGACTCAAACCGAGTTCTATGGATATTGCTTCGACGTAATCACATTGCGTCGTTCCGATACACTATCAAGGAACACAATTACCATCTACTCTCCTCAACAGATCCCGTAAAACCGATTGATCTAATCAACCCGTGTGCAAAACTTCTTTCAGATCCAATCTAAAACCTAAACTAAGCAAGTTTAGCTCTGATACCACTGAAGGGTTACACGGAGGCTACGATAGCTAATAATAAAAAAAATCTACCACGCAAACAAGGAACCTTGCAAGTAAGGGTCGATAAATCGTTACTGATTGGAGTGGAGTGCAGCGGATAAAGCCAATCAGGAGCTATCCGATCCAGAACAATAATGGCCGATCACAGCCGATTTGTAGACCACAGCCGATTCTCGAGTCGCCTGATCGCAACCGATCCGACTACAGCCGATTTGTCGATGCCGTAGCCGATGCGATCACAGCCGATTCGCTAATTCGCCGAGTCGCCCAACTGCGTCTGCCTCGCTCCGATGCGCCCGATCGCAACCGATTCGCAGTCGCCAAATAGCACCGCAATGTAGCAATGTCTCTACCGGTATCCACACGTCCAGGGATAGAACGCCTAACACCCGTGTGCTAGCACAAGATGCAAGTCTAGGGTTTGGCTCGGAGGTGGGGAGGGTTTTCGTGGAGATCTCGAACTCGTCGACTTCTGATGTCGTGCATGTTTTAATTTATTGCGTCAAATCAGATTAATTCGGTTCAATGTGATGCCCTAGCTCTACCCTTCGTCCCTTTATATAGAGTTGTCGACTGGGCCTATAGGCCCACCGGTACTCTATCCGATCGAGCCATATCCGAGTCCAACTCGAATGTCTGTTCTCATCCCCTTAAGCGTGCAACCCTGTAGGTTTAGGTATATTTGGTTTCGACCCGAGTCCAACTCGGCCGACCGTCAATAGCGACGCCTAGCAGCACATATTGACACCATAGTATACAAGAATATAATATCGGCTCTGCACCTGTAATGTGTACACAAATCCCTTTGCCTCACGATACCAATTAAGCTATAGGCAAGATGTGTGTCATCCTATCAATAGCTTAATCTTTCACTCGAACCGTATTGGATTATCTGTCTGTTGATTGACTCCTCAATCAACTCGGCATGGCTATGCACTTCCATAATCCATTACCTCGAGGGGCCCAGAGATATCTCTCCAATAGGAGGGGCAAATTTCATCTTGATCACTCATATTCCACTTCATGTTTCATAGTAAACCCGAAGACTACTTTTATAACTACCCAGTTATGAAATAGCGTTTGGTAGTCTCAAAGTAGGCTACTACATATGTCAGAATCTATGATGATCTCAGGTCTAAGGACTTTGCACCAACACTATTTGAGACCAACTAATGGCATATTAATTTCTGTAGTGTCTCATGGCGGATCTATTCTACAATGTGTTCTCTAACACATGTCCACGTATATTGATTTGATATCTCCATACCATGATCTATGAGACATGATCATCAATCAATAAATATGCCGATCTTAGAATCATATTTGTTCCATACATATGATATATGATCTGGGATCATTTAGAAATAGATTTATACATAAAGAGTCTTATATATAAGTTACATACTTATTGATCAATACAAGTTGTTTATTTTATGAAACTGAATAACATTTTATTCATTTATACATAAATATTGACCATGATATCCAACATTTTCATGTTGCCTCTAAGGCATATCACTAACAGGGCTCGGCGTCGGCGTTGGCACGGAGGTCGACGACGCGGCGCGGAGGGCTCGGCGACGAGGGCGTCGAGAGCAGAGGCGGAGGGCGGAGGCGGCGCCGGCGCGGAGGGCAGAGGCAACGCCGGCGTGGAGGGCGGAGGAGAGGACGGACCCAACAACGGTGTCGACTGGGGGAGAGGAGAGACGGAGTCAGCATCGCAGTGGCTAGGTTTTTGGAGTCAACCATTTTTTTCATTTTTCGAAATTCACACAGTGTGTCGGGCTGGTTTTGGCCCATGGGCCAATTTCTGGCACGTGGGCCTTAAGCATACCCATGCCTACACGGCACGGCCCGGCCACCCATGGGTCGTGTTTGGGTCGAGGGCATGACACATGGACCAGCACAACACGGTTCGCTACAGGAGCCGTGCCTAACGAGCCGTGTATTAGCCGAGCCCAGGCCATGCCGTGCCGTGCTGTGCAGCCCATCTGGCCATCTATACTTGCAATGGTGTCCCATGCGTGTAATCTAGCTTTGCAACAATTTTGGCCCCCGTGTTTAGCATCTCCTCTTTGCGCAAATCGGTTCGTCTCGATTAGCCCGTGGCAAGACAAGGATTCGGACAAAGTTTTCTATTCACAGAACTCCATGACAAGTTTTACAACAACAGCATCGACCGTCATCCTTACCTCTAGAGACTTTCGCTAAAAGTTTGAGCTAGCTGTTTCCCTAATCTCTAGTAAAGCCATGAACAAACTCTCCATTGTTTGGAGGCCGCCAAGAACGTGGCATGCACTATGCAAGGTAGACGAGCCCAACAAGCTCATCCACCCATCCATGGATGACGGAAGTTCTCTGCAATCAGCTCACTCAATTCCGGTCGCAATGTCTTCACAAGGATTTAATTGCTTTCTTGTTTCTTAAAGATCCTTCCTGCATTTTACAAAGGGTTCGTAATAGCTCCCATACTGACTACCACATATGGAAAACTTTCTTTACCCCATTTACTGAGACCTTATTCTTCGCTCCGACATCGAAATTTCATTAGTGCTCAACTCTACTTTGCCACTGTTATTTGCCAAAGTCAGTTGACCATTATATTTCTTCCTAAAAGACCAATGTGTCCTTATCTAGTGGTGGTTCTACCACCACCACCTCCAACTATCATGTGGGGCCCACGAAAAATGGAAAGAGACTTCATATTTTTTATATCCACGTAAACAAGACCTCATAAAAAAATATGTTATCCGAATACATTTGTTATGGATTTTTTATCACTATATGATATATTAAATAATAGAAATAACTTCTTTTAGTCTTTAAAATATATAAAATGAACTATTTTAAAAAAACATTGCAGCGTCATGGGCATTATGCTAGTGAAGCTAAAATTATATAGGATCAATGAAACTACCATTATCTTTTAGTTTACAAAAGTTGTATTAGAAAATATTAGGAGAAACTTCACTTAAAAGTTGTAGTAAAAATTTTAATGTGTTTGAAAGGTTTATATGCGTAACTTAAAAATGAAATCTTTAAAGGATTTTTTTTGGCATATACACATATAATATTGTTTAGCTCCCAATATTCCAAAAAAAAGTTAAATTGGTATGCACATAATTCTCCAGTATACATTATTTTGGGTGAAATCATTCCCATGGTGGAATTTTTAAAAATACTATATTTCTCATTTTTGTGTTTTAATGAAAACTTAATATCTTCTAAGTGGCCATAATTTAGTTTTCTTATTATTTTTATGGCGCTTGTTAAAAGTTTAAGTATTTTTTTGACATCTACAAGGACGTAAAGGTCCTTTGGTTGCAAACTTAATTCAACAACCCTTGACTAGATGGTGATGAAAAAAATAGAAGTAGACACTAACAGAACAGAAGATGGTTAAAGAGGGGAATGCAAATTTTTTATCACGGAAGAGATAATACATTTAAAATGAGTGGCGAACAAAAAATTCCCTTTCTGTTTTTAGAAGAGGGGCCATCAAATTTCTAGCCATTAGATGTCAAATTCACCGTCTCTAATCCTTGCAAAATCATATATATAATATCTTCATCTCTCCTTCCCAAACCCTATTAGCCTCCACCTTCCACCTCATAGCCATCATCATCGACTGTTGCCCTTCACCTTCACCTTGCTCCTTAACAACATTGGTCTAATGGCAGGAAGCTTCCATCAGCCTCCCTTGTCTACTTCCCACACTGTTGGACAAACTAATTTTAGTTTCAGTTTGCAACTATTTTTAGTCTCGGGTTGCAAATCAGGACAACAAAAATAGAACTAAAAATAGTCATTTTTAGTCCCGGGTAAAATAATCGAGATTAAAAATAAATCTTTAGTCCTGGTTGGGAACACCAATCGAGACTAAAGCATTTTTTTTCTTTTTTTTACTGTTTCTTTCAACTTTTTTCTGTTTTTTTCACCGACAGATCGAATGCATGCAAAACATTTTTGCGAGATCGAACGCAACAACATCAAAATTAACATCACATATCAAATGCAACAACAAAATCATCCACAAATTTTAAAAAAATCCTCGGCTACCATGCGCGCCGTCGTCGGCCGCCGCTCTCGGTCATCGCGCGCCCGTCGGCTCGCCGCCCTCGCCACCGCGCGCGCCCATCGGGCCGCCGCCCCGCCACCCTTCCTCCCCACCATGGCACGTCGCTCGCCGCCCTCCACCCGCCACAACTCGCCGCCCGCCGCCCGCCGCCACCGTTCGTCGTCCGTCCGCTAAGAGGGAGAAGGGGATGAGGATGGAGAGGAGAAGATGGAGATGGCCGAGGAGAAGATGGAGATGCGTGGGATGGAGATGAAGAGATAAGGACAAGCCCTTGCGCGAGGAGGCGTGCGCTCGGCAGATTTTTTTAGATTTTTCGTCCTGGTTGATAAACAACCACGACTAAAATTAACCGGTTGATGAAAACTTTTTTGAACCGAGACTGAAAATAACCTTTTGTCCCGATTGATAACACTAACTGAGACTAAAAATCATAGAGTCATGTTGCATTTTTTAACGAGGACTAAAAACTTTTTCTAGTCTCGGTTCCTATTGGAACTGGGACTATATGGATTTTGGCCAGTGGAGCAAAGATCATTTCTCTAGTAGTGCCACCACTCTTATGTCTCCCTTCCAATGACATGTCTTCTATCATTGGAGCTCTTTATCTTCTTTAGAGAAATTAGTTCAGCTGTACTTTTGGAGTTCTTCTCATTCTTCTTTAGTACCTACAGTAGAGATCGGGGGTATTTGGCATATTTTTCCTTGTATTTAGTAGTTATCTCCATTGATCCGCCGTCACCTCTAACTCATTGGAAACTCTCACCTAGGCTCCAACCAAACTCATTGCCTATTCATCACATATGGCTTTCGATGGCATGAACACCGCTTTGATATCTCTCTAAATCATCATCATTGCTTCAATATCTCTCTCTAAATCTAGAACCTACCACCCTCAACTCCCAACCTAAACCTAACTCTAATCCCAAACGACAATAGAGAAGATGGTGATGTAGTAGGGGAGCAGATGGTGATAACTTGAGCAAGGAATTCCACGTGAATCAAACGTTAGATTGCATTATTTTGGGTTGTTTTTTTATCTAGGACATGCTTATAGAATCTTAAAATTTTGCATTTTTTGGGTTGTTTTTATCTAGAAGGTGCTTATAGAATCCATATGCATTCTAAATCTAAATTCCTTCTGGTGAGCACACTTAATCTTCTAGATCTAAATTCATCTACGACATTACTCTTATAAGGAAATCAAGGGAAGAAAAGAGAATTTGCCAGCTCTAGTTGGATTACTGCAATATAGTGGTTTATTACCACTTTTAACCTTATCAAATTTTGGCATTACCAAATTTTAGTAGGGTAACAAACTAAATATATCCCATTGTTGCCTTACCAAAGATTGGTAATTTCTGGAAGTTTCCTCTCACAAAAACTCCACCAAAAATTGTTAAGGCTTCAAAGCATATGTCCACCATTTTTGCTAGTGTAAGTTTGATGGGGCCATTTGCTTCATCATTCACAAATATAAACATGCATGCATCTAGCATACATATGAAAGCAGAATAACACACATGCTAGATTGATAGGTAGAAATTAGAATCACACAATTATATATGTGGATGCTTGTCTTATCTAATGAAACCGACAAGGCAATAGGAAAGAAATTAAGAGAGGTGTTATGTTGGAGTAGGAACTTGTGCTGATTATTGTATTGCATTGATACTATGTCAATACACCCCATAGTTGGAGTAGGAGCAAAGCAAAATTGGGCAAAAACTTAGTAAAGAGAAAAAAATGACGGTCTTTTTGTAAAGATCTCAGCACATTGTTACCAAGTTTTATATGAAAAATGGAAGTTTTTTTCTATGAAAAAATTGGTAAGTTAGAAAAAAGGAAACACATATGAAATTCATAAAAGTGACAACAAGAAAGTTGCCATGTCTACTACTGATGATTTTAATTGGCTATATGCAATCATGTTTAATTTAATTTTATCTAACCTCAGCCACCTATCCTAGGACTTGTCTAATTTTAGTGTGTGGGGGGTGGTCCCTCTGGTTTTCTAACTTTAGTTTGAACTGTATGTCCCCTCCCCCTTCGTCTATTTGACTATTTCATTCTATCTGTTTCTTTTGTTTCTCTCATGCATTTCATATATTTCTCTCTCCCTCTTATTGTATTGAATTGCATTGTTTTGTTATATTGTATTGTACTGATACCGAGTCTAATTAGATGAAACCCCGCACATTGCTACTGGAGTTTTGTATAATAACGGTAGAAATAACATGTAAGATAGCTAGACAATGTAACTTTATATACTTTATATAATTTTCATATTTGATCGACTATTGAAGAAAGGCTATAAACTGTTGAGATGAAGATAGTTAGATGACACAACTTTATATATTTTATATCATTTTCATCTTTGATCGAAGCTATAAACAACTAAGATGATGTGGTTTGTACTAATTTAAACCATATAAAGATTGATCATTCAAATGTCTCAATGAGAGAAGTAAAAGAAGAAAGATAATATAGATTAATCATCCAAAGGCAAAACTAAAGTGATAAGACTTTATAAGAGAAGAAAAGGAGGTTTACACCATTGATCAATCATTCAAGGGTTAAAAAAATTGAGATGATGTGGCTTTATGAGAAAAGAGATAAATATCATTAACTATATTTAGTGGGGATGAACTATATATCTATACTCCCATCAAGGAAGTAGGAGCAAAACAAACTTACAGATAGTACCAAAAAATTGATATTTTTTTAATATGTTAGCACACTATCACCACTTATATGAAAAATCCTAATTTTTTCTATGAAACGTTGGCAAGTCAAAAAATACAAAATATGTAGGAATTTCATAACAGGGACAATGATATATGTTATTTGTTGCCATGTTATAATGGTTACTACTGATGGCTTTAATTGGCTACGTGTAATCACATTGAATTTAATTTTGTGTAACCCCAGTCATCTATCATTGGAGTTATTTGGTATGCTTCCGGTAGAGATTAAGAACTATGAATTATCATGGGAGAAAATCCAAAGATCCTAAACTATATTATCTTCGAAAAGCTTTGTTCATTGATATTTCTTTAAAAACCTTTTTAAATTAACCAACTTATCAACTTTGTAATGTTTGATTATTTTTTGTGCGATCAAATAATTGTAACAAACTTAATTTTATCCATCGTCTGTTAATAACAAACCCAATGTTCGGATGGTGTCTCTAATTAAAATCTTGAATTTATTCTCTCTCCTTTTTTTCAAATTAGTTTAACTTAGTTGTTTTATGTTTAACTTAGGATAAAGTTAAAACAACAAGTAGTTTGAAATAATGATGAGAGTATCAGATGTTTTGGAACTTCCACACACTTTTTATTTTTCCATGTTTGCATGTGATTATGTGATAAATGATAGCCCCTCTCATAAAATAAATAAATGACCATGTTTTCCAATGTATAATATAAACTAAAGAAAAAAACTGTTATAAGTATAGAACACCTCATATTTAGAATTAGATGGTGTAATGTGCTGATATGTAGACAATAAAATGGTTTCTTTCGGCTCTCTATCTAAAAACAAATTTTAAATTTTATGTGTTGTTAAAAAAGTCTTCCTTCTCTTTTAACACAAGCATGAGAAAACTTGTTTCTTATACCATTTTATTAATCCATAGCTATTACAATTTCACATTGGATAAAATCAAGACCCGCACCCTATTTTTACTGTAGGAAAGATTTTAACTGCGGCACAACATAAAGAAATTCCAAAGTTCTATTTTTTTTATCTGATCTCTCCCCCTCAGAGACCTTTTCACAACATTATTTTGAACCTGCAACGGAACGGAAATGGCAAAAATCACCAGATAACCCCTCCCCCTCCCCCTCCGTTATTTTGACTACAGTATTTCTCTCTCTCTCTCTGTTATTCCCATCTGCTGCAGCGCGGCCGGACGGAGGGAGCGGTCGGCGTCGCGGCTGCCGGCGAGGAGGCCGCGTTGGCCACCGGTGTGGACGGGCTCCTCCCCTTTCCTGAATACGCCTCCCGTGTGCGGTCGGTGTGTGGATTGGCCGAGGCGGTGGGTTGGAGGGAGGGAGGGGTGACGCGGCCGGTGCGGTGCCCCCCTCCCCTCCATCTCGCCTCGGGATCGGATCGAAGGTACGCCCTCATTCTCCTCTCGTAGGCTACTATCCTCTCCCTTTCTCTTCCCCCGTTCCGCTTGGATGATCCGCCGCGTAGCGTAGATTGGGGGAAGGGAATCCATCCGTCTAGGGGTTGGGTTGGGTTGGTCTGTTTATTTTCCTTCGGATTAATCGTTCCAATCTTTTTATGAGATTTCTTTGATGCGTTGTGTTCTACTAATTGAGGACCGTGTTTCTCAACGAATTCTTGTGATTAGAGGTGGTGGAGAAGGAGGAGGGGAGGAGGTTTGGGTTTTTCTCCTTCCCGGCAATGGCAGCGGCTGCGGCGGTGGGTGGCAACGGTAATGACGCGGATGGCAAGGCACGTGATGTCACGGATCAGTCCAAGAATCTTGGTGGGAACAGCTGCGAGGATCGCGTGCTTCCCTCCGCTCTGCGTGTCACTGTCAGTAGTGATCCGGTGGGGACGTTTGGCTCTTTTGGGAACCTGGCCGATGATAATGTTCATGTTCAGCCTGATGAAAATGACGACCATGGGGACAGCACGGAGTACTCGAGCTCGTTTGGTCCCTCTTGCTCCGCCACGTATGACGATGACACGAAGTTGGACATGGATGGCGTGGAGGTGGATTCACCGTTTCTTGGTCCAGCCTGTATCAATGCAGATCGTGCTAATTCTGCACCAACGATGGTCAGGTGAGCATATCTTTGCAAGGTCCTTGCAGACCGTTGATTCTTAAAATCGTATAACGTAGTTAGCATGGTGTTGTACTGTTGGTCCGACAGAATTAAAAGAAAACATTACATCTTGTGTTCCTTTTGCTTTGATAAAAGCTATGCGTGTGTTGTATCTTGTAATCGGATTAATTTTGTTTCAGGCGGAAACAAGTGACAGCCGAGTGGAGAAAGATTGTTGGGCCAATAATGTGGCGATGCCAATGGTTGGAGTTGCATATGAAGAATCTCTTATCACAAGTAGCGAAGTATGACAAAGAACTTGCTATTATCAATCATGAAAAAGATCTGCAGTTGGAGATGGTTAAAGCAGATGGTCCTAAACCAGAATCGGCAAAACTGTATTCCCAAAGTCATGAGAGAATCATCATGCAGAGAAGGAAAAGGAAAAGATATGAAGAAGCTGTAGATACCTCATTGTACTTGAAGAGGCACCCTGCATTGTCTTATTATGGTTCGACATCCTGTCCTTGTTTTATAGAGCTAGATAAAATTGTTGTCTTGAATGAGTATCATATTTTGTATGGGTTTCATGTTTATACTTGATTGTAATGAAGTCTCTCGAGATCTTTTGCAGAAAACAAAAACAGTGGAGTTCAAACAGATGGTCCCTTGGTTCATAGTGGTTTTGACAATTCAGGTTGGTCACATGGTTGTGCCTGTGTGCTCAAGATCATTTGCTGTAGTTTAGAAGCAGAAAGTATAATCTTTTTCTTAGTCACTCTTAAATTTAAAATGCAAGTGTACATTACATGATTATCACAGTGTGCATTATTTGGGGATCTGCATTCAGTATGCATGTACTGTTAAAATTTCAGTTTTGCTAAAGCACACATTTAGCCTGTTCCTGGGTATGCTACAGTTGCAGGCTTGCGCGCAAGCTGCATACCTGCAAAAATTGGTTGGATAAAAACTGTTTCTGTGTATAGTATCTATTTGAGCAGCCATCGAACTTTGTATCAATCTGAGTTTCTGTTGCATTTATTTTATTTTCTGTCAATTTATCTTTTATAGTACCTTTATATCTTTTGGGAACTGATTGTTCACAACATTAAAGAATGTCATTCTAATGATCAATTTTGGATTAATGAAGCTGAAATGCAGGAAATGTGTGTTTTTTTCCAATTTTATTTTATATTTTTTGTGGAATTGTTCCTTTTATTAGTTGCTAATCCTCTCTACTCATTGCTCTTAACGCAGCTGTTGAGGACATAGAAAGCAGTGATGATGCATTACTTGAGAATGACAGGGTATTTGAACAATATTCTTTAAACGAGATTCTTCTTACAGTTGATAATGTCCAGTCCCGAATTCTTAGTCTTCAAGGTCGTCTCAGCAATGCTCGCAGCAGATATGAGAAGTTGTCACTGTGCTTACATCGTAGACAGTTTAAGGTGACTCAAAAGAGTCAGAAGGTTCAGAACCACATAACCTCTTGTAAGAAGGACGGAAGACGTTTTCTTCGGAAAATAAAGGCTCTGCATGACTTGAATGGACCACTTACTGCAGTCCCTCCTGTATTGGATAGGTCCACTGGTTGTGTGTCGGGATATATGAAGAGAAATGATGCACAAGAAGATGCAGTACAATCAAATCCAAATGGAATCACAACTGAGATGTTCTGTGGTAAAGATAATTTTCTAACCAATGGCCATGTAGGGGAGTTCTACAAAGAAGTAAGTTTAGCTCATAGCATCTCATTCTTCTCTATTTTGATCACACGATGTTTTAGAATTAATGTATGGAGAACACTTCGACCACTAGCTGGTTCCTAATAAAAAGGAACATAGGATATACCAACTCTTTGCCCATCCAATAAACTATGTAGATTTCTGTCATGCCATGTTAAGATTTCTAGTTCATAATCTTCTTGAAATCAACTATAAATATTTTATGTCAAAGTATATGGTGAAAAACAAGCTGAGCATAATGGTGTTTTCTCGAATACACAATAGATCTGTGTAACGTAATGATGTTTCCTGCTTTACGATTCACAAGGCGATATTGTTGATATATGATTCTAGAGTTAATATTTAACTGTTGCAAGTCATGTGCCTGATACCATCATTTATAATGATTTCCTGATATTTCATAGATCTAACGTTGCCTCATAATCTGATTCCTATTTCTATGCTGAATTACTTATCAAAGTTAATAGTGTACTCCCTAAACTGTTGTAAGAAATAGGGAACTCCTGCCATATGCTGGATCAACATATTCGCAAAAACCTTTTTATTTGATGGTTTGGTTATCTTTGCAGAGTGCTGATGATGTCCTTATAGATAATCAAGCAGCCAAAGAAGAAGGTTATCAGCTATTTGAGAAAGTCAAGCCAGAGAAGCATTCAGAGCTGGTTTTGCCTCCTTCCAAAGTACAAAAAACAAGTGCAGACATAGTGGACTATGAACCAGTTCAAGAAACAGCTCCAGTTGCAAAGCAAAATACCTCTGGAGACAAGCAAGGACAGAAACCAAATAAGAAACATGGGCTTTCTGTGCTTGTGAAGAAAATTAAAACTGAGAAAGATCTCAGCAATATGAAGAATGAAAAGCCTGTTTTGGTGGCTGTGGATCCCCGGAGGAGTACACGAGTTCGAAAACCCAAGACTTACTGAAGCTACTGGTTTACAGCCGTCCTGGTACTTAACCAGTGGATTTTTGTCGTGCTGTCCGAATATGTATTTACATTGAGCCAGATGTTATGTAGTTAGTTATGTAAGTAATCCATAGCTATAGGAAAGTGAAATGTGAAGTGCGTGTCTCGCTCAGGGAGTAAGAACCCTTTACATATAGCAGCAATTGTTGCCTTATGAGTCAACATGTTTTTTTTGGTTATTTGCTGCGTGACTTGTAGACATAGCAGCAACATCTTTGATTACATCATTCTAAGAAGTTGGCAGCCAGGAGGAAGGATTGTTTTTAAATCATATGCTCTGCTCTTTTCGAAAATAGCATGTTTTTTAAATGATGTATTTCTTAATGTTCTTTTTTCGTATAATGCTGAAAATAAATTAAGGTTTGTTCTAGAGTTGAGATGCATTTTCTGGGATGCATTTTGGCAGAACTGAGCGTCTGGATGCGTATGTCTTGTAGTAGAATACCCAGGACATACCTGGTGCTCTAGTATTTTACCTACTTGTAGTTCCGTTGGTTTTTTCCTTTTTACATAGACCTGGACATAGGTTGTGTTCAGATTCACGTATAAAGGTTTAATTTATTTTGGAACATAGGATATGCGCGATCTTTGGCCAGCTTTCTCCATCAGGTACTCTACAGCTCTCTGCAGCAATTCACAGTCCGATATGTTTATGTGCTGCAGGGAGGATGGGAGATCTGGCAGGCAAAGATGATGTATTGGGGCAACTGAAGATGTGAAGTTCCTCCAGTCTGGAGAGGCACTTGAGATTTCCCTGCAGAGAACTCATTTGACAACTATGTAATCGCAGCTGCTTGACAGATGAGAAATTTCTAGTTTCTTCAAATGAAACCGATGGCTCCTTGCAGCTTTCAAGGGTGAGAGGACGCTGGAACTGTGAAACCTTGAGCCGAGATCATGTTGTTCAGCACAGCTGTGAATCCTTGGCACGAAACTGTGACACACACTCTGACACTCAGCAGTAAGCTTGGGGATATCTATCAAACACACCCTGTGAAGTTGAAGGGAAGACAGGCCTTCAAGCACACATAAATCTGGCAAATGATTTCAGTCTGAATTCTTTGACTTCTGCAGTCGTATATGCAGTGGCGGATCTAGAAACGGTCTTTCGCCCCGGGCTAACTAATACAAGTCTACAATACGCACCGGCTGTAACGTGGCAAATTCATTTTTCGGTTTCTTAAGCCTTGTAAGCGTTTTAGAATTTTTTCATCTTCAATCGATGCAAACAAATCCAGCATTAACTACACTGCTTCAACTCTAGACAAACATGTACCACATCCATGATTAAATTTGAAACATTTACGACATCCATGATTAAATTCGAAACTAAATTATGGCAAGCTAGTAGTTGGTATAACTTCATGATATGAACTACGAAGAGATCGATGAATTCTTTTTCTTCCATGGCATTTTTTTAGAAGTTAAAAAAGCGCACGTCACACGATGCACAACACAAGCAGTTTAACCATGCAGCGTAAGATGAGACAGAAAAGATCTCACTCACCTAAAGAACAGGGTCGTTGCACCAGATCCAGCATGTGCCGACGAAGGAACGGGGAGAAGGGGACGACGGGCCAGCTACTCCTCGGGCTGCTCCTCATGGGCGTGGAGAAGAAGGATCGAGGCGGATCCGAGCAGTGGCGTTCGAGGCGCGGGGCAGAGGCAGAGGCGTCGGGCGCGGGGCGGCCTTGGCTTGCGGTGGCGGCCGCGGGTGCCGGGTACGGCTGCCTCGGCGCCGGATCCGCACCGCCGCCGCGCCTCCCACTGTGGAGCTCGGCGACGGCACGGCGGGAGGAGGAGCGGGCGGCGGCCACGGCGAGGGTGGCGCGTGTGCCGGCTCAGGCTCGGGCGACAGATCCTGCGGGCGAAGAGCGGCGGACAGGGGCGCGCGGGAGGAGCAGCCGAGCCGGGGCGACGTCGGTCTGAGGGTGGGATGCGGGTGACAGTGAGAAACTAGGGTTTTCATTGGGCCAAATGGGCTATTTGGACTATAATTTTAAGGGAAGCTATTGGGCTATATGTGAATTTTTCAGGGGGGCCTATTGGGCCGTATCTGAGTTTCTCTTCATTTTTATACAGTAACCGGGCCTCGCCCCGAGCTACAGCCCAGGTAGCCCGGGGCCCAAATCTTCCCCTGCGTATATGGAAATATCGGCCAGATGCGGCTAGTGACCACAAAACAAGTCGGGTGCAAGCACACGAAAAAAAGGAGATTTAGAGGAAGACGTTCCTCCAAACAT
This sequence comes from Oryza australiensis, assembly GCA_019925245.2. Classification (NCBI taxonomy): domain Eukaryota; kingdom Viridiplantae; phylum Streptophyta; class Magnoliopsida; order Poales; family Poaceae; genus Oryza; species Oryza australiensis. Next base: position 1,593,725 of record JAIFGZ020000265.1, on the reverse strand, counting down.
TTATGAGCATGTGAAGAATTAAACACATAATCTCAAAGTTAAAATCATACATCTTTTGTCGCTGTACTATGAAGTGTATCTCAGTGCAAGCATACAACAACTTATTAAGAGTGTCTCAATGGACGTTGGCATGAATTCTGCACCACGTGCCAACTGTAAAGAAGGGCAAGAGTACAACCTTAATTTCCAAAAGGGAAGTAGCAGCTCGCATGAGTGGTCAAATTATTAAGCTTTGTCAATTTTTTTATAGGATATCTTCTGATGGAAGCGTAGTTAAAGTCATGATCTTGGATAAGTACAAATCACTTAGTGAAGCTAGGCCACCAAGGCAAATGGATTGAGCTTCATCTGTAATGGTGCATGATTCAAGGGAGAGTTTACTAAATCCTGATGGTGGGATTAATGGTAGCCCAATCCTCCTTGCAGAAATGAGTCTCATCCTCTGCTCGTGGCAACACATCCATGCCTTGATGACATCCTCAGGCATCACTACTTCATCTTCTCTTTTCTAGAGCACGTTCAATGGTTTGAAGATTCTTTGATTTATCAGAATCCATCAATGCTGCCAACTGCTTCATAGATGAATGATCCGATGACACTGCCCTAGTGATATCTGAAAATGGTCCATCACCCCGATCAAAGCAAATTGTCCTCGTGGTGTTCTCACTATGATCATGATGCTCCAGTTCATCATTGGTAACGAACAGAAGCAGTGGGCACCTGCGAATTGACAACGTTGTGAGACCTGCTGGAAGAAATGATAGTTCCTTCATATTAGGGAGATTCTCGAGCAACAATTTACGGCAAAAGATTCTATATTCTCGAGATAGGAATGTTAGGATTTTAGGGTTCCTTAGATGCCGATCTAGAGGTTTACTAGCTCATCGGGGTAATAATGTCGCCATAGAGAGTAAACGGGAGAGAGAGGGAGTGAAGAAAGGAGCTCATACCTGCGTCGGCCTTGGAGCTAGATGCGGCCATGTCGTTGGCAAGGAGCAACGGTGGCGCGGGGTTTTTCCCCTCACTTCAGCGCACGTTTTGATCGGTAGGTCTAGGGTTTGTTGGGAAGCACGATTGTGACGGTGAATCTCGTAACGCGTGCGCTGACGGCTCTTCTAGTATTGCGTGAGAGCGGCCCACAGCCAAAGGTGGCTGGCGCCCCCGATCAGAGGGCGCGTGAGAGACTCGAGGATCACAACTAACAAGGAACCCTCGAGTAACCAGCTTGGATAGGTAGTGGATTTGTAACCTCTAATTGAAAAGTGCTCCAACTGTGGTGGTGGCATGAGGCCTTCAAGAATCTCGAGATGTAAACTATTATCTGGATTCATGTTATTACGCATCATTCCACAAAAGCTCCAACCCTTTAAGATGACTTTTCTGATACAGCTTCAGACTCTAAAGCTTCATCCTTGCCAATCACATTCTCAAAGATTTCTGAGCGATAAATGCCCACCAATTTCGTTCATGTTCCTGAGCTGTCGCAACTCATGTCCCTTCTGTTTTAGGACGTGAAAAACTACCAATATGTTGAAGCAAAGTTAGTCGGCCTATGTCAGGAATCCGTGACACCTCCAATCCACGAGAATTCATTTTAAGATGTCCTAATTTACATAAATTGCAGAGTTTGTCAGGTAACCTCGAATTCGGACACAAATAAAGTAACTCTAAATGGTAAAGGTCACATAATGATTTTGGTAGTTCAGAAATCAGCGTCTTGATGATGTCCAAATACCGAAGATGCTTTAGCTGACCGATTGATTCTGGCAACTCTCTAGTGTTGTAAAACGACAAATAAAGTACTCGCAACTTCTTCAGATTCAGTACTACCTGCTCGAAAAGATCGTTCCCAACATCCACTAGTGGGTCAATGCAGATAAGAGTGCGCAAATGTTGTAGCTTGCAGACACTTAGCTTATGTTGTATAATACTCTCAACACGAACAGATAAATGCCGAACAGTGCGTGGTATTTCTTTCACCTTGTCATCTTCTAATCTGAAGCAATTTTGTCTAGAGAGTGACTCTGCCAAATCACGAAGGAGGTCATGCATACTATCATATCCTTCAGAAAATGGTTGAAAAAAAAGATCCATTGTCGATTTGAGAAAGAGGCAATAACGAAAAAGGTAACGTATGGATTGTGAGACAAGTGTCATGATCCATTACATATTCCGTATATATAATATATCCCTTATATCTAGACGAATAGTCCAACTGTGTGGATATATGGTACCCATAACTTCCACAGTAACCCGTGAGACCTTCACACTCGAAAATCTCTCGAATCAAATTAATCCAAAACCGAACGCTTCAATTACCTTCGGTATAGCCTCCCGAGTGCTTTTACAAAATCATAAGGCTGTGAAGGGCTAAAGAAATCAATAATAATAATAATAATAATAATAATAATAATAATAATAATAATAATATATTCGGGTGCATTGACTAGATGCACCTAATTAAATGTAGCCCTCGACTAGGTGGTTAGTTAAACAAATTAAGCCTATAGTTAAGGAATAAATAATCTAATCAAGTGGTTTCTGATAATTATAGTCTGTCGATGCGTGTGCTCGACACGCGGGGACCCAGGGGACCCCTTTTTGTTCGGCACAGGGGAGCGATGAATTAGGGTTAAAACTCGAGATGAGGTAGAAGGAAAGTAAGAAAGATGGAAGAAAATCACAATCACATAGGACACAGAAGAATTATACAGGTTCGGACCGTCGAAGAGACGTAATACCCTACTCCTGTCCTTGTACTATGTGGAGGATGAATTACAAGGGTTGTGTGGTTATTTTTTTCTGGGGAAGATGGAGCTGATGACTGAGGTAGGAATGCTCAAAGCCCAAGGTTGAAGAGGCTGAGCAAAAGACCAATCCAGAAACCTAACTCCAAGTGGCAGAACCTAAGAGCCAATTTTTCAGAACCCATTCTATTATGGACTTGGGCCTCCTTTTATAGTGCAAGGGGACACCACAGTAGTCGTAGTTTTTTCTAATCCGCTCCACGTGATGGAGCGGCTCTTGTTCTGTCTTGTCGGGGAAGCTACCCCTATTCCTGTTCCTGTTGCCGCGTCACGGGAGTTGGTGGAGAAAAACGGGCGTCGTGGCCGCCATGCTGCTCATGTGATGAGGGGTTAACCTACCTACTCTAGTAGGGCCTACCGGTCAGTGGCCCACCGCCAGGAGAGGGGTGGACGTGACATCCCCAGCGCCCGTATTCTCTCTCCCACGTGGCCGCCCAGCGCATTTAATGCGACTGGACGGGGCGTGGGGGGAGGCGTGCGTGGAATGACCGTGCAGCCATACCGCGGTCGACGTCAAAGACTTTATTCCCTCTCTCCCTTGTGACGGGCAAAAATGATGATGATGATGAGCGGCTGACAGACGCGCCTCATGTCGCAATAAATGCGATGGGGCAGGCGTCTGGCCTCTCTCTAGGCATTAAATGTGGTGGTTGGCAGTTGGCAGCTGATCCCGTTCCTGGGAGGTGCAGGGTGACGGACGGGGGTTCGGGTAATCCCGAACCCTGCCATCAGGAGGACGGCGGCCTCCGGGCAGCCCCCGAGCCGAGTCCCCCTTTGGGACGGCCACGTGGCCGCCCGTGGCCCGGACCCGCATGAGGCGTTCAGGGCATGCCTTTGGGGCGCCCTGGTAAGTGAAGTCGTCTTCCTTCTTCAGATATCGCATTCTCGATATACCCCCGGGCCCATATCACCGACAGTAGCCCCCGGTGTTGACCGGGATCGAAGTTGGGTTCGGACGCGGTTAACGCCATATTCCTGAGTGGATGGGCCCGGGTACTGTATGTGCCTCGCCGCAGCAAGAGATAGGCGTGCGGTAACTGACGCCGCGCTTGAGTATGCCTTTCCAAACGGGGGGCGCGTTATTTGGGCAACGCACGCGGGGGCCCATTAAACCGCCTAGTTCTCTTCGTCCCGTGTAGTGCGCCTGGCGGGCACAAAATCCAGGCGGCGCGAAAACCAAAGAGACGCGAAAAACGAAGGGGCGCGGAGCCGAAGAGGCGTGGAGCCCGGTAGTGGAGCGAAATTAATGCCGTAGAACTCGAGGGGGGCGTGGTTGCCTATAAAAAAAGGGGGGATCAGCTTCTACGCATTCCTCAGCCATCGCCTCTTGTCCTTCCAGCGCTTTTGTTCTTTCAACTCCTTCTTCTCCACCACCAGCTTTCCTCTTCGCATTCCGGCGCCTCCCTTGAAGATGGCTTGCGACTCGGCCCTGGAGCCCGGGAGTGTGCTCCCCAAGTCCCTGGTCCGCACCGCAGAGGCTCGAAGCTTGTTCAACAAGTACCTGCCGCGCGACACGCGCAGTGGCGGCGACATTTCGGAGGAGTGGCCCCCAACGAAGATGGTGTTCTTCGCCTCTTTTGCCATGGTCGGGCTGGTGCTGTCCTTCTCTCGATTCTTCTACGATGTGCTGGAGTTCTACGACCTTCGGCTGCATCACCTCACCCCCAACGCCGTCTTCGCCTACACCTGCGAGATGTTCGTGGGGGTGATGCCCTCACTGCATCTCTTCCAGTAGTTCTTCCGCGTGTGTCGGGCGGGCTCCTCCGGTGCGGTCGGATACGTGGCGATCCAGCCGCGCAACGACAGGGCCGTCGGCACCGCCTTCATCGATATCCACCCCGCTCCAGGTGGGAGGCGGAGGGCCTGCGGTTCTATACGGCAGGCGACCACCCCGCCTTTCCCTTCCGACGGGGATCCCGGTGAACCAGAGGAACTGGGGGGCACGGCCGCGAGCCGGGAGGGAGCTGGATGGAGTGCTGGAGCGGATCAGCTACCTCCGAAGGGGGGGCCTGTCCAGCCACGCCGTCTTCCGGGACTTCCAGACACGGCGCATCTCACCGTTGCAGGAGAGGTCGCGCCCCGCCTATATGTACACGAACTTCAACGACGACATGCGCACCCACGTTGGTGCCGCCTTCGACTGGAATGAGAACGACCTCGCGATCCTGGTTCGCCGCACCCTCGGCGTCACGGCGATGGATCTGACGCAGCTCCCATCGGGGTTGGTGCCGTTGTGCCAGGATTCGGCGCGCCTAGAGATCCTGCATGCGCTGCAGGTGGTGGGCGACGGCGTGGGTTCATCGTCAGTAGTGCGAAGCGGCGACGACGACTACGACGACGCCGACGATCAGGTGCCAATTGGGCGGCTGGGCCGTCGGGGCCCGGGCAGGAGCGGACCGGGGGCCCCGGACTCGAAAGGGAAGAGGAAGAGGCCAGAGCACGACCCAGCTTCTCCCCCATCACCACCATGCGGCGGCGGCGCGGAGCGCACTACTCCCCCCCCCCGCAGGTCTGGAGGCCCGCAGGCGGCGGGCCCTACCCCAGGGGCCACCTCAACGAGGGCCAGTACGGCCACTGCGATGATGACTTCGGCGGTGGCCGGGAGTGCACCCACGGCAAGCGCACCGTCGGCAGAGGCCGGTCGCGGTGCCCCAGCGGCGACAGAGTCCGCGGGCCACAGCTCAGTGAGCCCCTCTGGCGGCCCCGCGAAGAAGAAGCGGGCCATCTCCTAGGTCTCCTGGAGCTTCAACGCCGCCCGCAGTAACGCCTTGCGATGCATACACTTCTTGTGAGCCTTGTCTTATTTCGGGATATTGATGTTTTGATCTTTTATTGTGTTTATTTCTGTCCCCAGCCGCGAGCATCAGCATTTTCTCCCTAAGGTTATACCTAAGGGTGGTTCTGCTTCCAGCTCCGCGGGGGAACCGCAGGAGAGGCCCGGGGTGGTGGAGCCCACCGGGTCCGAGTCACCCCCTGCGCGTTCGGGCTTGGGTCTGGTGCGGCCAGAGGAGGGAGCCCACCTGGATGCTGGGGCGCCGATCGCCCGTGAGGAACAAGCTGGGGGCCCTCTGCCGGCGACAGATTCGGGGCGAGCTGGCCCCGACGCGGAGGTGAAGGCGGCGGCGGGCAGCGGAGAGCAACCCCAGGGGTCTCCGCCGCGGCAACAATCGCCGCCACCACGACAGCCGTCACCCGCGCCACGCCATTCAACGCCGTCGCCCCGCCGGCCAACACCAACACTGCCGGTGCCAGCCCATCGCGATCCTCCAACGCTGTGAGCAGCCTCACCGGAGGGCGAGGCAACGCCGGCGGGTGAAGCGGCGGCGGGCGGCTCCGACCGTGGGGCACCTTCGTCCTCCCGTCCTGCGCAGGTGGTCGACCTCGGCTCAAGCTCCGACTCAAAATCGGGGGGCGCTCGGTCAGGGTTTGTGGTCGCCTTGGACACGAGCCTCTCATACGATCGCAGGAGCGGGCGAGGATGATCGTGTCCCGCGCGTTGGAGGAGGCCAACACGGTCTCCCTGGAGGGGCTTCGGGCCCAGGTTCAGGCCTTGGCCGCTAGGGAGGTCGCGGTGGCGTGGCGGGAGGCCGAGGTCGACGAAGGCCGCCGTGAGCTGGCAGCCACGGCGAGGGTGGAGGGCCTCGTCCGGAAGCGGGAGCTGGCGGACATCGAGCGGCGCTGGGGCGAACTCAACCAGGTGTTCGAAGACACCGTCGTTGAGCGGCACCGCCGACTTCCGCGAGCAGATCGCCGCTGCCGCAGAGGAGAGGGTCCGTACCACCGCCGGGAGTTCATCCGCGACCTCAGCGCGCCCGGGAGCTCAACCGCGCGCGAGCGCGTCTGTGCGATGCGAGGCCGCCGCCGCCGGCAACGACATCGAGCTCCAGGCCCACGAGGATGGCCTGGCAATGCGTGAGAAGGCTCTGGAGGCGGGGCGGCAGGCGGTTGAGGACCGGGAGGTCACCGTGGCCAAAGCCGAGGAGGACTCCACCGCGCGGGAGGAGAACGCGGTGGCCCAGGAGAAGGCCATCGCGGAACGCGAGGCCGCGGTGGAGGGCGCGAGGTGGCGTGCTACGAGCCCGGGAGGAGGTCTCCTGGTGCACGAAGGCCATTTGGGAGCGTGAGCGGCGGCTCGCGGCTGCCTCGTGCTACTGCAGCCTGGAGCGGGAGCGGTGGGAGCGGGACCTCACCGCCCGAGAGCAGGCGGTTGGCGACGTGGAGGCGCGGGTGCGGGAGCCCCAGCCGGCCCCTCGCTCCAGCGAAGCGGCGCCAGCTTTGGAGGAGGCACGCCGTCGGATCGCGGAGCTGGAGCACGCCCTGGGTCTAGGGTTCCAGACCGTGGCCTCGTCCGTCGAGCACCTTCGGGAGGCGGCCCGTGAGGTGGGGGTCGTTCGTCCCCGCGCCGCCATCCCTACCTTGGGGGGTTGGCCACCCAGATAGACGAACTGGCCGAGGGGATCTAGAGGGTGCCGGAGGAGGTTAACGAAGTGGCGAAGGAGTCGTCATATGACCTGTCCCGCTAGGTTGCGACGTTGATCCTGGCAAGCTACCAGGCCCGCGACCCCGGCTTCAACCCGTACATCCCCACCGAGGACTTCCTTGAGGGCACCGAGGAGGCTGCTCGGCGTCGCGTCAAGGATGCCGTCGACTCCATTATGATTGGCTTTGACGGCACTCCGGCGGCATTCCAGCTCGCCTACCGTGAGGACCCCCCGACGAGGACGACCCGGAGAACGCCCCCAGTGATCCACCGGCCGCCTAGGACTCCCCCGTTTTTGCTTCTATCTATACTTGTAAAAAACATTGTAATACTGTTTATAATATCAGTGCACTTGCCTTTCTCATACTGGACTCATATTGTGGCAGCCCATCGTGGCCATCTCTGCAAACGATGATTCATATATGTATATATATATATTGGGAGCCCCCGGCCAACTTGGCGCACACACAGTGGCGGTTAGTTGGCCCAAGCCCTTGCTTGTTCGTTTTCCTGCAACGGTAGTCCACTCTTTAGTTAGTTTAGCCATTGTAGGAATATGGGCAGTATGGTTTCTTGCCATGATTCATCCCATGTAATTGGGAGCTGGTCCGGGTTTAGGCAGCGTGCATCGGCCGGCGGCTGGTGCCTTTCTCAGGGCTCCGGGTAGAAGCGAGGGCATCAAGGGCCAGCGCGGGCAGCAGGAACGGGGGTTTCTGGACAGGCGTGACAATACGCACCCGAGCCCCCAGGCGTTGACTACCCCGGGGCACTTGTATGCAGCGTTGCTCTACCCTCGACACCCTTAGGGCTTCTCAACCTAGGGCGGGCAGGGCCAGAAGACCACTGGAAACCAGCATCCGCAGTACATGTTCCGGCACATGGGAGGAAACATACTGCAAACAGATATTTTTTAATGAAAAGGCATAAAAATTGTAAATGGGCAAACTCATTGTTCATGCCAACTGGAGGCAGTGAATGAACTTTTATATATGTTTTAGCACACCATGCGGCTTATGGGTAGAACTTGCGCCGGTGGGAGATGTTCCACGGGTTCGGCAGCGGAGTGTCGTCCTCTGTGGCTAGGCGAACTGCTCCTGGACGCGGGGTGCCGATAACTTTGTATGGCCCCTCCCACATCGGGGATAACTTGCTCAGCCCCGCACGCGTTTGCACGCGCCGCAGAACGAGATCATTGATTTGCAGCACCCGGGGGCTGACTTTGTGTTGATGGTAGCGGCGGAGGCTCTGCTGATAACGGGCCACGTGAAGCGCTGCACGGCGGCGTCTTTCTTCTAGGTAGTCCAGGTCATCGCGATGTAGCTGTTATTGATCTACTTCGGTGTATAATGTGGCTCGGGGCGATCCTAGGGTGAGCTCGGAAGGCAAGACCGCCTCGGCTCCATACACCAAGAAGAATGGTGTTTTCCCGGTGGCACGACTCGGTGTTGTCTGGTTGGCCCAAAGGACCGCAGGCAGCTCGTCAATCCACGAGTCCCCATGCTTCTTGAGGACGTTGTAGGTCTTTGTCTTGAGGCCTTTCAATATTTCCGCGTTTGCACGCTCGGCTTGGCTGTTGCTTTGGGGGTGGGCGGGCGAGGCGAAGCAGAGTTTGATGCCCATGTCGTCGCAATACTCGCCAAACAGCTCACTCATGAACTGGGTGCCGTTGTCGGTGATGAGCCTGTTGGGGACCCCGAACCTTGTCGTGATGCCTCTCATGAACCGCACAGCCGAATGCTTGTCGACGACGCTGACTGGATAGGCTTCGGGCCACTTGGTGAATTTGTCGATGGCGACATATAGAAATTTGCAGCTGCCGTGTGCCTGCTTGAACGGGCCCAGGATGTCCAGCCCCCAGACCGCGAACGACCACGAGAGTGGGATGGTCTGAAGGGCCTGGGCTGGCAGGTGCCTCTGCTTGGCGTGGAATTGGCATGCCCGGCACCGCCGCACGAGGTCTGCTGCATCCTCCAGTGTGGTGGGCCAGTAAAACCCTTGGCGGAATGCCTTTCCTTCCAAGGTTCGGGAGGCTGAGTGCGCTCCACATTCTCCCTCCTGGATCTCGGCCAGGAGCTCGAGACCTTGTTCCCAAGCAATGCATTTCATGAGCACTCTATTGGCACCGCGTCGGTAGAGTGTCCCTTCCACCAACACGTACCTTTTGGAGGTGCGGGCAATGCGCTCGCTTTCCTCGTGTTGCTCAGGTAATGACGCATCTTGCAGATACGCCTGGATTTTTGAAATCTAGGCCACCTAGTGCGTGATGTCGGTCCCAGCAGGACCAGGCTGTGGCTGGCCTGCCAGGTCCGGGGCGTCGGGGTTGGCCGACTCCTGCCCTCGGGGCGGTTCGGGTCTTGCCAACGGCTCTGTGAGTCTTTCCTCAAATGCGCCTGGCGGGCTGGGGCTCGCACGGACGCGATCCTAGATAGCTCGTCCGCCAGGGTATTGTCTCTTCTGGGAATGTGGCGCAGCTCGAGGACATCGAAATGGCGCTCCATACGTCGTACTTCCTTGACATATGCTTCCATCTGGGGGTCGGTGCATTGGAACTCCTTGGAAACTTGGTTTACGACCAGTTGGGAGTCGCCGAGGACTAGCAGACGGCGGATGCCCATGCCTGCTGCCGCTCGCAACCCCGCTAGGAGCCCTTCGTACTCGGCCATGTTATTGGTTGCTCGGAAGTCAAGTCGAACGATGTACCGGAGTACGTCGCCTGTCGGGGAGGTTAACGCAACGCCTGCCCCGACCCCCTGTAAGGTGAGTGAACCGTCGAAGTTCATCACCCAATGCATGGTCCATTGGCCACGATCCTCCACACTCTCGGGTTCACCCGGGGGTTGATCGTTGTCAGCCGCCGGCGTCCATTCCGCCACGAAATCTGCCAAGGCCTGGCTCTTGATTACATGACGGGCTTTGAAATGCAGGTCGAACTCTGACAATTCGATAGCCCACTTGACTACCCATCCCGTGCCCTCTCGATTATGCAAGATCTGCCCGAGAGGATAGGACATGACTACCGTTACCCGATGTGCCTGGAAGTAGTGGCGCAGCTTCCTGGAAGCCACGAGCACGGCGTAGAGCATTTTTTGGGCTTGCGGGTAATGTGTCTTTGCGTCCCGTAGCACCTCACTGAAGTAGACTGGCCGCTGCACCTTGGTGCAGGCCTTAGCCACCTTACCAGGGGAAACAGGCTCGGGTGCACCGGGGCGGGTTACCTCGGTGTTCGGGGCTGCCGGGCCATCACCTTCCCGGGGCCCTGCGGGCCGCCTTGGGTGAAAGGGGCCTCGGGAGCCCCGGACTAGGGGCTGGGCGCCTCCACGAGCTCGGGGCCAAGGCCGCCTCCGCTCCGGGTGCTTCCTCGGCGAACACCGTTCCAAGGTCTCCTGCCTCCGGGCGTTGTGAGGCTGGGGGCATCTGAGAGACCGGCTCGTCATCGCGCTCCACAACCAACGCCGCACTGATTACTTGGGGAGTTGCCGCTAAATATAAAAGGAGGGGTTCTCCTTCCTGAGGTGCCACCAATACGGGCGGCGAGGAGAGGTAACGCTTGAGCTCGCTCAAGGCTTTCTCTGCCTCATCCGTCCAAGTGAAGGGGCCAGTTCGCTTTAGCACTTTGAATAGAGGGAGCGCCCACACTCCCAGCCTTGATATAAAACGGCTTAGGGCAGCTACACAACTAGTGATTTTCTGCACGTCCCTGAGGTTCCTAGGGGGCTCATCTCCTCTATCGCCTTTATTTTTGCAGGGTTGGCCTCGATGCCTCGGGCAGAGACCAAAAACCCCAAAAGCTTGCATGCCGGTACCCCGAACACGCATTTTTCTGGATTCAGCTTCATGCGGGAGGACCGGAGGTTATCAAATGTCTCGGCCAGGTCCGGGAGCAAGGTTTTTTGATCCCGGGACTTGACTACGAGATCATCGACATACGCCTCAACATTATGCCCTATTTGGTTTTTTAACGTGATATGGACACCACGTTGGAAAGTTAGACATGTCATTCTTTAAACCAAAAGGCATAGACATGTAGCAAAAGGTACCCATAGGGGCGACAAATGTTGTTTTCTCCTCATCCTCTACAGCCATGCGGAACTGATGAAAACTAGAATATGCATCTAGGAAACATAAAAGGTCGCACCTCACAGTGGAGTCGACTATCTGGTCTATTCGAGGCAGAGGATAACGGTCTTTAGGACATGCCTTGTTGAGGTTGGTGTAGTCGATGCACATGCGCAGCTTGTGGTTGGCCTTCGGGACAACCACCGGGTTAGCCAACCATTCTGGATGCAGCACCTCCCGGATGAAGCCGGCCTCCTGGAGCCGTGCCACCTCTTCACGGATGAACGCCTGTCGCTCTGGGGCCTGTCACCTCACCTTTTGCCAGACCGGTCACGCATCCGGCCGTACTGCAAGTCGGTGCTTGATCACCTCCCTGGGGACTCCAGGCATATCCGACGGCTTCCAAGCAAACACGTCGGCATTCGCCCACAGGAAGGAGACGAGCGCGTCTTCCTATTTGGGGTCCAAGTTGCTGTCGATTCTGGCGGTCTTGGACGGGTCGTCGCCCAGCTGAATGGGCTTGATCACCACCTCGTCGGCAGAGGTGATGTGTTGTTTGGGGGCCCGGGAACCCGAGGCCTCCCCTTGAGGGCCCTCGGGTTCAACGCAGTCGGCCGCTGCAATATCATCCACGCGAGCCTCCGCGCAATCCAGTGTGGTCTTGATGTCGGCATGGATGGTGATGGGGCCTCCAGGGCCCGGCATCTTGAGCTGGCGGTAGGCGTAATGGTTAGCCGCCATGAACCTCACCAACGCTGGCCTCCCGAGCACGGCGTTGTAGGGCAGGTTAAGGTCTGCCACATCGAAGTCGATCCGCTCGGTGCAGAAATTGGCAGGGCTCCCAAATGTGACCGGCAGCGCGATCTGCCCGAGGGGCCACACCTTCCCGGGCGTCACCCCAATGATGGGATAGGATGGCCCGAGCACCATCCCTGGGGCCTTGATCGCATCGAAGGCCTTCGGGGATAGTATGTTGAGGGCCGCACCCCCGTCAATCAAGACTCGGGCGACCTTGACGTTGCAAATGATGGGGGAGGACACGAGGGCCAAGTGGCCACTACGTGCGATGCTCCCAGGGTGATCTGTCTGGTCGACGGTGATTGGCACCCCTGCCCAACGCGACTTTCGGGCCGCCTCATGGGACGGCACAGCCGCGAGGAGCTCATGTCTCATAGTCTTGAGGCTCCGATGAGACACCTGGACGCCTGCCCCTCCGTCGATGGTGGCGACGACGTGCTTGGGGTCCTGGTAGCCCAGGTCATCATCCTCGTCCCCGACGGGGGCCGCACTCTTGGCCTCCTCTCGTTGGTTGTCCGAGCGTTCCGCCGGGGCTTTACCCTTGCGGCAGGCTTCCTTCTCCCTCTCCCTCCTCTCCTGCTCGTACTTTTGTACCCGCTCGGCCAAGTTCTTGACCGAGTGGCACTCGGAGAGGTCGTGGCAGGAGGTATGGTGCACCATGCACCACTTGTCCCGTCCGGCCCAGGGGCGAGGGTCGGGTGCGCTGCGGTTGCCGCGGGCGCACCCTTTCGCGAGGCTTCTCGGCATCGTCGGCGGCGGGACGTGGCCTTCCTCACCACCACGCGATGGCTTGCGCTTCCGTCGCCGTTCACGTCGTTCCTGTCGGGACGCGGAGGGGGCAACATTGGTGGAGGCCGGAACAGGATTCCTAGGGTTCCATACCCGAGCCTCTTCCTTGTGGGCCACCCGGTCAGCAAGCTCAAAGAGCTCGGTGGTGGTCCGGGGGGCCTTGGACTCGATCTTCTCCAGCATGACATCGTGGCATACGCCACTCCGGAAGGCGAAGATCATTGCATGGTCAGCGATGGACGGTATGGTGTTGCGTACCTGGCAAAAGCGCTGGATGTATTTGCGCAGGGACTCGTCCTCTCCTCGCCGAACCATGTGGAGGTCAGCCTCCACTCCCGGGCGTGGGTACGTGCCCTCGAAGTTAGAGGTGAACTGCCGGCACAAGTCATCCCACGAGGTGACCGACTGGGCCGGCAGATTCATTAGCCAAGAACGGGCCTGGCCCTTGAGCGCCATGGGGAAGAAGTTGGCCATGACGAGCTTGTCACCTCCAGCGGCCTCGATGGCCGTGGTGTAAATCTGGAGGAACTCGGTGGGATTCACCGAGCCGTCATACTTCTCCATGAGGGTCGGCCTAAACTTGTTAGGCCAGCGCACATTGCGGAGGCTGGAGATGAATGCCTGACAGCCGTTGCCGGCTGGAGGGGGTGACGAGGGCTAGGGGGCCCCCTTGGGTGCCGCAGAATATCCTGCTCGCGGCTGGGCCACCACAGCCGCTCACCGTCCCCTGGGGGGTTCTCTCTGAGGCGGGGCCGCTGTGACCGCTCGCCGAGCGCTTGCGCCTCCTGACGAGGAAGCGCAGTCCTGAGCCCGCCCCATGTGACGCTCGTCACGACGCTGCTCAATACGAAGACGGACGTCCCGTTCTGCGTATAGCAAATCCCGAGGCGCTTCTGGTTGGGCTGCAGCCGGGAGGCTCTCTTCGGCCCTCGCGGCAGCTGCTGCCCTTCGGGCTCGTCGTCGAGATGACGAGCTGACCGCGGTGTGTGAACCACGCGGTCGGTGACTTGAGGAAGCGAGGTCGACGGCCAACTGACGCTGGGCCGTGCCGACTAGCTTTGCCACGTCGTCAAACCAACGCTTGGCGTTGGACCCCTCGCCCGGTGTTACCAGGGGGTGGCGCAAGAGCGCCTCCGCTGCCTGGAGGGCGCCCTCAGGCGTACCAAACTCCAGTCAACGATGGACGTCACTCCGGCGTGGCTCGCCGGTACGTCCGCTCGGGCGTTGCCCGGATCCTGCAGAGGTGTTGGCGACCCTGAGGGGCGCATGGCCTCCTCCGCCCACGCGCTGTCCCGGCGGGGCGGAAGGAGGTGGTACGGCCCCCGGCGCGCCGCTGCAGCCATCGGAGGGTGAGGGGGACAAAGGTCTTCCCTCCCCGAGCGGAGATGCCGAAAGTTGGGGCTGCGCTCGCCCGTGTCAACCTCCTCGGCCGCCTTGTTGGCCAAGTCACACTCGCGGGTAGCGAGTGAGCCTGACGCGGTCCGTAGGACGTGGCCGTGGACCATGGCGAGGACGGAGGCAGGCGGTTCCGGCGGGAGACGGAAGGAATATGGGAGTTTAAACCCCAAATGCAGCGCACTCCCCCTACCTGGCGCGCCAGCTGTCGATGCGTGTGCTCGACACGCGGGGACCCAGGGGACCCCCTTTTTGGTTCGGCATAGGGGAGCGATGAATTAGGGTTCAAACTCGAGATGAGGTAGAAGGAAAGTAAGAAGGATAGAAGAAAATCGCAATCACAGAGGACACAAGAATTATACAGGTTTGGACCGTCGAAGAGACGTAATACCCTACTCCTGTCCTTGTACTATGTGGAGGATGAATTACAAGGGTTGTGTGGTTATTCTTCTCTGGGGAAGATGGAGCTGATGACTGAGGTAGGAATGCTCAAAGCCCAAGGTTGAAGAGGCTGAGCAAAAGACCAATCCAGGAACCTAACTCCAAGTGGCAGAACCTAAGAGCCAATTTTTCAGAACCAGTTCTATTATGGACTTGGGCCTCCTTTTATAGTGCAAGGGGACACCAAAGTAGTCCTAGTTTTTTCTAATCCACTCCACGTGATGGAGCGGCTCTTGTTCTGTCTTGTCGGGGAAGCTACCCCTATTCCTGTTCCTGTTGCCGTATCACGGGAGTTGGTGGAGAAAAACGGGCGTCGTGTCCGCCATGCTGCTGACGTGATGAGGGGTTAACCTACCTACTCCAGTGGGGCCTACCGGTCAGTGGCCCACCGCCAGGAGAGGGGTGGACGTGACATCCCCAGCGCCCGTATTCTCTTTCCCACGCGGCCGCCCAGTGCATTTAATGCGACTGGACGGGGCGTGGGGGAGGCGTGCGTGGAATGACCGTGCAGCCATACCGCGGTCGCCGTCAAAGACTTTATTCCCTCTCTTCCTCGTGACGGGCAAAAAGGATGATGATGATGAGCAGCTGACAGACGCGCCTCATATCGCAATAAATGCGACGGGGCAGGCGTCTGGCCTCTCTCTAGGCATTAAATGTGGTAGTTGGCAGTTGGCAGCTGATCCCGTTCCCCTCCCGGGGAGGTGCGGGGTGACGGACGGGGGTTCGGGTAATCCCGAACCCTGCCATCTGGGAGGGCGGCGGCTCCGGGCAGCCCCCGAGCCGAGTCCCCCTTTGGGACGGCCACGTGGCCGCCCGTGGCCTGGACCCGCATGAGGCGTTCAAGGCATGCCTTTGGGGCGCCCTAGTAAGTGAAGTCGTCTTCCTTCTTCAGATATCGCATTCTCGATATACCCCCGGGCCCATATCACTGACATAGTCAATCGAGTGACTTAATATTAACATACATCACATACAATGTGAATCCTCAAAAAACATGATCCGAGTGATATACCGACTACTTTAAGATATATAACGCGCATAGTTAAAGGCCAACTATAATTGAAAAAATAATCATGTAGCGCTAGGCCAACCGTGCATAGAATACGTGTAGCACTAAGCCAATTGCGTCTGTGAAAATGATACCAAATAGCACCTGACTCCTATAAAAAAATCACATAGCAAATGACTTTAATAAAAAGTCTCTAAGTGGTGAATAAAGGAATTTTTAAGATATTGGGTTGACATCGCACACATATCGCAAAAACGAATATGCTTAAGTCCTTATAAGATACACGGCTTCACCACACCTAAAAAAATATATGGCACACATGGTGTAAAATCTGAGTGAAATAACACTCCTACATAGACTTACCAACCGCCTGAAAATGACCAAAATATATAATCAACAAAAAGCCATAATATTGGTCCATGAATAAAATGCACACATATATGACGTAAAAGATCCAATTAATTGCCTTATTAAATCCAAACAGTGTCTTAACGTATATAAAAAGTCATAAGGGCAGCTATATATAAATCTTCACTATTTGCCACCTTTTAAATTGTATTGTATCAACTCCTGAAAAGTTGAGTAACTACGGTATAAAAGGATTTTAAGGTATTGGGCACTTGAGGATGCACATATTGCCAAGAGCAAATATGCCTAAGTCCCTAAAGGCACATGTTAGGCCACACCTGAAAAATATGGGTTGCGAATTCTTAACAGGCTTTGGCCCAAAAGAAATTTGGCCGATACTCTTAAAAATAAAATCATCGCAGTCATTGTGGATCATCGTCTCCATCGCTTCATTCCAAAAATCCCCATTTGTGTTCCTGTTTATAGCCGTCGCCGTTGCTGAAGCTAGGGTTAGGATTCCCCGCACATCCAGCCACCAAAAAGAGAAATCAATCCAGCCCCCGGATAGATCCGTTCCACCTCAGCCACATTTTGCCCACAATCTTCCCTAAAAAACCCTAATCCAAAGCTTCCCGAGCTCATCCATGGCAAGAGAAAGAGAAATTCCATTTGATCAATGGGAGACGTCCGATGTGAAGGAATCAACCCTTTTAGGAGATGGTGAAGAAGGGAGTAGTGCCGACGAAGGAGATCATCGGGTGGCGATCGACATGCGGCGAGGAGTTCCCGACACCAAATACTAGAGAAATTGCGGTATTTACCCCTTTCTTCTACGGTGGCTTTAATCTTCCAACTTCTGATTTCTTCTGTGCCCTGTTGGATTTCTACGGGATTAAGATATATCATCTGAACCCTAATTCCATTCTCCATGTTGTCATATTCATCCATCTGTGCGAAGCCTTTCTAGGCATTCGTCCCCATTTTAATCTGTTCCAACGCATGTTTTATCTAAGAGCTCACCCCACAAAGGAAAACCCCTACGTAGTTGGTGGTTCTGGCTTCCAATTTCACAGTAAACTTCAACAACACTACTTTGCGCTTCCTTCGAAATTATCCAACAAAGGTTGGCACACCAATTGATTTTATATCTCAAATCATGTTCCTTGCCTTTCCGCCTTTGTCAGTCTTCCTCTTATCCATAGCCCTAACTAGAATTCCCAACTGGAAGGGCCTGATCTTGATGAGGTTAATGCCCTACTAACAAAAATAGAACACATCAAGGAAGCCAGCTTACTCAGGGAACAAGTCACTCGACATTTTATCAAGTGTCGACTAGCGTCTATCAAGGAGACGTCAAAACAAGCCTTTGAGTATGAAGGCCAAACCGACCCCAACTGGGAAGACCCAGACTTGATTGAGTTCAAAACCATGTGCTCTCGGATGTACAAAATCTTCTTATATGGGATAGTAGTCGACTATGGCCATAAGCTCCGAGTCACTACGTACAGCTTGATGCAGCCACCGCCTCCGGTAAGCAACTCTCATCTTTCTTATAAATCTTATGATCTTAAACAAACAAATAATTACTCCATTGCTGACATCTTAATTTTTGTAGAAAAATGCCTCAATAATCTCGATCCCTCCTGTAGTGGCTCGGCATTCCGCTCAAAGGAGCCCGAGAAATAAGCAACCAACTCGGGGCCTTTGATCAGAACCCCTCAAAAGGAAAAAAGGCCAACCAAAAAACCAATGTGTACAAGGGCTGAGAAGAGAACAAGAAAATTTCGGATCGATGAATCTGACAAAGACGATGATCCGGCTCTAGGCACAAGTCCGGCTCAGAAACCAAGTGATGACATGCCCCCAAACTCCAATCAAACTGCACCCAGACCCAAGAGGGTGATCCCCAAATTTAGGACATCATCCAAGTAACTGTACAATTCTTGGCTTCCCAATATATCAAACCATTGAAATGCTTGTGATGAATGTCTACTGGGAATATCATATGTAGATAACTGTGTCCATGTAATATTTTTGTAGGAAGCCGCAAGACATAGATCCCTCTAGCAAGTCAGAAACTACCAATGAGGACCAGTCGAAAAGTACCAAGAGATTGTCCAGTGATCAAGAGCCCCCGACTGCATACCAGTCAGGACCAGATGATGAGCCAACTACCAATGATGAGCCTCCGACTGACAATCAAACTAAACTAGTCAGAGAAGAAGAAACCAGTAAAGGAACATCAAGCGCAAAAGCACTCGGAACAAGCCAGGACTAATCCTGAGAGCCAAGAGCCCCTAAGTGATGAAAACTCTATCGGTGCTGCTGAAAAAACAAGAGAAGATCCCTCCTCAAGTGCTGGTCCTTCAAAAGATCAGACAGAAAAAGTACAAGGGTATCCTCGAAGGAGACCAGGTGTAATAACAGGTAAAAAACCTCTCATACCTCGTCTTGATCAGATATGTCTTGCTTAGCTTATTAACCATATCATGACGTAGATCCTGTCATCATTGAAGATGAAGAAGAAATTTTACGGATAAAATTCGCCGAAGACTCTTTGCCATCGTTGAAGATTTATTGGCGTGATGTTGGCGGGATTGCACATGGCATCATCCTCAATAAGCAGAGAGAACAAGAAGAACACCAGATGCTGGTGAAGAGTCTAAACGAATCCACCAAGATGCTGGACGTAAGTCTTGAACTTCATCATTCTCTGAATTTGCTCTTGTATAATGACTCATAGAAACTTATGCCATAATGAAGAGAATATGGCGTCAATCTCAAGCCAAATTTGAAACCCTAGAGAAGCTGGTGTCACACTTGGATAAACTTAAGGGAGTCCAGCAACATCTTAAAGATTCTCAAGATGCGGCTAAAGCCAAAAAAGCCCAGTTAATGATTGAGATCAAAAACTTGAGAGATGTCAACCTGGAGCTCCGAGAAATACTTGGAGGTAATATCCAGTCTTGAACCATATAGTAATAATTCGTCGCCTTTACTATTTCTCACAGAATCTTGTCTTTTATAGCTAAAAGTAACCAAATAGCTTTCGTAGAGTGCAAGGTGGAGAAGAACAAGGAAACAATCAAGGAGCTGAATGACACGCCCGATATTCGTTCAGGATTAAAAATCAATTAATAATGCATTTTCTAGAAATTCAATAAAAAGAAAAATAAATTAATCAAGCAAAGTTAATAAGGAAATTAAATTTTTCTTAGAAATCATGGCTAGAAATATTTTTGTAATATTCCCCATGCCCTAAAGTATTCTCTGAAATTTTTCGTGAAATTTTAGAGCTCCAAAAATAATTTTAATAATACAAAGAGCATGTCGTAATTATTTAAATAAATAGATTAATCATTAAATGATATGGTTATATTTTTATTAAATACTTTGAGTGTCCATCTATTTTCAGAATTTTTTGGAATTATTTGAGCATTGAAAGTATTTATGAAAATACAAAGATCATTTATGCGATTAATTTAAAAGAAAAATAAATTAAAAGCCCCTCTTCGTTTTGGGTCGTTTCTAGCCCAAAACCCTTCTCTCCCCACATGGCCCATCTCTCCCCTTCCTCTTTTTTCCTCCCTCCGGCCCGGCTCGCGGCTCGGCCATTTTCGCCCTTCGCCCTAAGTCCACTTTACCTCCCGGCTCGCTCTCTCTCCCGCCGACAAGTGGGACCAGCCGCCTTACCTGTCAGAGCTATCCCCTTTCTTCCGTCGCCCGTCCGCTCCAGTCGCCGCCATGGCCACACCCATGCCCCCGACAAAGCCGCCGCCACTCCCCTCCTCGCACGCGAGTGGGTCGGTCCGTCCACGCCCGCGCCATCCCCTCCACCTCCTTCCCCACTTTCCCGCAAAGTCCGCAACCACCGGCCGTCGCCATTCCTGTGCCGCCGTTTCCATGCCACCGCCACGTTCCCGCACCTCCCGGCCGCCTCGCGCACTCCCCGCGCCGCTCTGTGCCACCCCACTCTGTCCCGCGTCGTGTGCCCCCTTCCCCGCATCGCACGTGTGCGCGAAATTGCCGAACAGCCGAGTCCGCAAACTCCGGCCGCCCGCCATTCGTGCCTTCATCATGCTATCACCTTTCTACGTCTCCCGATCACGTTCGCCCCTCCCCGCGCCAATAAATAGCAACCCCGCGTCCTGGTCGAGCTTTTTCCCCGTTGAATCGCAAGTTCCCAAGCTCGCCGTGCTTCCGCGCCAAAGAACTTGAGCCACCGCCACCGAACTCCACACCGGCCGCCCTTTTTGCTCAAACCGCAGCCACCGTCGCGTTCGCCGTCTCTTGGGACAGGCTGGCCGCAACTTTCCCCCAAAAATCTGTCGCCCATTCGCGCATTCCACCCTCATCTTCCCCAACTCTGGGCATTCCTCCGGCGATAATTCCATTCCCTCTCTCTCCCCTCTTTTTCTTGCTTCCAGCCATTCCCGAGCCGATCTGAGCCGTCGCCCCTCGCCGGCGTGTCGCGCCCAAGCGCGCGCCTCTCCCGACCGAGTGCGCGTGCCCGCGTGCCGGTTCCGCCCGTGCCGTTGCGCGCCGTCGCGTCGACTGTGCCTGTGCTGCCGCCTCGCACCCACGTGTTGCGCCCGCTCTGCCGCTTCTCGCCCGCACCGCCTCGCCGTCGACCTGGCCTCGCCTTTCAGCCATCGGATCGCCCTCGGGCCGATCCGAGCCGTCGGTCCCCGTGGCCGCCCGATCACCTTTGGGGTGATCTGGGCTATCCACGTGGCGGTCGCCGTGGCTGCTAGCGGCGTTGCCACGTCGGCGCCACGTCGGCTGGCCGTCCCGCGTGGTCGCCCGTGTAGCAGCCACGTAGTGGACGCGTGGATCGGTTCTTGTGGACTCGATTCACCGTGGACCGCGCGCCGCCGTTGACGTCAGCCCTCACCCCGCTGACGTCATCCCGAGCCTTTTTTCCTTTGTAAAAATAATTAATAATTACGTAATAAATCAAATTAATTTCCAAAATTCATTTAAATGGCCTAAAACTTTTGAAATTCATATCTAATCCATATAAACTCCAAATTGGGCCATTCAAATTGCAAAATTCATCTAAAATTGAGCTCTACATGTTTGTTTATTTTTCATGTACAATTTAATTTGTTTATATTAGGGTTTTTCTCATTTTGCATGCTAGCGTGTAGACTTCACCCTTTCAAAAGTTTGCGCTCGCGAAGAAAAGAAGATCATGTGAAGAAGCAAGGCAAGTCACATTTCTCCTTAAAGCATGTTGAACCTACTTTACAAATGTTTTGTCGTTTGCAAATGAAATTGCATGTTTTGCTAATTACATGGGCTGATGGAACTGCCTATCTGCTTGCTTGTGCCATATTTAATTGATACCCATTCTTTGCTAAGCTGCGTGATAATTTGATTGGCTCACGTCACTTACGTGACCTTGCTAGAATTATTTACTCTTACCCGTGCTTAATTACTCATAGCTCACCTAATGAGAGGATCACATTAATTACTTTAGTATCTGATGAGCTGCGAGCTTGATACACCCGGTCGTGCTTTATTGGTCGTAATTGTCCAACTAAAATATGACTTAATGGCGGGTTGTGGGTGCATGGTTTTGCTTGTGGCACCCATGGCAATTAAGGACCGGTTCGCGGGAAACCCTGGAAGACTTACCTTACCACAAGCAAGAATGGACAATTGTTGGACTTGCAGTGTAGCTTTTCTCTGGCTGATACACCCATGCAAGGGTGGGCGTGAATGAGTTCGGATGGACCGGGCAAGGTCTTTGCGGCTGTCGGATTCACCAAGGCACCAAGGGGCCTGCCTACCCTGGATTTAGGGGTAGTGGCGAAACCTCAGTGTGGTATCACTTGGTCAGGGGGAGTTATGCGAAGGGTCTTGTCACGATCACTCGCATGGTAACGTGTCAGGCATGGCACGGTGACATACGATGAATTGTGTCTTGTGGATAGTTGTACACCTCTGTCCAGAGTAGAACTATTCGGATAGCCGTGCCTGCAGTTATGGGCGATCGACTATATTCACCGTGATTAGTCCCACCTTTAATAATTTGACATATTGGAACTGGTTTAGTTTAGGTGGTATGGTTGGGCCTGTTCAACGTGGTTTAGCATTGTTTAGTGAAGAATTAATCTTGACTTAATTAATCAACATTTCCCTGTTTTTAACTAGAAAGATTTACAACCGCATTTATGCAAATATCCACAAGCCTCTATTTGTCTCCCCTTGCACGTCTGCATCCTCGACGTGGCTTGTTGAGTACGGTGGTTGTACTCACCCTTGCTTTTTCCCTCTTTTCCCAGAAGTGTAGTGCTTCTGAGCTGAAGACGGAGCTAGAAGACTAAGGCTCAAACCCCAGTTGAGTTTGCCTGTGGAGTGGAGCTGAAGCCCCGCTAGGATCGCCTTTTTCCGTTGCTGCTGCTTTCTTTCGAGTGTGAGGACTAAGTGACTCTTTTGTAAGTATTTTACATTTGGATCTATTTATTGATTTGTCATTTTATGTATCCTGGTTGATTCTTGGACAGGGACGTATACACAAAATAGTCTGAAAATTTGGCTAAATTTCTGGGCGTGACACTGAAGAAGGAAAAGGCGAAGGCCGAAACCGATCTAGAAGGTAACTTCCATAATTACTTTTGTTATAGTCTATTCTGCTAGAGAAACCAATATCTTTTATGATCATGAATCCTAGCTCACAAGGTGAAGACTCAAGCTTAGTTTGAAACCTTTGTTGGGAGACTGAAAAGGGCTGAGTCTGTTAGGGACGACATTGCCAACACTGCTACGCCAATAATAAATACTATCTTCCAAAACAGTCTTGGGTCAAGCTCAGAAGATGTCGTAGAGATATTCGATAAACTATGAAGAGCTCTAGAGAAATACTTGAAAAAACATCACTGAGGCAGCGACCATGGGGGCTAACCAAGCTTTGGCTACGATAAAATCTCTCTACCCTCGAGTAGATATCAATGCAATCGATGATGGCTTCGCCGATGGTACTTCTGACGAGCAAGCCATAGAGTTGATCAATGACGCCCAAGAAGCTACCAAGAATATAGCCAAAGATGTAGCAGACTATTTCTATAATTGAGTCTTGTATATAAAATTTGACTTGTAAGATATGATCCTCTGTGAATGCATTGGCATAGCTTACTTATAACTTTGTTTTGACTGTTATGATCAACTTAAGTAAAAAAATAAAAACTTCACCCACAAGAACAGAGCCTAAAACTCAATTAAGTAAGTAAAAAATATGCTTAATGATATCACTTAGTCAAAAACAATCATAAGCAAAAGCAATGAAAAAATATTGAAGCAGCAGCAATAAGCCCCATGATTTTATTGATAGCCCCCGACTGGCAACTCACGAAAGGCAACTTACTTGATGTCGACCTCGAGAAAAGAGTAATATACATCATGATGATGATGATGATGATGACGATGATAATAATAATAATAATTGTCGGGACGCCTCCGGACCTCTCAATATACTTGGGAGCTGAATGGAACTCAACCATTTCTCTCCAAACTATAGCAAGACATCTGACGCTCCAAGAGAGAGATAACCGAGACATCGTTGGGCCTTTAGCCTGCCAGTCAACTTCAGCCTGGATTGTGCCCGTCAAACCACTCGATGGCGGCGACCAGATGTGTTACACAATCAGGAGACTTGACATCAAATGGCTAAAGATCTACGTTGTCTCAATTATCTTTAAATCATACTCGTTGTTAATACGTTCCTAACAAAAGGAACGGGCTAACCACTTTATCCAAGCATATGGTATCGATAACTGGTTCAATGACCCATTATGAGTCATAAGCTATTACAACATAATAAGTCTTAGAGATACATATGGCTGTCAGGCCAAATAGTTATATAGATAGTCATAACAAACGGAAGCAAACAACATTCCCAAGGATCTTTCTCCAACTGACTAGGGAGTGCCCTAGTATGAACTGTCCGGGTAGAATGGTACTTCCTCGACAAATTCTTCCTCCTCGGGAGGGATTTCCCCTGCAACCATATCTATGCACAAACAAGTATAGACACACATAGCAAGAATCTGTACAATAAATTGTACTGGCAAACACCCAATAAAGCCTAGGACTACATGAACGGCATAATCAAGGTAAAGCTCATGTGGGGTTTTCATTTTAGCACAAAGCTATATTTGTTTTAGCAAAGCCCAATTGTAAATACCCAGTTTGAGAAATAAATTCCAACCAACAAGTAGTTCTCTATATTGGGCATTAATACATAGTATAGCTCATAAAAGTTTCTCACTTTGCATTACGGGGCAGCAAAGGAGTATAATATTCTTAAACCATTCATCCTTTGCCTTATAGGGGCAGCAAAGAATTAAATCAGAGAGCAAGCAATTTTGAATACTTTTGGTAAAGAGTTGTACAAATATTCTCAAACACAGAAAAACTATACCCATGACACATCCACACGACGCTCGTAACCGTGAGCATGGCTAACCGATTAATTTTAAACTCTGCAAAGTGTGTACACTTTACCCACATGATGTGACATAATAATCATGCAAACCATGGCACGTGATACATAAGTATCCGATTTATTATACGCAACAAAGCCCTTCAACTATCCGTGATTTAGCCTTACACCAGCACTTCCCTCCATCCTATACCATTTTGGAAATACGGTATAGGACCGTTAAGTGGCGGGCCCACACCTTAAAGTTAACGCCGTGGGGCAGACACGACAGGAACCCACCCACGTGGCACATTACCGTTGTATTGGACAGTCTTGGTCGCCTAACTGCCTCGCCGGGGCATTAGGAAACTCCTCTAAGTTATTAGAACTCATACACTTCGGCCTAGCGAAATGTGAGGCTAAACCACTAATAGTATACTAAGCTAGGGCTATCCATACTAGCACATGTACTTGTATTGTATTCGAGATGAACAATCGTGGAGTGAAGTCCTTAGGGTAGTCTGGGCACACACTCCCCCTATCGGTATACAACTAAATACCATATGTATACCACTTGCGGCCCAAACTCGAAAACCAAGTTGTACCATGTTTTGTTTTTAACATAAAGCATACTTGTCATAATATAACTTTTGGAAAGGGAAGTTTTGCAAATAAAACATTGGTACTTAGCCCAATAATCATGGGAAAATGTATACTACTAGCAAACTAAGCATGGGGATAAATAAGTCATAAGACTTCAGATTGGTTCACTAAAATTTTAGCTTCTGATTATTTCTAAGGTTTGAAATTGGCTAAGGTGGTAAGTGGGGTTTTCAGGGGCATGCAACATCAGTGTAGTATCTAACGCATTTGTATCAAGATTTTAGTTTTATACATCAAACATCATGCAAGTTCCCAACCATTTGAAATAACCTCCATAAAACTAGGATCAATGTGCTCAAAGGGGGAGGTGAGGACTTGCCTGGTTCTTCTTCCTTCGGATTGTACGAGTACGCGGGTTCCTCGAAGGATGCTGACGGTTCATCTAATGTAAATGTACAAGAACTTAGATCTTAAGCACTCGTGAGAACCTTAACGTACTAAGATGAATGCATATGAGATGTAGGTGTTTTAGTTTCATATTGGCAATATTAAGTGAGGTTTTATTAAGATTTTCCCTTTTTAAAGTGAGAGGCTTATTTATAGTCGATTTTGTAGTTTAAGGATTATAGCATCGTATTTTTCTAATTCATTCAGGACCAAACTATGGGCTTTCTGGTAGGTGTTTTATTTTTAGTTGATAGGACACAGGAGAATGGTCTTAACAAAATTTAGTTTGTATTTTTAGGAATTTTATTGGGTCCACTATGATTTTTGGAAATCTGGGTGTTCTAAAATAACTCTTTTGCTAGATAAATCTATAAGTGGTTTTTCTGCCATAGAAGGCATATGGTCTCCTATTTTTATCCTAGGGTACATCTTTCACAGTTTCTACAGAGTCTTGTTTCACATTTTTTAGAGCTAAGGTGATTTTTCCTATGATTTTTATAATTTCAACCTGCCTTATCTAGCAGTGTTTACAAAATGAATTTTTCTAGCTAAATTTGCTACTGGGAGTGGCCATTTTTATTTCACAGCCTTAAAGCACATAATCTTGTGGTCCTGACAAAATTTTATGAATTTATAAAGTCAGGTCATTTTTCTGTTGAAAAATCCCTTCCGTGATTATTCTTAAATTGATGTGGGCCCTACTTGCCAGTGGCTGCTTAGTGTTTTAAACGCGCGGTTTGGCACTTGACCAGTGGGTCCTGCCTGTCAATGGGACAGCGAGAGAGAGGAGCAGGGCAGAAGCGCGCGGCGAGCTTCTCGCCGGCGCCGACGGCGAACGGTGGCCGGTGGGCGGTCGTGGTCAACAGGCTAATGGTGGTCGGCTCGCTAGCTACCATGGTCGGAATAGTGACCGACGACGGCGACGGCGGCGCCATGGCTCGGGTCTAATATGCATGTGCGATTCTAGAGCTCGTCGGGCTATGCATGCAACGGAAATAGCATCTAGGGCTGCTGAGGGTGCTTACCGAGCGACTGGGTGGCGTTGTCGAGGTCCGGGTAGCGGTGGTGCCGTGTGGGTCTCTCGGCGGCAGCGTTCTTTGCTTCGGGTGAACGGCGTCAGCTCGTTTCGGTGGTCGGCTACGCAAAGTGAGTGCGGGACCGTGTTAGGGGATCAATGGTGATGCTTGAGTCGGGAGGAATCAGTACGAAACTCACCGGAGAGGGAATAGGGAAAGATCAATGGCGACGGCCGGTGTTGGGGACGAAAAGGGGTTTTCCTTCCTCGGTGCTTCTCCAATCGATTCCTTTGGTTTCAACCATCGTTAGGTATCACAGAACATGGTGGTGAAAGGGTTTGAACAGGGGCTCACCGTAGACGGCCGGCGACGAGCAGGTGGTTCGGCGTCGGTGATGCAGAGCTCGCGGTTCGTGACTTTGGTTCGGCGGTGTTCCCGATCAATGGCTGCACCGTTTCGAGCGAAACTCGGGGGTTAGAGAGGACAAAAATCATAGAATCGGGAACGGGCATTGGCTAAAGGAGTCGCTCACCGGAATGCAAATGCAATCGAATCCCGTTCGGCAGTGGAGAGAGTTCACCGGTGGTTTCTCAGCGCTTCAAGGGCGGTCAGCACTGGATTTCTTGTGGAACGTGAGTGGTCTGAAGAGGGGCACAGTGTCGGTCGGGCGGTCGGCTCTTATTTGCATGTCGACGACGCGGGGAGCAGCCGAGCTCGGGCGACGCGTGCACGACGCATCCTTCGCGCGCGACGCGTGCGCGTGTGCGTGGCAAGGGCTTCAACGTGAATGGGACAAAGCTAGAACACCGTGTGACGCTGGCAATGTGGTCCCACAGGTCAGTTTGGCCCACCTGTCAGTGTGCAAAGGAAGGAGAGATGGAAGAGGCTGAAATTTACTAAGTCTATCTTCAGTGCTAGCTTTCCAAATTTGGGCTTCATTTAAACCTATTTCCAGGCAGATTCAGGGATGGTGTCCCATGGCAAAGTTGTAACGCTTGACTCAATCTATAATACTGCCAAGTTTCACCGCCTGGGGCTTGCTGGATTAATTTTGGAAACAGTTCAAAGTTGGTCCAAGGGTTCTGTGTCAATCAGTTTAGGCACTTAGAATATTTTTATGGGTTCAAGTCTAGTTTGAGTTAATTTCTATCTTTTACACTAGTATTGTGTTCAAAACCTTTGTGGTTATTTTGCTGAGGTCCCTTTCATAACTTTTGGGTATTTTCCTTAATTTTTCTTGGGTTCTTTTTATTTTAAAATCCAAGGAAAAATTATGCTAGGAAACTCATTTTAGAGTCGGTCTTCGCGTTCCCACGTAGCCTCGTTTGCAGTATGGTTACTCCATTGCACTCGGAGCATTTTGATGGTTTTTCTTCGGGTCCATCGTTCCTTTTCTTCGAGGATTCGGATGGGATGCTCTTGGTACGAAAGATTTGGGTTCAGATTTATGTCTTCCAAGGTAGTGTGTTCGATAGGTGTGCAAAGACACTTGCGGAGTTGAGATATGTGAAACACGTCGTGTACGTTGGAGAGCTCTGGGGGCAGTTCCAATTGGTAGGGCACTTGTCCACGTTTGGCAATGATACGGTAAGGTCCAATGTAGCATGGAGCGAGTTTACCATGTATTTGGAAGCGTTGAGTTCCCCGCAGAGGAGAGACTTTAAGATAGACATAGTCGTCTACATCAAAGCTTAACTCTCGTCATCTGCGATCGGAGTAACTCTTTTGTCGGGTTTGAGCTTCCCTCAACTGGTCTCTGATGAGAGTAACATTCTTTTCGGCCTCATTTATAACTGCAGGTCCGAAAAATTGTCTTTCTCCCACTTCTGACCAGTATAGCGGTGTCCGACAATTTCTTCCATAGAGTGCTTCAAATGGTGACTTTTGAAGGCTAGATTGGAAGCTATTGTTATAGGAGAATTCTGCAAACGGTAGACATTTCTCCCAATTTGTGTTATGCTCGAGAATACAGGCTCGAAGCATATCTTTAAAGATTTGATTTGTCCTTTCCACCTGTCCTTCGGTTTGCGGGTGGAAGGCAGTGCTAAAGAATAATTTGGTTCCTAGGAGTTCATGTAGATTCTCCCAAAATCAGGATGTAAATTGAGTGCCATGCTCAGATACAATGACTTTTGGCACACTGTGGAGCCTCACAATGTGGGTTAGGTACAACTCGGCTAACTTGGCCCCACCATATGTCACATGTATTGGTATGACGTGAGCCACTTTCGTCTGTCGATCCATAATAACCCAAATGGAGTCATGCCCGCTAGGGGTCTTAGGTAAACCCTTGATGAAATACATTCCGACTTCATCAAATTTCCATTCTGGAACATGTAAAGGCTAGAACAGACCAGCAGGTCATTGATGCTCAGCTTTGACCCATTGGCAGGTGTCGCAGACGACAACATAGGCAGCTATGTCTCGTCGCAGGTTAGCCCACCAATATTGGGTCCGATGTATTGGTACATTTTTGTACATCCCGGATGGATAGTTAAAGAGGTGCAATGTGCTTTTGTAAGAATAGTCTCTCTGAGGTTCTGGTTATCGGGAACATAAATTTGCTTCCCATGCATGATTACTCCATCCGGATTGAGTGTGTACAAAGTCTGTGATTTGGTACTGATCTCCTTACGAATTTCAGCAACCTCTTTATCAGAGTTTTGGGCTGCTTTAATTTGGGAGTAGAGAGTAGGCTGTAAAGCTAATGCAGCAACATAGCCATCTTCCACTAACCCCAAATTCAGCTTTTGGAACTTAGTTGAAAGAGATGACTGGACTATTGATTCAATATCATCTGGGTGGCGTTGCTTTCGACTTAAAGCATCTGCTACAACATTTGCTTTCCCAGGGTGATAATGAATGCCAAGATCAAAATCCTTTATGAGTTCTAGCCATCTTCCTTGCCTCAGATTCAGATCCTGTTGAGTGAAGAAATACTTCAGACTTTTGAGGTCAGTGAAGATTTCACACCGGTTCCCAACCAAATAGTGCCGCCAGATTTTTAGGTCATGCACGACTGCGGCTAGCTCTAGGTCATGGGTCGGATAGTTGAGCTCATGAGGTCGTAGTTGGCGTGCAGCGTAAGGCACAACCTTTCCTTCCTGCATAAGCACACATCCTAGTCCTTGACGTGATGTGTCACAGTAGACATGGAATGGTTTGTTGACATCTGGCATTACCAGCACCAGGGCAGTGATAAGCCTTGTTTCAATTCAAGGGAACTTGCCTCACAAGCCTCAGTCCAGATGAACTTAGTTTCCTTTTTGAGGAGTTGTGTCAAGGGCCTGGATATTTTAGAGAAATTCTCGATGAAGCGGCGATAATATCCGGCTAGACCGAGAAAACTCCTGACTTCAGAGACATTTTGTGGTTGCTTCCAATTTAATACATTCTGTACATTGCTTGGATTTAAAGTAATACCAGCCTCTGAAAGGATATGTCCGAGAAACCCAACTTCTTTTAACCAAAATTCACATTTTGAAAACTTGGCATAAAGTTGGTGTTCCCGCAGCTTATCAAGTACCATGCGCAGATGTTGCACATGCTCTTCCTCATTCTTGGAATAAATAAGGATGTCATCAATGAACACCACCACGAATTTATCAAGATACTCCATGAAGATTTTATTCATCATGTTCATGAAGGTGGTTGGCGCATTGGTTAAGCCAAAAGAAACCATGGTGTATTCAAACAGACCATAGCGAGTGGTGAAAGCCGTCTTCGGAATATCTTCAGGCCTGATCTTGAGTTGAAAATATCCCAATCTCAGATCAATCTTTTTGAAAAGACACGGGCGCCAATTAATTGATTGAATAAATCGTCGATTCTGGGGAGAGGATATTTGTTTTTGATTGTGACCTCATTTAGGGGTCGATAATCGACACACATTCGCATGGTTCTATCCTTCTTTGGTGCGAATAGCATAGGACAGCCCCATGGAGATGAGCTTGGGCGAATGAAGCCTTTAGCCAGTTGTTCATTGATCTGCTTCTTCAGTTCTTTCAGATTTTCCATGGTCATCCGGTAAGGCCTCTTGGCAATGGGTGACGTTCCAGGGATTAGATTGATCACAAATTCAATGTCTCGATCAGGTGGCATCCCTGGTAGCTCTTCCGGAAACACATCAGGATATTCATTTACAACGAGCACCATTTTTAATTTTGGTACAGAGAGAGATTGAGCAAATGGCAGCTTGGAAGTGGAAGACTTCTCACAAGTGAACCTAACCACTTGTCCGTTAGTGCTATGGAGTGTGTTACCGTCCCACGTGCATAATCAATGGTTCATTTGTGTTTGGATAACCAATCCATCCCAAGTATAATATCCAATCCCAAGGTGTCTAACAATATAAGATCGGTCGAGAAGTTTACCCCATTCATATGGAATTCTGTGGCCATGGTAGACCCGGGTGATTGTATATGCATAGCATTACTAAGAAATTCCGATTTCAGTTTAAGTTGTTTTGCTCTTGATGCTGACAGGAATGAATGTGTGGCACCAGAGTCAAATAATACGGTGATAGGAGTGGAGTGTAGATAAACAGTACTGAGTACGATGCCGGGCGCGTCAGTTGCCTCCTCCATGGTGACGTGGTTCAGCCGCCCTTTGCCGAATGTCGGGGCCGGCTTCTGACCTGCAAGAATTCCCCGTTGTCCAGCCTGAGCGGGACTTGGGGCCCGAGGTGGAGTTGATGAAGCCTATGGAAGTGAGCCGGTCTTCGCAGTCTTCGGGTACGGGCACCTTGGTGAGACATGCCCCCTCTTGCCACAGTTGTAACATATGATGTTAGCGGTACGAGAGGCATCCCCAACTGCTGGTACCGGCCGAGGATTTTGACGATATCCTGGAACTGGCGGTCATGGTGACGCATACATTGGCCTCGGTGATTGCGAGAACATGGGCCTATATGTTGGAGGAGAAATCAGCCGAGGGCGAGTGGAGCTGCTGCTTCCCGCGAATTTCTTCGCGGCCCACTTGCGCTTGCGGTCCTCGACCACTTCCTTTTCGCTGGACTCGACCCGAAGGGCCTTATCCACCAAGGTCTTCATGCTACTGATTTCATGAGCAACTAAAGCATGCTTAAGTTCAGGTGACAATTTATCCCTGCACGCTTCAACCTTTTTGGCTTCAGTGTTCAAATCGGCAGTGGCATACCTGCAGAGATAGTTGAACTGCTCCATGAATTCCATGAAGGACATACTTCCTTGTTTCAGGTTGAGAAATTCCTTCTTGATCTCCATGAGACCAGCTGGAACATGGGCAGAGCGAAACCCTTCTCAGAATACAGTCCATGTGATGGGTTCATCAGAAGGAATCAAGGTTTTGTAGGTCTCCCACCAGGTGGCGACAACACCTTGGAGATAGTAGGCAGCGAATGTGGCCTTCTCAATAGGGTCACATCGGTAGAGATCATATTTATTTTCAATATCCCGCAGCCAATCGTCCGCAGCAAGAGGATCGGCTGCTGAAGAGAAATGCGGCGGTGTTAACGGCTAAATTTGGTAACCAAATCCCTAAGTCTCTGCCGAGATAGAAACGAAATTGGATCAGAAGAACAGAGGTCGAGTCGGCGGTGATGCAATCGGCTACGAGGCCAATCGGCTGAGGTTGAGTCGGACAAGGATAGCCGATAGCCGATGCTGAGTCAGAGAAGAAGATAAGACCGTTTCCGATGAAAGCGCTTAAAGATAAATAGAAGATTCGGTTCCCAAATTGCGCGTTAAAAGGTATTGCCATCCATGGATAGGGTCCTGTAACGGCAATTGTAATCTTAAATTAGGAATTTCTTTAGATTTTCTATCGTAATGCGGCATGGGACCATATCCCGGGATGTTATCGTATTTTAAATAGTAGATTAGATAGAAACCAGGGTTCGTACGGATAATGTTATTATTGGGTATAAATAAGACTCGAGACCCCTATAATTAACACACACAATCAATACAATTTTTGGCGCATCGCCTCCTGTTTTCTTCAGACGAACACTTGATCCGGCTTCGGGCTGCATCGTTTCGATCCCCAATTAAGGTAAATGTTTGTCATTAGTGGTGTATCTCATCGAATTTAGTGCTTCCATCGCTATGATACTCTAGATTCAATGATTTATGCTGCGATAGTTATCATATATCGTATATAATCTAGAACGATGTTTGGATCTGTCTTGACATCGGCCTGTTTCTGCCAAGAATCAGTAGCCGATAGAGCTAGATCTAAGGGTTGACCTAGATTATATGCGATATCCATCGTCTCGAGGGGTTTTACATCAGCTATGGTAGATCTGAATGTTCTTTTTATACTTAATGTTGCATCAATATTGATCTATTAAGTCGTTCTTAGAGCTTTTATGATCTATTCGGCTAGATGTATATGTTTAGAGACAGTGCCGGGGTTCCAGTTGGCCTTATCTGTTTTAATATTTTTGATATATTTACTATCAGATTTATTAAAGCCATCTCTTATATTAAGATCTTGCTCTAGTTAAATGTCCTAAGCCAGAATCAGCCTGTCAGTCACAACCGACAGCCGACTGATGTAAGTTTAGCGCATTTAGCTCAGATCAATATCTTTTCATAAGATGAGTCGGAGTATCAGCCGATTCATAGTTAGTCCCACGGTATCGACTAGGTTGTTAAGGCATATATTTATTATCCCATTGTATATTTGGATTAAGTGGTTAATATTGTCTCGGCGCAGCCGATCTATTCTAGTCACTTAGTTTAAATACACTTCGGGATAGCATATATATGTAAATTGACTCTCATAGCCGATCCAGTAGGATCTAACTTAACCCTTAACGCATATGTCTTTATTTTTCTTGTTGGTTAACATATCAAACCAACTGGCACGCCCTGCACCGCACAGGCAGCCGAGAAGGACCTGCACTGAAGTTAAGCAAATCTCCCAGGCCAGCGCATGAGAGAAATTTCTCATCAACAGGCGGATGAGTTCGTTGGACATCTGACAATTTGGAGGGTGCTTGATTAGCATGATGTTCCATCGCTGTCCCCATATTCTCAGAATTCTGCACCATTCGTTCGAATAGGCAATTTTGTTGAGCCAACAGCTGTGTGAGAGTCGGATCATCATCACGCCCTCGAATGAAGCAGCGCTGCGATTATTTCCGGCATGAGCCGTGGAATATGTGCCAGAGCATGTATGAGTCATCCTGCACTCAAGGTACAACAGTACATGAGTTCTTGTGCAAAGAAATGGCATATACATGTCCTCTCTACACAAAGTAGATTGGAATGTTGTATAACAGTTGAGTATGCAAATTATCCTTTGTATATCCATATAGAACAAATCTTTGGACAGCAAGCAACTCATGAAAAAACACATTCCATTCCGATATATAGGTTTTTAAAGAGGCAAGTGTTCAACAATTTGCATAGCGATGGAATAATGGTCATAAGCACCAAGTATACAACTAGGTGTTACAAAAATTTGACCATACAAGAATTACATAGTAGGATGTCATCTCATACATCTTGTGAAAAAGCAAGAAATGATAGTTACATCCGATACAGTTCTTTTTCCTTGATATTCCTCTCCTACGAAGTCTGGGAGAATCCAATAGGAGGGTGCGACACCATGGTAGTTGGAATGGCCATAGTCAAACGATATCGCCTTCCATTCCGCTCGAACACATAGAATGGTCCTAGCAGCTCTAGATCTCCAACAAGTGCGGGGTATGGCATGGTGCGACGGTTGCGATGAAAACCAACCCTCATACGGGCTCGAGTATTTATGTTTTGATAAATGCCCATTGGAGATGGCAAAGTTTCAGTAAGTGGCTGAAGATCTTGATCTCCATAAATGGTGGCATTGTCAAAGTACCCGTGATGCCCAAGTGATTCTATACGCCTGTCTAGCATTACTACCCTTGCTTGCAACCTACGCAATTCCGACATAGCGCTTACAAGGTACATGTCCATAGCTCGGACTAGGCCGGCTAAGAAGAGCTCTGGAGAGTTAACCTCTCTCTCTTGCCCCTCTAGACCTGGATAGTAATTGGCAGAAGCTTGGAGAGCGCGTGCTGAAAAATACTGGAAAAATCCATCTATCCCGGGCCTATGGTGTCGAAGGTACACAATTGCCTGAAACGCAGCCTCATTCATTGCGGAGGGTGCATCCCAACCATAAGCCTGGAAATAGAGAGAAGTATCATGTGCCCAACGTCCGGGTATGCGTAACTCTGCCATGTACGCTCAGAGCGATGAGCTTCGTTCCATAACGAAGAAATGGTAGTCCGGGTGATGAATAAAACCGAGATGCTGCAGCATGAGCCTTAGGATGTGATGTAGTGATCTTTCCTCATAACCTCCGGAATAACCTAGTGGCTGTCACATGGTAGTCACCTACAACATTTGAGAATATATTGTTGCTGTTCAGAGGCTTGGTTAGGGTGCAGCAAAGCTTAGAAATAATTTTCGAAAAGACCGAGCCGAATCTGTCTTTAGGTACCATTATAGTGATAACGAGTACTATTGTGATGTACAGGAGATTTTTCTTGTGGTAGGGTCATACCTGGGGTTTCCCTGAATATAGTCTCACGTTTATAATCTATTTTTCGAAAGTTTGGACACCCGAAATTTCCCGAAATGGCTTCCGAATCTAAGTGATGCAGTTCTGAAATTGTAGTGCAGGTGGTACTGGTCGAATTTTTACCCTATTCTCCAGGCGTGCAAAAATTGTGGACAAATTTCTGGGGTTTCAGGATCAAGTTGAGTAGCCACTGGTAAATTTTCAGAATTTTTGGCGCAGTATCCTTGTCTGTACAAAATTATAAAGGCAGACTGCTACGTGTTCTGGAATCTGCAGGGCTCCAAGTTTTCGGCATTTTAAAACATGATGCATGTATGCAAAACCTTTCATGCCCAGGTCAAGCTACAAAATAGGTTTAATGCAACGGATTCACAACATCTGGTGGCATCTATATGTCAAAGAATTTAGGGCTTTGACACATAAATTTTATTCCTATCTCGTTCTACCCCATTTCTAGGCTTAGTGTAGAAAACTCGGGTTTTGAATTTTCGTTTTCAGAAGAGTGAGCCTTCACATTTTGTTAGCAGAGGTCTTTAGAAACTCCCCATGGCTGCCATTACTTCAAATTTTGGTTTCTTTATCCCTAGTACATGTCTACTATATTTCTAGGGTCTTCCCCCGCCCTTTTAGAAGCAAGATGAGGTTTTTCAAACCAAAATATAGAGTAAGTAGGAAAGATACCTTCCTAAAGAGAGATGAGATGTAAGACCAGATTTCATCTTTCGATAATACTTTTGTAAGAGAGTGATCCTCCAAATTATTTTTCTTTTGAAGCCATTCTATCGCCTAGTTCATAAAAGGTTCCTACTGTCAGTCTTGACTCTGATACCACTTGCTGTCGGGACGCCTCCGGACCTCTCGATATACTTGGGAGCTGAATGGAACTCAACCATTCCTCTCCAAAGTATAGCAAGACATCTGACGCTCCGAAAGAGAGATGACCGAGACATCGCTGGGCCTTTAGCCTGCCAGTCAACTTCAGCCTGGATTGTGCCTGTCAAACCACTCGATGGCGACGACCAGATGTGTTACACAATCAGGAGACTTGACATCAAATGGCTAAAGATCTACGTTGTCTCAATTATCTTTAACTCATACTCGTAGTTAATACGTTCCTAACAAAAGGAACAGGCTAACCACTTTCATCCAAGCATATGGTATCGATAACTGGTTCAATGACCCATTATGAGTCATAAGCTATTACAACATAATAAGTCTTAGAGATACATATAGCCGTCAGGCCAAATAGTTATATAGATAGTCATAGAAAACGGAAGCAAACAACATTCCCGAGGATCTTTCTCCAACTGACTAGGGAGTGCCCTAGTATGAACCGTCCGGGTAGAATGGTACTTCCTCGACAAATTCTTCCTCCTCGGGAGGGATTTCCCCTGCAACCATATCTATGCACAAACAAGTATAGACACACATAGCAAGAATCAGTACAATAAATTGTACTGGCAAGCACCCAATCAAGCCTAGGACTACATGAACGACATAATCAAGGTAAAGCTCATGTGGGGTTTTCATTTTAGCACAAAGCTATTTTTGTTTTAGCAAAGCCCAATTGTAAATACCCAAGTTTGAGAAATAAATTCCAGCCAACAAGTAGTTCTCTATATTGGGCATTAATACATAGTATAGCTCATAAAAGTTTCTCACTTTGCATTATGGGGAAGCAAAGGAGTATAATATTCTTAAACCATTCATCCTTTGCTTTGTTGGGGCAGCAAAGAATTAAATCAGAGAGCAAGCAATTTTGAGTACTTTTGGTAAAGAGTTGTACAAATATTCTCAAACACAGAAAAACTATACCCACGACACAGTGTCACAGTGTCACGGGCTTCATCCAGGCAGTTCAAGTCATCAACACGCATGTTATTATTCTGCTGCTCGTCGAAATTGCATACCCGAAGGGATTCATACTCCATCTCACTTGGCAACATTGTTTCAGCCCCATAAACTAAGAAGAAAGGAGTCTGACTAGTGGCCCTGCTTGGAGTTGTGTGAAGAGACCATAATACTGAGGGTAACTCTGCAGCCCAGCGCCTAGCGTAAGGACGTAGTCTATCGAAGACACGGGCTTTGACACCTTGAAGCACCATTCCATTAGCATGCTCGACCTGACCATTGCTCATTGGAATGTGCAACTAACACATAGCAGATCTTGATTTCAAAGTCTTAAAAAATCCCTGAAAACATCACCAACTAAGTCCCGTTGTCAGCAATGATCCTGTTAGGAACACCAAAACTATGCACAATGTTGAGGAAGAAATCCCTCTCTTTATTTATCGTGATTGTCACAACTGACTTGTCTTCAATCCACTTGGTGAACTTATCGACAACAACGAACAAATGCGTAAAACCACTTGGTGCCGTCTTGAATGGACCAACCATATCAAGCCTCCATACCACAAATGGCCATGAAAAGGGGGATGATTTGAAACTCCAGAGCAGGGACATGAATCTATCTAGCAACACTGACAGCCCTCACAGGTCCGAACACCCTTTTTCGCGTCGGTAATAGCAGTCGGCCAGAAGAAACCCTGCCGATACACTTTGCCAACTAAAGTGCATGATGTGGCATAACTGTCGCATATCCCCGAGTGGATGTCTTGCAAGAACATTGTCCTTCCTCAGTTGGGATACACCTGAGTAACACGTCACGTTTATAGAGTTCTTCCAAAAGCGTGTAAACTCGGCAGCGACATTGAATGTGTTTGACTTTAGCATTATCCTCAGGCAACTCTTGAGTAGTCAAGAACTTGATGAAAGGTGTCCTCTAGTCGGCATCAATTGTAGAGACCTGCCTTGAAGCATCTTCTTCAGTAGGTTTTTTCTTCACAACAGAGGGCTGATGAAACTGCTCGACGAAGACATCAGTTGGTACAACCACTCTTTTAGATCCAAAATTTGCTGACTCGTCAGCTGCTTCATTGTGATGTCTTAGCACATGGGACAAGTCGAGGCTGTCAAATTTGTCTTCCAGCTATGAACCTCCCTGGCGGTAGGCTGCCATATTTTCATCAAAAAAGACCAATCTTTCATGACATGGTTGACGACCAATTGAGAATCTCCTCGAACAACCATGCGGCGTATCCCAAGGGACACAGCGAGCCGTAAACCATGAAGTAAAGCTTCATACTCGGCAATGTTGTGCAATGCCGAGAAATGAATTTGAAAGACGTATCATAGTCGCTCTCTAGTTGGGGAAATTAAAACGACTCTAGCTCCAGTGGCAGTGAATCTTTTAGATCCATCAAAATACATTGTCCAATACTCCAGCTTCTCCATAGGAAACTCCTCTTGGATTTCTGTCCACTCGGTGACGAAGTCGACTAACACCTGGGACTCAATCGACATGCAGGCTTTGAATGTGATATCAAATGCCATCAATTCTAGATCCCATTTTGCAATTTGTCTCGTGGCTTCGCGGTTGTGGAGAGCATCTCCAAGAGGGAAAGAGGTGACCATAGTGACTGAGTGGCTTTGAAAGTAATGGAGCAGCTTCCTCACCGTGATCAGAACTCCATATAACAGCTTCTGGACGTGTGGATAATGTGTCTTGGAATCAGCCAAAACTTAGCTAATGAAATAAATTGGCCTCTAGACCTTTTGGACATATCCCTCTTTCTCTCTTTCAACAACCAACACCGTGCTAACCACTTGAGAAGTTGCTGACACATAAAGCAGCATAGGCTTGGGTGTGACGAGGCCAGCATGGGAGACATGGTGAGGAAGGTCTTGAAGTCCTCAAAACTTTCTAGGCTTCAGAGGTCCACTGGAAATCATTCGTCTTCTTAAGCAACTTGAAGAACGACATACGATGCTCCCCGAACCTAGGGACGAAACGGATGAGGGCCGCCATGTACCCAGTGAGTTTCTGAACATCTTTCTGAGAACTTGGCGATGCCATATTGAGTATAGCTTTGATCTTCTCCGGGTTGACTTTGATACCATGATGCGGTACCATGAACCAAGCAGCTTCCCTGACGGTACTTCAAAGGTGCACTTCTCCGGGTTTAGCTTCATCCTGAAGGCCCGGATGTTTTGGAAAGTTTCTTCAAGATTAGCAATCAGGTCGTCCTTCTACTTGGTCTTCATGACAACATCGTCGATGTATGCCTCCATGTTGCGTCTAAGATGAGTTTGCAAACATCTCTGAATCATACACTAGTAAGTAGCGCTAGCGTTCTTCAGGTCGAAAGGCATGGTGATGTAGCAATAAGCACCAAATGAAGTGATGAACGAAGTCTTCAAGTAGTCGGATTGCTTTAGGCTGATTTGATGATATCTCGTATAGTAGTCAAGAAAGTTGAGGAGCTTGCAGTCGACTGTCGAGTCGACAACCTGGTCAAAGCCAGGAAATCCAAAAGAGTCTTGAGGACAAGACTTGTTGAGATAAGTATAGTCCATGCACATACGCCATTGTCCTGTCTTCTTTCAAACTAGAACCGGGTTAGCTAGCCAATCTGCCAATCGAGATGATAGACTTATTTCATAAATCCAACTACCAAGAGTTTGGTCAGTTCTTTCTTAATAGTATCCCTACGGTCTTGAGCGAATCGACGGAGAGGTTTAGCGTCAGGCTTTACATTTAAAGAGTGCTAAATCACCTCTTTAGGAATGCCAGGCATATCAAAAGGTTTTTAGACAAATATAACTTTATTAGCTTGAAATTTTTTC
Organism: Oryza australiensis; assembly: GCA_019925245.2. Lineage (NCBI taxonomy): Eukaryota > Viridiplantae > Streptophyta > Magnoliopsida > Poales > Poaceae > Oryza > Oryza australiensis. Next base: position 1,553,875 of record JAIFGZ020000265.1, on the reverse strand, counting down.
CTTGTTACATACCTTCATACTATCACGTGAGAAAGAGATATATAATTTTCTTTGGCATTTGTTGAAATGATAGCCAGTCTAGTAGAGACTAAATAATGCATATGCACTGTGTAGTGTCCAAATTCATAATTTTCTTTTTTTTTTGCTTTTGGTAATTAATACTCTCTTGATCCTAAAATGTAAGGATTTCTAAAATTTAAATTTTATACTACAATATATATTTCTTTCCTGATTCTCATAATTCCATAATCGTTGCAATGATTCTAAGCCAATCATATTGTTGCAAATTTACGGGAAATTAAAATTGTACTCCTATGTCCTATCTGCTCATTTTTGGGTAGCACTGGGCCAAACCTGACGGCCCAACGAATCGTTGCTGGCCGGGCGATCGAGCAGGCTGGCAACGAGAGATGGAAATGAATCATATGCACTAAACCCTAGCTACACAAGGAAGGAAGAAGGGGTTTTTCTTCCTCTTCTGAAGATCGCCGCCGCCTCCGCCTCCCCTCACCTCACCACCGCCACAAACTTCGTCTCTCGCCGCCCCACCGCGACGCCATGGCACTCTACCGCCGTCTCCTCCTGCTCCGCCGCCTCTCCACCCTCCACCCGCACCCCGCCCTCTTCTCCTCCACCTCCACCGCCTCCCCCGCCGCCTCCGCCACGCACCACCACCTCCCTCCCCCGCGCTTCTCTCCCCGCCCGTGGCTTCGCCTTCTCCTCCGCCGAGGAGGCCGCCGCCGAGCGGCGGAGGCGCAAGCGGAGGCTCCGCATCGAGCCGCCGCTCCACGCGCTCCGCCGCGACCCTTCCACCCCTCCCCGCCGCGTGACCCCAACGCGCCGCGGCTCCCCGACACCACCTCCGCCCTCGTGGGTCCCCGACTCAGCCTCCACAACCGCGTCCAGTCCCTCATCCGCTCCGGCGACCTCGACGGCGCCTCCGTGGCCGCCCGCGCCGCGGTGAACTCCCGCGTCCGCCCCACCGTCTTCACCTGCAACGCCGTGGCGGCGTCCATGGTCCGCGCCGGGCGCCACGACGACGCCGTCTCCCTCTTCGACTTCTTCTTCCGCCGCTCCAACATCGTCCCCAACGTCGTCTCCTACAACACACTCATCCTCGCCCACTGCGAGGCCGCCCGCGTCGACTCCGCGCTGCAGGTCTACCGCGAGATGCTCGACAACGCGCCCTTCTCACCCTCCGCCGTCACCTACCGCCACCTCACCAAGGGCCTCGTCGCCGCCGGCCGCATCCAGGACGCCCTCGACCTCCTGCGGGAGATGCTCAACCGCGGCCAGGGCGCTGACTCCCTTGTATACAACAACCTCATCGCCGGTTACATCGAGCAGGACAACTGGGACAAGGCATTCGAGCTCTTTGAGGAGCTCCAGGGGAGGTGCTTGGTCTACGATGGCGTCGTGCACACCTCCTTCATGGAGGGGTACTGGAAGAAGGGAATGGACAAGGAGGCCATGGAGAACTACCAGTCGCTGTTGGACAAGAAGTTCAGGATGACCCCCGCCACCTGCAACGTGCTGCTTGAGACGCTCTTCAAGCATGATAAGCACAAGGAGGCGAATGACCTTTGGGAGACCATGATCGACAACCACACCCCGCCGAGCTTCATTGGCATCAACAGCGAGTCCTACAATGTCATGGTGAACCAGTGCTTCAAGGAGGGCAAATTCCACGAGGCAATTGAGGTGTTCCACAGGCAGCCCAGGAAGAACGTCCAGATGGACGTTGGCTGCTTCAACAACATCATCGGTAAGCTTTGTGAGAATGGGATGCTTGCAGAGGCTGAGAAGCTTTTTGAGGAAATGGAAACCAAGTCGGTGCTTCCAGATGTGTACACCTACACTTACCTGGTTGATTCATGCTTCAAGGTGGGCCGTGTGGATGACACGATTCAGTATTTCTATAAAATGGCAGATGGAAGGGAGCATGGGCCGAAGTTCAATATTGGTTTCTTCAATCGGATGTTTGAAGGACTTACAGAAGCTGGCCGGATGGATGATGCCTTGAAAGTCTATGGAAGGATGCCTGACAAGGAGATCAAGCCAAACACAACCACCTTTGAGATCCTGGTTAATGCTTTGTGCAAGGAAGGGAACTTGGACAAAGCATGGGAGTTGGTGAGTGACATGGCAAGAGGTGGTGTCAGTCCTCCTCCTGGGTTCCGGGGTTCTGTTATTGACATTTTCAAGAATGCTGGCCGGCAGGAAGAGATTGAGAAAGCTTTTGAGGAGAAACCAGTGCCATTGCCTCCTCAGCCAAGGCCGGAGTATCGCCCTCGCAGTTCACCTCAGGGGCTGCCAGGATTTGCATCCAATCAGACACGGGGTAGCTACATGCCTCAACAAGGCCAACCGACATATGGTTCTCAACCACTTCAACCTGGTTTTGGTGGATCCCAAGTGATACAGCCTCAGGGGATGCCTTTGAGACCTCAGCAACCTGTGTTTGGAAGCCCTCAAGTTGATAAATCAGAGTTTGGTGGCCACCTGTTGCAGCACGGACTTGGTGCCCCTGATCCACGACAACCTGGGGTTGCCTCCATGACTCAACCTCCAGATGTCAGTACTCCCAATACATGGCAGCATTCTGGTGTTCGCACAACTCAGGGAACAAACCATGGGATGGGTCCTCCTCGTCCATGGCAACAATCAGTTGGCATTGGTCAAGTGCAACAAACTGATTTTAGCTCGGCTCCGCCGATGCAGCCTGGTTTTGGTCGACCTCAACCACCACAACCAATGCATAGTGCTCCTCAGACTCAGCAGCCTGGGTTTGGAACATCTCATCCATGGCATACAGGGTTCAGTGCTCCGCAAGTGCAACAGCCTGGTTATGGTGCACCTCAGTCATCGCAGCATGCTGGTGGCTCCACTCAGCCGCCACAGGGACAGTTTGGTGCTCCTCAAGCACCACCACCACCACCACCTGGTTTTTTCCCTCAGAGCCGACCGGAGTATGGTCACACAGTAGATCAGCATAATCGTTTTGGGTCTCCCCAGGGTGAGCCAAGATTTCACACACGGCCTCAACAGCAGGAATTTGGTGCTGTGGCTCCTGGAAATCATGCTCTCCAAGGTCAGAATAGTTTTAACTCTCATCGAGGACAAGTAGGGTTTGGAAATCAAGGGGCACCGCCTGAATATGGGACTTCCCCGAGCCAACCCTCACATGGTGCTGGCTGGAACCAAAGAGGCTATGGATTGCCTGAAGAGCAAGAACATGGACATCAGCAAGTGGCACCTCATGCTTATGCACGTGTTAGATGAAGGATATCTCCATGATGCATATTCAATAAGAGCAACTCAGGTGAACTCAGCTGCACATACATCATATTTTCATAGTATCAGTTCAGCATATTTATTAATCATTGGCTTTGCTCTGTTCATACTAAACTGAAAAGTAAAGAACTAAGAATATATAACCTTTAAAAGAAGCTCAATTTATTACTGTCATGTGTGGTCAATATAACAACATAGATGGTTAAAGTCTTGTGTGATGCTTCAAGACAAGCATATATACTTCTGCCAAGTTTTGAGTTCCTTCTATCAATGTGTTTGGCGATCCTAATTACATACTCTCTCCGTACCAAAATATAGGAACATAGTACTGGATTAAACCTACTTGGTTGTGTCTAATCCAATACTATGTTGCTATATTTTGGGACGGAGGGAGTAGTATTTATGGAGTTCATACTACTGGAGAGCCACTTCATGTTGCAGCAGTTTTGCTCCTTTACACTCGTTACAGCTAGGGAAATCTGTGCCAAAAATAGAACTGGTGAATCCACATAGATTTTCTCAAAATATCATGTACTTACAAATAGTAGTTATTTGACCATCTAAATGTCTCAAACTCTTAAACTAGTAGAGCATATTAAATTTTGCTGAGTTTTACTGGGGTATAACATGGCTAACTACTGCTATATGTTTGAAATGCAGGTTCTTCAAGCATCAGCTAGTTCAATAGCATTTGGTTTGGGACTATTTTTGGGAAATGAAATCTTTTGGACTAGGGAAAAATATTGAGTTAGTTATTCAACTATGTTAACACCGATTATACGTTTTGTCGTGGTCTAGTCCAACTGGTGTTAACATAGTTGACCAATCATATTGCTAGAATATTTTGTGCTTGTCGACTTTGACCTTTTTCCTCTCTATTTTCCTGAAAGAAAGGCCATGCTGGCATGCTTGTATGTATTTCTCACACTTGGGTTTTTTTTTTGCTTGGATTAGTTATGCTCTCTATTTGCTCAATGCTCTAGTAAACTTCAAAGGTATGCAGGAAGATACATTTCCTTTTGTCATTACTGACTTTCTTACGTGTGGAATTCTTACTGAATCTTGCCAACTTGTTTGTAACTGTTCCACACACAAACCACACCCCTGAAACTAATACAAGCAAATACATGCTCCGTCCTTCCATTCGTTTCTGAGTACTGACCATGTGTTGTCAGAATCAGCTGTTGATATCATACTGAATATATGTACAGATGAAAATGCAACTATTTCTTTATGTTTCAGGTTTAGTGATGAAGTCTGCCTGAATGCCTCTGCTCTTATGCTGTAACTGAATTCCGTTGCTCTTAATATGTTTCAGGATTGAGTGAATATATGTACGGATGATAATGTATTACTTATGCTTGAATTCCTCTGCTCTGAGCCCCTTATGCTTTGCAATGGAAGTTTTAGGTTTTTTTTGGGTTATTTGTGGATGCATTTATGAAACAGAGATACATTTAGACTATGGATTCAGATAACATCTTAATTGTGCACACGTTTAATACCTCTTCAGCATTCTCTTATCAAGTTTTCCAGTCAGGATTTTGTATAAAACCGAATGCTTGTGTCAAAATTTTAGCCAATAAGCTTTTTCTCATGAGCCAGAATCTGTCAGTTTACTGTAGATATGATCAGCATATTAGTTGTCTATCCTGTACCCAGAATGCCATTTTTCTCTGAGATGGGAATCTGGTCTTGTTTTGAACAATTAATGTGGGATTTGATTTAGTTAGGCACTTATCTTGGTGTAGTTCGATTAGAAATGTCAATTCGACTGATTTGATTGACTTATTTTGTCTTTGTAGCGATAAATACATTTCAAGATTGAAATTTGTTGCTTCAGTGGCTCTAAATGTTCCGTTTCTCTCACCGAAGGATGTCATGTGACGAGGCGACGGGACCCTGCCGTGACATTGAACCAGGTGAAATTTGTTGGCCCGAATGCTGTATGGGCGTGCAACGTAATGCCGGCCATGCGCACTAGACGAGGCACTCCCGGAATAAACCTTGTTCCGTTTTATTCCACAATATTTTGATGTTACTGTTACTGATATGTGAAAACTATAACGATGAGACACACAAAAATATTATTTGTGCTATTTTAAAGTCTCCTTTTAGAAATACAGTACAGATGCTAGCTCTTGCAATACACGTACGCTTCATGTGAAAACATGCATATATCCTATCACTTTTGAAAAAGACCGAGCCATCGACATATCTTGAAATGTATGTCATCTATTATAGAATATTATATCTTGATATTAATGTCATCTATCATAGAATATTGATATGTATGTTGGGATTAAGTTTGGATGATAAGTTTCATTATAAGAATCATAAGAAATCTAGGTAGTTGATCTACGCGATTTATTTTTATCAATGCAATGCACAGGCACTCTTGATATGTACAAAAGTCGCTATTGGCCATTCGATCCATTCGGTTAGAAGGTGTATGGACGAAAATTGATTGAAAGAAAAAGGGCAATTCACAAATACGATGATTACGTACCAAGTGGAGTAGCAGACAGGCAGACACACTAATAAAAGAAGGCAAAAAAGGACAGGATAACAACCAAGCCAGCACGAATCTCCTGGCAAGTATCCTGTGGCTCACAGTTCCGACTGAGATCGACAAAATCTGTCCACGCAAATTTAACAAAAGCTTTTCTGACATTGGATGGTTCGTACGGGGTTTTAACGTTGGCCTCTTGTTAGTCGAGGCAATCTCACCAGCGGATCAACACGCATGCAGCTGAGAACAAAAAAATTCGATCGAGTAAATAAAAAAGAAATCATCTTTTTGGTTGCCGGATCATCCTATTAACTGACCACAACACAATCGAGGCTATTGAATTATTAGAGGAAAAGGAAAGATAGCAAGCGAAGAAAGACGAGCTGCTGCTGTGTGCAAGTGCATCCGGAGAGGACGCAATGGAGACCAGGCGTTCTCTGCATCCGCTGCTCCTTTTCTTCTCGCCATGGCTGCTGCTGCTGCTGCTGCTGCTTCTTGTTGTTGTTCAAAGCGTGAGGTCGCTGCAGTTCACGCGTGACGACTTCCCTGATGGCTTCACGTTTGGAGCCGGGACTGCGGCTTTCCAGGTATTTCAGAGTTCTGTCAGCTTTGATGTTTTCCTGCTACTGGTTGCTCTCCTACCTGCAGATTCAATTCAGAGCATGAATTGCATTTGCATTTGTGAATTATGGTTGATGTTGGTTTTGCAGTATGAGGGTGCAGCTGCAGAGGATGGGAGGACACCAAGCATTTGGGACACCTACGCACACTCATGTACTGTACTCCCTCTCTCCCTCTCAACTTGGATTGGCTTGATTCCTAATTGCTTCCTAATTAACTAGCTCTTGTTGCAACAAGACGAGACCAATTTTTTTGCACACGATAGTAATGGTGTTTTGCTATGCTAGTTTGGAGTTAGTTCACTGGGTTCAGCCGAGAGAAAGGGGGGAAGTCTCATTTCTTTCCTTGATAGCTCAAATAAGTGTGTTTTTGTTTTTGTTTTTTTTGGTTTTTAGATGATGGATAAACCGGTCGCTATGTCAAAAGCACACAAAGCCCAACGGAGCATTATTGCTAAGTTTGTTTGAGAGAGCTGTACGTGATAAACTATAGCGACCTAGCTTTTAACCTCTGCACTTTAGTTGGCGGGAAAAAAATGTGTTTTCAAACGTACGGTTGTTCTTGTTATTTTTACCTGTCTGTGCAAATTTGACCTGTGATCTGCTACATCAGGGAGGAATCCAGGAGGCGAAACAGGTGATGTGGCATGTGATGGCTATCACAAGTACAAGGTATGGTGTTTGGATTAGAGATAAAATCATCAAATATCAGATTAACCAGCCATGATCTTGCATTGTTCTGAGAAAATTTTCTTTTCATCTCTGTTAATTCATTGCGGGCTCTATGTAGGAAGATGTCATGCTAATGAGTGAGGCAGGCTTGGAGGCTTATAGGTTCACCATTTCTTGGTCGAGGCTCATTCCGAGTAGGATAACTACATATCACCTACGTATTGATATTTATCAATTTATCATTAGTGAAGATGTTTTCTTGTCCACACAAGAATGTTCTGATTTTAAGTTTGGATCAATCTAGGTGGGAGAGGAGCGGTTAATCCAAAAGGCTTGCAGTTTTACAACAGTATGATAAATGAGCTAGTAAAAGCAGGTAAGCATATCTTGATTATCCAATCATTTTGACCTATCCCAATTCTGAAAAAAAAAATTGTATTCATTAATGCACATCACTCTTAATTTTGCATTAGTTGTTACTCACCAAATATCTTCTTTACAACAATAATGCATGACTGGTGACCTCTGAGACTGAGATTAGGCTTTCTGCTCCTGATTCATGAATAGGTATTCAGATTCATGCAGTTCTGTACCACATAGATCTTCCACAGAACCTTCAAGACGAGTACGGTGGGTGGGTTAGCCCCAAAGTTGTGTAAGCATTAAGCAGTAATTTCCCTTCACGCCATGCTGATAATTATGATTATCAAGAATGACAAGAACCATTACAAAGTTGATCCTCACAAGCTTTGCTTTTCCCTGCATATGTGTTGCAGGGATGATTTCACAGCATACGCTGATGTGTGCTTCCGCGAGTTCGGTGACAGAGTCACGCATTGGACAACTTCAATTGAGCCAAATGTGATGGCTCAATCTGGCTATGACGATGGGTATCTCCCGCCAAACCGTTGCTCGTATCCGTTTGGCAGAAGCAACTGCACATTTGGAAATTCCGCAGTTGAGCCATACTTGTTTATACACCACTCACTACTAGCTCATGCTTCAGCTGTTAGACTTTACAGGAAAAAGTACCAAGTGAGTGTGCATTATCATTAGCAATTTTCTTCTTCTTCTGAATATTTTCTTGAAAGCCCTGTATACTGTATGTTCTTAATTATTCTTATGAAGTCAAGAAAATGATTTTTTTTATTGCTGTGTTTTTGGTTTCATCGTTTAGGCTGCGCAGAAGGGCATTGTCGGCATGAACATATATTCCATGTGGTTCTACCCACTCACGGATTCAGCTGAAGATATTGTTGCCACTGAAAGAGTAAAGGATTTCATGTATGGATGGTATGTCACGTTATATTATTATTTTTGAATGTATTTGCTATAGCAAGAAGGAAAATTTACCTCTATACTAGCTAAATGCCCGTGCTCTACTCTAGATAGAAGAAAAAAATATCATAATATTGCCTAAAATAAATAAAAGCAAATATGTTGCCCGCCCTTTTGCTATAGTGATACTCAACTTAATTTAATTTTATATGTGGCTATTCATCTAGATTTAATTGTTATATAATTTATTTTGAGAGAAAGTTGTTATGTAATATTAAAAGGTTTAAGGGGCAATATGTAAAAACTATAATATGAGTAGGTGAGGCGATATATTCACGGCCATGGTCATTGGAGTCTTTATAAATAAAAAGTATAAAGTATAGATACTGCACAAAAGGAAATCAACCAAGGAAAAAAAGATAAGTTTCTTCAACTTCAAGAGTACTAATTTGGTTGTAAGTTTGTTACCAGCCACTACAGCGAACTCTACCGTTGTTTCCTTGAGTTTTTTTATTTTTAAAACAATGTTGCACCCTCATAGGTTCATAGTTGACTCTGAATCCTGACATAATTAAATCCAACCAAATTGCAGGATCTTGCATCCTTTGGTGTTTGGAGATTACCAGAGACCATGAAGAAGGCCGCCGGTTCACGTCTTCCATTATTCACTAACTACGAATCTGAGCTGGTTACTAATGCATTCGACTTCATTGGATTGAATCATTATACCTCAAATTATGTGAGCGATAATAGTAACGCAGTAAAGGCGCCGCTACAGGACGTCACTGATGATATTTCTTCTTTGTTCTGGAGTAGGAAATTTCATACTGATATGCTTTTATTATTCATATGTTCTTAAAATTTTATGAAGCTCACTCATTTTATTTATGTGCGCTTTTTTTGGCAGCCAGCAAGAATAGCACACCTACTAGAGAGGTGATAAACTACAACACAGTCTCTGAACTGAAACTATTGAATTTTTCATAACATCTGCAGACTGTAAAATGGTTTTGCTTGTTACTCTTGAGGCAGTTTCTACCAGGGGCCTCATTAGATCCTCGGGGGCTAGAGCTCGCGCTTGAATACCTTCAGGAAAAGTTGCTGTCGTTGCTGTCGTTGCTGTCGATTACAAGGCGCATTTTGGCCTCGTTGCTGTCGATTTTGGCAGCGCCGAACTGAGAAGGCAGCCCAGGCGCTCTGCTAGATGGTACTCAGACTTCTTGAAGAACAATGTTGTCATCAAGGTGGAGGATGGTCCTGTCTCCACAGCCTTCCATGCTCAGATTTGAGTGATGGCTGCTACCACTCTGAACACCATCCTGTACGTTCTCCTGCAACAAGAATTAACAATATCCTGTACTTTAGCAAAAGGGTAATTTTATCATCTTTTAGAAAATACCAAAAGGTATCATGTTATGTTTTTTATGTAAAACTTTGGTACCTTTAGGTATATCATGTTATGTTTGCTAGGGTAAAACTTTAGTACCTCATACCTTGAGATACTTTTTTAAAAATCGTATAATTTATCTTGGTAAAATTAAAAAAAAAGACAGAGATTGAAGCCATTGTATGATAGTATTACAAACTACAAATTTAACACATATTTTTTTTCTGCAAAACTATAGATTAATTGTGGAGGTTCCCTCCTTACATTTCTATCTTGATGGAACTTCTAAAATATATAATATGCACTTTGATAACGGTAAATTATACTCATGCTACAATAACTTGAACTTGACATATGGGAAAAACCAAGTGCAACAACTTAAAAATCGACTATCCATGTACAGAATAAAATTTAAAAATATATTTTTTTTGGGTTTTATAAAAATATACATGTTTCAAAAGAATTGATAAAAATATATCGTTTTCGCAGAGTGGGATGCTAACTTAGTTCGCACGATGAACGAGTGAACTCGTGATTTTGTGATTTCTTTGTGATGTTGTCATGAGTCCGCGTGGATAAACAGCGAAGGGCGCGATCTTAATTGATTTTTAAAACACTATTCTCTCCGTTTTTTTAGCACACATTTCAAACTGTGTTAAATGTGCGAAAAATTTTATATAAAAGTTGCTAAAAAATCTAATAAATTTATTTATTATTTTTTTATATATTAATACTTAATTAATCATGTTAATTATGTTTCTCGTTTTATGTGTGACTAATCAACAGCCGCAATAATAACATGCGAACGCGCCCGAAGTCCGACCCTATCTCAAGTTCACATCAGGGCTTCGCATGGAGAAAATGCGAGCGAAAGAGCCGCACATGTTCGCAAGAAACGTAGTGCGATCTCGCAGAATGACAAGCAAGTTGGCATGCACGCGTGCGAGATCGATTTAGGGGAGAGTGAACTCGCGCGTCGTTACGAGTTCGCATCTTCGTTAATGCGACGATGTTATATTTTTATCAATTCTTTTCAAACTTGTATATTCTTGCAAAATCAGTGAAAAAAATATTTTTATTTTTTTCCCTACGTGTGCAACAAAGTTGGTAAGGTGGTTTCGGTTTTGATCCTAAAAACCGCCACACGTAGGAATTTTTTTCCCTTGTCACTGATCCATCTCAGCGAGAATGACACACCGGCCATCATATACGATCAATCCCATGTTACAAAAATATATATATATATATATATATATCCTGATATTTTTCATGTTAGAATTGCTTGTCAGGTACAGTAACGGATCTGTTTGACTCAACCAACAACACTTCATCAGCAACAAAAGTGTTACAAAAGGCCATTATTTGACCATTATTTGATCTCATCAATAGCATTAAAGGCAGCTATCAAGAGTATTTTAAAATGTTTTGTAACCGCCATATTTAAGGGCATAAATCATCTTCATTGAAGTAATTCACTAATGCCTAGAATCCTAGGCTTGCAATCTCTCTATATAAAGGGTGATTGAGATTAATATGAGATGATAGAGAATTTCACATTTCATTGTTCATCCTTTTCGTTTTACAACACGTTATCAGCAGCTCTGCCAAGCAAGAATAGTGAAAAGACTCACCGGCACGTGCAGGGTAAGAATGGCTCGTCATGTTCCTCTCACTACCGACTCCTCCCTTCCATGCAATCTCCATGCACGCCACCTTCATCGTCTCTTGCAGCAGCTTGAGAGGATCTTACGGGCTCGGGCACGCCGTCCTTGACGTGGCAGGGGCCGTGGTGCCGGCATTGCCGGCTGTGGTCCCCCGTATCCTTCTCCTGGCTTTGCCAGATGTGGAGGACGATGCCACGACGACGGCGTCGTTTCCCGCAGGAACACGAGAGCCAGCAGCACCGTCTCGAGCACCCTCGCGACTGGCCGAGGGTCACCGGTGATGCCGGACATGTGCACAGCACCAGAACGAATTCTGGTGAAGGCACCGCACCACTATGAGACCCATGGATGGACTGCACGGGTACGGAAGCAACAAGAGATGCCCGATGTGGTGACGGCTTTTGCCCGAACCACGGCTGGACACATCATCTTCGCCGTGTCATTTCTCCACCACCATCGCCCGACTACACACCGAAGACGTCGCTTGACAAACCGACACCAGCCAATCCACCGGAGTTCCTCCTCAAAGGAACCCTCGCCGCACGCCGGGGAGCCCAGCCATTCTACATGGCAGCAGGGGGCAACAGCGAGAGCTCCGCCCCCCCACCAACCCCTCCATTCCCCGGACCCTGTCGTGTCATCAAGACCGGGCATGTCTCGGCCAAGACTGCTGGCGGCGGCAAGCCTAGCCATCCCCCACCCTCGGGTGAGGAGGAGGCTTGAGCACAGGGGAAACGAGGTCCAGGAGGAAGGGGTGTAGGGCGGCGGCGGCTCTCGGCAGACGTCATCACGGCGTCGGCAGAGGCGACACCCGGCCAACGGCGCCCGGCCGGCCGCACCATGGTGTTGGAGGCGGCGGCATCCGGCTGGAGGAGCGTCGGCCTCTCCATGACAGATGGAGGCGACGCCCGGCCGACGGTGCACAGCTGGCGGCACCATGGCGTTGGAGCGACGGCGTCGGCCGGAGCGCGCTTGCCTCTCCATGGCGGCGGCGTTGCCCAGAGCATGAAGCGGCGACGCCTTGACCAACCTCTCCGTCGACGACGGCGGCACCTGGCTGGAGGCGGCGACGCCCGGACGCCATCTCGTGGCAGGGGCGGCGGCTGTGGAGGGGAGGTTAGGGTTTTTGCCCTAACCACACCCCCTCCCTCCCTTATGTTGGCTGGGCCAGGCCGACCCATTAGCCGGCCACGCTAATGGGGCCGCCACCCCTCCCGCGCCAGCCACTGGGCCAGGCCTCGCCCACGCCACCCTCATGGACCTACAGTGGTGGTGGGCCAAAATACTCATTTTTTTGGCCCACCACCCAAATTATCTTAATATTTTTCTGCATTTACGCTATAACTTGTTGACCTTCGGTCATTTTAATTTTAGCAAATAAGCAGAGACTTTACATTTACCATCAGCACTTTGTAACTCTCTGTCATTGTAAATATATATGGGTTTGTCTCAGCATTTCCATGTCCTTTGTTATACATTTACTTTCCAAATTTACTCTTTTCGTCCTATTTTATTTTCCATTGCAAATGTGCCATAATTTCTCAAATTTGGCTACATAGGTGAGATGGCAACCAAAGAGTTCGATATTCTCGCTCTCGATGGTTCCAATTTTTCTGCTTGGGCGATGGATGTCAAAGTCAATCTATCGACTAATGGACTATATAGACGTATAGATAAAACAACAGATGGGAGTGTTCCCTCCTCAAACATGTCCAAATTCTCCGCCTTAAAAGTTATAAGGAATCATATCCATCAGGATTTGAAAATGGAGTACATGTATGAGGAGGACCCACACGCTTTGTGGACTGCTCTTAAAAATCGATATGAACAACATAAAGCTATCCTCCTCCCAGAGGCAACGCATGAGTGGAACCACTTACGCCTACAGGATTTGAACTGTAGACGAGTTCAACCATGTTGTTCATAAGATATGCTCTAAGCTCCGATTTTGTGAGAAAGAACCTTCTGAAGAGGAGAAAATTGAGAAGACTTTGTCTACAATGCTGCCATCAGAACGGATCATCACTCAACAATACCGTGAGAAGAATTTCATTGTCTACTCTTCACTCATTCAGACATTGAAACAGGCAGAAAAGAACCATGAGCTCACTATATGGAACTCAAACCAACGCCATTTGGGCACTGCACCATTGCCGGAAGTACATGCGAATGAGAAGAAACAAGTTCCAAATGAGAACACACAGACTGGAAATTCCTCAGGAAAGGGTAAACGCAAGAGAGCCAAAAAGCAACGTGGAAACACTAAAAAGGGAAAAGGTAATTCTAAGCATAATAATGATAGTGGCAACAAAGCCGCCTGCTACAGGTGTGGCTGCTACAATCATGTTGCTAAGAAATGCCTAAACATCTTGTTGATCTATACACGAAGTCTATGGGTCGTACACAGACCAACCAGAAGCACGAAGCACACTTCGTCTCTCAAGTGCTCGAGACTGGAGCTATGGACCCCATTCCTGAAGGAGCGGGACCAAGCAAAACCAAGACTCCACCAAATAAAGAGGAAGGCTCTTTGGAAATCGACGACATGCTCGTGGAATATGCTTCCAACGACATTTATGGAGATCTTAATTAGTCGCCATTACTCTAATGTTTAATGTTTACAAAAAGTAACTATTGTATAAAGACATGATGTTGCTACCCCTATTTACAATTGTAATAATCACAAATGCTATCTTAATATATTCCTATGTGGTTTTTTATATTTTGTTCTTACGAATTTACATTATACATTATATAGATTATTACAGGAATCAGTCCGATGGAAGAAGAGATGCGCCTCGTGGACAGTTGTACCACTAACATTATACTTAGGGAAGTCAAATTTTTCCAAACTCTCACAAAGAGGGAAGGACAAGTTTTGACCATCGCAGGACGCGATGCTATGATTGTCGATTCCGGTAGGGCACTATCATGCTTCCAATGGGTACACAAATAAACATCGAAGAGGCATTATTGTATCCCGATTCAACACGTACCCTATTAAGTTATAGAGATATCCCAAAAAATGGTATTCATGTGGAAACATATGAAGAAAACAATGAGGAGTTTCTCCTCTTGACCAAAGATACTGGATATGGCAAACAAACAATTGAAAAGGTGCCTTCTCTCCCGTCTGGATTGTACTACACATACATCAAACTTGTACCATATGTTGCATACAAAATGATGTTTCAAAATATGGATGCATTTAAAACTTGGCATGATCGCCTTGGCCATCCCGACATCGGAATGATGAGAAAAATCATGAGAAATTCAAGTGGACATGGTATGAGCAATAGAAAATTACCAAAATCCTCACATTTTGTGTGCACCTCATGTGCAACTGGGAAATTAATTTTGAGACCCTCACATCTTAAAATAATGGCTGAACCACTAAAGTTTCTTGAACGCATTCAAGGAGACATTTGTGGCCCCATTCAACCATTATATGGGTCATTTAGGTATTTCATGGTTCTAATAGACGCATCCACAAGATGGTCCCATGTGTGTCTCTTATCGACACGGAACCATGCCTTTGCAAAATTGATTGCACAAGTCATCAGACTTAGAGCAAGTCAACCTGAACACCAGATAAAATCAATCAGATTAGACAACGCTGCAGAATTTTCTTCCAAAGCTTTCAATGATTATTGTATGGCTTTAGGAATTGAAGTTCAACATTCTGTACCGTATGTTCACACACAGAATGGTTTAGCTGAATCTCTTATCAAGAGAATAAAACTCATAGCCAAACCATTATTGCAAAATTGTAACCTACCAACCTCATGTTGGGGTCACGTAGTCTTACACGCTGGTGACTTGCGCCCAACTGCATACCATACAACCTTCCCGCTGCAATTGGTTCATGGTGACCTCCTAGTATTTCTCATCTGTGGAAATTTGGTTGCGTTGTATACGTACCGATCTCACCACCAAAGTGTACATCAATGGGCCCTCACAGGAAAATGGGGATCTACGTGCGATATTTATCTCCGTCGATTATTAAATACCTAGAGCCCCTTACAGGGGATTTACTCACGGCCCGATACGCTGATTGTATCTTCAATGAAGAACATATTCCGGCATTAGAGGGAGAATTTAAGTATCATATTGAATGTCCGGAAATAAATTGGGATGCCATAGACACCCTAAAGGAGGATCCTTGTACCACAGAATCTGACCTTCAGGTTAAAAGGATCATTGATTTGCAGGTTGCTGCAAACAATTTGCCAGACTCATTTACTGAGTAATGGTGTCACAAAATCATACATTCCTGCAAGGAATGTGCCAGAAAGAATAGAGGTACCAAATAAAACTATTCAACTCTCTTTCTCAAAACAGAGTGGGAGAAGTACAGCAAATCCTCGCAAGCGCACGAGGAAACAGAGGAAAGAATCCTCTGACATAGTAAATGAAACTCAACCTCAAGTTGAGAGACACCAAATGAATTCATCCAATTCACTTTCCACATCAAGAGTGCACTCAATTTCTGATGATGAGACATTGGAACGCCTCGACGCGGTCATATTGGGAAATACTGAGCCATCAACTGGGGTAAATGAAATTTCCGTAAACTATGTTGAGTC
The DNA here is from genome assembly GCA_019925245.2 of Oryza australiensis. Taxonomy (NCBI): domain Eukaryota; kingdom Viridiplantae; phylum Streptophyta; class Magnoliopsida; order Poales; family Poaceae; genus Oryza; species Oryza australiensis. The sequence continues at coordinate 1,537,862 of JAIFGZ020000265.1, read as the reverse complement.
TGGAGAATCATTCAACCGTAAGACTACAATTGTCTACATATACTTTGCCTCATCAGTTGCAAAAACCATCCAAAATGATCCAGATCCAAAATCCATGGTAGAGTGCAAAAAGCGCTTGGACTAGAACAAATGGAAGGAAGCAATTGAAGCAGAGTTAGCCTCCCTCAATAAAAGAGAGGTATTCTCTCAAGTAATACCGACACCTAAAAAACCTTCCCCGTGGGTTTTAAATGGGTTTTCATCTGGAAGCGGAATGAGAACAATGAGGTGGTGAGATATAAAGTGAGGCTTGTAGCACAAGGGTTCAAGCAGAGACCCGACATTGATTTCAATGAAACATATTCTCCAGTCATGAGCGGAATTACGTTTCGATATGTGATATCACTGACAATACAAAAGTGTCTATCTATGCAGTTGATGGATGTCGTGACAACATATTTATATGGGTCACTAGATTCGGACATATATATGAAGGTCCCCGATGGGATCTCTATACCGAATGGAAGCACAAATCGAAAATGTATTGTGTAAAGCTCAAAAGATCACTCTATGGTCTCAAACAGTCGGGTAGAATATGGTACAACCGACTAAGTGAGTACCTTCTGCAGAAAGGTTACTCCAACAATGTAACATCCTGGTCCAGGGCTTAATAGGATTAATAGAATATTCATACCAACAAGTTGCAACTTTTTTTCTGGAAGCTCATCTCTGTGAGGGCAGTCTAAGATCCTAGAGAGCTTCCAGATGTAGGCGGGCCCAGCCCGGGAAGGGTGGGACGTTACAAACAATGATAATTGCCCATGCATATTCATCAAAAGATTCTCGATAGGATTTTGCATTATATCAGTGTATGTAGATGATTTGAATATCATTGGCCACACACAAGATATTAACGAAGCCCGCCACCATCTTAAGGTGGAATTTGAGATGAAGGATTTGGGTAAAACTAGATTTTTCTTAGGTTTGCAAATCGAGCACCTTCACTTAGGAATTTTAGTGCATCAATCTGCCTATATTCAAAAATTATTGGAGAAATTCAATATGGACAAAGCACATCCAAATAAAACTCCCGTGGTTGTTCGATCTCTCGATAAAGAAAAGGACATTTTCTGACCACGGGAGGAAGGAGAGGAGATATTAGGACCAGAATATCCCTATCTTAGTCTCATTGGAGCACTTATATATCTTGCAAATAGTACTAGGCCAGATAATGCATTTGCGGTAAATCTATTGGCAAGACATAGTGCTGCTCCAACTAAGCGTCATTGGACTGGAGGAAAACAAATCCTCAGGTACCTAAATGACACTAAGGATCTTGGCTTATTCTTTCGAAAAAATGTTGGTCCTAGCTTGGTTGGGTACATTGATGCTGGATATATGTCTGATCCCCACAACGCCAGATCACACACAAGTTTTGTGTTCCTCCATGGAGGAACAACCATATCGTGGAAGTTATCTAAACAAACATTAGTGGCTACCTCCACAAATCATTCTGAAATCATCACACTGTTTGACGCATCATGTGAATGCGTGTGGCTTCGCAGGATGATAAACCACATTGAACAATCTTGTGGTACTGGTTCCTCAGAATCACCTACCATTATCTATGAAGACAATGTTACTTGTATTACACAGATGCAAACATGCTACATCAAGAGCAATATCACCAAGCATATTGCCCCTAAGTTGTTTTATCCCCATGAGCTTCAGCAAAATGGAGAAATAAACATCTTACCAACAAAGTCTTGCGATAATCTGGCAAATCTCTTCACAAAATCCCTACTCACTTCCTCGTTCGAGAGATGTATTAAGGGAATTGATATGAGACTACTCAGAGACTTGCAAGCTTCAGGGGGAGACTCTCTGAATGATGGACCCTGTTAAAACGCTTCACATTGTACTCTTTGTTCTTTTGTGAGTTTTTACCATTCGGGTTTTCTCATACAAAGTTTTTAATGAGACAATGATAAATGCAAGCTTATGTCTTATCTCATGTTTTCTCCCACAGGAGTTTTTCTAAAGATAAAACACGACATGGATTACTCCTTTAACCTTGCAGGTTGATGATAGAGAAATCATCAGTTATATTATTCATATTTTTCCCACAGAGTTTTTTTAAGGAATTAAAGAACATGTTGATCTCAAAATGGACTCGATCAAAAGGGGGAGTGTTACAAAAGGCCATTATTTGGCCATTATTTGATCTCATCAATAACATCAAAGGCAGCCATCAAGAGTATTTTGAAATATTTTGTAACAACCATATTTAAGGACATAAATCATCTTCATTGCTATATTGAAGTAATTCACTAATGCCTAGAATCCTAGGCTTGTAATCTCCCTATATAAAGGGTCATTGAGATCAATATGAGATGATAGAGAATTTCACATTTCATTGTTCATCCTTTTCGTTTTAAATAAAAGAAACCACCGACTTTGGCTACTATCTGTTTTTTCTTTTGAGGACTTTTTTTTTGCATCAACTCCCTATAGGAAAAAATGGAGTTTCCCTTACCATCAGGATGGGGTTACCGCATCCCACAGTAAGCATGGTTATCGTGCGTTAACCGCGATAACCGTGAAAAACATAAGAAATCATATAAAATTTATTAAAAATTCAAATTATTTTTTAAATTTATTTAAATTTAATAGGTTATGATGGTTTTACCTTTATCGTATTCCTATGGTATGCACGATTAACATGATAACCGCATAATTACCACCGGTTTTATAAACCCTGGAGTGCACTGATTCTGCTGAAAGAAAATTTTCGTTGGGGTCTTCCACGGGGAGCTTCAGTAGTTTACAAGTAGTGTTCTCGCTCAGTTAATATCATATTATCATCCGTGTTTGCATTAGTACTAGGTGTAAAAATCGAGCAAGAAACAAATTGGGAATTAGGACAGTACTTGTGCCTCCTCACGTCCCAGAAAGAAAATACGTACGAGTACACAATTTAAAATTAGAGTAAATTTCATAAAACCACACATACTATGATCCAAATTACACAAAACCATAATGATTTTAGCATGTGGCACATAACGATATTATAGTTCTAAAGTTTCAGAAAATCACACTTTGATCATTTTGACTTTAATATGACATATTTTAGTTTTACATTTCACATCTCAATTTTTTTAATAATAAAAATGGATTGCATCTTCGGCTTGTCGTTAGACACACAACCATAAGTTGTTAAAAAGATAAAAATAAAAATAAATAAAATAAAACATAATGTAATGGGACAAATCCCTAACTTCCCTTTATTTTGACTAGCGTTAAACCACATAGATTTTTTAGCTAGCAATTCTAATGAAACTACATCATCTATAGAGAACAAGATACCCTTGGCTATCGATTCTAAGAGTACAGGATCATTACGCATAGTATTATGCTCCTTCTAAGGTAGCATCATAGATCAAAAGTGAAGCCAATAGGAAGACATGAAGATAACCTGCATAGCGTTAGACAATTGTTTACTTATAAAACTTTATCATTATGGCAACACCAAATTGACCAATATAAAACACTAGCTCCAATTAGAATAATCTTTTTTATGGACCTAATACCCGTCTAAGCCAATTATCAAAAATATTTGTGGTGTTACGGGGTGGAGGGATATTAAAAGCAAAAAAACACACATCTTCAAACAAACTGAGCAACATGACACTCAAATAAAAGACATTGGATTGTGTCTTGTATATAGCTGATATAACAGTGTTTGTCTCCCTCCATTTTTTTAGCCAGGTTATCCTTCGTTAGAATTACTTTCTCATGAAAAAACCACATAAAGACCTTGATCGTTAGTGGAACCTTTTAAGTCCCATAAAATCTTCTTTCGGATCCTAACATTAGAGTTCATTTTCGCGGTCTACGTAGAGTTGACCGAAAATTGGTCGCTCTTATGGAGCGACCATTCAAAAAATCCTTTTCATTTGACGAGTAATATTAGCTAGCTTGAGGATCAATTCATTTCACTCAATTAGCTTTTGGTCAACAATGGCTCTCCTAAAAGAAATATTCAACAATATTGTGCTCGTAACCTCTGCCACATTAGATTGCTTCTTTCGAGCCACATTATATAAAGTAATGTATTGATCTTTGAGAGCACACGATCTCAACCATGTGTTTTTCCAAATCTTATTTCGGTTCCATTGTCACATCTAAAAGAACCAAACCTAAGAAAGTGGTCTTTCACTTTCATTAAACTGGCCCAGAACTGAGAAATACCTGTCTGGACATACCAGAGAGAGGTTTATCTTTTAAGTATTTATTTCACAAAAGGTCTTGCCACACGTCTTCACCATTCACCATTAACTAACTGGAAGAGTCATTTGCTTAACAAGCATATGTTTTTAATATCAAGGTTATGGACACTTAGTCTGATGGATTACGCGGAGGCTACGCTGGCTAAAAACAAAACTTTTCTACCGTGCAAACCAGGAACACTTGCAAGTAATGGTCGATAGATCGTTACCGATTTGAGTACGCAGCGAAATAGCCAATCGGGAGCTATCTAATCCGGAAATCGGCCGATCACACCGATCGGCGACGGTCGATCCCAAACAGCCGATCCGACGTAGCCGATCCGAATGCCGGAGCCGATCCAACCTCAGCCGACTCGCACTGTCGATTTGTCCGACGAACAGCACCGCAACGTAGCAGCGCCTCCACCGGTATCCACACGTCCAGGAACAGAACGCCTAACACCCGTGTGCTAGCACAAGATGCAAGGCTAGGGTTTTGGCTCGGAAGTGGGGAGGAAATCCGTGGAGATTGATCTCGTCGACTTCTGTTGCGCCAAATCAGATTGATTCGATTTAATGCAATGCCGCAACTCTCCACCCCTCACCCCTTTATATAGAGTTGGCCGACTAGGTCTAGTGGCCGATCGGGACTCTATTTTGAATCAGATCCTATCTGAATTCATAGAGTTGGCCACCCATAAGTTGTAAGCCCATAGGACTCTATCTGATCGGATCCCTATCCGATCGAGCCGTATCCGAGTCCAACTCGAATGCTTGTTCTATCCCCTTAAGCGTGCGACCCTGTAGGTTCAGGTATACTCGGTTTCGGCCCTAGTCGAACTCAGCCGACCGTCGGCTCGAGTCCAACTCAGCCGATCTGTCAACAGCGGCGCCTAGCAGCACATATTGACACCATAGTATACAAGAATATAATATCGGCTCTGAACCTGTAATGTGTACACAAATCCCTTTGCCTCACGATACCAATTAAGCTATAGGCAAGATGTGTGTGCCATCCCTTCAATAGCTTAACCATTCACTCGAACCGTATTGAATTATCTGTCTGTTGATTGACTCCTTAATCAACTCGGCATGGCCATGCACTTCCATAATCCATTACCTCGAGGGGCCTAGAGATATCTCTCCAAAGGAGGGGCAAATTCCATCTTGATCATTCACATCCCACTACATGTTTCATAGCAAACCCAAAGACTACTTTTATAACTACCCAGTTACGGAATAGCGTTTGATAGTCCCAAAGTAGGCTACTACACATGTTGGAATCCATGATGATCTCAGATCTAAGGAATTTGTACCAACACTATCTGAGACCAACTAATGGCACATTAATTCCTGTAGTGTCTCATGGTGGGTCTATCGAACAATGTGTTCTCTAACACATGTCCATATATATTGATTTAGTATCTCTATACCATGATCTATGAGACGTGATCATCAATCAGTAAACATGCCGATCTTAGAATCATATTTGTTCCAACAATATGACATATGATCAGGGATCATTTAGAAATAGATTCATACATAAAGAGTCTCATAAATAAGTCACATAGTTATTGATCAATATAAGTTATCTATTTCATGGAACTGAATAACACTTTATTCATAAATACATAACCATTGATCATGATATCCAACATCTCCATGTTGCGGGCATATCACTAACATAGTGCACCTTGAATCTTTTGATTGGCATATATTTTCCCACTTAGTCTATATCTCTTTTCCGGTCATCATTACTTAAAAAACCGTGACATAAAGTAATCCAATCTTTGAAGCACACCTCGTGAAATTTCAAAGAAAGATATATAAACGGGGGAAGGCCCGAAATAACTAAATTTAAAAGTACCAATCTTCCACCGTATGATATATTTTTGCCCTTCCATGTGATGAGTTTCCTCTTAAATCTATTTTGAACTCCTTTCCAATCAACATTCTGGAGTTTTCGATAATGAATGGAAATACCAAGATATCTAAATGGGAAGGATATAGAATTACAATCGATAGTTGTTTGTATTACAATCGATAGTTGTTTGTATTGCCCTCCACTTTCTTGGCTTTCCCAAAACAAAAAATCTTATTTTTATGAAAGTTTATTTTTAGCCCTAAGAGTTGTTCGAATACACACATAATAGCCTTCATGTTTTTTGCCTGTTCAAGGTCATGATCTAGAAAAATTATTGTGTCATCATATTGTAGAATAGACAAACAATACTCCACTAAATATGAAATGACAGCTCTAATTTGACCATCGATTTTTTTCTCAATGAGAACTGTTAACATGTCAACCACAATACTAAAAAGTATCAGCGACATTGGGTCCCCTTGTCTCAAGTCTTTGTGCGTTTGATAATTATTACCTAAGTCATCATTGACTTTTATACGGACACTTCCTTTTCAACAATTTTAGAAATCTAATGACACCACAACCAAGAAAATCTCTTCATGCATAGTGTTTGTTGGAGGAATTGCCATTTGACTTTATCATAAGCCTTTTCAAAATCAATTTTTAAATAACCCTATGTATATATATTTTTTCTTGTGCAACTCATGGATAATCTCATATAAAACCACCCTTCTATAATATTTCTATTGGGCAAAAATACCGTTTGGTCACATCTCAAATTTATGAGAATTTTATCCATCATATAAATGTTACATTTGCTTTATAAAATTTTGATACAAAAGTATATCAAAATAGTTAACGGTGTAATTTTATGAAATTTCAGAACAATAATACTCGAGGTTAGGTGTCACGTGCTAAAATTTTCATGGTTTTGTATAATTTAATCCATAACAAGTAGGGTTTTATGAAATTTACTATTAGAATTACGTCTTTTTTAATCTCCCGAACAATAAGAAATCGGCACTACTACGTCCTTATCTGTCGTTGGCTGAGTTTTCTCCTCGCGGAGCACGCGACTAATAACGAGTTAATGACAGAAATAGAACCCTAATCTGTCTCTGAAAGATACTAACCATTTTTTAAGACAATGGATAGAAATTCAATTATCTGTATCCAAGTGTTGATATACACGACCAGAATGAAAGATAGTAATCATAAATGGAAACAGAAGACAGACGACGACGAAGAAGCAGCAGCAGCATCTGTACATTCGGAGAGAACGCGATGGAGATGCGTCCTCTGCATCTTCTGCTCATCGTCTTCTCCCCATGGCTGCTGCTTCTTCTTGTTTAAGGCGTGAGGTCGTTGCAGTTCACGCGTGACGACTTCCCCGATAACTTCGCGTTTGGAGCCGGAACTGCAGCTTATCAGGTGAGTGTATGTATAGGAGGATGATTCTGAATTTGATCTCATCATTTTGCTCATGCTTCCTGCCTGATTCAGAGCATGAACAAAGGACAGTTTTGATCTGAATTCTGGTTGATTCTGCAGTACGAGGGTGCAGCTGCTGAGGATGGGAGGACCCCAAGCATCTGGGACACCTACAGTACACACATTCAGGTATGAGCATTCGCAATCTTTCTCTCTCTCTCTGAATTTGGATTAGTTGGAAGAGCTCTCTGGATTTCGATTGGACCACTTGCAAATTGATTCCTAACCAATACTTATTGCAATAATAAGAGGGGGACCAAGTTTTAGCACAGTGATAAAGGTGTATTTGTATATGTTAGCTTTCTTCCATTGTCTAAAAGGTTGGTATGCTGGTTTGAAGTTCACAGGACTCAGCCGACAGAAAAGGGGAAATTTTAGTTAGAGTTAAATGCACGAACAGTCCAATTTATATGGGTGTATCATTTAGGTAACTCTCAAAATATATTGTCGGGTCTTTAAACTTATCATGGGTGTTATATATGTTCAAACGGACTCTAACCATTTCCATGAGCGGCATGCTAACATGACTCTTATTTGTCAGTCGCATAGAAAAAAATAAAATTAAAAAGAGAGAAGAAAAGATGTTTTTAATTTCAAAAATAAATTAAAAAGAGAGGAGAAAAAATGTTTTTATTTTTTTATATGTGACTGACATATAGGTTCCAATTAAACGTAGACGCCATCATAACATGTCTTATGGAGTGAGAGTTCGTTTGGACCTATACAATAACCCGGACAAGTACGAAGATTAGAAATACATTTTGAAAGTTTAGAGATCTAGTGACACACTAACACAACTTTAGGGACTGGCCATGTAACGTTTCTTTTCTCAACTATATTTGTTTTAGAGAGATATACATGATAACTTAATTAAGCGAGTTTTGTTAACGATGAGAATAAGTAGGCAGGATAATGTGTTTTACCTATGTCAATTTGACATGTAAATTACTTCCTTTATAAAAATAATTATCAATTTGACATGTGGTTTGCTGCATCAGGGAGGCATAATCCAGAATATGGAACAGGTGATGTGGCTTCTGATGGCTATCATAAGTACAAGGTATGGTTTGATAACAAGAACAAATGTCAGTTGAATCATCTTTTGAAATACCAAGAAATTTCTTTACTTTTTAACCTTTTGTTCATTGGGGTCTTTCTAGGAAGATGTCAAGCTAATGAGTGAGATAGGCCTAGAGGCTTATAGGTTCACCATTTCTTGGTCAAGGCTCATTCCTAGTATGGCAATCACATATCAAAGCTTTTCCATTCTTCCTACTGTACCATTAGTTACAATGTGTTAGAGCACATGCAACAGAATGACTAAATAAATTCTTAATAATTGTGTTTTTAATCATTCCTAAAAAATTTAATTTTCAATACATCATCACTCATCCAACAGAAGTCTTAAAATCTGGTTTCCTATAAATTTAAAATTTCTTTGGGCCTGATTTCAACGACGCTATAGGATGATGCGGCAGTGGGAGAGTATGCGGCTGCGGGAAGGAAAGGAAGGGGGAGGAGCGCAACGACGTCGGTACGAGGAGGCTACGGGGAGAGGCTGTGGCGGTGGACGATGCGACGGCCCTGTACGAGGAGGGGTCGAGAAGGGGCGGCGATGGTAGAGGAGGTGAGGGAGGATGCGACGGCGGGGGACGAGCAGGACAGGCGCGCGACACCAAAAACGCGCGCGCGGGAAGAAGCGCAATGACACGAAATTGATATTGGACGCCAGACTCGGTTAGCTATTTGTGAAGAACGAAAATGATGGGAAATGGAACCAATTTTTTTGAGTGAGATAGGCAATCTATTGGAAGATAAATTTCGTTCAAATTAGTTAAAAATAGAGATTTTAGAGGGTATTGGGCAGGTGTTGCATATGCTCTTATCTTCCCCACACATTTTCTGATTTCATGTTTGGACAATCCAGATGGAAGAGGAGCGGTTAATCTCTTACAATTTTACAACAGTATCATAAAATGAGCTACTGAAAGCAGGCAAGTATACCTTGATTCTATCAAATATATTGATTGAGAGAGATTTGACGCTGCTCAAGCACAGTTGTGCTGACTGGATTTCAATTGAATAACCGTTTGAATAAAAACCGAAAAGTTACATATACATGGAATCGAATATAATCCAGATGGTAGTTGAAGAAAAAAAATTAAGAATATACATTTTCTTAATTTACATTTATATACATGTTGGTGGAAAATTACGAAAATATACACAGTCCTCGATGTGGAGATGTAGGACATGCGTCACTACAGTACCGACGACCGTGGCGGTCCGTGCCTGGGTATCGCGGCAGCTTCGGGCCAATCCTATGTCGACGCGCTGCTCGGATGTGGGACAGTCCTAGCTGTCGATCCGGCAGCTCCGTACCACGCCATATAAGCTATCTCATGTCTTCACGGCACGGAAAGTGTATATTTTCGTATTTTTTCCACCAACATATATACAAATGCAAATTATAATATCTTTTAGGTAAATAAAAGGGAGCCTGGTCCCTCATCCATTAGCCCCAGTTGCTGCAACCCCTCCCTTCACCTCGCTCCTGTCGAAGGAGGCCATCGTTCCCCGTGTGATGAGCAAGGAAAGATAGTCGCCCAAAGCCTTTAGAAGCCAAGGGTAGCACTTGGGCGGCGGCGGATTGAGATCCAGTACATTGTTATGCTCATGTGACTGTTGAATTTGTCATCACACTAGCATAAACATGGTTGATTTTTTTACACACATATTTATTTATCAAAATATAAACATATGGGATCTTGTTATACATATAACAAATTTAATTATGACGAATATAATATTATAATTGAATAGCAGATTAGATATATATTTTAAGAAAATATTTAAAATTTGATGAAAAAATATGTACCTACATGTACTATGAGAAAGAGGAGAGAAAAAGGACAAACAACAGTATGAGCATGCGACCATGTACTATGTTATGTACTACTTCCTTCGCTCTAAAAAACAATCTAGTATTGAATGTCCTATGTAGTAGAAAAAAAATAGTAACACATGAACCGACACGGATATGTATGTCTGCAGGCTGCATACACAGACGTATAGCAGTGTGATGTTGGGCTTCCGATATTTCGACGGCGGGCAAAGGCAGGAACCGATCAGCTGAGCTGTTCGGACCATCTATCCCAAAGAAACATCCAACTTCTGAGAATACAACAAATTGAGTTCTTTTCAGCATTTTTATCACACTTCAACGATAAATATAGTTACTACGTGGTAATCATGATAACCGTAAAAATTATAACAAATCATATAAAATTTATAAAAATTCAACTTATTTTTTAAATTTATATAAAATTAATAAGGTTATCGTTGTTTATTTTTATTGTATCCAGCACGGTTATCTAACCGCGGTTAAACCCTTGTCCTTTTCTATTGCCCGATTCATTCTGTCTGCCCAACAATAAATTAATTGATACGTCCTGATCGTCGTCCCGTTTGACCCAATTAATATTCTCCTCACCAAACACGAGGCTATTGAATTGCACAGATTGGAGTACTACTACCCTGATCGATCTTGGAGCTGAGAAGAGAAGACGACGGCCAAGAGCAACTAGAGGAAGCAGTCGGCCAGTCGCCGTGCGGAGAGAACGCAATGGAGAGGCGTCCTCTGCATCTGCCTCTCCTCCTCTTCTCGGCATGGCTGATGCAAGGTGTAAGCTCGCTACACTTCACCCGGGATGACTTCCCCGATGGCTTCGCGTTCGGAGCCGGGACTTCGGCTTACCAGGTACGCACTACGCACGTGTATGCATAGGAGAGATGATTCTGAATTTCACCGCAGCATCTGCTCTTGCTACTAGCCACCTGTTCTTGCTTCCTGCCTGATTCAGAGCACGGGCGAGGACAAGTTTGACATGCGTTTCTGAATCCTGGTTGGTTTTGGATTTGCAGTATGAGGGTGCAGCTGCTGAGGATGGGAGGAGCCCCAGCATCTGGGACACCTATACACATTCAGGTCTCTCTCTAGCTCTGAGTTTGAATTGGATAATTTTCAGCACAGATAATGCTGCGTTGCTAACTTGCTATGCTAGTTTTATTTTTCCGTTGTATAATTAGATTTCAATTCTAGATTGGAGTTCACAGGATTCGGCACAGAGAGGGAAAATTTTAGTCACTTTGACTACAATGTAAAGTCCATTTCTTTTCTGGATAGCTCAGCTAAGCTTTTTCTCTTCTTTTTTTTTTTTTGGGGGGGGGTACATATATGTACATGATAAATTACGACGAGTTTTGTTATTGTTTCACATAACAAGCAAGAAAAATGTGTTCTCTTAAAAAAATTCATGGTTTATTTTTAATTTATCCATGTCAATTTTGACATCTGAAGGTACTTCCATTATCTTAAAAAAATAATTTCAATTTGACATGTGGTCTGATGCACCAGGGAGGCATCCAGAAGATGGAACAGGTGATGTAGCTTCTGATGGCTACCATAAGTACAAGGTATGGATTTTGGATTAGGGATAAAAGGAATAAACGTCAATTTAATCAGCTATGATTTTTCAATGATCTGAGAATTTTCTTTTCAGTTTTCACCTCTGTTCATTGTGTTTTTTTTAGGAAGATGTCAAGCTAATGAGTGAGATTGGCCTGGAGGCTTATAGGTTCACCATTTCTTGGTCAAGACTTATCCCTAGTATGGCAACTACATATCAATCTCCCATTGCTAATACCGGATCATTAGTGACAATGCCATCTTCACACATAATTCTTTGTTAGCATCTCCAACCAAGTTTTGATTTTAACTTTGGACAATCTAGGTGGGAGAGGAGCGGTTAATCCAAAAGGGTTGCAGTTTTACAACAATATGATAAATGAACTAGTGAAAGCAGGTAAGCATACTTTCCTAATTCTGAAAAAATAATAATGTGCATTCTTTGATGCACACTCTTATGTAATCAGCTATTAACAAATTCAGGAGAGATGATCTTAAAAAAATGATGGCTAGCACCTCTGAGATTGGCCTTTCTGCTCCCAATTCATGAATAGGTATTCAGATACAAGTTGTCCTGTACCATATGGACCTCCCTCAGAGCCTTCAAGACGAGTATGGTGGGTGGATTAACCCCAAAGTTATGTAAGCACTAAGCAGTAATTTCCTTTCATGCCATGCTGATAACATTGGCAAGAATGACAAGAACCATTAGAAACTTTTATCCTCACAGGCTTTACCTTCCTTGCATATTTGTTTCAGTGATGACTTCTCAGCATATGCTGATGTGTGCTTCCGAGAGTTCGGCGATAGAGTGGCGCATTGGACAACTGTACTTGAGCCAAATATCATGGCTCAAGGTTGCTATGATACTGGGATTCTTCCTCCTAACCATTGTTCATATCCATTTGGCAGCAATTGTACAGGTGGAAATTCCACGGTTGAGCCATACTTGTTTATACACCATAACCTGCTAGCTCATGCTTCAGTTGTTAGACTTTATAGGGAGAAGTACCAAGTGAGTGTGCATTATCATTTGAAAGTTTCGTGCTCTTAATTGTTCTTATGGAGCCAAGAAAATGATTTTTGTCGCTATGCTTTTCCACTGTTTCAGGCTGCACAGAAGGGCATTATTGGCATAAATATGTACTCCATGTGGTTCTACCCATTCACAGATTCAGCTGAAGATATTGGTGCTACTGAAAGAGCAAAACAGTTCATGTATGGCTGGTATGTCCTGTTGTATCGTATTTCTCATTGCATCAATGTTGAAAGAATCAAATAAATAATCTCAAGCATATTTCTAAAAAAATAAAATATTTTACAAATTTATTTTGTCGGTGGGTTGTCGTCAGGTCCGACCTTATTTCTGGGATATATAGTATCAAGGTGTTTCTGTCATTTGAAATAATCTAGAGCTGATAGGATATCCAATGCAATTATCTTTTGTGGTGCACTCATGCAATATTTTCTGGGTTTGGCACAAAATAAGCATCATTTGAAAACAAACTATATTCACTCAGTTTACCAGCAACCTAAAAATTATTATGAAACGATCGGCAGTAACGATGAAGAACAATAGATCAATCACAGGGGACACAAGATTTAACGTGAATAACCGTCCTAAGGCAGAAGGGAAAAAAACCACGGGCGCCAGCCAGCAAATCTTCACTATATCGAATGAGGTTATAAACGCCAGGGATTTACAATAATCTCGATCTTATATCTCGAACGGCGGCTTACAAGAAGTATATATAGAGATAAAACCCTAAGAGCTACGATCTGTACCACGGGAGGGGTCCCCCCCGGCAACCCTCAGGCAACCCCGAGTGCGAGAGTCCAACGTTATGAGCCACTTGGCATTCACTTCGCTCCGCCCAAAGTGGCCTTTATTATGAATTTAGATCACAACTTAACAAAAACTATATGTACTCCTACCTTATCTAAAAAGATTTTCTTTAGCTATAAAATTTCAAATTAATTCTTTGTTAAGAGTAAAAAGATGATAGAATCCGACAGATGTAAAGTAAAATAGGAAAAGAAAAAGACAATGCTACTCCATATTCAATTTCTTTTAGATTTTCTTTATGAAATTACTTCCAGATTTGGTTTGCAAGTTTGTAACTGGCCATTGCAGACAACCACTGTTACTGCATCCTTGATTTTCTTTTCAAAACAGCGGTGAATCCTCATAGTTGACTCTAAATCCTGACATGACAAAATCTGACCAAATTTGCAGGATCTTGGATCCTTTGGTGTTTGGAGATTACCCAGAGACCATGAAGAAGATTGCTGGTTCCCGCCTTCCGTTGTTCACTAACCATGAATCTGAGCTGGTTACTAGCGCGTTTGACTTCATTGGATTAAATCATTATAGCTCAGTTTACACGAGCAATAATAATAACATAGTAAAGGCACCTTTACAAGACTTGACTGCTGACATTGCTGCTTTGTTCAGAGGTTTAAAAAGTCGTACATATTTGCTTTTATAGTGCTTTTTTTAGAAAAACTTTATGAAGTTTATTCATTTTATGTGTGTGTTTTTTTTGGCAGTCACCAAGAATGACACACCTACTCCAGAGGTGATCACCGATACTATTGTCTCTGCTGAAAACTACTCAACTTGTGGTGACATCCATAGACTGTAAAAATGGTTTTTGCTTGTTGCTCTTGAAACAGTTTCTACCAGGAAACGCAGTAGATCCTCAAGGGCTAGAGAATGCACTTGAATATATTCGAGAAAACTTTGGGAATTTGCCGATTTATATTCAGGAAAATGGTCAGTAGTCCTTCAATAATCTGTATGACATAGTATCTATTGTCAACTTTAATGTTCAGAAATGCTACTTCTATCTCTCATTCTGTCATTAATTCTGCTTGGCATTGCATCAGGTAGTGGAGCACCAGACGGAACCCTGGATGATGTCGAGAGGATTAACTATTTTGAAAAATACATAGCAGCCACACTGAAAGCCATCAGGTGCTTAAGAATTATGTTCCACTGATTCTACTTTATCTATAGTAGAATATTTCCATACACTCTTAGGTGCAAATCTTCACCTAATCACAAGATTTCACTCATAGATCTTACTAGTGAACGACTAACTGATCGATCGGATCGTAGGAATGGCGCGAATGTGAAGGGATACTCCATGTGGTCATTTATGGATCTCTATGAGTTATTTGGTGGGTATAACAATTGGCATTATGGACTTATTGCCGTCGATTTCGGCAGCGTAGAACGGAGAAGGCAGCCGAGGCGCTCTGCTAGCTGGTACTCAGACTTCCTGAAGAACAATGCTGTAATCAGGGTGGAGGACGGCTCTGTCTCTGCTGCTTCTCATGCTCAATTTTGAGTGTTGCCACTCCTAAGTCCCAAACCATGTGTTTTATGGGAAACTATTTTGATCCCTCGAAAAGATGTCTTCTCATTTGCTTAAAAACCATTTAAACGATTATAAAAAATTCTCCCAGTGATCTAGTATACTCTATTCTTCCAGTGATATGATGATGTATTTTTCAGTGTTCAGAGTTGGGAAGTTGTAAAGGTGTACTACTCTGCAATGTGCAAATTACTAGGAGTTCTTGCTGCTATATTTCTTCAGTGTAGAGTGGTGTACAAAATTCCGTTATTTAATGGTAAATAACACATAAAAGGGATGATTCGTGATTGGCTACTCCGTATTATAATTTTCCACAAATTTAAAGTGTCCTCGAGACAATTTTGACAAAAAAGAACATCCTGATATTTTTTGCGTTATAATTGTTTGTCCTATACAGGAATGGGTCTGTGTTTTTTTTTTCACTGGGCCGGCCGAAACGAATCTGTTTTAGGCTTTTAGGGGGTATTTGATGGCAGGGCTTCAGATTCTAAATCCTGGTGGAGAAATCCTGGTGGAGTGGAGCTGGAGTACTGTTAAACGCTCTAGCTTTAAACAGATCTCGATAAAATAAACTAACTAGTTATCTTTCACCCAAATTTCAGTTCCAGTTAAAGAGCTAGAAATTGAAGCCCTACTAAACATCTACTTACTGTTTTGGACTCAACCAACAACTCATGTGGCTCTTCCCTGTTGGGGGCAAATTTGCCGGAATTCACGGTGAAAGCTGCACTTCATCAGCAACAAAAGAGACCACCGACTTTTGCTTAGTATCTTATTGTACACCTTGGATAACGCATGTTCTGATATCAATTCCACTATTCCACCAACTCCCTGCAGGAAACAAAAGCACTAATTCTGCAGAAAATAACAGTTTAGTTGGGGTCTTGGGGAGCTCCAGTAATTTACATACAATGTTCTCACTCAGTTAATATCATGTGTATTTGCTGATTAGTATACCGAGTTTAAAATCTGAGCAAGCAAATACAAGCTTTGTGCCTCCATGCCTGAATATGTGTAGAAAAAAATAAAAACTCAAAATAGCGTACAGAAGATGCGAATTGGGATTTCGGACAGTAGTTGTCTGCTTTGCAAGCAGAGAATTGTGAAGTACAGCGCAGATTCAAGCTCCTTCTGCCGCTGGCTTCAATGATTTGTCATGCGATGAGGCAGACCATCAACTGTACATTTGTGATAGATACATAGATCATGAACTGTTACGTAATAAGTGAATTATCCATCTTTTTTTATCAGTTTAATTTTTTGAGTTAAACTGGTGCATACATACAACTTAATATAGACTCAAAACAAGATGTCTCAAGTTTAGTTTAAATATAAAGGATCGGTACCCGTCATAGGGAGAGTTTAATATAGCGTATAAAAATCTTCCCCAATACTCTTTAAAAATTCTTTCTCAAAAAATACCTTTAGACCATAGCTAGATCTAGGAGGAGGTTGAGAAGAACTTAATAAAATCCAGCTGGTTCAAGGCTTCAACCTCTCTAACTGCTCAAAAGCATATGAGATTGTATGTTTCATATTGCAAGAAAATCAACTCCAAAAAGAATTTGAGGTAGAGAAGAAAATACACTCCACAAAGATTAGAAGGAGGGGAGGGCAGTACCTGTGTGGAATTTAAATTGCGAGATTTTAACTTGATAGTTTAAAATTGCACAAAATTAAATTGAGAGAAAATAAATTGCAAGAACAAAATTTATATTGCACATCTCAAAAGGATCTTAATTACAGAAGAGATGAAACCAAAGCGTTCAAACATACACCTTCACAAATTTGAATTTAAACTCTTAAAAACTTTGAAAACCATATCTCACAAAGAGGAGGTAAGGATATACAAAACCTAAGGCCAGTCTCAATGAACATTTCATAAAAATTTTATACACATTTAACGATACAACATATTAACAAAAATTAAATTTTTGTATAAAATGAAAGGAGAGAGAGCAATCGTTTTAACCGATGAAACAAACAGCGTCGTTTCCAAGGACTTGGGTATCGTGTGAAACCACAACTTAGGGAAAATTTTTCATCGGCCCGATCCCATGCGGCACCGCCCCAACTCCTCCCGCGCCTCCCCGAACCATCCCCTTCCTCGTTCCGCCGCCTCCGTTCCTCGTTCCACCGCCGCCGTCGCCGAAGAAGGCGTCCGTTCCTCGTTTCGCCGTCGCCTCCGTTCCTCGTTCCGCCATCGTAGCTGGTCCTCGTTCCGCCGTCGCCTCCATTCCTCGTCCCGCGCCTCCGTTAGAGGATCTTGGAATGCAGTCAGTTATTAGCCAAAGTGTGAGATTTGCAACTGTCCCGATTTACTACAAAACCATGTTGCATTGTTGTTGTTGGAGACCTGCGCATTATATTTCAGATCAGTTGGTGACATGTGCCATACTCCCAGCATATCAGCATATGATTCTTATTTCACTCAGATCAGTGATATACTACTACTGGATGCATTTCACTTCAGTCTGTTTACTGCCCAGTTATTTAGTTTGCTTGATGGTTTAGATTAAATTTGGAGTGGGATTTGAATTGATGTTGTGTAGAGTACATTTGCAAGTACCTGTTTGTTCAAGATGTCATCAAAGGTCGAAGTGTATTAACATATTTGCCAAACTCCTGTTTTTGTGATGTCTCACAAAGGCCATCAAAGAAAAGAACTGATGCTGTTAACGTGTGTGTGTATATATATGTGCAAGCGCGTTCATTAGTATTGTAAGTAATTAATATTATGTGTATATATACACACACCTCATGACTATTATGGTAGAAGATACACATACAAAATCATTTAGCACATTTGATCCTAACAAATAACAAGAAATAAATGCTAAAAAATATATAAAATTGTGCAATGAAACTATTCCACTTAGAGATGTTATTTCATATTTCAGCTTTTAATATAAAAAGTATTAAAAACAGTAACATGAGACATTGCATTGAGACTGGCCTAATATGTACCTCCAATAGCCTAAGGCTATCTTCAAAAAATAATACTCAAAATACAAGATTTATTTTATATTTGGATAGTGCTACAGTCAAATAATTCAATACCTATTTGTTGTCGATAAGACACAAAAGATAATCCTTTCTGCAAATAAGTCTTCAGGAGAGATGATACTCATATTTGGGTTGTGTCGATACTCAAAATGAATCTTTTGACTGATATAGCATTATCGGAGTCTATTTTGGGTTTGGGTTGATCTCCCGTTGGAGACAGCCTAAGGGTGGCTGAAGTCCCTCATGCGAAGTTCCTAAAACGTCCTCGGAACTTAACCCTTACTCAAGCTACTCTCGGCCGTCAGATCTGGAATCAATGGCTTCTGAACGAGCCACGTCGTCGGCCACAAAGAAATCCGTCGCGCCACACCGAGCCACAGAGAATCCGGGCGCTGTCAGCCTCCTGCGCGCTGTCCTGAACGGACCCACCCTGTCAGCGAAAGAGACGGGCCTTCCAATCCGTGGCGCCAACTTGTCGTCCAGTCAGCGAGCGCCGGTTCTAGAGATCGATCCGTGGCGCCGTTGTTTGACCAAACCGGAGCGCGCCACGCGTCCAGCGCCTTCTCTCCCGCGCGCCTCCTCATGCACGCGCCTCCGCACCTGCTGCTGAGCTGGGCCATTGACGCCGTCTTGGGCCAACAAGCCAATCCGTCCGGCCTGCACGTCATCCAAGCCGACCAACCATGGCAGCCCGTGTGCATTTGACCAGCCCATCCCTGCCATCCGATGGGCCAATCGGGCTCAACTGCAGTGCATGGCATTCGGCCATGTGCACACATGCGCAGCTCAAACTCCTCCATGCAAGTTCACGTTGACCAAGTCAACAGGCCCAAGTAAAGTATGCACACACTGTCCAAGGCAGCGCATGTACTTTGTAGCATCGTGCATTGTTTTGCACACGTCCTCGTGAAGTCGATCTCTCGACACAATGTTCGTCAATCGGGCGTCACCTTGTTCTCAATTTTATCACATGGCTTTCTCGATCGTTCCAGATCTTAACTCATACATAAGTTATAAGTTTAGTTTTGATATCATCGTTTAACCCCAGTGGTGAAGCTAGAGTGAAATAGTGGGTGGTGCAACTCAAATAAGTTCAAAAACGTCTATACGGAACAAAATACACCGTTTAACTTCAAGTCCCGAATATCTTTAACAGTTTAAGGGCCTAAAAAAACAAATGACTTGTGGATTAAATTTTATTTTGTTTCAACAAAGTAATGAACAAATAAAATTAAATATAATCAATTACCTTTAATCTTCATCTTGAAATCTACGTCCTTGCATTTTCATGACGACGAACCACGACATTATTCGTGACTTTCAACATCTCTTCTTTCTCCACATAGCAAATAAGGGAATTACTCATATATTCATCACCAATGCGATTGCGAAAATTTGTCTTCACAATCTTCATATCAGAGAAAATCCTCTCAACTGTAGCAGTTGCAACAGGCAACACTAATACAAGCTTCATGAGTTGATAAACTAATGGATATCGTTCATGTTTTCTAGTCTCCACCATTTTTTGAGAAAGCTCAGAAATAGTCTGAAGGTTAGAGAACCTATCATCATCTTTCACATCAGATATGTAGACGCCAAGATGGTAGCTAAGATCCCTCAATTCCCCAGAATCAAAATCATGTGGATAAAGCTTTGCAAGGCTCATCAAATTCTCCAAATTAAAATCATGAAATGAGTCTCTTGGACTAAAAGAAGCCGAGCAAATAAGCAAATGAGAACTTGTTTCTTTGAAGCGGTTGTCAAGCTCTTGAAGTAGCCAATCAATAACATCATTGAAACAATCAACTTGATAGTAATGTTTGTTTGTAATTCCGATTTATGCCTCCGCTTCTTGGCATCAATATATTCATCTTCCATTTCCAATTTGGAAATATCATTCTTGTCACAAAATTCATGCACCTCATCTAATATTTTTCCCTTTTTTTGTTCTAAGCTCATTTAGTTGGGCTCTAGTTGCTCCCACACATTTAATAGCATTTACTATGTCCTGATCCTTGCGTTGCAATGCCAATGACAAGATTTTTGTGATTCCCAATATAGTCAACATGAGATGCAAATAGAAGACAAAGTCAAAAGACTGGAAGTACTATAGAAGATTTGAGGTTTGGTCCCTAAGTTTCCATTCCCTGTTATCCTTTTCCACAATTTCTAGCACCTTGACTATGGTAGAAAACATACCAACCAAACTTTTGAGAGACTTATAATGGGAACTCCAACGAGTATCCCCGGGTCTTTGAAGACTTTGCTCTTGATTCAACCCAGTCCCAGTTTCAAGTTGCCCACATCCTAGTGCCTTGCTAATTTCTTAAAGATTAATATCTCTAATCATGTCCCTTCTCTTGGATGATCCACCCACCACATTAAGTAACATGGAAATCCTATTAAAAAATTCACTAACCCCTTTATGCTTCCTAACGATAGCCACAAGTACTAACTGGAGTTGGTGGGCAAAACAATACACATAATAAGCTGAACTATTTTCTCTCATTATCAAAGACTACAAGCCATTGAACTCACCTCTCATATTGCTAACACCATCATATCCTTGGCCTCAGACTTGCTTTAAGCTTAACTTAAGATTAGCCAATAGTGCATCAATAGCATACTTGAGATGGGCAGATGTTGTTTCAGTCACATGAACAAGACCAACAAATCTCTCTTTGACAATTCCATATTTATCAACATATCTCAAGACAACTGCCATTTGCTCTTTCCAAGAAACATCTCTTGACTCATCAACTAGTAAGGGAAAAACGTCATCTCAAATTTCTTCTAGAATAGAATGTAGCACTTCCTTTGCAAAATAATGCACAATATCCCTTTGTATTTTAGGAGCAATCAAAAGACTGTTATTTGATCTACTTGTGCCTATTGCCTTTCTTAAGGCTGGATTTTGCTTAACTGCAAAATTACGAAATTCTCTGAAGTTCCCTTTATTTAAGGACTCCTTGGACTCATCGTGGCCCCGGAAAGCCAATCCTTGTAGCAATAATATTCTGGCAACATCAATAGACCCATTCAGCCTAGTAAAATAATTCTTCTTACTAGATTCGCTCACACTATGAAAAGCAACATCAATATGTTGATTTCTTTGTAGCAGATCATCACACTTCTTCATTGCATTATAGTGTGCGCCACCGACATCTCCTACATGAATTCTTAGCCTTTCTTTTTTATGAAAATTGTTCCAACCATCTTTAACAAATGCATTATAACCAGCATCCTTCTTATCTCTAAATAAGAAACAACAAAGACAATATGCTCTATCTTTGGACTCACTGTATTCAAGCCAATCAAACTCATCAAACCATTCTGGAACAAACCTTCTCGGAGCTCCTCCAATATATGTCATAGGAAAATCAAGTTTACGAGGCCGACAAGGCCTATTCTCCAAGTACTTCCTTCTTACTCTCTCTCTCTCTGATTAGGATGGTAATCATCAATTTGTTTCCTTAATCCTGGATTATATTTGATCTCCTCCCCTCAATTAATATCATCCAAACAAGAATTCCGGAGGTTATTGGCAGTGCTAGGTTCTGGTGCTTTCCTTTTGAAAAACCATTCCATCTATTAGCCTGACATTGACACATATAAAAAGGAGCGTAAATATGTACCACACTATTGCAAGTCTGCGATCTAAATAGTAATAGCCTAACAATGTGAAAAAGAAAACATGGAACGACATATAATCTTACTTAAAATATTATTTGTGGAGATTATGGCAATCGGGTATCTACATAGCAAGCTTATCCGACTGGAGGTAGGGATAGATTGCGCCTGCTATATCTGTAAGCCGAACTTGACTTGGGTGTTACGGTTGCCGATAGAGATAAGGCAATCGGCCTATAGTCATGGTTTGGTAAGATTGAGAAAACCAACTTAGAATAAGATAGGGTTTCCGATTTGTAAACCCTCCCCCCAAGACTATATAAGGGGGGTAAGGGGCGTCCCTTGAGGGATATCCAACACTAGATCTGAGATACGATCTCATAAGCAAGAGCTTTAGACACACGAGATCAATAAAGACACTCGGCGGATCGAATCCACCGAAACAGGAGTAGGGTATTACCTCACGAGAGGGCCTGAACCTTTCTAAATCTTCTTTTCCTGCTAACCCATTGTGCTTGGCGATCTCGACTGCGACCCCAGAAAATATATTGCCGAAACCAAGTTTCGACAGTTGGCGCGCCAGGTAGGGGGCCGCGCGTCGAGACTTCTTCAACAATCTCGTCGACAAGCGTGATGGGATCTCCTTCAGGATTCGGCGACTTCGCCGCCAACTTCTTCAACGACTTCTCCTTCGACTCGGACTCAAACCAGTTGGAAGGGAACACCCACTCGGCGCCGTTCGGACTCCCCAACAGCGCCGAAATCTACAACAACGTCTTGAAGACCAAGATGCAATCTACTTTCTCCGACAACAGACTTCACTTGGCACCATTTGGATTACCGAATACCGCCAAGATCTGCGCCAATCTTCTCGCCTCCCCGATGGAAGCGATCTACTCAGATGAAGACCTCTCAGTGCCGTTTGGGTTACCAAACGTCGCCGAGATTTTCAGCAAGCTTCTCTCCCCCGAGTTGGCGGCGATCCACTCGGAGGAGCCTACTCCCCCAAGCTCTGACTCGGACTGGAACGATCCAGACCCGGGTTACCCAGGATCAAGGGAGGTTGCAGTCATCCTCCCGTCTTTCGGCTCCTGCCCATCTTCGGAGCTCGATGGATACCTCAGCTCCGCCGGCTTCGACAACCTCTACGGCATCCCTTCAGACGAAGCCGACAACTCCGACTGCCGCATGGACTGTGAGCTGAAGTGCTTTGACGTCCTCATGGCCGAACCGGACGAGTCCGACTCAGCCATGGCCAGAAGGCTTGCCGAAGAAGAACGAGCCAGGATGGAGCTCGAGCGCAAGACAGCCGAGGAAGAGAAACAACGCAAGGACGAGGCTGACAAAAGAAAGCAGGATCTACGTGCGGCCGGACGATCCGCCCAGGAGGCCATTCTCCAAGCACGGGTCCGCAACACCAACATCTTCCAGACGCCACAGCAGAACGCTGTCGCTGCACTCACGCTCTTGGACACCGTCATGGAGACGGCTCCGGCCAACGTGACTCCTATACTTGACAAGATCAAGACCATCGTTGCCGCCACAGCTAACGGCCATCCCACCACTTCGGCACGAAGGCCGACTGAATCTGTGGCCGAAACGCCAGACAAGAGCCGACTTCCACCTCTAAAGTCAGGAGACTATAGGAGGCCCGAGCCGGCTCGGTCGACAACTAGGCCAAGAGGCCCACCTCACGAATCCACGCTGAAGTACCAAGAGCAGACGGCCAACTCCCGCGATAAACGACACGGACGTCCACCCGTCCACCACCGAGTCCACCGCAGGTTCCGGCTATCCAACCAGCCTAACCGAAGACCCCGCCGAGTGATTCGCGGGAGGTCCTCGATCGCCGCTACCAAGAGCGCGACCGACGCACCCGGAAGATCGGAGGGGATCACCCGACAGTGGCGACGACGGAGTACCGGCCTTCACTGGGAGCTCCGCCGAGTGCGCTGGCCGAGTGGCTTTAAGCCTACGGGGATCGAAAGGTATGATGGCAAGACCGACCCTGAATCTTGGCTAACCGTATATACCCTTGCCATCCGAGCTGCAGGTGGCGACAACAAAGCCATGGCCAATTACCTACCCGTGGCCCTCGCAAACTCAGCCAGAAATTGGCTCACGAGCCTCCCAAGAGGCTCAATCGACTCGTGGAGCGAGCTGAGGGATCATTTCATCGCCAACTTCCAAGGTACCTTTGAGAGGCCCGGCACACACTTCGACCTTTACAACATCATCCAGAAGCCGGACGAGCCCCTGAAGGATTATATTCGTCGTTTCTCCGAGAAGCGCAACAAGATCCCGAACATCACCGATGACATCATCATCGCCGCCTTCCAGAAGGGAGTCCGTGATGAGCTGCTTATCGGCAAGTTCGGGCGCAAACCACCGAAGACGGTGAAGCAAATGTTCGAGACGGCGAACTCATACGCCAAATCCAATGACGCCATTAAGGCCGCCCGTCAAGACCGGCCCGACAGAAGGGAGGACAAGCAAGCAGGAGGAAGCCGAAATCCTAAGAAGGATGGCAGCAACAACGGCAACCAAGGCCAGAAAGATCGCAAGCGCCGATCTGAAGACCTAGTGGCTGCAACCTCCAACACTCAACGCCGTCCCCGAGTCGCCGCCTACGACGCCATCATGAACGCCCGGGCACCCATCATCCGAATCATAAGCACGCGGCGAAGGACTCCTTTATCTACAAGCAGTTCGCGGCAAGACGCGGCGCAGCTCAATAAGAAGCCGACGACGAGGCTGGCCCGTCGGCGCCAAGAAGAACAACACGGCTGAAAATGCCGAACCTTTTCAAGACCCGGTGGGGAGCTCAACCACATCTTCGGGGGTCCGCTAGCCTATGAGTCCAAGAGGAAACAAAAGCTAACCGACCGGGAGGTCAATGCGGCTCAACCCGAAGTCCCTCAATATCTGCGATGGTCGGAAGTGGCCATCACGTTTGACCGCTCGGATCATCCGACCGAGTGGTCCACCCGGGCGCTATCCACTCGTCCCGGACCCGTGGTCCGCAACATCGCTTAAGCGCGTCCTCATCGATGGGGGCGCGCCCTCAACATCCTGTTTGCCAAGACCATGGATGAGATGCGAGTCCCAAGGGCCGGGCGAAAGCAAGCTCGGCTCCCTTCCACGGAGTTATCCCGGGGCTATCTTCAACTCATAGGCCTGCGCTTGCTAAGTTCATGGCGATCCCTCACTACACCTACCTTTGCATGAAGATGCCGGGTCCCAACGGCGTCATCACTCTTCGCAGCGACGTGAAGCAAGCCTTCTCCTGCGATAAGGAGAGCTGCGACATGGCCCAATCTCGCGAGAGATTACGTGGCCAACAAGAAGTCCGATTGGCTGCATCAACTTCGGCAGAGGGCGAAGTCCGCGAAGAAGATAGCCAAATCAGGATCCGGCGACGCCAAGACCAAGAAGATCTCCCTTGATCCGTCGGATCCTTCGAAAACTGCTGTAATCGGCGCCGACCTAGATCCCAAATAGGAAAGTGCGCTCGTCACCTTCCTTTAAAATAATAAAGATGTTTTTGCTTGGAAACCATCTGATATGCCTGGAATTCCTAGGGAGGTGATCGAGCACTCTTTGAACGTCAAAGATGACGCCAAACCGATAAAGCAACGATTACGTAGATTCGCACAGGATCGAAAAGACGCGATCAAAGAAGAACTTGCAAAGCTCTTGGCTGCCGGCTTCATTAAAGAAGTCCTTCATCCCGACTGGTTAGCCAACCCAGTCCTGGTCCGCAAGAAGACGGGGCAATGGCGCATGTGTGTCGACTACACCGACCTCAACAAAGCCTGCCCCAAAGATCCATTCGGGCTACCTCGTATCGACCAGGTCGTCGACTCAACAGCCGGCTGCCAACTCCTGAGTTTCCTAGACTATTACTCGGGCTACCACCAGATCAGCCTAAAAGAATCCGACTGCCTGAAGACATCGTTTATCACGCCGTTCGGGGCCTACTGCTACATCACCATGCCTTTCGGCCTGAAGAACGCCGGAGCCACATACCAACGCATGATCCAAAGATGTTTCCAGACGCAGATCGGCAAGAACGTTGAAGCCTACGTCGACGATGTTGTCATCAAAACCAAGCAGAAAGAAGACCTGATCGCCGACTTAGAAGAAACCTTTGCAAACATCCGGGCCTTCAGAATGAAGTTAAACCCGGAGAAGTGCACTTTCGGTGTTCCATCAGGAAAACTGCTTGGCTTCATGGTGTCACATCGCGGCATTGAAGCAAATCCAGAGAAGATCAACGCCATCTTAAACATGAAACCCCCGAGTAACCAGAAAGACATCCAGAAGCTCACTGGCTGCATGGCGGCGCTAAGCCGTTTCATATCTCGACTCGGCGAACGAGGCATGCCTTTCTTCAGATTGCTAAAGAAGGCAGACGACTTCCAGTGGACCGCGGAAGCCAACAAGGCCTTTGAATAATTCAAAGAATTCCTTACCACACCTCAGCCCCAGGAACCCCTGCTGCTGTACGTCTCAGCCACTCACCAAGTGGTCAGCACGGTCCTCGTGGTCGAACACGAAGAAGAAGGACGGGCCCAGAAGATTCAAAGGCCAATCTACTTTGTTAGCGAAGTATTGGCAGGAGCCAAAATTCGCTACCCCCAGGTACAAAAATTACTCTATGGTGTTCTAATAACCGCGAGGAAATTGGCACACTATTTTCAGGGTCACTCGGTCACCGTCGTCACCTCCTTCCCACTCGGCGACGTCATCCACAACCGCGAGGCAACCGGGCGCATCGCCAAGTGGGCCCTAGAGCTGATGCCGCTGGACCTGACTTTCAAGGCTAGGACGTCCATAAAATCGCAAGCCTTGGCAGACTTCCTGGCCGAGTGGACTGAACACCAAGAAGACGTGCCTCGGGAAGACCTCCAACACTGGACCATGCACTTCGACGGATCCAAGAGGATCACCGGCTTGGGAGCAGGAGTTGTGCTGATCTCCCCGACTGGGGAAAGGCTGAGATATGTCCTCCACCTCCACTTCTCTGCCTCACACAACGTTGCCGAGTACGAAGCTCTTCTACATGGACTGCGCCTCGCAGTTTCACTCGGGATACATCGGCTTATTGTGAAAGGCGACTCCCAGCTGGTCGTCAATCAAGTGATGAAGGACTGGTCATGCCTAAACGACACAATGGAGGCCTACCGGCAAGAGGTCCGCAAGCTTGAGGACAAGTTTGACGGGCTCGAACTCTCACATGTTTTGAGACATAACAACGAAGCCGCCGATGAGCTGGCACAGTTCGGATCTAAGCGCGAGGCCGCCCCAACAGACGTCTTCGTCGAACATCTCTATGAACCAACCGTCACCGCAAAGACAGCTCTCACCGAGCAAACCACGAACGAAGTCGCCATGACCGAAACCGACTGGAGGACGCCGCTCATCAAATTTTTAACCCAGCAAGAGCTGCCGGATGACCGGGATGAAGCAGAACGCGTCCGCCGTCGCTGCCAAACATACGTCATGGTTGACTCCGATCTATACAAGAGAAGCCCCTCCAGAATTCTAATGAGGTGCATCACACCCGAAGAAGGGAAACAACTACTCCAAGACATCCACTCGGGCATATGCGGAAGCCACGCGGCAGCCCGCACTCTAGTCGGCAAAGCCTACAGGCAAGGTTTTTTCTGGCTTACCGCGGTCTCCGACGCGGATAAAGTCATACGAACCTGCGAAGGCTGCCAGTTCTTCGCCCGACAAAGCCATGTCCCGGCCCAGGAGCTTCAAACAATTCCACTCTCCTGGCCGTTCGCGGTATGGGGCTGGACATGGTTGGCCCTTTCAAGAAAGCTCCAGGAGGGTTCACACACCTCTTCGTCGCAATCGACAAGTTCTCCAAGTGGATTGAGGCCAAACCGGTCGCCACAATTACTGCTGACAAAGCACGTGACTTTTTCCTCAACATCGTGCACCGCTTCGGCATCCCAAACAGAATCATAACTGACAATGGGACTCAATTCACGGGAGGCATCTTCAAGGAATTCTGCGAAGACTTCGGAATCAAGATCTGCTACGCATCAGTAGCTCACCCCAAAAGCAACGGGCAAGTCGAGCGAGCAAACGGCATGGTCCTCCAAGGCATCAAGGCCCGCGTTTTCAACCGCCTAAGCCCTTATGCTGGCAAATGGGTCCAAGAACTGCCCTCGGTCTTATGGTCGCTGCGAACCACACCCAGTCGGGCCACCGGCCAAACTCCTTTCTTTTTGGTCTATGGCACAGAAGCCATGTTGCCAAATGAGATGGAGTATGAGTCCCTCCGGGTCTGCAGTTTCAACGATGAACGCTATGACCCTGATCGAGTGGACGACCTCACCCGATTGGAAGAGGCCCGCGAGGCAGCCCTCATCCAGTCGGCCAAATACCTTCAAGGGCTTAGAAGGTACCACAGTCGCAACGTGCGAGCACGAGCTTTCATTATTGGCGACCTGGTCCTACGCAAGATCCAGACCACCAAAGATCGACACAAGTTATCTCCCTTATGGGAAGGACCGTACATAATCGCTGAAGTGACTCGACCCGGTGCATATCGGCTAAAGCGCGAAGACGGGTCTATGGTGGAGAACTCCTGGAACATCGAGCATCTTCGACGATTTTATGCCTAATTTGGCCAAGGCCTCATGTTTTCCTTGACTGCCAACCTCAAGCAAGATGACTTCTTGAGCTAGCAGTCGGGGGCTGTACACATGTCAATAAAGCTCAAGTTTTCCTCGTCAACTTTTGTGCATAATTTGATTTATCATTGTTTAATGTCCTTTGACTCGAGCTCGGTGTCTAAGGACCGAGAGTTTCCGATGACCTAATCGAGCCTAGGCTTGATGACGACGACGAAAGCTACTTAAGAAATTTCACGCAAAAGCTCGAATCAAGGCATTGACATAAATAAACTAAAAGCGTCACAAAGTTCTACATCGAGTGTTACGGTTACGCGACATTTACAAAGCAAAGTCGAATACAAATCAAATCTTGAAGTTGTTTACTACATCAAGAGATATCTTCTTCGCCGCCTCTTGCGCCTCACTTAGCATGTCTAAGGCCTGCTCGTCCGTCGTCCCGTCAGCGAAGCCCTCCCCAACTGAATGGATATCCACTCAGGGGTAAAGGGACTTGGTCTGAGCAAGAGCCGGACCAGCCCCCATGCTGGCCGCTTCGGTGATATTGGTCGTATCGTTCGGGAGCCGCCCGCAGCTTGTCAAATATCTCGATCGGCTCCGGCGAGCCGGCCCCAACTCCTTGATCGAACAAGGACAGCAAGATCGGCGTGGCGACGTTGGCGACCTCTTCCCGTATCTCGTCGCTAGATTTGATCCGCCCAAGCAAGACGTCGTATTGGGCTCGGGTCTTCACCTTATAAGCTGCCAAAAGTCCCAGATCATTCAAAGCACTCCGAAATAAAGCAGCACAGGAAATTCGACTTCAAATAAGATTACCTTCAAACTCGGCCTCCATCTCGGCCTTATCGAGGCCGACCGCTTCTAGCTGGACTTGAAGCGAGTGAACCTCCGAAGAATTTTCTACAATGAAAGAAGATCCTCGGCAGCCAAGATCAGCATGAGAATCATGATGAAGCTGGGAGAGGCGGGCTTACTCCCGATTGATCCGCGAAGGTCGAGGTTCGCTTCTCGAAGCTCCGCAATCTCCTTTCTTAAAGCCGCCTCCCTTGACGCGGCCTCCTCCCGAGTGGCCTTCAGCTGTCGCTGAACGTCCTCCAAGGAGTTCAAGTGGGGGACCAGCTTCTCCAGCACTTCAGATTTTGCCATAGAGCGGCAATATTCCTTCTGCACGCGATGGCAGAAGAGTGACCGATTGAAAGACGATGATGACATAATTAAAGAGAGAGACAAAGGCTTACGTTGAGCATGGTCGCCTCATTCAGTCTCGACAAAGGCATCCCTTTCATCTTTTCGGCTTGCCGGTCTAGGATGATGCCCGTTTCTCGCCTTCCGAGTCCCGCCACTCGATTCGATCGGGGAACCCGGGTCTCGAAGACGCAACACGGGAATCTCTTCTGCTGTGGCTGGCAAGCAAGAAGGACAAATGAAGACATGAAAGATTTAAATTGAAGGAGTAAAAGAGCGCTTCGAAACAAGTCTCACCGGTTTCGGCGGCTGCCTGCCTAGGTGGAGCGGTCGAGCTGGCCTTCTTCTTCTGGCTCTGCGCCGAGTGGGCCCCAGTCGGGGGCGCTTGAGCAGCAGCCTCGGGTTTCCCGGCCGATGTCTGGTTTCCAGTCGGGATATCCCGGCCGGCGGTCGAGGCTCCTTTCTAGGGCGTCCTTCTTCGGAGGCGAAGGTTGTTTCCGGAGCGCTCGCACTCGGTTGCGGGCTCCGGGGCTTTGGCTCTGCGGCCTTGGCACTTCGGGAGCAAGGGGGGTCGGTCCTTCACCCTCCGACGGGATCTATGTCCAGGGCCTCTGCGGAAGTGAATACAGTAAGGGTAAGGATAAAGAGAAGTTTTTAACAAAAGAGTTCAAGACTTCGGTTTCAGAGCATACCTGGATGACCGGCGGATCTTCGGTGCCGTCCGCGGCGATCGCCTTAGAGGCGGGGTCTCGATGGGAGGAGCCGGGACATCGTCATCCGAGTCCTCTATAATCAGCCTCCTCTTGCTCGCGCGCTTATTCGAGTCTTCACTCGGCGTCGCTCGCTTCCCGACTGGGTCGCTCTGGATCTTGATCCCGCCAGCCGGCTTCTTGGCGGGGCGACGCGGCGCGTCATCATGGGACACCTTGTATGGTTTGGAGGTGATAGAGGTGTTTTCCTGCGGAAGAAAGAAAGTACAATGATAAGAAACAAGATGTCAAGATTGAAAGATGCTATGAAGCAACCAGTCGGCTTACCGGAGGAGGAGGTCGGTGGATGCTGAAGGGAAGGACTGGCAGAATGAGGGCCCGCTCAACCGCTATCCTGCAGCGAAGAGTTTGTACATCCGGATCTTCGGGATCTCGTATTTGAGTGGATCTCGGATCTTCCCGATTGGGTCCGTCCCGCCTTCATACTCGAAGGCCGGCTTTGACCTTTCCTTGATTGGCGCCAGTCGACACCTGATGAAGTGCCGAGTGATTTGTTCCCCGCGAAGGCCTCTCTTTTCATCGCCAGGATCTTCGCGAGCAGCTCGTTGGCCTCGTCCCAATCTTGGGCTACGGGACGATGCTCCAAGACGGCTTGGGGACAGGGGGAAGACCGACGAAGGCGGCGTGTGCTGGGTTCGAGGTTGCGATGTAGAACCAGCCCGCGTGCCATCCCTTGTTGGAAGATTTCAAAGGGAGAGAAAAGTAGTCTTTGCGGAGAGATCCGCGAAGGCGGAAGCTGCCCCGCCAACGACGCAAGGTTGATCCTTGTTCGGATGAGGTTTGAGATAGAACATACGACGGAAGAGATGAAAGTGGGGAGAATGCCAAGGAAGGCTTCACACACGTGAATGAAGAGAGCTATGTGAAGCATTTAGTTGGGGTTCAGATGATAGAGATGAAGCCCATAGTAATCCAGAAGCCCCCGGAAGAACTCGGAGGTAGGAAGGCTGAACCCACAATAGAAAAAGGAAGTAAAAACGACGAGCTCACCGGTGTTTGGGGTCGGGAAGTCCTCCCCCGCCGCCGGGCGCCATCCCACGAGTTCCTTCGGCGGAAGCACGCCGTGCTTTACCATCTTCTTGAGGGTGGATTTCCTCACATCCGAGGTGGCCCATTGGTCGAACGGAATCCTCTTTTCCTCCGCCATGAGAGCGAGGTTGATGAGAAGTGGATCTGGCTGGAAAAAGTCGGGTTTTGACAAAGGAACGTGGGGGATTTGGTTGCAGAGGCTAGTTGTTGCAGAGAGCGAGCTCCTAGGTGGATGGATTTGGGAGTGCGCGAATCTAGGGTTCTCCGTGGTGAGCTGGTGAACAGTGCCGCGAAAAGGGGAATCGTTTGGAAGACGAAGAGGCGGGGACGACCTCGCATCTTTATAAGAAAGATTTGAGGGTTGCGTTAGGTTTTCTGGAGGTTGGGCCGAGCCCATAAGAAAATCTGCGGCCCAGTGAGGTGTGGCTGACGCGTGTTCTTAGGGACTTAAGCGGATGAGCTTAAGCGATTTGCTCGGCAATATGCGCGTGTCCGAGTGCCCTATACCTTTAAAAATCCTTCCATACCGCGGTTTGCTTGACTTCATGAGAAGTTAGCACGATGCAACTTGGAAGGTGACCGACCGCTAAGTTTTTATGGCTGCCTTGATGACAAGGGCTGTTTGGTTTTTTAGCATTTGGTCAGGTAACCTTACCAATGCTGTTTATTTTCTACCTTGGTGAAGATCTTTATAGATTGAGACCAGTATTATGGCAAAAGCTATTTAATAACTTGGTCGTATTTTTCATATGAATGAAAGAACTTGTTTTCCCATGAGGGATGAATGAAATATTTATTCCGGGATTACTCGGGCAAATCCACTCGGATAAGCAAGAGCTTACCGAGTGCTTTTTACCTATGAGGGTTGATTGAATTATTTGTTCTGAGATAACTCGGGCAAATTCACTCGGATGAGTATGAACTTGCCGAGTAATGAGATTTCTATGATTGCTTTAGCATGAGCTAGGCATCTATATGAGAATAATTTTTTATATAGTTCTTGACTATATGCTTAGCCTATTTTTGACTAACCACATAGTTGGGGGCTACACCTAATTAGGTGCATCAGGAGATGCACCTAGATATTTATTTTTGAGAATTTTTTGAGATATTTTCCAGCCCTTCACAGTCTTTGGAGCCACTCGGGAAGAATTCAGGCAGAGATGATAGAATCACTCGGCGCACGAAGCACTCGGCCAAAGAGGTTTTTGGCTGCGTACTATTTTGGTTTGAAGCTGAGTTGTCTCGTCGACTGAAAAGGACTCGGGGGCTACTGTGGAGATTATGGCAATCGGGTATCTACATAGCAAGCTTATCCGACTGGAGGTAGGGATAGATTGCGCCTGCTATATCTGTAAGCCGAACTTGACTTGGGTGTTACGGTTGCCGATAGAGATAAGGCAATCGGCCTATAGTCATGGTTTGGTAAGATTGAGGAAACCAACTTAGAATAAGATAGGGTTTCCGATTTGTAAACCCTCCCCCCAAGACTATATAAGGGGGGTAAGGGGCGTCCCTTGAGGGATATCCAACACTAGATCTGAGATACGATCTCATAAGCAAGAGCTTTAGACACACGAGATCAATAAAGACACTCGGCGATCGAATCCACCGAAACAAGAGTAGGGTATTACCTCACGAGAGGGCCTGAACTGTCTAAATCTTCTTTTCCTCCTAACCCGTTGTGCTTGGCGATCTCGATCGCGACCCCGAAAAATATATTGCCGAAACCAAGTTTCGACATTATTCTTTCTTGTTGGATGATGCCGTGCAGCCGTGAAGGGGATTGGGAGCTGTGCTCTGTCGTCTTATCTCTCGTCTGCTCGGATCGGAACAGAGCTGGCGTCCTCGTCGGCTCCTGCTCTGGATGCGTGAGGCCGTGATCAACTGACCATGAGGGAGACTGGGAGAGGGACGAGGGAAGCTAGATGAAACGACACAGACTCGTTTTAGTCATGAATGCTGGCAGCGACGGAAAACGAAGCGACGAAGATTGAAATTACGAGACAATCAATGTATTTCCTGTTTTCCTTGATCCACGCTAGCTGGGCTGCTGCTTGCTGGGCTGTGGGTGGTGCACCTTATTGGGCTTTGAGGGGTGCATATAGGGCCAAAACTTGATTACTATAAGGTGAAAACAAAAATCGGGGTGGTGCATCTGCACCTAGGAGACATAATATACCTTCGCCACTGTTTGACCCAGTTTGACCTTAAGGATCGTGTTGTCAATCCTACCTTATCACAGGATATTCTGACCACTCCGGACTTCTGTTTTTCCATGAGTATAGTCTCAATTCTCGTCGTTGACCAAAGTTAACTTCGATTACCTACACACGTAAACATACAACTGTTGTCGTCTAGACACAGATATCGTAACCTGACCCGTATTAGATGTACACCTACATTTTCTGTAATCTGGTACTTACCAATTTTTCATCATGAACAAAACCACACATGGTTTCACAAAATCGTAGCTAGCTGGCGATGGCAAACATTGCCATTTCAAAATAAAAGAGTAACAAAGTGCGGGAGGCTTTATGCATGTAAAAAAACAGAGACCATCTCTCCTGACCAGTGCTATTGCTGAAAGTATCAAGTCTAGAGTGCCTCCACGTTTTTTCAAGAAGGAAAACCTCACAAGTCTGAAGACGTCCTATATAAAAAAACTTTCGAATAAACAACTAAAATCAGTTTGTCTTTTTTTATTGCCCGATTCGATCTGCTTACCCAAACAAGAAGGAATCTACACAGCGTCCTTTTAGAGCAATGCTATAAACCGGTTATAAGTATATGTAGAGTAGAAAGGAAAAAAATACCGACTCTTTTTACTTATTCTCTAAGATAAATATATTAATTACATAAAAGAGAGAAAAAAAAGAAAACACAGAGGTAGCTAGCCAACACTCCACACTTATCTTTGTCTTTTTTTGACATATGCTTATATTTGTATAACTAACTATTATACTTGCTCTTAAAACATTCCATCTTGCATAAAAACCAACATTCCATCTTTTTTTCTCTCTTCTTCATATGCGGTTATAGAGGGGTTATAGACTATTGTTAGGTTGTGTTTGACTGAAAAGTTGGGCAGTTTTCTTCTACGCATGGAAAACGGAGTAGTGAATTAGCGCACACGATTAATTAATTAAGTATTTTTGGGTTAATAATATTTGTCATTTTGAATAAGTTTATTGTCAAACTTTAAAAACTTTGACTATAAATAAAAATCTAAAATATTTGTCAGAGAGAAATATGGTGACCATATGTATAAATTGGTCTTAAAATATACTTCAATAAAATTATATATTTATTGATATTTTTATATATATTGTAATAAAATAGAAGTTATTGGTATTTTTAAAAGAAGTATTATCACACCAGAGTAAGTAGTAGCTAATTTTTTTTGAGAAAATGTATTAATTTTCAAAGTGTTTTTATAGATGTTTTTAGAAAACGTATTTTTTAACATTTTAAAAAACGTATGTGTAAAAAATAAGTGAAAAGAGGGTGAGAACATAAAAGAACACATAATTTTTACTTAGCTTTGCTATTAAAGTCGTTCTTAGAGCAACTCCAAGAGTATGCTAAAAATTCATCCTCAAAACGAGGTATTGGGGGCTATGCTAAAAATTTTTGGGCCAAAAAACATGTTAACCACAGCAGAACACTAAAAATTTACTCCCCAATAATTCAAAACGGGTCACGTCATCAAAATTAGGCCCAACCAACCTCTTGGCCCCACCTTCCTTGCCCTACATGCACCGAACCTCCCTGTAGCCGTCGGCCATCTGGTTTTGCCGCGAAGCAAGTGCCGTGCGCCTCCTGCTCCTCCCTGCCGTGGCAGCCGCTCCCTGCTCCACACGCCTCCCCTTCCCCTGCGATCTCCAACTCCAATTGAAAATAGGAAAAACGGATCCGCTATGAGTCGACGAATCCGTTGAATGCCTTCCCTGTACACCTCCCTTTCCCTTCCCTGTACACGGATCATGAGGGCTTGTGTCATTATGCACAACATG
Source organism: Oryza australiensis (assembly GCA_019925245.2). NCBI lineage: Eukaryota > Viridiplantae > Streptophyta > Magnoliopsida > Poales > Poaceae > Oryza > Oryza australiensis. The sequence goes on along the minus strand of JAIFGZ020000265.1, from coordinate 1,502,123 downwards.
ATAGTTGAGAATGAGCGCGTTGAAGAAGACGATTCAAATTACAAGGGAATGGGAGAAAAGGTGAAGTCTTCTCATGATAAACACCTGAATTTGAGTTCATTAAAAATTACAAGGATATAAAAGACAAAGATGTTCATAATCAGGTACAAGATGACCTCATTGAACACCTTTGGCAGCATCATCCAGACCTCTACAAATGATTAGCTACATCAAGAAGAAAAAAATAGTATTTGATGATTTCGACCTCCTTTTTCTTTTTTGATTTTTTTGATTAAGCATTGGAGACCAACATTTTGAACCCTTTTTCTACGAGATTAGTTATGAGATAGTGTGCACTCTGACATCTGATCCTGATCCATACCAGATTGAGATTAAGAACATACAACATGACATTATATTTACTAGTACCATCTTTTTGCAGTTGTTTATTTGTATCACAATTTGTAAACAAGAGTCAAGCTCCAGCTGCTCTCTTGATGCACTGTTTACCATCCGAAAACCACATGCCTTTTTAGTAAACCCTACCATTGATGTAATACAATTCTACAGGTGGGCAGCAATTCCCCAGCCAAACAAAAGCTGTGGATTCATCTCGCCATGGTGGCCATAAACATGGTAGCAGAATACATAGATATGTATATATGTATGTAAGTGGTGTATGTGCTAGCTTAAGCTTGATCAATTCAATCTATCTCTGAAGCTTTCCTGGGGAAGTACTTGCGTGCCCACAGCTGCCGATCGTTGACGACCAGTTTCACCAGGCGTCTTCTCCATCATCACCTTCTCCAAACAGTCGCCCCACCTCCTGTCAGATATGGTAACAGGAGGTGACATACTGTCACTGCTGGAGAACCCCACAATAGTCCCGGTTTGTAACCCCCTGTAGTCCCGATTCTCGAATCGAGACTACGAAAGCGGGACTAAAGATCGGCATCTTTAGTCCCAAGTGAAATAACTGGGACTAAAGATGCATCTTTAGTCCTGGTTGATGTTATCAACTGGGACTAAAGATTTTTATTTCTTTTTAAATTTTTTTCCTGCTAGCTGCTAGCTTGTTAATTATATATTGTGCATACATATTTTACACACACACATATATACATATATATAAGCAACATGCATATATATGTATAAATATATATTTTACACACATATAAATGAACTTAATAAAGGAAATATATACATATATTACCAAAATATATACACACATACAATATCCACATATATTTCATATGTTACAAAAAATTGTCTACTTTGTGGATCTAGTGGTAAAGTTACTCAAACTAAAGTAGAACTCCCCCGCGGGATCAATGATATGCTCGTTTATAAATCCCATCAATTCTTCTTGAGTAGCTTGTATGAAAGTCGTGTGGGGGAGGTTGTCTCTTGCGTGCATAAGCTGTCATTAATTCGAATAAACAGGAAATAAATATATGAAATGAGTAAGAAATCGAGGCATAATGTATGAATGGCTGTTATACGTACATCTATATTGTCGAGACTTGTCACTTTGGTAACAAAGCAGTGAATGTATTCGCAGACGTAGTAGCCGCATAAGTTGGTCCCCTGCGCCTGTTTTGCACACTAAAGGAGAAACAATGACAGATTGAATATACATTTCATATTTTAGAACAAATTAATGATTCAATACAACTTTGGAGCATGTTACTCACTGGAAAGTTCATCCTCATAATGAGCTTATCTTTCCAATTTCCGCGAACATTCACCCAGAGTCATGCCCATGCCCTACATGCAGTTGAAAGATAGCTAGTAATTATCCGAGAACCGCATATATGCAATAGCAAGTAAGATGGCATTACTTGTTTAACATTTCAAAGATCTTTGCGTACATGGACTCTGGTTTATCCATTGAGTCAAAGACATGGATTCGCGAGTGATCCATGTCAATTACGAACAGAGCCCAGTGGAATCTGCAAATTGCGTGATATGGCACATATAAAACTTTATGTATGCACGGGATTGAAATTGGTACGGAAGGTAGAAAAAACTCACACTGTGTTGTAGGGTAGAAGGATAAACGTCTTGTAGTGGTGCTGCACCAGCACATTGTATATGTTATCCTCTGTTTGCTCCGGATATTGATCAACCATCACGGTGTTGATTTTTCGTGGGTCCATGAATCCATGTTTGGGAGATTCTTGATTGTTGCAATATTGGATCGTCATTCTACAACGGTTAAAAGAATTTTAGTCAGCTAAATATAAGGAGCTAAGGAACGAAATAAATATAACTGAACAATACTTACAAAATCCGCGTGGCTAGAAGAGAGACATCGAGGGCATCCAGCTGGTACAGGTCGAATATGTCGTCGAATCGGATAAATAATTGGTCACCTCCATCGAAGAAATAGTCCATTGAGTATTTGCCCACGACCATCTCTATACCTCTGCTGGATTCTTGCATGTACCACCTATGGAAGCGATGCATTTGTGTAGGTAGATATTTAACTTGATTCGGCTTTACAAGAGGCTTTTCAAGTTTGAACTTGTACTTCAGCGGAGCCTTCACAAGGAGTGCACACCCGGATAATTGGTCCATTGATATTCTAGCAGATTTCATAAATTGTCTTAACTTGGTTTGAACAGTTGGAATCGTGCTGAACTCCAAGGGTTTTTGAGGTTGCATGCCGAGCTGCGTACATCTTTGCCCTTTCTTTGCGTCTTGCCAGCAGCCTTCCGGATAGTCCTGTCATAGTCGGACTATGGTTGTGGTTGCGGTTTAGGCTGTGGCGTTAGGTACGTCTTCTTAAAAAAGTCCTTGGTTTCCTAGGCGATTTTAGGAGGCTTCTCAGGAGACTTCTTCTTGAAATGTGCCTTGACCTCGGCTCGGACGGCCTCGTCCAACTCCTCTTGAGTCTTGTCGTACGTCGTTTCCTTTGGGGTTGGTGGGAGCGGGTCAAGTTTAGGCCTCTTGTTTCTTGGTGCACTAGTTGACATTGACCACATGGCTCGAGCTCTGTGCTTAGGAGGCAACGGAGGAGGTGGAGGAGGCTGAGAGGCAGTCCGTTTAGGAGTCGGTGCACATTGTGGCGACAGAGGAGGCGAAGAAGGCTGGGGAGTGGGAGATTGCCGTTTAGGAGTCGGTGCTCGTGGAGGCGACGCAGGAGGCGGAGGAGGCGGAGGAGACAGTCCACGTGGAGGCGACGGCGGAGGAACGAAAGGCGTCGCTTCTCGCCCGGGAAATATGATGAAGGGCTTCCTCCAAAGAAATATCCCGTGAGTTGTTTCTCCTAGCGTCGTCTCCCCGTCTCTTCCGGGGATATCCAGCTCGAGATATTTATATCTGTGTTCCACCTGTTCAATTTTGACTTTTGAGAACCCAGGTGGAATGAGCCTGCAGTGGTAGGTGCCGTCTCGGTCCATTGGAATCGTCATGCTCGACGTCACCTGTTCTAGAAGATAGCTTATTAATTAGTAATGAACCTTGATTGTCAAGTTATTCAAGGAAATAACTAACATAAAACTACTAACATACCTTGATTGTTATGTTCTTGAGTGGAATGTGCAGCTCACACGGTGTCCGCTGCGTGATATCATCAACAGGGCATGGCAGACACACTGGAGCTTGTGGGGCCAATTCGCCTTCATTTCCCGTTGAAGCGCAGCTACTGCGCTGCTGCTGTAGTTGAGTTGTTGTTGCTGGATCTGGCTGTTGGCTAACCCAGTGGCTCCGCTCCACTGCCATCCTTTCAGACACCTTTTGATCCACTATATGATTGATCTGCAAGAGATGGATCTCCATTTCTGCGAACCTCGCATCCGTTTCTCGCTTCGTCCTCATGCGGCTCCTATATGTGTCGATGTCCAGTTGAAACCCGTATTTCCAGGGAACGATGCCTTTTCCTCGCGTTCGTCCCGGATGCTCAGGGTTCTGGAGTGCGAGCGTTAGCTCGTCCTTCTCTCTATCGGGCTTGAACGAGCCCGAGGTAGTGGCCTCCAACACTTCTTCTAATCTTCTACCGGCTTCTTGGATTCAGCACCGAAGATTACTGATCCATCTGTGGGATTAAGCGATCCGCCATGAGCATGGAACCAATGTTTTGATCATTCTGGCCAGTTGGCTGTGCCCAGAACGATATCTCGCACTTCCAGGTCGGCTTCCATCTTCTCCCATTTCTGCATGGCCTTTTGATAGCCGCCCGACCCTAGCTTGTGATGGTATTTCTTCTTGGCTGCATTGGCCTTGTTGTTTTCAATGAGAGCTTGCGCTTGCTCCCCAGTCTTATGTTGCACAAGGACCTCCCAGTGATCTCTGAGCTTTGGAAACTTGTCAAAGTCTGGGTTCTAGCCCTTCAGGATGTATTTCTTGTGTAACTCCTTCTTATAGTTCCTGAAGAGCTCAGCCATCTTCTTTAACGTCCATTCCTTGACCTTTGCCTGTTCGGAGTCTAGGATGGTGAACGTCCGCTGCATTGTAATCCACAACATCTCTTTCTCTGTGTCCGGGAGATAGCTCTGCTCATCTCCTCCTATCCTTGATCGCCTCCAGTTCACAACGCTGATGGGCACGTGATCCCTCACCACTCATCTGCTGTGTGCCACAAACTTTCTTGCGGCGTCGGCTGGGGCGCTTGGTCGACCGTCCGGTGCTACTTCTATTATGACATGTCGACCCTCAATTCACTTGCTGACACCGCGTTGCCCGCGTGCCCTCTTCTCTCCAACGGCTGGGGTGTCCTCATTCACCTCCTCGTTCCCCCCTTGTTCCCCTCCTCATTGAGGTATTGATTTGGATCCTCGTTAGACTCCTCAATATAATATTGGTTGCTACCCTCGGCGATCTCGTCAAGGAAAAACTGTTCGTCCTCACGATCAGCCATTTGATTGTTGTGAGTTCGAGGACTTAATCAAGGAATTTTGACAAGGAAAAAATTATTCAGTTAATACATGTATCAATTATTCAATTAAATCATGTATGTCTACCTAGAAAAAAACATAGAGAATGAACAAAGAGAAGAAGATGGAAAAATGTGACGGACTTCATCTATATTTTCCTTCATCTCTTTGTTTCTCTTTGTTAGAACACGACCGACCGAACGACTGACCGACCGACTGAACGAACAAACGTACGAGTTTATTCTATATAATATTTGTAACAACCGAACGAACGTCCGATCGAACGACCGAACGAACAAACGAACGACCAACCGACCGAACGAGTTTATTCATTCGTTCGGTCGGTCGTTCGGTCGTTCCATCGTTCGTGCTATCGTGCAGAAGAGAGGAAGAGGAGAGGAGAGAAAGAGAGGAGGATGACGTGAGGGAGATAAGGTGGAGAGAAGAGGAAGTGGATAGGAGAGGAGAGAAAGAGAGGAGGATGCATGGCGAGGTACGTTGATTCTATATAATCCTTGTAACGACCGAACAAACGACGGAACGAACGTCCGAATGAACAACCGAACGAACAAACGAATGACCCACCGAACGAGTTTATTCGTTCGTTCGTTGGTTCGGTCGTTCATTTGTTCGTTCAGTCGTTCCATCGTTCGTGCTATCGTGCAAAGGAGAGGAAGATAAGAGGAGAGGAGAGAAAGAGAGGAGGATGATGTGAGGGAGATAAGGTGGAGAGAAGAGGAAGTGGAGAGGAGAGGAGAGAAAGAGAGGAGGATGCATGGCAAGGTACGTTGATTCTATATAATCCTTGTAACGACCGAACGAACGACGGAACGAACATCCGAACGAACGATCGGACGACCGAATGAGTTTATTCGGTCGGTCGGTCGTTCGGTCCAACGTCGTTCGTTCGTTCGGTCGTTCGGCCGTGTGTTGTATCGTTCGGTCGTTGTGGTTCACGTCCGTTCTATCGTTTTATCGTTCTCGTTCGTTCGTAAATACAAAGTTCAAATTCACAAGTCACATTCACAAGTTCACATTCACATTCAAATTTAAATCTATTCATGCATTCAAATTTAAATAAAAAGTCCATAAGTCCATTAATACATAAGTATACACAAAATTCACATTCACATGTATAGTCCATCTAAGTCCATTCAAATATATACACAAAATTCACATTTAATACATAAGTTGATCCATTTAATACAAATTCACATTTAGTTCAAAATTCAAAATTTGCATTCAAAATTCAAATATATATATATAATTCACATTTGCATTCAAAATTCACATTTGCTGCGGCGATCTGCGTGGTGGAGGGCGGCCGCGGCGTCAAGGGGAGGCAGGGGCGGCGCCAAGGGATCTCGGCAAGGGGCACGCGGTGTCAAGGGCGGCGGCAGCGGCGTCAAGGGAGGCAGGAAGGGGCGGCAGCGACGGCGATGGCGACGATGGCGGCGATGGCGACGGCCGGTTCCAAAACCCTAAGCGTGCGGCAACACACACAGAGAGGAAAAATGGGAGATGGGCCAGATCGACTAACCGATTGGGGCGGCGGCGAAACCCGGCGACGGCGGCTCCCAGCGACGACGACGATGACAACGCTTGTGAAGATGGCGACGGCGACACGGCGACTTTAGGGTTTGGCGACGGCGACGAAGACGAAGAGCGCGGATGCGAAAACGACTAAGTGTTGGATCCTCCGCGGCCCTCGCTATATATAGTCGTCGGGCTCTTTTGTCCCAGTTTAAGGCACGAACCGGGACTAAATATACATTAGTCCTGGTTGGTGGCTCCAACCGGACTAAAGATTTATCTTTTGTACTGGTTGAAGCCACCAGCCGGGACTAAAGATGACGGAGCAGCCATGTGTCCCCTCGTAGGTGAGCATCTTTAGTCCCGGATGAAGCCATCAACCAGACTAAAGGTGTTTCCCCGCTCTTTTCAATTTTTTTGTTCCGGTTTGTGTTAAAAACCGGGATTAAATATTTCAAAACTATTTTAAGTTCTAACAATCATATATAACATTTTCCTTATTAAAAATAATATTTTAAATTCAAAAATAACATTTTAAATTCAAAAATAACATTTTAAATTCAAAAATAACATTTTAAAGAATTAACATTGGCCTTATTCAAAAAATTTAAATTCATATATAATTAACATATGGCCTATTTGAAAAATATTTTAAATTTAAATAATAATATGTTATTACCATTTGCCCTATTCAAAACTATTTTAAATTCTAACGATCACATGTAATTAACATTTGACCTATTGAAAAGTATTTTAAATTTAAATAACATATAATTAACATTTGCTCTATTCAAAAGTATTTTAAATTGTAACAATCATCTATAATTTACAATAATATTTAATAATTTACAATAATTTCAATAATTCAATCTAATTTACATCATCCATACAAAAATTTAGCTAAGTGATGGTTGTTCTCGCGTGCTTTTCTCCGCACAATTGTTCCTTCGTTATGATCATTGTGTGAGTAAGGGTGTCCTCATTTGATAGGAGGATGCTTGGGTCAACCGCCGGCGTGAACGGAGGTTTTCCGTCAAACTGATCGTAATCTTTGTCAATTCTATCCTCGACTCCCAGGATTTTCCTTTTGCCTGGGAGAACCACGTGGTGCTTTTGCTCGTCGGACCCTTTCCCCTTCTTTGCTTTGCTTGCCATGTCCTTGACATAGAAAACTTGTCAGACATCATTGGCAAGAACGAAGGGTTCGTCTGAGTATCCAACCTTGCTCAGGTCGACCGTTGTCATCCCACTTGCATCAATGGTTACGCCTCCACCACTGAGCCTAACCCACTGGCACCGAAACAGAGGGACCTTCAGAGGTCCATCGTCCAGCTCCCATATGTCATCGATGCTGCCATAATATGTGCTAGCCATACTATCGTATCCCACGGCATCGATGCGGACAACTCTATTCTGATTCGTGCTCTTTATGTCTTGGGCCCATGTGTAAAATGTGTACCCATTGATTTCATATGCTTGGAATGTGGTAATCGAGCAAGATGGTCCCCTCGCCAAGAAGGCTAGTTGTTAGTCAATGCTCGCGTTGCCCATGAGACGTTGTCACAACCAAGCAGGGAATGCATCAATGTGATGGCGTGTAACCCAGGCATCCGTCTTACCGATGTTTTTCGAGCAAACAATTGCCAAGTGCTCCTCGATGTAAGGAACCACCAAAGAAGATTGTTGCAACATGGTCCAATGTGCTTTCCTCTATGGTCATTATTGCCTTCCTTCCAAGAATTTCCTTCCCCCATAATCTACCTTCATGGCTTGATTCAGGCACCTCGATGGGACGAAGGTCTTCAATAAAGTCGACGCAAAACTCAATCACCTCCTCTGTTTCATATCCCTTGGCGATGCTGGCCTCCGGACGAGAACGGTTATGGACGTACTTCTTTAGAACGTCCATATACCTCTCGAAAGGGAACATGTTGTGTAGGAATATCAGACCGAGGATACAGATCTCTTTGACAAGGTGGCATAGGAGATGTGTCATGATATTGAAGAAGGAAGGCGGAAAGATCATCTCAAAGCTGACAAGACATTGGACCACATCAGTTTGAAAGTCTTCTAGTCTGTCTAGATCGATGATCTTCTGTGAAATTGCATTCTGGAAAGCACATAGCTTTGTTATTGTTGCCCAGACATTATCGGGTAGGGTACCCCGAATTATAACGGGAAGCAGCTGTGTCATCAGCACATGGCAGTCATGGGACTTTAGATTTGTGAACTTCTTATCCTTCATGCTTATTATTCCCTTTATATTCGAGGAGTATCCAGACGGTAACTTGATGCTCTCCAGGCATTCAAACATTATTTCCTTCTCTGCGTTGCTCAGAGTGTAGCGGGCTAGACTTAGGTAGTGGGATCCTTTCTCCTTTGGTTGCGGGTGAAGGAACATTATTTCCTTTATTATGTTCCTCAAGTGTATCTTTTGATTTTCCATATACACCTAGGAAGCCCAGCAGGTTTATGCAAAGATTCTTAGTGAGGTGCATCACGTCGATTGCGTGGCGGACGTCCAAGACTTCCCAATAGGGCAACTCCCAAAAAATTGACTTCTTCTTCCACATCGCCGCGTGACCACCTTCACTTGCTATAGGTTGGCTGCCAGGTCCCTTTCCAAATACTACTTTGAGGTCTTTCACCATGGCAAACACGACCTTTCCGTTGTGATGCTTTGGCTTAGTACGATGGTCTGCCTTTTGATCAAAATGTTTGCCTCTTCTCCGGACAGGGTGGCTTGCAACAAGAAAGCGACGATGGCCCATGTACACTACCTTCTTACAGTGTTTCAGATACGTACATTCGGTCTCATCCATACAATGGGTGCAAGTGTTGTACCCCTTGTTTGACTATCTGGATAGGTTGCCAAGTGCAGGCCAATTGTTGATGGTAACAAACAGCAACCCTCGTAGGTTAAACTGCTCTTGTTTATCCTCATCCCACATAGGGACATATTCTTTCTTTCATAGCAGTTTTAGATCTTCGAATATCGTTACCAGGTTGCTTTGGGCCTTGAATAATAACGGCATCCGAATGTACTTCCGCTTCATGCATAGCCAACGCGGAGGTTGTCGATACACATCATTACAGGCCAAGTGCTATGCCCACTGCTCATCTCTCCAAAAGGATTCATGCCGTCCATACGTAAGCCGAACCTTAGGTTTCTTGTGTAGGATCGAACTCCCAAACTAAGCCAACCAAAGGGGGGTGAATGGTTGATACATCCAAAAACAAATCTCAGCAAAAATCAAACTTACCCTCACAACTCGATGGTGTGCTGTCTGACCGGAATTGTTGCACCGGTCTGACCGCCGGTATAGCGCTGGTCTGACCGCCCGTGTAGCCGATCTCCTGGACTTAGCCGATTCTCCTTAAGTAGCCAATCACCGTGCAGAGTCGATGAGCTCCGGTCTAACCGCAATGATCCGAGTGGTCTGACTGGGTAGAGGCCTCCGGTCTAACCGTCGATTAGACCGCCGCACCCGATGAAAACACAACACAAAGATCTCTCAAAGTAGATTGAACTTTATTGAATCTCTCTTGTGTTTACAAAGTGCAGCAACAACACTCCTCACAAAATTTTGAGCAAACCTCAAAACCCTAGATTTATCTCAACTTTAAAGTCTCTAAAATTCGATACCAAAGCGATACAAAGAGGTCACGCCTCCCCTAACTATTTATACACAAGACCCACAGCCAAAAGCCACGAATCCAACTCATATAGAAAGTCCTAAACACCTAGAAAACCTTCCCATATAAGTACAAACTTGATATTAACCAACCGTCACAATCTCGGTCTTCCAAAACCGAAATTCCGCTTTCCATACGCACACAATATCTCCATCGTATGCCATATGGAAACTTCACCAATTATGTGCACTAATGTGGACCCCCGTTTTTGGAACGGGAATCTTTCGTGTTCTTAGTACCATTTCCCTGGATCGAGTAGTTGGTACCCACGAAATACAGTACTGAATAATCAGGTGCACATGCACGAATAGTCTTACAGCGACATTATTACAACAATGGGCCCGAAGGCAATGTTCAACACACAGGACCTCATGGTCCTGGATACAACACAAAGCGTAAATTAGATACGGCAATGAATAGAGGCGGCATGTCAATTGCCACAGCAACGACCGAGCTAAGACCTAGTAAGCGCCATCGCTTCCTTCACCCTCCCGGTAGTAAGCGTAAGGATCCTCCAATTCTTCATTCCCACCATCTGAAGGTTTATGCGTATAGCAAGGGTGAGTACCAACCGTACTCAGCAAGCCAACACGGAATTGATGCATATGATAGGGTTATTCAAGGAATGGTGGAGCTCTTTTGCATAAAGCCAATTTTCACAATTCTTTTCACAAGCCTAATAACTAGCCAAATCAAGTTTTAGTTCAATAGTTCATTAATTCGGTGACGGTTCTGTCTACCATCCATCATGATTCCAAGGATGGCTTCCCGCCTCCGATTCGTCATGGTTTTCGGGAATCCACCCCTTCTCGCATCTCGAGAAGTTGATCCACCAAAATGAAATCATCATGCAAACCCATCCCTAGCTTTAAGTTTAAAGTCTAGCCAAGCGAAAGTCTTGTCACGATGCTCGATATTCGCGAGCACGGCTATTCGAATAGATTGATTAACTCACACCGCAAGTGGATGTACACTTTACCCGTACTCCGCGACACCCAACGAATGAGCCTATGTCCCAACACATGAGACGGTCACGGCAAAGCCTTTCGATAACCTCACTTTGGCGCACCCGCTCCATGAACTTAAGCCCTCATGCACTCTAGCCGTTATTTTCTAGCAAGTGAGAGGAGTTCGCGCACCGGGGCAAGGGAAAACTTCCTCAATCTTTAAGTTCAATTAATATCGATTTAATTCCACCATTCACAGCAAAGGCTGCAGCCTCATCCTTATCACATAAACCACATCATAGAGAACCATCTATGCAAGGATACCGCTCCGCTCGGCTATCTAGTCAGCTAGGTCTATACCCATTCGAGAATTACGGTTGTACCGGCTCGTTTCCCGGCTATCTCATGGCTCGGTCCTTAATTGACCAGTGGTCGGCACTTGCCTTTTCCGGAATCCACCCAAATCATCCGCCGCTCCAGTCTAAATCATTTGTATATCATTTTCAATTTTCATCAAACTTAGTTCATCATTCTCATGGCCATGTGGCGCTCATGTCTCCACAGGCCGCATTTCAACTACCTCCCCTAAGGTAGTTGCCCGAGCACAAAGCTTTCTTTGTAAAATCATGAGTATGCAGGGGATCTAGTATAAGCGGGCTAAGCATTTTCACCGGTTAGCCTCCGGTCATATCACATCGAAGGTTACAAAGAATAATTCTAATGGTGATCAACATCAAAGCAGGGTTTATCAAGCATAGGTACATATCTCGTGTAAGCATGCAATTTGCAATTAAAAATCAACATCATTTCACAAAGTAGGATCAATATGTTCAAAGAGTGTGATGACTTGCCTTGCTCGCACGCTTGAGGGGTGGTGTCTTCAACGGGGTCGTTGCCGGTTTCTTCAGTGCTACCCGTACGTGCGAAAAATCAATTGATTCGATTAGAATCCCGATAACACCAAAAAGGTCGAAAAGATCCGAAAAGTCTCGAAACAATTCCAAGCGCTAAGCCCAAATTCCTACTTAAGTTTGTACTACGATCACCCCGGAAAACTCCAAGTTTCGTCATCGGGTCGACGACTTAGGGATTTCGTAAAACGACGATCGCGATCTGTTCGAGAAAACGGATTTGAAAATATCCGCAGAGGGATTGGGGCTAGAGGTTTTGAAGGTCCGAGCACAAAATGGAAACATATTAAAATGGCGAGAAAGGTCTAAACGAAATTCGGATTCAAAAACGACGCAAACGGAATTTCGGAAAAGTCCGAATTTGATTTCCAAATTTTTGTACCGAGAAAACATACAAAAATATACTTTATTTTTGCCCAAAATTTTACCCAAACCTTCCCAAAATATTTTTCCAAATTTCCTAAAATTTTTCCAAAATTTTCCCTATTTTATTATTTTATTTTTTTCTTTTCCCCGCAGATCGTTCATTGCCCGCCATCTATTCGACCTGAGTCCGGCAAAACAGAGGCGGCGGCGCGCAGCGCATGGGGAAAGGAGGGCATTGGCGGGGCTTACGGCGACGGCGGACCTCGGGAGGTGTGGTGGGGCACGGGGGCTTGGCGCACGGCGGCGGCGCGTTGGCGCTCGGGAAACGGAGGAGAGAGGGCGGCGACGGTGCGGCAAAGGGGGCGGGTCGCCGCCTTTTTATAGGCGCGGCCGGGAGGGCGCGACGTGGGCGCGGGGTGGAGAAGGGAGGGACCGGCGCGGCGCGGGCGGTGGCGACACGCGCGAGGCGCGGGATGGGCCGGTACGGGCGGGCGCGACGCGGCGGCGGAGCGCGCGCGCGGGCGGGGTCCGGCGCGGCGAGCGCGCGCGGTGGCGTGGGGGCCGGCGTGGGCACTGGCGCGTGGCAGCGAGGGCGCGGCGCGGCGCGGGGCCGGACGGCGGCGTGCGCGTGGCGTGGGCGGGCCGGCGCGGGTCCGCGCGGCGGCGCGGCGCGCGTGGCGCTGCGTGCCGCGCGCGCGTGGCGCGCGCGGGTAGGGGCGCGGCGCGCGCGCGGCGGGCGGGCGGGGCGCGGGCGCGCGCGCGCGGCGCGACGCGTGTCGCGCGCGGGCGGCGGCGGTACGGCGCGCGACGGCCGAACACCTCTCGCGATATGAACAGTGCACTTTCATATTTTCCCGATTTTCCAATTTCAATTTCGTATTTCTATTTTCCTTTCTTCTAAAAATTCCAAAATAAATTCCTATATTTCAAAAATAATTTTTAATATAATATTTTCAAGTTTTCTCCACTTTTATTTTCTCACATTATTATTTTTTATATTTATTTATTTAAACCCCTTTTTCATAATTTCATAATTCACCTCTTTATTTTCCAAAATTTTCCTGATTTCGAGTACGGCTCCCAAATATTTTATTATTTATTTTGTGTCCTAATTTATCCTCCCCAACCACAATTACTATTTTATATCTCCCAAATCGCATTTTCATAAATCCGCGCTTCTCCGATTTCTCTTTTAAAAATCCCTAGTACGGACTTTCGCATTTTCATTCCGACAAACTCCAAATCATCCAAAAACACCGAAAGAGAATTGATCATGACTAAATTTATGCAACGAGCTGGCAAATAAGAAGCAACAAACCCGAGGAAGAAGCAACAAGCGAAGGTTTTTGAAAGTTCCGATTTTTACGTTCCGATTTCGCTTTCTTCGATTTTCAGGATGTTACAAACCTACCCCTAACAATAAATCTCGTCCCCGAGATTTCTTACCGTTGCTGAGTAGGTGTGGGTATTCCGTCTTCAGAAATCCTCGCTCTCCCGTAGCCTCCTCTTGAGTGTGGTTGCTCCATTGTACTTGTACATGCGCCATGACTTGGTCCGTGTCTTCTTTTCGCCTCGTCCAAGATCTTGATTGGATGCTCCGGTAGGTAAGATCACGTGGACATGGATGGTTTCCAAAGGAGCTTGCTCTTCCGGCACCCGCAGACATTTCTTCAATCGCGACACGTGGAATACTGGTGGACATCGGAGAGGTTCTCGGGCGCTCCACTGGTAGGCCACTTCACCTCTTCTAGCGTTTATCAAGAATGGGCCCATGTATCTTGGTGCGAGTTTCCCTTGACCTTGAACCTCCGAGTTCCCGTAGTGGTGAGACCTTTAAATACACATAGTCACCTTCTTTAAATTCTAATTCTCTTCGTCGGGTATCTGCGTAGCTCTTTTGTCGTGATTGAGCAGCTTGTAATCGGTCCCGGATCAGGCGAACCTTTTCCTCGGCCTCTTTGATGATGTCAGGCCCGAATACGGTTCGTTCATCGGTTTCTGACCACATCAATGGGGTTCGGCATCGGCTACCAAATAGAGATTCGTTTGGTGACATCTTCAGACTGGCTTGATAGCTATTGTTGTAGGAGAACTCGGCGTACGGTAAACATTTCTCCCAATCCTTGGTGAAATCCACCGCACAGGCTCTCAGCATATCTTCTAGCACTTGATTCGTCCTTTCAGTCTGTCCGTTGGTCTGTGGGTGGTAAGCGGTACTGAAGGCAAGGTGACTTCCGAGTGCCTCGTGGACTTTGCTCCAAAAATGAGACGTGAATTGGGTACCACGATCCGATATAATCCTTTTTGGTACACCGTGGAGACATACAATCCTACTCATGTATAGTTCCGCTAGCTTGACACCTTGTAGTTAGTCTTTACGGGAATAAATCGGCGGTCTTGGTGAGCCGATCTACTATCACCCGGATGGAATCGTAACCGATCGCAGTTTTGGGTAGTCCCACTATGAAATCCATGCCTATCTCGTCCCATTTCCATTCGGGAATCTTGAGCGGCCGCAGTAAGCCCGCGGTCGTTGATGCTCGCTTTCACCCTTTGGCATACATCGCACACGGCTACGTATTCGGCTACATCTCTCTTCATATTGGGCCACCAGTATTCTCCCTTCAAATCCTGGTACATTTTCGTGCTTCCTGAATGTAACGAATATGCCGATTCGTGTGCTTCTTTTAAAATCAACCCTCTCAAACCACCTTCTTCAGGCATGCAGATTCTTTTCTTGTACCACAGGATTCCCTTGTCGTCTATCGAAAATTCCTTAGCGCGTCCAGCGGCCATGCGTTCTTTGATTTCCTGGGTTTCCTCATTTCCCTTTTGGGCTTCTTCTATTTGATTCCCCAGAAGGGGTTGGATTTCCAGGGAGTTTGCTTCTCCGTGAGGAATCAGGTGCAGATTAAGTCGAGCCATTTCTTCTTGGAGCTCACTGGCCATACCTTCCTGATGGGTTACGCGGAAGCTACGCTAGCCGAAAACAAAAACTTTTAACCGCGCAAACCAGGAACACTTGCAAGTAAGGGCCGATAGATCGTTACCGATTGGAGTAGAGTGCAGCGGAATAGCCAATCAGGCCCGTGAGATGTATGAGATGCATGTGATGCATGTAATATTCTTTCATATGTGCAATCCCTGTAATATTCTTTCATACGTGCAATGCTTGTAATATTCTTTCATGACCTACGAGTCGATGTAATTTCAATTAGAGCTTCTATAGTAGTAGCTTAGTTTGAAGAAATCAAGCATTCGGCACTCGAAAGAACGGTGATGAAGATGGAGATCCTGTACACCGGCATGGAGATGGAGATCACCATGTGAAGAGGGCCATACTATTTCACTATTCTTCTTGCTTTCATATGTGATATGTTTGTTTGATAGGATAGCATCCCTCGCAAAATTAAGTAGTAATGATGCCCTTCCAAATGTTGCACCCGTCACCGTTATGCTCGTCAATGGTGGGTCCGCCAAAGCAAGTCCATTCTCTATCATAACACGAGGGGGTATATGTCGACATATACATGCAGGAGCATTTGGTTTACTTAACAAGGCTATCAAAACAGCTTTTGGGCCTTGGGGCATAGGTTGGGGCCGGGGCATGGAGATGCTACACCAACAACAAGAGTCACATAGAGATGTGATTAGCAAGGAGTTGCTTATCGATGTTACTAATTTTCTAGCAGATGCCAAAGCTCACTAGAAAATTAATTAACATGTGGATCTTGACCCAATACGTAACCTAGAGGGAAGGTGGAAAATACGTAATGGGAGTCTAATGTTAAATTGTTTAACAATAGACATAGCATAAACATTGTGCTAAACTTTGCTTTTTCGTTGTAGAATAAATGGCGGCTAATACTACACCCAATTCTTTTAATTTGCGATCTATTCTCGAAAAGAAAAATTAAATGGAACAAACTTTATGGATTGGTATCGCAACTTGAGAATTGTTCTCAAGCAAGAGCGTAAGGAGTACGTTCTTGAAGTACCCTATCCTGAGGATTTGCCAAATAATGCCACTGCAACTGCACGGGGAGCTTACGAGAAGCACACTAATGATGCCCTAGATATAAGCGTCTCATGCTTGCTACAATGTCCCCCGAGCTTCGAAGCAATATGAGAGCGCGATGCTCACACTATTATTCGACTGACGCGTGGCATGTTTGAGAACCAAGCTCGGGCCGAGAGGTTCAACACCTCAAAGTCCTTGTTTGCGTGCGAGCTTGTTGAGGGAATCCCGTCGTCCGCATGTGATAAAGATGATTGGCTACATTGAGAGTCTGGAAAACTGGGTTTTCCCTTAGCCAAGAGTTGGCTACCGATGTGATTCTCCGCGCTCCCTCCGAGCTTCGAGCCATTCATATTAAATTATCACATGAACAATATGGATAGGACCTTGGCTGAATTGCATGGGATGCTAAAGACAATGAGGAGAGTATCCAAAAAACGGTCATCATGTGATGATGATGCGTAAGGCAAAGCGCAAACCACCGTCAAGAAACTTTGCACCAAGAGGAAGTTAACTCCCGATGAGATCGCGAGTGCCTCCAATGCAAAGAAGGGCAAGAAGGGTCGGCGGCATCGATGCCGTTTGCTTCTATTGCAAGGAGACAGCCACTGGAAGAGGAACTGCAAGAAGTACATGGAGGATCTCAAAAAGAAGCAAAGTACGACTTCGCTTCGGTATTAATGTTATAGACATTAATCTTGCTACTTCACCTACGACTCTTGGGTATTTGATACCGGATCGTAGATCATATTTGCAAGTCGTTGCGGAAATGAGAAGAAGTAGAGGCTTGAGAAGGGGCGAGGTGAACTGCGCGTCGGCAATGGAGCAAGCGTTGCTACGCTTCTTTCGGCACGCACCACTTCATCTACCTTCGAGATTAGTTTTGGAATTAAATAATTGTTATTGTGTTCCAACACTATGTCAAAACGTTATTTCCGCTTCATGTTTGCAAGCGGAAGGATATGATTTTAGATCAATGGACAATGGTTGTTCAATATATCTTAGAGATATGTTCTATTTTCATGCTCCATTGGTGAATGGATTATACGTTTTGAATCTTGAAGCGTCTCCCATCTATAACATTAATACGAAAGGCAACTCTCTAATGATACAAACCCCACGTTTATCCGGCATTGTCGCTTAGGCCATATAAATAAGAAACGCATGGAGAAGCTCCATAAGGATGGTTTGCTTCACTCTTTTGATTTTGAATCATTTGAGACATGTGAGTCTTGTTTACTTGGTAAGATGACAAAGGCACCTTTCACGGGACACGTGAAAGAGCAAGTGACTTGTTGGCACTCATACATACCGATGTATGTGGACCAATGAGCTCAACGGCCGAGGTGGTTATCGTACTTCATTACCTTTACGATGACTTTAGTAGATATGGTTATATCTACTTAATGAGGCATAAATCCGAATCCTTTGAAAAGTTCAAAGAATTCCGAATGAAGTAGAATCATTTAGGGAAAACAATCAAGTTTCTACGATCGATCGTGGAGGAGAATACTTGAGCCAAGAGTTTGGTAATCATCGAAAGATTGTGGAATTGTTCCACGCTTGACTCCGCCAGAACTCCACAATGGAATGGGGTGTCCGAACGGAGAAATCGCACCTTGTTGGACATGGTGCGATCGATGATGAGCCAAAGTGATCTTCCGTTATCCTTCGGGGATATGCTCTTGAAACAATTGCGCTCACACTAAATAGAGTTCCATCTAAGTCGGTTGAAAAGACACCATATGAGATATGGACAGGGCAACCCCTAGTTTGTCTTTTCTCAAAATTTGGGGATGTGAGGCTTATGTAAAACGTTTACAATCGACAAGCTCACACCCAAATCGACAAGTGCTTCTTTGTGGGATATCCTAAGGAAACTAAGGGATATTACTTTTATAATCGGGAACAAGGCAAAGTGTTTGTCGCCCGACATGGTGTCTTCTTAGAGAAAGAGTTTCTTTCAAGAAGGGTTAGTGGGAGCAGGGTGCATCTTGAAGAAGTTCAAGAAACACCGAAAACGTTTCAACGACACGTAACCACAACAGGAGGAACAAAGTGTTGCGCCACCGTTGTAGATACACCACCCACGGAGGTCGAAAGATCACGTCGTGCGCCCGACAGTACACAAAGTGCGAACAA
This sequence comes from Oryza australiensis, assembly GCA_019925245.2. Classification (NCBI taxonomy): domain Eukaryota; kingdom Viridiplantae; phylum Streptophyta; class Magnoliopsida; order Poales; family Poaceae; genus Oryza; species Oryza australiensis. The sequence continues at coordinate 1,483,654 of JAIFGZ020000265.1, read as the reverse complement.
CGTGATATATTGTTGTTAGACAACGATGAACCTAAGACCTATGAGGAAGTGATGGTGGGACCCGATTCCAACAAGTGGCTTGGAGCCATGAAATCCGAAATAGAATCCATGTACGATAATCAAGTTTGGAACTTGGTTGATCCACTGATGGTGTCAAAACCATTGAGTGTAAATGGGTTTTTAAGAAAAGGCCGATATGGATGGAAATGTTCACATCTATAAGGCGCGATTGGTGGCGAAAGGTTTTAAACAGATTCAAGGAGTTGATTATGATGAAACCTTCTCGCCCGTCGCAATGCTTAAATCTATTCGGATCATCCTAGCATTGCTGCATATTTCGATTATGAGATATGGCGAGATGGATGTCAAAACGGCTTTCCTAAATGGAAACCTAAGTGAGGATGTATACATGATACAACCTCGGGGTTTTGTCGATCCAGAATCGCTGGAAAGATATGCAAGCTACGAAATCCATTTATGGATTGAAGCAAGCATCTCGGAGTTGGAATATTCGTTTTGATGAAGTAATCAAAGGGTTTGGTTTCATCAAAAATGAAGAAGAGGCCTGTGTTTACAAAAAGGTCGATGGGAGCGCAATTATATTTCTAATCTTATATGTGGATGACATATTACTGATTGGAAATGATATCCCTATGCTTGAATCCGTCAAGTCTTCATTGAAAAATAGTTTTTCCATGAAAGACTTAGGGAGGCAGCATATATATTAGGCATTCGGATCTATAGAGATAGATCCAAGAGGCTAATTGGATTAAGCCAAAGTACATACATTGACAAGGTGTTGAAAAGGTTCAACATGCATGATTCCAAGAAAGGTTTCTTGCCCATGTCACATGGCATTAATCTTAGCAAGAATCGGTGTCCTCGGACACATGATGAGCGGAATAAGATGGGTATGGTTCCATATGCTTCGGCAATTGGATCCATCATGTATGCCATGCTTTGTACACACCTGCATGTCTCGTACGCTTTGAGTGCTACGAGAAGATATCGATCGATCTTGGTGAAGGTCACTGGATGCCGTAAAGAATATCCTTAAGTACTTGAGAAGAACTAAGGATATGTTCCTAGTCTATGGAGGTGAAGAAGAGCTCGTTGTAAGTGGTTACACCGATGCTAGCTTCCAAACAGACAAGGATGATTATAGATCGCCATCGGGTTCGTGTTCTCGCCGAACAGGAGCGCGATCACTGGAAGAGTTCCAAGCGGATACTATTGCTGATTCTACAACGGAGGCCGAGTACATTGCTGCTTCGGAAGCCGCAAAGGAGGCTGTTTGGATCAAGAAATTCGTTTCGAGCTTGGTGTGATGACTAGTATGACTGGTCCAATGTCTCTCTATTGTGACAATAGTGGAGCCATTGCGCAAGCCAAGGAGCCGAGGTCACATCGAAGTCCAAACACATACTTCGGCGATATCATCTCATCCGCGAGATAGTGGACAGAGGTGATGTCAAGATATGCAAAGTGCACACGGATCTCAACATAGCCGATCCGCGACAAAACCTCTCCCTCGCCGAAGCATGAGGCGCACACAAGAGCAATGTGTATTAGATACTTACATGATTGACTCTAGTGCAAGTGGGAGATTGTTAGTGATATGCCCTAGAGGCAACATGGAGATGTTGGATATCACGTCAATGTTTATGTATAAATGAATAAAGTGTTATTCGGTTCCATGAAATAGACATCTTGTATTGATCAATAAGTGCGTGACTTATTTATGAGACTCTATATGTATGAATCTATTTCTAAACGATCCATGATCATATGTCATATTGTTGGAACAAATATGATTCTAAGATCGGCATGTTTATTGATTGATGATCATGTCTCATAGATCATGGGTATGGAGATACCAAATCAATAAACATGGACATATGTGTTGGAGAACACATTGTTGGATAGACCCACCATGAGACACTACAGGAATTAATGTGCCATTAGTTGGTCTCGGGTAATGTTGGTACAAAGTCCTTAGACCTGAGATCACCATGGATTCCAACATATGTAGTAGCCTACTTTGGGACTACCAAACGCTATTCCGTAATCGGGTAGTTATAAAGGTAGTTTTCGGGTTTGCTATGAAACATGGAGTGGGATGTGAGTGATCAAGATGGAATTTGCCCCTCCTTTGGAGAGATATCTCTCGGCCCTCGAGGTAATGGATTATGGAAATGCATGGCCATGCTAAGTTGATTGAGGAGTCAATCAACGGACGGATAATCCAATACGGTTCGAGTGAATGGTTAAGCTATTGAAGGGATGGCACACATCTTGCCTATAGCTTAACGGTATCGTGAGGCAAAGGGATTTGTGTACACATTACAGGTTCGAGCCGATATTATATTCTTGTATACTATGGTGTCAATATGTGCTGCTAGGCGCCGCTGTTGATAGGTCGGCTGAGTTGGACTCGAGCCGACGGTCGGCTAAGTTAGACTATAGCCGAAACCGAGTATACCTGAACCTCTTGGGTCGCACGCTTAAGGGGATAGAATAGATATTCGAGTTGGACTCGGATACGGCTCGATCGGATAGGGATCCGATCGGATAGAGTCCTATGGGCTTACGACGTATGGGCAGCCAACTCTGTGAGATTCGGATAGGATCCGATTCAAAATAGAGTCCTGATCGGCCACTAGTCCCAGTCGGCCAACCTATATAAAGGAGGGAGGGGTGGAGAGCTAATATACGTCAATTGCATCGCGTGCAACAGAAGTCGCCGAGATCAATCTCCACGGAAACCCTCCCCACCTTCGAGCCAAACCCTAGCCTTGCATCGCGTGCTAGCACACGGGTGTACGGCGTTACTCCCCCGGACGTGTGGATACCGTAGAGGCGCCGCTACGTTGCGCGCTGTTGATCGGCTTCGGATCGGCTGCAATCGGAGCGATCGGGCTGTAGTGGAATCGGCGCGGTCGGGCGCATCGGAGTGAGGCGTGAGAACGCGGCCGGACGACTCGAATCGGCTGATTGGCGAATCGCTGTCTCCGGGAATCGGCTACGCTGTTCGGATCGGATTGCCCCGATTGGCTATTCCGCTGCACTCTACTCCAATCGGTAACGATCTATCGGCCCTTACTTGCAAGTGTCTTACTTGCAAGTGTTCCTGGTTTGCGCGGATAAAAATTTTTGTTTTCGGCTAGCGTAGCTTCCGCGTAACCCTTCAGTCCCTAATCCGTATGGGCACATTGATGCAAGCATGGGGTACGGTTATGTTTCCCCCAGGTGAGTGTACCAACATAGGTCTCTTAAGTTCTACTTGGTGTAGGTGGTGCTGTTTGCTTACTTGGGAAGATATGAATGAATGCGAGGCTCCAGAATCAAATAAGACTTTAACTGGGGTAGAGTTGATAGAGAACATACCCATCAGCACGCTCTGGTCCTCCTGAGCTTCTTCAGCCCGCACATGATTCACCTGGCCACGTCGAAACCCGGTGGCAGCCTCGTTGGGTAGCGGGGTCCTGAACAGACCGCGTCCTGCAGCAGGGGTGGGGGTTCCTCGGACGGCCGTTGCATTGGTGCCGGTGCGCACAGGAGTGTTGCGTGGTTTGGGGCAGCTGTTGGAGTAGTGCCCGAATTCTCCACAATTGAAGCAGTTCACGTTCCTTCTTCCTGGAGCGGCTAGGGTTGGCGTCGGTGTACGAAACTGGGGTGTAGCTGGCCTGTTGACATGGTCGGGTGCGGGGAAACGACCGGCTGCCGGAACGTTTGGCTTCCATCCAGACAGGGTGGCTCCCTTGGGACGTTGTGGTGCTCCCTGAAATGGGCGGGCCATAGCGAGCCTCCTTTTGCGGTTATTTTCTACCATCTTTTGGTCGTGTTCAAGCCGTACGACCTTGTTGATGAGGCTTTGGAAGCTGGTGTGGTCCTGTCCGATCATCGGTCCTCTCAGCTCATCGTTTAGTCCCTCGATAAATTTATCCATCTTCTCTTCTTCGTCTGCCAGGTCGCTTGTGGCGTAGCGGGCAAGTTGGGTAAACTTGTTCGGTGCTCTTGTGCGAGGTGTTTCCTTGGCGCAGCTGCGGAACTCATTTTTCTTCATCCTCATAACTCGTGGTACAAAATTTTCACTAACACGCCGTGAATTCTTCCCATGTCGGTTCTCCGGCATCTTCACTCGCGTTTCCTTGTAGGTGTCCCACCGTCACTTGCGGGACCCTCTAGGCGCTAGTGGCGAAGATAACTCTATCTCGCTTCCCGAACTCGGACGAGAGTTAGCTTTTTCTCGATCACCCTCAACCAATCCTCGGCATCCATGGGTTCTTCGGCCGTGGAGAAGGTTGGTGGCTTAGCTCGCATGAACTCTCCTAAACTTGATCCTCCTCGACTTCCCGGTTGTTAGCAATTGCTTGGAGCAGATGGTCAGTAAAGCCATAACCTCTGCCGAGTGGAGGGGTTGGGCTCCGGTGGGTTCTCGTTGGTGGCTGCGGCTCTGCGACGATGCGCCATCTGAAGAAGATAGATGAATTAAGAGATCGGACCTGTTAAGGTCATGGTTCCTAGGTGATTTTTCTTCAAGTCGTTTTTAAATGATCTTCAACCAACAAGCATGGTAAAATAATGAGCTCATTAATTAGGATACCACAAAGCGATACTTAGGTCCATCATATTACATCAAAGGGGTACACGGACGTACATGCACAGTCCCTCATGCCATGATACAACAACTACATCGTCCTACTGCATTAACTATTAAGGGGGATAGAGTGTGGTCCTTGCTGCCGAACCGTCCAGAGCGAGATCAAGCTGGGGTGGTCTTCCCGCCTAATCGTCCAACCATCCGCAGGAGCCGGTGCGGAAGGGGGTGATCCTCTGCTGAAGCAAATCGGAGTCCCCATGGCTCGGAGGTGGTGGCCTCGGAGTCATGCCGAATCTTCCGCTCGGTGGCCGTGTACTCTTGCGAGCGGTCTTGCGGGTGAGGGGACCCCGGTGTGAGTCGGGCGACGAGTGGGAGCTTCCTCCTCCATTGGATCGGTGTCGCTGGACTCCCATTTGATCTCCATAGGTTCCGCTTCAGACTCAGAGTCGGTGTGGATCTGGATGGGGTTCTCCTCTCCCGATCCAGGCTCGGATGGCACTGCTACTGAGTTCGAGGTGGGTCCCATGGACGCGGCACAGTGGGGTCTATCAAGTACGGCGGCTGGCTCTGTGCTCAACATAAAAGCTTGCTCCATCATGGCTTGAAAGGTATCCAAGCATGCTGGAGTCATAAGGTAATAGTGGTCGGGCACAGGAGCAGAAGGTGTTGGTACAACCCCGGTGGAAGTACCTGCAACATGGACAGGGCTGGATTGCAGCTGCTCCTCCAGCTGGTCGACTTGCTGCTTGCTCTTCCTGAGCTGCTCCTCCAGCTCTACCAGGGCTTCCCCACGGGCCATGTAGCGGTCCGAGAGTTGCTCATATTGGGCACCGTTGGCTTGCAGCTGAGTCTGCAGCATGTTGATCTGATCCCCACAGCCCTGGTGGCTCTCGACCAGATCATTGAGGCGTTGCTGCTGGTCGTTGATCTCAAGCAAGGCTTCTTCGTAGCAGTCATCCGCCGTTTCCGCCCAGCGTGATAGACGTGTGACCATAGGGTTGTAGCAGCAGGGGGTGGCTTCCACGGTGCAAACTGGGTTGCCTTCCTCGCGATAGGGATGGTGCACGAACTCTGTCACTGTAAGTTCAGCACGGTGTATCGCATTAAGGCAAAGAAATGCTTCGCGGGCCACATCTTGAATGGCTGCTTTCGCTAAATCTCGGTGATAGCGGGTGTGAAAGCAGAAAGGTGCTTCACTTCCCATGCGGGCTTCCACGGAAACGGCCGCCTCCCATGCTGGATATCCTTCGGAGCCATGCCTCTTGATTTGGTAGGTGGGTGGTTCCGGATATCTTAAACACCACAGCAAGGACTGAAGCTGTGCCACAAATCCCTCGTCTTGTGGGATGGTGATCTCCCAGGCTCCGTCATGGTTCGACATCTGCTTTTGAAGGCAACTTAGGGTTAGAGGGAGAGAGCTATCATCAAAATCATTTGGTAAAGAAAAGGAAATACATATGTAGAAAAGGTATATTTGTATTTTCAGAAATAATAGTTTGGAAATGGTCCTACGTAGGGATACTTCCCTTTAGCCAACTAGTCAGGGGTAGGGCGCCATTTGGTCTTATCCTACGGTCGCATGGCTCTGATACCAGCTCTGTGGACCCCCTTTTTTGGAACGGGAATCTTTCGTGTTCTTAGTACCATTTCCCTGGATCGAGTAGTTGGTACCCACGAAATACAGTACTGAATAATCAGGTGCACATGCACGAATAGTCTTACAGCGACATTATTACAACAATGGGCCCGAAGGCTATGTTCAACACACAGGACCTCATGGTCCGGATACAACACAAAGCAGAAATTAGATACGGCAGCGGAATAGAGGCAGCGGCATGTCAATTGCCACAGGCAACGACCGGAGCTAAGACCTAGTAAGCGCCATCAGTTCCTTCACCCTCCTGGTAGTAAGCGTAAGGATCCTCCAATTCTTCATTCCCACCATCTGAAGGTTTATGCGTATAGCAAGGGTGAGTACCAACCGTACTCAGCAAGCCAACATGGAATTGATGCATATGATAGGGTTATTCAAGGAATGGCTGGAGCTCTTTTGCATAAAGCCAATTTTCACAATTCTTTTCACAAGCCTAATAACTAGCCAAATCAAGTTTTAGTTCCATAGTTCATTAATTCGGCGACGGTTCTGTCTACCATCCATCGTGATTCCAAGGATGGCTTCCTGCCTCCGATTCGTCATGGTTTTCTGGGGAATCCACCACTTCTTGCATCTCGAGAAGTTGATCCACTAGCGAATGAAATCATCATGCAAACCCATCCTAGCAGTTTTAAGTTTAAAGTCTAGCCAAGCGAAAGTCTTGTCACGATGCTCAATATCCGCGAGCACGGCTATTCGAATAGATTGATTAAATCACACTGCAGTGGATGTACACTTTACTGCTACTCGCACAGCCCAACGAATGAGCCTACATCCCAACACATGAGACGGTCACGGCAAAGCCTTTCGATAACCTCACTTTGGCGCACCGCTCCATGAACTTAAGCCCTCATGCACTCTAGCCGTCATTTTCTAGCGGTGAGAGGAGTTCGCGCACCGGGGTAAGGGAAAACTTTCTCAATCTTTAAGTTCAATTAATATCGATTTAATTCCACCATTCACAGAAAGACCGCAGCCTCATCCTTATCACATAAACCACATCATAGAGAACCATCTATGCAAGGATACCTCCGCTCGGCTATCTAGTCGCTAGGTCTATACCCATTCGAGAAGTACGGTTGTATTGGCTCGTTTCCCCGCTATCTCATGGCTCGGTCCTTAATTGACCAGGGTCGGCACTTGCCTTTTCCGGAATCCACCCAAATCATCCGGCCGCCCCAGTCTAAATCATTTGTATATCATTTTCAATTTTCATCAAACTTAGTTCATCATTCTCATGGCCATGTGGCGCTCATGTCTCCACAGGCCGCATTTCAACTACCTCCCCTAAGGTAGTTGCCCGAGCACAAAGCTTTCTTTGTAAAATCATGAGTATGCAGGGATCTAGTATAAGCAGGGCTAAGCATTTTCACCGAAGTTAGCCTCCGGTCATATCACATCGAAGGTTACAAAGAATAATTCTAATGGTGATCAACATCAAAGCAAGGTTTATCAAGCATAGGTACATATCTGTGTAAGCATGCAATTTGCAATTAAAAATCAACATCATTTCACAAAGTAGGATCAATATGTTCAAAGAGTGTGATGACTTGCCTTGCTTGCACGCTTGAGGGGTGGTGTCTTCAACGGGGTCGTTGCCGGTTTCTTCAGGTGCTACCCGTACGTGCGAAAAATCAATTGATTCTGATTAGAATCCCAGATAACACCAAAAAGGTCGAAAAGATCCGAAAAAGTCTCAGAAACAATTCCAAGCGCTAAGCCCAAATTCCTACTTAAGTTTGTAGTACGATCGCCTCGGAAAACTCCAAGTTTCGTCATCGGGTCGACGACTTAGGGATTTCGTAAAACGACGATCGTGATCTGTTCGAGAAAATGGATTTGAAAATATCCGCGGAGGGATTGGGGCTAGAGGTTTTGAAGGTACGAGCACAAAATGGAAACATATTAAAATGGCGAGAAAGGTCTAAACGAAATTCGGATTCAAAACGACGCAAAACAGAATTTCGGAAAAGTCCGATTTGATTTCCAAATTTTCGCACCGAGAAAACATACAAAAATATACTTTATTTTTGCCCAAAATTTTACCCAAACCTTCCCAAAATATTTTTCCAAATTTTTCCCTATTTTATTATTTTATTTTTTTCTTTTCCTGCGCAGATCGTTCATTGCCCGCCATCTATTGGACCGGAGTCCAGGCAAAAAAGAGGCGGCGGCGGCGCGAGCGCATGGGGGAAAGGAGGGCAGCGGCGGGGCTTCCGGCGACGGGAGGTGTGGTGGGGCACGGGGGCTTGGCGCACGGCGGCGACGGCGTTGGCGCTCGGGAAACGGAGGAGAGGGCGGCGGCGGTGCGGCAAGGGGCAGGTCGCCGCCCTTTTATAGGCGCGGCCGGGAGGCGCGGCGCGGCGCGGGGTGGAGACGGGAGGGACCGGCGCGGCGCGTGCGGTGGCGACACGCGGCGAGGCATGGGGATGGGCCGGTGCGGGCGGGCGCGACGCGGCGGGCGGAGCGCGCGGCGTGGGCGGGGTCCAACGCGGCGGCGCGCGCGCGTGGGGGTCCGGCGCGGGCAGGCGCGTGGCGGCGAGGTGCGGGCGCGGGGCGCGCGGCCGGTACGGCGGCGTGCGCGTGGCGCGGCACGCGGGCGCGGGCGGGCCGGGCGCGTGGCGCGCGGGGGGGGGCGGCGCGCGCGCGCGGTGCGAGGGCGGGGCCGGCGCGGCGCGCGCGCGTGGGCGGGCCGGCGGCGCGTACGGCGTCGAACACTGGCGCGATATGAATAGTGCACTTTCATATTTTCCCGATTTTCTAATTTCAATTTCCTATTTCTATTTTCCTTTCTTCTAAAAATTCCAAAATAAATTGCTATATTTCAAAAATAATTTTTAATATAATATTTTCAACTTTTCTCCACTTTTATTTTCCCACAATATTATTTTTTTATATTTATTTATTTAAACCCCTTTTTCCTAATTTCATAATTCACCTCTTTATTTTCCAAAATTTTCCTGGATTTCGAGTACGGCTCCCAAATATTTTATTATTTATTTTGTGTCCTAATTTATCCTCCCCAACCACAATTACTATTTTATATCTCCCAAATCGCATTTTCATAAATCCGCGCTTCTCCGATTTCTCTTTTTAAAAATCCCTAATACGGACTTTCGCATTTTTCATTCCGACAAACTCCAAATCATCCAAAAACACCGAAAGGGAATTGATCATGACTAAATTTTTGCAACTGAGCTGGCAAATAAGAAGCAACAAACCCGAGGAAGAAGCAACAAGCGAAGGTTTTTGAAAGTTTCGATTTTTACGTTCCGATTTCAGTTTCTTCGATTTTCAGGATGTTACAACTAATCTCTACCCTTAAGTATCCTGCATAATCTCCATCTTGGATGTCACCTTATCTCCAAGTTGACTCCATCTCGATTACCGACGACACTTTCCCGAGGCATAAAGATTACCTGCACACAATTAAACAAAGAATACCATATCCGAGCACAAGCTATCTCCAACCTCACTCATTATTAGCATATATGAACATACACGTGCATAGAAACACGAAACTCCCATGTATATGCAAGGAAACAAACCAAAACCTAAACCGAATCAAAATCGGCAACCAGTCGGATTGACTCGACCTGTCTGACCGCAGTTGCCTGCCCGGTCTGACCGCACGAACACCTCTGGTCGACCGGCAGCACAAGCCCGGCGACCGGCGCGTAGTCAATCGAACACTTGTTCATTGTCCGAAAATTCAACTATCTCCAAAACCACTTTGTCAATAAATCTCCAAATAAAAAAATACACAAAGCAATAATCCTAGATGCCAATTGTTCATCATCAAATGAAGAATCAAACACACTTTGATTTTACATCTTGCATCCTCATCGAAGTCTTTAAATGTTCTGTCGATGTTTCGCCACTGCGACCCATCGGTGGGATGTCTCAACATGCCGTCTTTTAGGTGTTCTTCCACGTGCCAGCGCATCATCCTTGCATGCTCTTTGTTCCTGAACAGACGCTTCAGCCGTGGTATTATAGGAAAATATCACATCACCTTAGCAGGAACCCTTTTCTTCGAAGGTCGTCCGTCAACTTCGCCTGGATCATCTCGTCTGATCTTGTATCGAAGTGCTTTACAAACCGGACATGATTCTAGGTTCTCATACTCCTCACCACGGTAGAGGATACAATTGTTAGGACATACGTGTATCTTCTGTACCTCCAGTCCTAGAGGGCAGACTAACTTCTTAGCCTCGTACGTTGATTCTGGCAATTCGTTTCCCTTTGGAAGAATGTGAAGGGTTACGCGAAGCTACGATAGCTAATAACAAAAAAAACTACCACGCAAACCAGGAACCTTGCAAATAAGGGTCGATAGATCGTTACCGATTGGAGTGGAGTGCAGCGGATATAGCCAATCAGGAGCTATCCGATCCGGAACAGTACTGGACGATCACAGCTGATTTGTTGAGCACAGCCGATTCTCGAGTACAACCGATTTGCCGATTCCACAGCCGATCCGCCACAGCCGATTTGCCGATTGATCTGCCGCAGCCGATTCGCCAAACCATGCTCGCGCACCTTGCTCCGATGAGCCTGACCACAACCGATCTAGCCGGTCGCAGCCGCCGAACAGCACCGCAATATTAGCAGTGCCTCTACCGGTATCCACACGTCCAGGGATAGAACTCCTAACACCCGTGTGCTAGCACAAGATGCAAGGCTAGGGTTTGGCTCGGGAGTGAGGAGGGTTTCCGTGGAGATTATAAACTCGCTGACTTCCGAAACCGTGCGTGTTTTAATCTGTTGCGCAATTAGATTGATTCGGTTTAATTGCAATGCCGCAACTCTCCACCCCTCATCCCTTTATATAGAGTTGCCGGCTGGGCCTATAGGCCCATCGGGACTCTATCCGATCGGATCCCTATCCGATCGAGCCGTATCCGAGTCCAACTCCAATGCCTGTTCTTATCCCTGTAGGTTCAGGTATACTCGGTTTTGACCCGAGTCCAACTCGACTGACTTGTCAACAGCGGCGCCTAGCAACACATATTGACACCATAGTATACAAGAATATAATATCGGCTCTGAACCTGTAATGTGTACACAAATCCTTTTGCCTCACGATACCAGTTAAGCTATAGGCAAGATGTGTGCCATCCTTTCAATAGCTTAATGATTCATTCGAACTGTATTGGATTATCTGTCTGTTGATTGACTCCTCAATCAACTCGGCATGGCCATGCACTTCCATAATTCATTACCTCGAGGGGCCCAGAGATATCTCTCCAAAGGAGGGGCAAATTTCATCTTGATCACTCACATCCCACTCCATGTTTCATAGCAAACCCAAAGACTACTTTTATAACTACCCAGTTACGGAATAGCGTTTGGTAGTCCCAAAGTAAGCTACTACACATGTCAAAATCCATGATGATCTAGGTCTAAGGACTTTGCACCAACACTACTTGAGACCAACTGTAACACCCTGAAAATCGGAGAATTTAAAATCAGGATTTAAAAATCGGAACTCACAAAAACTTTTGGTTTATTGCACCTCGTCGTGTTTATTGCTTCTTATTTGCCAGCTTTGTTGCATAAATTTATAAGTGATTGATTCATCTCGATGTTTGAGAAAGTTCAAATGATTTGAATTTCCAATGGGGAGAAGAATTTAAAAGTATTGAGTGGGGAATTTTAATATAAAATAGAAAGGGTTGTGGATTTACAATATATATATATATATATATATATATGGGTCAAAACATTATTTTGTGGTGAAGTAATATTAATTAGTGAGCAAAATGAGTGATAAAATATTTTAGAGTATATATATGAAGTCTAGAAATTAATTTGAATCAAAATCGCATTTTCTGGAATTTAGGAAAAAGAAATGAATTAAATATGTAAAATATATTTTAAAAATAATAAAAGTGGGTGAAAAGGTTGAAAATATATTTTACAACTTATTTTTGGGTGTGTTTTATTTAATTTTGAATTTTAGGGGTGAAAGGAAATAGAATTGGGAAATTAGGAAATTTAATTCGGAAAAATGCGAAAGGTCACTATTCATTGCGCGCCAAGTGTTCGACGCCGTACCCAGGGCCCCGGACTGCCTCGCCACCGCGCGCCGCGCGTCGTGCCCCACGTTGCCGCACCGTGCCTGCGCCGAGCCGACACCAGCCACCCTCGCCGCCGTCCTCGCGCGCCCACGCCGTGCCCACGCCGGACCCCGCCCGAGTGCCGCCACGCGCGCTCGCCGCGCCACCCCGCCGCCCTCGCGCCCACGCGTCTCGCGCCGCCCCCCCCTCCCGAGCGCCGCCACGCGTCACTCCTCACCCCAGGCCCCCTCCCCGGTACTCGCCGCACGTCGCCATGCCCCCCATGCACGCGCGCCATGGCCGCCAGCCTCGCCCGAGCTAAAACCGACATGGAACGCCTATAAAAAGGCCAAGGCAGATCATGTTCCCTATACAAAATTTCTTCGTGAGTCACTCCTCTTCAATTCCCCCAAATTTCCCCCACCTATTGCACTGAGCCGTCCAAATTTGATTAAGAACCGAAGAACCCTAGCGCCGGCCGCCCGAAGCGAAATCCCAAATTCGTCGCCCTCGGTCGAGTTCTTCCCAAATTGAAGGTACGTCTACAACCTACGTGCTCTAGGCTTCATTTCCCCCATGTTTCACAAGCCAATGCGCCGCAGGAACTCGTCGGTGACGAGCGGCGCCAAGCCCCTCTGTTTCGATAGCCGCCGTGCACGTCGCTAGGCCGCTACGGGACTTCTCAGGGCAAACCGATGCTTTAGTTAGCTTCTCTACACCCCGTAGTTTCTCCCACACCCGCTACCTTGGCCATGCCATTGCCGGAGCGCCGCCGCGACGAGCGTCGCCGCCGCCGCGGGAGCTCGCCATCGTCGGCTCATTTCGCCACCTCTCCAACCCACCCAAGCCTTGAATCGGGACCTCATAGCTCGTAGATGGAGGTAGGACCCCTCGCCCCCTAGGACCGGCCATCCCTCGCTGCCGTCGGCCTTGTCCCCACCGGCGCCGACCCTGGAAGGGAAGAACAGAGGAAGCAGAGAAGGGAACGAAGGGAAAGAAAAAAAGGGAGAAAGAAAGAAAGAAAGAAAAGGAAAGAAAGGGAAGGAAAAAAAGAAAAAGAAGAGGAGAAAATTTAGGGAAAATTTAGAAAATTTAGGAAAAGTTTTTGGGAAATATTTGGGAAAAAATATATAGTTTTCTCATATATATTTTCTCGAAAACAAATTTGGATTTCAAAAATAATTCAGGACCGATTATTAAACATGTTTACCAAAATATTTTCATAGCATTTATTTATCCTTCAAAGAAAATTATTTATGTCTGAAACTTGCCTTAAAAATATTATTCTTGATCTATATATTTGCTGGACTTAAAACCTAGATTATTAGTGTAATGTTTAGCTTCGGGAATTATTCTTGGGATCAATTATTATAAACCCTAGGACTTCTCGACCCGAGGAATATTTTGATAAAATTGAAAGATAACCACTTCCTTTTATTAATTGAATCATTAACTCTAATATTTCTCAAGCTTTAAACATATTAAATTAAAATAAGTATCAGCTCATATTTAATTAAATCGGGTTCACTGCAAAACATCAAATCCTTATAACACTTTCGCTCTAACTCGGATTTTATCGAACTCGAACCTAGGTTCGCATAGGGTCATAGCCTAGTATTAGGAGCCGCTTTCATGATTCTTTTGACTTTTATTGGATCTTATTGGATTTTATTTGAATTCTAATCGAATTCAAATTGGATTTCTCGCACGTATGATAGAGTCCAAGGGAACCGTTGAGAACGTCGAAGACTTAAGCCAACAGGATTGCGAGCAAGGCAAGTCAACACTTCCCTTTGAACATATTGATCCTACTTTGCGAAATGATGTTGATTTCAATTACAAATTGCATGCTATACACAAATGAGTACCTATGCTTGATATACCCTGCCTTGATATTGATTACTATTAGAATCATTCTTTGTAACCTTCGATGTGATATAACCGGAGGATAAGTTTGGTAAAATGCTTAGCCCTGCTTATATTAGATTCGTGCATACTCATGATTTTACAAAGAAGCTTCGTGCTTGGGCAACTATCTTTGGGGAGGTAGTTGGGATACGACATGTGGAGACATGAGCGCCACATTGCCTCGATCATGATGAAACTAGTTTTGATGAAAAATAAAAAGTACAAAACCAATGTTTTGGACTAGGGCGGATGGATGGATTTGGGTGGATTCCGGTAAAGGCAAGAACCGTCCCTGGTCAATTAAGGACCGAGCCATGAGACTTATAACCTAGAACGAGCCAGTACAGCCGTACTTCTCGAATGGGTATAGACCTAGCAGAGTAGATAGCCGAGCGGAGACAGTACCCCTGCATAGTGGTTCAGGTGTAGGTGTTGAGTTAAGGACCTACCAATGGGTAGAGTGTTCTGGGTCTACCAATGGTAGAGTGCCCGTGATTGTGATGAGACAAAAGGCCTTTCTGTGAATAATAAACTGAACTTAACAATGACTTAAAGATTAAGTGAGTGTTCTCTCTTACCCCGGGAACGCCAGAACTCCTCTCACTGCTAGGAAATGACGGCTAGAGTGCATGAGGACTTAAGTTCATGGAGCAGGTACTGCCAACGTGAGGTTATCGAAAGGCTTTGCCGTGACCGTCCCATATAGAGGGATGAAGGCTCATTCAATGAGCAGTTGCGGAGTACGGGTAAAGTGTACATCCACTGCAGTGTGAGTAAATCAATCTATTCGAATAGCCGTGCTCGCAGTTAATGAGCGACGTGACAAGTTTCTCCCGTGGCTAGACTCATAAATTTTAAAATGATGGGTTGGTATGCATAATAATTTTTGTGCTGGTGGACTCAACTTCTCGACCTACGAGAAGGGATAGACTCCCCAGGAAACCATGATGATCCGGAGACGGGAAACTATCCTTGGTATCACGATGGATGGCAGACAGAACCGTCACCGATTTAATATACTCTGAAACTAAAACTTGACTGGCTAGATGTTAGGTTTGTGAAATGATTTGCGAAAATTGGCTTTGTGCAAATAAACCATAGCCACCCTTTGAATGACCCTATCATGTGCATCATTCCGTGTTGGCTTGCTGAGTACGTTGGGTACTCACCCTTGCTATACGCACAAACCTTCAGATGGAGGAAGCGAAGAACTAGAGGACCGCTATGCTTACTGCCAGGTGGGCGAAGGAGGAGAAGGCGTCTACTAGGTCTTAGTCCCCGGTCATTGCCTGTGGCAATCGACATGTCGCTGCCTTTCAACTGCTAATCTTATCTAAATTCTGCTTTTGGTTGTATCCGGACCAGTAGGTCCTATATGTATTGGATATTGCCTTCGGGCCTATTATTGTAATAATTTCGATGTAAGACTATTCGTGCACTTTGCACCTGGTAATTCAGAACTGTATTCGTGGGTACCAAACTACTCGATCCAGGGATAAGGTACTATGAACACGAATGATTCCCGTCCTCAAAAACGGGGGTCGACACCAACTAATGGCATATTAATTCCTGTAGTGTCTCATGGTGCGTCTATCCAATAATGTGTTCTCTAACACATGTCCATGTATATTGATTTGGTATCTCCATACCATGATCTATGAGATATGATCATCAATCAATAAACATGACGATCTTAGAATCATATTTGTTTCAACAATATAACATGATCTGGGATCATTTAGAAATAGATTCATACATAAAAAGTCTCATAAATAAGTCACGTAATTATTGATTAACACAAGTTGTCTATTTCATGGAACTGAATAACACTTTATTCATTTATACATAAACATTGACCATGATATCCAACATCTCCATGTTACCTCTTGGGCATATCACTAACAGAATGTTCTTCACAAGTTTTAGTAACTCGCCAAATGTCTTGTCACTGACAGTATTTTTGGCCTTCCATTGCAAGAATTCCAGCGTCGTACCCAACTTTTTATGCCCCTGTTCACATCCTGGGTACAAGGACGTATTGTGGTCCGCCAACATACGCTCCAATTTCTACACCTGCTTTTCACCTTCGTAGTCCCCCTGTACGTCACGCAACATCTGACCAAGGTTATCGACATCGTCATCGGCACCGTCGTTTTCTTTAGCATCCCCGTCCGCCTCGCCTGCTGTATTCTCTTCAAACCCACCGTATTGACCAAAGTCCGGAATATTATTGTCGTCTTCTTCATCTTCTTCCATTGCAACCCCCACCTCTCCGTGTGATGTCCAGCAATTGTAGTGAGGCATGAATCCCGACTGAAACAAGTGAGGATGAATAATTCTTGATGTAGAATACTCCTTTTTGTTTTTGCACTTTTGCATGGACAACGTATGAAACCCTTCTGCTTGTTGGCATCGGCCACACTCAAAAAATAATGCACGCCTTGAATAAACTCTGTCGACCGTCGATCCACGTCGTACATCCATTGCCGATCCATCTACATGGAATAAAAAAATCGTAAGAAAAATCCACGAAAGTTAAACCATTTAAATATTATTACAATAATTATATATATGTAATTAGACAATAATTATATACTAATCCAATATACGTAATGTGTTGTACTAAAAAAATTAAAATTATTTTTAAAAGTTCTTTTAAAGTTATGAACATAAAATTAATACATTATTTTAAAAATTCTAACTATTTTAACGATATTTAAATTACCTTATTTTTCTAATCTACTATCAAATTTTCTATATTTTTTCTTTGTCATCTATTTTATAACTTTTTTGTCCAAAAGTTTCTCTCTCATCATTTTCCATAAATATTTTTGAGATAAAATTATACATAATAAATTGCTACAAATGTAATGTGCTAAGCATACTTTTCTTCCTCTTCATTTTTCAAAATAATTTTCTCAACACAATGTAATGTGCTTAGTAAAATAATTAGTCCCAAACAAATTTTCTCTCTTCATTTTTGCATAGCATAACTAGAGAAAAAATGTATAAAAAACAACCGTAAAAAGCACATTGCTAAGCATAGATCATAAGAGGAAGAAGTTGCTCTCCTCCCCTCTAGCTAGAGCAAAAGTTTGAAGACAAATGCAGCTGGCTCGGGCTAGAGGAGGAAAAAGTATAAAAATCAACTTCATCTTTAGTCCCGATTGGTGTTACTAACCGGCATTAAATGATCAAATATATCTTTAGTCCCGGTTGGTGGCACTAAAAATAACATCTTTAGTTCTGGTTGGTGTTACCAACCGGAATTGAAGATCCACGACGCTCTGACATGTTCTGACAGGAATCTAACCGAGACTAAAGATGATCTTTAGTCCCGGTTCGTGACACAAACCGGGACTAAAGATCCTAGAGAGCCGTTGCCTTTTTAAACTGAGACTAAAAATATTTTTTAGTCCCGCGTACAACTTTAATCGGGACTATTGTGGATTTTGGCGCTTAAACCAAAGATTGTTTCTTCAGTAGTGTGTCAGATATGTATGTGATATGAGAATGGATCTTGAACAGAAACAAATATGATATGCCCCTTTGTCCCTGCGCACACACACTATCCAAATTGCAACAGCAATAGATGTACAGATAGTATCAAACCACCCAAAGGCAGTGCACACTTGAGGTCTAGAATCGAAAACTGAAATAGCCATGAAGGAGAACATCACAGGCTCACAGCAACAACCACATGTTCAAAAACTGAAACAACCATGAAGGAGAACATCAAATTGTAAATAGCTCTTACAGAAAGGAGTAAAACTGCCAAATGATGTGTCAATGCATCAAGTACAGTATCATCATAAATTGCCTATGCTTATTCTAAATCATGAATTGTTTTAGTCATCTACAGAAATGGCTGTATTAATTTAACACAAGTACCAGTCAGCTCATGGCTGATGTTCCATAATGAAGAGAAATACACTCGATTAATTCTTACCGTAACAAAATGGTTCCTGGAGTATCCTTTGTAACAAAAAAGGCAGTGTTGAATATTCCAATTTTATCAACAAGAATGCACAAAACCTCAAATCCCTCGATTTGCTTTGTCCTGACTTTTGTTTCCATACCCACTGCAGCAGCCAAGCTCAACCTTGATCACATGCTCCGGATCATTGACATGCTTATTAAAAAATAAAATAAGAGTTCCTGTAAAAGCCCAAGGCACAAATTGTAACGTTTATTTACAAAAGGTGTTGTAAACAATGACGTTTTACTGAACAAGCTGATTCAGGCATACCTGAAAGACTGAAACAATGGAAGGCATATATGTAACTATTAGCAGGCTGCTTGCAAATAGTAGTTTCAGGGGCAGATAGATTGAACACATAAGCATGACAAATAATGGCAATCCAGGAATGAGATGGGCTACTGTGTGGCGCGCCGCACAGCCTCATCCCGTGTGGTATGACCGAATCTCTAATTTGAAAACTCAAATTGAAAATTCGAGCCGTTCAAATTGTTCTACATATTAATATTGCCTTGTATACCAAATTTTATATTTTTTGAATTTTTTTACTATTTTATCAGATAGGTCAAAAATACAATAAAATAGATACTCCAGAAATCGTTGGATTATTGCATCTTTGACTTATTTGATAAAATAGTAAAAAAATTCAAAAAAATGTAAAATTTGGTATACAAGGCGACATTAATATGTAGAAAAATTTGAACGATTCGGATTTTGAATTTGAGTTTTTAAATTAGAGATTCGGCCACGTCACATGGGACGGGGATGTGCGGCGCGCCACACAGTAGCCCATCTCATCCAGGAATATATCATCCAGCAACATAAGCAAAAATTAATGACTTATTCAAGGAGCACATAAGCAAGCATTATCCATGAACACATAAGCAAGCATCATACATGAAGACATAAGCAAGCATCATCCAGGAACTAAGTGACTTATTTTAGAATTAAAAACCTACTTATTCTTTTTAAAAACAAATCCTAATTAACTAAACAACTCATGATCTCAGCACGCAGAAACATGTAGTATTTCTATTTCTTTTGCTCATCTGACATGACAGTAAGGTACATGGTCATAATCCTTTCTTCATCCCTCTTTTTCTCCTCACCTTAAGAAGCAGCTTTTCATTTGCAACTCTTTCTTGATCAAGAGCAAATGCTTTGTTGAACCTTTCTTATTTTTTTATCTCTTTCTCTTCATCAGCTTGTTTCTTCTGTGTCTACATATTTTAATTGTTGTGGTTACACTTTTTTCTTCTCTTTCAGCAGTGCTGCTTTAGCCTTCTTCTTACCAATTGGCCTTGTCAATGCATTATCCTCTATGCCATCGACCTCAGCTTGTGCCACGGCACTAGGAAAATTTACAATCGGATCAGCAGTTGAGATTGTCTTCTGCTTCTTGTTAGATGTTTTACCACTAGCCAGTTCATCAATTTTGGAAAGTCATTTTGGTTGAGTTCGCAACTTATTCCAGCAATACATGAACTAAAATGGTTTCTCGTGCTCGTCTTGAGACTTGTACAAAGCGCATGCCTCTGCAACCTACACACACCAATCTCAAATTCATATGTGATATATGACAATAAATAAGCCAAATTAAATGCTAATATTACATATTTGAGTAACTATCTTGTCTTGCATTGTAGTACCACTCTATTGTCTTCGCTTAATCTATGCTAGACATGCACAAAACTTGTTCACACTTTTTTGTATGGTCTCTCACCGGTGCATAAGAGAATTGATGGTACGGTTAGAGGGGCATGTCTTGTGTTCATGGAAGTAGTCATAGATACGAGACCAATACTTTTCACCTTTTTTATCTTTCCCGATGACTGGATCCAAGCTAACATTCAGCCACGCTGAGACCAATACCTTATCTTCGCTGTCATTGAAATTTTTTGATCTCTTGTGGTTTGGCCTCGCAGAAGGCGCCGTTGGATTAACTTGCATTGCTTGTGATTGTTGTTCAGCATAGGTGTGGACATAATTATCAAAATCACCTACATTAGTTTCATCCATAATCATTTTGGTAAAAAATCCATTTCCTGCAAGCATAACAAAGAATAATTTAGTTGGTATTTTAGAGGGGCAAGACCTACTACTGTGATGTACAATATTACAACATGCAATTAACCTTTTAAGTATGATATACACAATATATATACTCTGTGAATATAAAACAAGCTGATTTAATGCAACACCAACATAGCATATTCCACTAGTACAGATCCTATCATCTGTGACGGGTCCAAATATGCCTGGAGCACTTGGGCCGTTAGAACGAAGTCATCTCAATCGGGCCGTCATTTGCACCGTTGTAGATGTACTCGTACAGCCCCAATTGCAAATAGCCCGTCAGCGATGAAACTCATCTGTGACAGGATCAGATGTAAGCCCGATCGAGATGACCTAGGATATCTTAATCGGGCCATAATACCGAGCCCGTCAGAGATGAGGGCCATCGGTGACGGGCTCAAAAATAAGGCCCGATTGAGATGACTTTATAGCCCATCACCGATGACTCATATCGGTGTCGGGCTGTCATTGACGCCCGTTAGAGATGTCTGTGCCCCGTTACAGATGTCGTATAAATGGCCCGATTGAGATATAGTTCGGACACACTATAAATGCACCAGCAACCGTTGTCTGAATTCATCCCACTGTTCACTTTTTTGGTGGAAGGTTGAAGGGGGCGAATTTTTGTTATTTTTTTAAAAAAACAGGAATATATTAGAAGTAAGTATAAAGGTTGATTTTTTTCACAATTTAGTAGTATGATAACTAATGTTTTATTAAATTTTGTAGCGATGGATCGAAGTTGGATGAATGCGACAACTTTGAAGCGTCATTGCAAGAAGTATAGAGATGGCGTTTTAAGTTTTATGAACGTCGCGGAGGAGGATAGGAGAAGAAGAAATAGCAAATACATGTGTTGTCCATGTAGAGATTGCAAGAATGAGATTTTTTTTAGCGGAGAGGAGTACACTCTCACTTGATACAACGGGGATTCATGACGGACTACACATGTTGGGTGAAGCATGGAGAGACAGAATCGGATAATGGTGCAGCTGCAGACAGCATCGGTGCCGACAATCATGAAGATGAAGATGACCGTGACATGTTTATTCCATCTCCATTGGGCGGTGAAATGGTTGATGTGGATCCTGATATGCTGCAAGAGATGTTATGTGATATTGAGGAGCAAGCTCACAACGAGAGAGATTCGATGAATTTCAGCCGTTTGGTCAGTGACTCCGAGACACCTCTATACGCCGGATGCAAGGCAAAGCACACCAAATTATCAACTACCTTGGACCTAATGAAGCTGAAGGCAAGTAGTGGATGGACAGACAAAAGTTTTACAAAACTTTTGAGAATATTGAAGGCCATGCTTCCTGAAGAGAACACATTGGCTGAAACAACATATGAAGCAAAGCAGGTTCTGTGTCCTTTAGGGTTAGAGGTTCGTAGAATTCACGCTTGTCCAAACGATTGCATATTGTACCACAAGCAATAGGCGGACCTAGAAGCTTGTCCTATGTGTAAGGCTTCTCGATACAAGCGAAAGAAAAGTGTGGGGGAGGGAAAGAAGTCAAAGCGGGGTGGTCTGGCGAAGGTTGTGTGGTATTTACCCATCATTGATCGCTTCAAGAGAATATTTGCCAACCCGAAGGAAGCAAAATTAGTGCGGTGACATGCCGAAGAGAGAACAAATGATGGTTTGCTAAGGCACCCAGCGGATTCGATTCAATGGAGGAATATTGATCGAATGTACAAAGACTTTGCTGCCGACCCCAGAAACATGAGGATATGTTTGTGTACGGATGGCATGAATCCTTTTGGAGATATGAGCAGTTCTCACAGCACTTGGCCCATCCTTATTGCGAACTATAACCTCCCGCCATGGTTGTGCTTCAAAAGGAAATATATTATGTTGTGCTTGTTAATCCAAGGTCCAAAACAACCGGGCAATGATATCTATGTATTCCTAGAGCCTGTTATCGATGATCTTGAGATTCTTTGGAAAGAAGGCGTGACACTTGGGATGCATATGGTCAGGAGAACTTCAAGCTACGAGTTCTACTGTTCTGCACCATTAATGACTATCCCGCACTGAGCAATCTTTCTGGACAAACCGTGAAAGAAAAGAAGGCCTGCTCCGACTGTATCGAACGTACACGCAGCAGGTGGCTGAAGAAATCCAGAAAGATGGTTTACATGGGTCATAGGAGATAGCTCCCGCTACGCCACGCTTTTAGAAGAAAGAAGAAAATTTTTAACGGCAGGAGAGAACTTGGAACTGCTCCTAAGGATCTGTCTGGAGAAGAGGTCCATGACATGGTCAAAGACATAACTAATGAGTTTGGGAAGAAAAGAAAATGTGGCAAGGAAAATGATATGGCTATGTGGAAGAAGAAATCCATATTTTGGTGGCTACCATACTGGAAAGACCTTGAGGTCCGGCATTGCATTGATCTAATGCACGTAGAGAAGAACGTTTGTGACAGTTTCCTCGGGCTGCTGCTTAATATGCCTAGAAATACAAAGGACGGCTTGAATGCTCACCTAGATCTGCAGGAATTGAACATTCGCAGTGACCTTCACTGTTACGGATGAAAAGACAGTAAGAGTGTACCTCCCACCAGCTTGCCATACATTATCGAAGAATGAAAAGATCGCAATGCTATCATGTCTGTCTGATATTAAGGTTCCTTCGGGCTATTCAGCAAGGATTAGTAAATACGTTAAATTGGAGGATCTAAAAGTAGTTGGAATGAAGTCTCACGATTGTCACGTGCCGATCACAAATTTTCGATCGGGATTAAAAATTGTCTAAAAATACATTTTCTAGAAATTATTGAAAGTGAAAGTAATTAAATCAAGTAAATTAATTAAGGAAATTAAATTTTCCTTTAAAAATCATGGTGGAAATATTTCTGTAATATTTTTGTAATTTTCCTCTAAAATACTCTCTCTGAAATTTTTCGTGAAATTTTGGAGCTCCAGAAATAATTCTAATAATACAAAAAGCATTTAATTAATTAGTTAAATAAATTATTTAATCAGTAAATGATGTTTTTACATTTTTATTAAATACATTGAGAGCCACTATATTTCCGGGATTTTTCTTGGATTTAATTGAGCATTGGAAGTATTTATAAAAATACAAACATCATTTATGCGATTAAATAAAATTAAAAATGAATTTAAAATATCTTTTCCGCCCTTGGGCCGCCGTCGGCCCACTCCTTTGTAAAGTCCATCTTCCCTCCCCGGCAGCGACTCCCTCTTCTCTCTCCAAGGCCCGGCTAGCCGGCCCGCTTCCTTCGGGCCTTCGCGAGTCCACTTTACCTCCTCAACTCAGCTCTCTCTCTCCTTCTCGCCGACAGGTGGGACCCGGGCCCCACCTGTCAGCTCTTTCCCCTACCTCCGGTTCCGAGGCCAGCAACCGTCGCCCGTCACTTGCGCGTCCCCCGTCGCTCGGCCGCCCTCTCCACGCACGTGACCCAGCCGCCTTGCTTCCCGCACGTGCGCGCCTCATCCACCACACGCCGTTTTCCCCACTTTCCCGCAAAGCTCGGCGCCAAACCGCCGCACTCTTCCCATGTCACCCGCGCCCACTCCGCCGCCAATTCCGGCTGGCCCCGGCCTCGCCACCGCCTTCCCGCGCATTTAAAAGCATTCCCGTGCGCCCCCGCCCGTTTCCCCTCTCGTTCCCGAGCTCGCCGCACACCCCATCTCCCTCCCCACGTGAACCCCTGCTCCACCGCTCGCCGGCCATGTCCGGCAGTGCTCCACGGCCACCCTAGCCGTCACTGCACCCTGCCACCACCGTCGCTAGCTTCTCCATCCCGAGAGGAATCACGGCCGTCCCCTCCCTTTGCCCTACTGTCGCCGTAGCATCGCCTTTACCGCAAGACCCAAGCCGCCACCACTTTGTCTTTTTCGGTTGCCACTCGGCGCCATTCCCGTCCACCCCACGCCACACCACCGCCGCCATCGCGTTCTCCGCATCGAGGGCTGCCTCGGCCATCCCTTGTCCGCCACAAAACACCGCCATAGCGCCGCGCCCACCGTGATCCCAAGCCGCCATCGCCATAGCTGCTCTCCGGCCGCATTTTTTCCATCGCCTCGCTGCTCCCCGATCCATGCCGCTGCCTCCCTCGGCTTCGCCGCGCTACTCCGAGCCCCGGTCACCCCTTGTTTCTCCCGAATCGCCATCGGGCCGAGCTTTTCCCCGTGCTCCCGAGGCGCCGCCATTTTGGCCACCTTCGGCCGCCATTTGCCACCCATGCCGCCGTTCGCCGGGCACGCCACCACATTCGCCGGCTCCAACTGTGCCATCCCGCTCTCCGGCCGGCTCTCCTCCTCCGCTATCCATCGCCAGAGCATCACCCGCGTCGTCGACCCGAACATTGCCACCGTCTTTTCCCGCCACGAACGCCCTCTCGCCGCTCGCCGTCGTCGGGCACTCGGTGAGGAGCCCCTCCTCTTCCTTTCCCGTTTGCCCCATCCACCCCTCTCGTCGCCGCCGCTCGTCATCGGTGATTTTGGGGCCGTGCGCAGCCGCCGCCGTCCGCCGGCCGGCCGCTGCCGTGCACCCACCGCCTTGTTCCCTGCCAGCCGTTCCCGACCGCCCGATCGGCCCCAACCGATCCGGGCCATTAGATTGGGCGCCCACGTGGTCAACCGCCACCATGGACATGGTCCACGGTGGGCCGACCATTCCTAGTGCCGCTGTCACGCAGGTCCCGCCTTGGTGGACTCGGTCCGTGGTGGACCGAGCCTTTTTCCCACGCGCGCCCCTCCGCTAACGTCAGCATGACGTCAGCGATGCCCTTTTCCTTTGTAAAATTAAATAAATATTGTGCAATAAATCGAATTTAATTCCCAGAATTCAATTAAATGGCCCAAAACTTCTAAAATTCATATCTAATCCATACGAACTCCAAATTGGGACATTCAAGTTGCAAAATTCATCTAAAATTGAGCTCTATATGTTTGTTTACTTTCCATGTACTGTTTATTTGGTTTTTATTAGAGTTTTTCCTTATTTTGCATGCCAGCGTGTAGACTTCGCTGTTTCGGGAGTTCGCGCTCGCGAAGAAGAGAAGATCAGCTGAAGAGTCAAGGCAAGTCACATTCCTCCTTGACACATATTGATCCAAATTTACATATTATTTATTTTTTGCAAATAAAATTGTATTTTTTGCTAATTACACGGGGATCGGGATAACCTATCTAATCGCTTGTGCCATGTTTAATTGTTATCCATTCATTGTCAACCTGGGTGATTAAATTGACTAGCTTGCATCACTTACGTGACCTTGCTATAAATGTTTACGCTTAGCCATGCTTAATTGCACTAGCTCACCTAATGGGAGAACTATACTACTAGCTAATAGTCACATGAAATGACGGTCTCAGACCGGAGGTACCTTGGCAAAGGTTCTTGGTTAATTAAAATATGACTAAATGGTAGGCTGTGGGTGCATGGATTTCTTGTCGCAAACATGGCAGTTAAGGATCGGTTCATGGGATGCCCTGGAAGACTTACCCTACTTACCACAAGCTAGCATGGGCAACGGCTGGACTTGTAGTGTAGCTTTTCCCTGGCCCACGCATCCAGGCAAGGGTGGCGTGATGGAGTTCGGATGGACTGGGCAAGGTCTATGCGGCTGCCGGATTCACCTAGGCACGAGAGGGGGCTGCCTACCTTGGATATAAAGGTAGGGGCGAAACCTGAGGTGTGGTGTCGCTTGGTCAGGGGGAGTTATGCAAAGGGTCTTGTCACGATTTCCCCCTTGCAGTATCGTGGCGATACTTCGGGGCATGGCAACATGTGTGGAATCGTGTCTTGTGGGTACAGTTGTACACCTCTGGCCAGAGTAAAACTATTCGAATAGTCGTGCCCGCGGTTATGGGTGATCAACCAGATTCACCATGATTAGTCTCACCTTAATAATTTGACTTAATGGAACTGGACTAGTTCATGTGGTTTGGATGGGCCTGTTCAACATGGAGATAACGTTGTTCAGTGGAAGAATGAATCTTGATTAAATAATCAACTATTTTACTGTTTGAAACTTGTAACATCCTGAAAATCGGAGAACCGAAATCGGAACGTAAAAATCGGAACTTTCAAAAACTTTCTCTTGTTGCTTCTTCTCGGGTTTGTTGCTTCTTATTTGCCAGCTCAGTTGCATAAATTTTGACGTGATCAATTTCCCTTTCGGTGTTTTTGGATAATTTGGTGTTGTCAAAATGTAGGTGCGGAAGCCGCATCGGGGTTTTAAAAAGGAAATCGGGAAAAGCACGGATTTATGAAAACGCGTTTTGGGAAATATAAAACAAAATTTTGATTGGGAGAAGATAAATTAAGACACAAAATAAAATATAAAATTCTCGGGAGTCGTACTCGAAATCCGGGAAAGTTTTGGAAAAATATAGGAGAGGATATTGAAATTTGAAAGAAAAAAAGGATTTTTAAAATAAATAAATAGGAAAAATATTGTGGGAAAATAAAAGTGGAGAGAAGTTGGAAATATTATGTGAAAAATTATTTTTGAATGAGGGGAATTTATTTTGGAATTTTTAGAAGAAAGAAAAAATAGAAATGGAAAATTAAAATGGGAAAATCGGGAAAATCGGAAATTGCACTGTTCATTGCGCTAGAGGTGCTCGACGCCGTACCGCCCCCGGCCGCGTGCCCGCGCGCGCGCCCGACCGTACACGCGCCGCGCCGCGCGCGCCACGCGCCGCGCCGCGCCGCACGCGCCTCGGCCCTACCCCGCGCGCACGCGCCGCGCGTGCGCCCGACCGCGGGACCTGCGCGCCGCGCTGCCTCGCGCCCGCCCGCGCACGCCCGCCCGTACCAGCCCTGCGCCCGCGCACCGCGCGCGCCGCCACGCGGCCGAGCCACGCCCGACCCCACGCGCGCGCGCACGCCGCGCCGACCCCGCCCGTGCCGCGCGG
Source organism: Oryza australiensis (assembly GCA_019925245.2). Taxonomy (NCBI): domain Eukaryota; kingdom Viridiplantae; phylum Streptophyta; class Magnoliopsida; order Poales; family Poaceae; genus Oryza; species Oryza australiensis. Next base: position 1,456,472 of record JAIFGZ020000265.1, on the reverse strand, counting down.
CCGGCCGCCGCGTTGCGCCGCCGTACTCGGCCCGTCCCGAGCTACGCCGCGTGTCGTGCCGCGCCGCGCACGCCCGAGCCGGCCCTCCCTTTCCACCCGCGCCCGCGCTGCGCCGCGCCTATAAAAGGCTGCGCCCGCCCTTCGCCGCACCCGCCGCTCCTCTCCCCCGTTCCGAGCGCCGCCGAGAGCCGCCGCCGCAACTCGAGCGCCGCCGTGCGCAAGGCCTCCCCGTGCCCACCGCACCTCCCCGAGGCCGCCGTCGCCGTAAGCCCCGCCCCGCCCCTTTTTGTCGCGCCGCCGCCGCCTGCTTTTGCCGAACCTCGGTCGAACACTTGAGGGCAAATGAAAAGGCGATGCGCCAGTGAAAAGAAAAAAAAAAAAAAAAAAAAAAAAAATAGGAAAAATTTGGGAAAAATTTTGGAAAATTTGGAAAATATTTTGGGATGACTTGAGTAAAATTTTGGGCAAAAATAAATTATTTTCTCGCATGTTTTCTCGGTGCAAAGTTTGAAAAATTGGAATTGGACGTCTTCCGGATTTCGTTTCGCGTCGTTTTTAAATCCGGACTCCGTTTGATTCTTTCTCGCCATTTAAAAAGGCTTCTCTTTTGTGATCAAACCCTCAAACCTCGAGCACGAATTTCCTCCGCTAATATTTTCAAACCTAAATTCCCAAATTATTACGATCGCCGTTTTTGCGAAAACCCTAAGAAATCGACTCGATTTCAAAACTCGGATTTTTCCTAAAGCGACCTTTGTCTTGACTCAAGTAGAATTTTTAGGCAAAACATTTGGAGTCGTTTTCATGGCTTTTATGGTTCTTTTCGATCTCTCGGTATTTTATTGAATTCTAATTGAATTCAGGACCTTTCGCACGTACGGGTAGCACCGGCATCGACCCCGCTGAAGACACCACCCCTCAAGCGTGCGAGCAAGGCAAGTCATCACACTCTTTGAACATATTGATCCTACTTTGTGAAATGATGTTAATTTCAGATTACAAATTGCACGCTTTATACAAACAGTACCTATGCTTGACATACCCTGCTTTGATATTGATCACCACTAGAATTTATTCTTTGTAACCTCCGATGTGATATGACCGGAGGATAACTTTGGTACAAATGCTTAGCCCCGCTTACACTAGATCCCCGCATACTCATGATTTTGCAAGAAAGCTTTGTGCTCGGGCAACTACCTTAGGGAGGTAGTTGAAATACGGCTGTGGAGACATGAGCGCCACATGGCCATGAGAATGTTGAACTAGGCTCGATGAAAATTGAAAATGCTATACAAATGTTTTAGATCGGGGCGGCTGGATGAATTGGGTGGATTCCGAAAAGGCAAGTGCCGACCCTGGTCAGTGGGGACCGAGCCTTGAGATAGCCGGAAACGAGCCGGTCAACCGTACTTCTCGAATGGGTATAGACCTAGCTGACTAGATAGCCGAGCGGAGGCAGTATCCTTGCATAGATGGTTCTCTATGATGTGGTTACGGGATGAGAATGAGGCTGCGGCCTTTGTAGTGAATGGTGGAATTAAACCGATATTAATTAAACTTAAAGATTGAGAAAGCCTCCCTTACCCCGGGTGCACCAGAACTCCTCTCACTGCTAGAAAAGGACGGCTAGAGTGCATGAGGGCTTAAGTTCATGGAGCGAGTGCCAAAGCAAGGTTATCGAAAGGCTTTGCCGTGACCGTCTCATGTGTTGAGACGTAGGCTCATTTGTTGGGCCGTCGCGGAGTACGGGTAAAGTGTACATCCACCGTAGTGTGAGTGAATCAATCTATTCGAATAGCCGTGCTCGCGGATATTGAGCATCGTGACAAGACTTTCGCTTGGCTAGACTTTAAACTTAAAGCTGTGGGATGGGTTTGCATGATGATTTCATTCGTGGTGGATCAACTTCTCGAGATGCGAGAAGGGGTAGATTCCCAGAAAATCATGACGAATCGGAGGCGGGAAGCCATCCTTGGAATCACGATGGATGGTAGACGAACCGTCACCGGATTAATGAACTCTGAAATTAAAACTTGATTTGCTAGTCGATAGGCTTGTGAAAAGAATTGTGAAAATTGGCTTTATGCAAAAGAACCCCAGCCATATTCTTTGAATAACCCTATCATATGCATCAATTCTGTGTTGGCTTGCTGAGTACGGTTGGTACTCACCCTTGCTATACGCACAAACCTTCAGACGACGGAAATGAAGAGCCGAAGACCCATATGCGTATTACCGGGAGGGTGAAGGAACCGACGGTGCATACTAGATCTTAGCTCCGGTCGTTGCCTGTGGCAAATGACAAGCCGCTGCCTCTATTCCGCTGCCGTATCTAAATTCTATTTTTGTGTTGTATTCGGACCATAAGGTCCGTGGGTTGAACATTGCCTTCGGGCCTATTGATGTAATAATGGTGATGTAAGACTATTCGTGCATGTGCACCTGATTATCGATCTGTATTCGTGGGTACCAACTACTCGATCCAGGAAATGGTACTATGAACACGAAAGATTCCCGTCTCAAAAACGAGGGTCCACGAGCGGTATCGAGCCATGCGACCATAGGCTAAGACCAAATGGCGCCCTACCCCGACTAGTTGGCTAAAGGGAAATATCCCTACATAGGATCATTTTTAAACTATTATTTCCGAAAATACAAATATACCTTTTCTACATCTGTATTTCCTTTTATTTACCAAATGATTATAACGGCTCTCTCCCTTTAACCCTAAGTTGCCTTCAAAAGCGGATGTCGAACCATGACGGAGCACAGGGAGATCACTATCCCACGAGACGAAGGGTTTGTGGCACGCTTCAGTCCCCTTGTGGTGTTTAAGATACCCGGAACCACCCACCTACCAAATCAAAAGGCATGGCTCCGAAGGATATCCAGCATGGGAGACGGCCGTTTCCGTGGAAGCCCGCATGGGCGGTGAAACATCTTTCGCTTCCACACCCGCTACCACCGGGACTTAGCGGAAGCACCATCCAAGATGCGGCCCACGAAGCATTTCTTCGCCTTAATGCGATACATCGTGCCGAACTCATGGTGACGAGTTCGTGCATCATCCTTATCGCGAAGAAGGCAACCCGGTTGCACCGTGGAGGCCACCCCCTGCTGCTACAATCCGATGGTCACACGTCTATCACGTTGGGCGGAGACGGCGAGATGACGCTACGAGGAGGCCTTGCTTGAGATCAACGACCAGCGATCACGCCTCAATGATCTGGTCGAGAGCCACCAAGGCCGTGGGGATCGAGATAAACATGCGCAAACTCAGCAAAGCCAATGGTGCCCAATATGAGCAACTCTCGGACCGCTACATGGCCCGCGGGAAGCCCTGGTAGAGCTGGAGGAGCAGCTCAGGAAGAGCAAGCAGCAAGTCGACCAGCTGGAAGAGCAGCTGCGCACTCGCCCTGTCTACGCTGCAGGTACTTCCACCGACATTGTACCAACACCTCCTGCTCCTGTGCCCGACCACTATTACCTTATGACTCCAGCATGCTTGGATACCTTTCAAGCCATGATGGAGCAAGCTTTTATGTTAAGCACAGAGCCTGCGCCGTACCTGATAGACCCCGCTGCTGCCACGTCCATGGGACCCACCTAGAGCTCCGTAGGAGTGCCATCCGAGCCTGGATCGGGAGAGGAGAACCCCATCCAAATCCACACCGACTCGGAATCTGAGGCGGAACCTATGGAGGTCAAATGGGAGTCCAGCGACACCGACCCAATGGAGGAGGAAGCTCCCACTCGTCGCCTGACTCACACTGGAGGCCCCCTCACCCGCTAGACCGCTCGCAAGAGTACGCGGCCACCGAGCCGGAAGATTCGGCATGACTCGAGGCCACCACCTCCGAGCCATGGGGACTCCGGTTTGCTTCAGCGCGGACCACCCACTTCCCGCACTGGCTCTTGCGGATGGTTGGACGACTTGGCGGGAGGACCACCCCAGCTTGATCTCGTTCTGGACGACTCGGCAGCACGGACCACACTCTATTCCCCCTTAATTAGTTAATGCAGTTAGACGATGTAGTTGTTGTTGTTATCATGGCATGGAGGACTGTGCATGTACAGTCCGTGTACCCCTTTTATGTAATATGATGGACCCGAGCATCGCTTTGCGGTATCTTAATTCGTGAGCTTACTATTATTTTACCATGCTTGTTGATTGAAGATCATTTAAAAACAACTAGAAGAAAAATCCCCTAGGAACCATGACCTAAACTGGTCCGATCTCTTAATTCATCTATCTTCTTCGGATGGCACATCGCCGCAGAGCCGCGACAACCAACGAGAACCCGCGGAACCCAACCCCTCCACTCGCGGGTTATGGCTTTACGACCCGGCTACTCCAAGCATTTGCTAACAACCGGGAAGTCGAGGAGGATCAAGTCTAGGAGAGTTCATGCGAGCTAAGCCACCAACCTTCTCCACCCAAGAACCCATGGATGCGAGGACTGGCGAGGGTGATCCGGAAAAAGCTAACTCTCGTCCGAGTTCGAGAAGCCGATAGAGTGGTCTTCGCCACTAACCGCTAGAGGGTCCCGCAAGTGACGGTGGGACACCTACAAGGAAACGCGAGCTGAAGACGCGGAGAACCGACATGGGAAGAATTCACGGCTACGTTCCGTGAGAATTTCATGCCACTGAGTTATGAGGATGAAGAAAAATGAGTTCCGCAGTGCGTCAAGGAAACACCTCAGTACAAGAGTACCTGAACAAGTTTACCCAGCTTGCACGTTACGCCACAAGTGACCTGACAGACGAGGAAGATAAGATGGATAAATTCATCGAGGGACTAAATGACGAGCTGAGAGGACCGATGATCGGACGGGACCACACCGGTTCCAAAGCCTCATCAACAAGGTCGTTCGGCTTGAACACGACCAAAAGATGGTAGAAAATAACCGCAAAGGAGGCTCGCTATGGCTCGCCCATTTTAGGGAGCGCCACAACGCCCCAAGGGAGCCACCCCGTCTGGATGGAAACCAAACGTTCCGGCAGCCGGTCGTTCCCCCGCTTCCGACCATGTCAGCAGGCCAGCTACACCTCAGCTTCGTACACCCACACCAACCCTAGCCGCTCCAGAAGAAGGAATGTGAGCCGCTTCAATTGTGGAGAATTCGGGCACTACTCCAATAGCTGCCCAAAACCACGCAACACTCCGTGCGCACCGGCGCCAATGCAACGCCCGTCCGAGGAACCTCCACCCTGCGCGGGGCGAGGTGCATTCGGGACCCCGCTACCCAACGAGGCTGCCACCGGGTTTCGACGTGGCCGGTGAATCATGTGCGGGCTGAAGAAGCTCAGGAGGACCAGAGCGTATTGATGGGTATGTTCTCTATCAACTCTACACCGCTTAAAGTTTTATTCGATTCTGGAGCCTCGCATTCATTCATATCTTCCCAAGTAAGCAAACAACACCACCTACACCAAGTAGCACTTAAGAGGCCTATGTTGGTACACTCACCTGGGGGAGACATAACCGTACCCCATGCTTGCATCAATGTGCCCATACGGATTAGGGACGTGGTGTTTCTTTCAAACCTTATGGTGCTATCACCCCAAACCATTGATGTCATACTCGGAATGGATTGGTTGACCAAGAATAGTGGAATCATAGACTACCCAGTTTGCGAAGAGGGCAACCCAGTTTGCACTGTGGAGGCTACCCCCTGCTGCTACAATCCGATGGTCACGCGTCTATCACGTTGGGCGGAGACAGCAGACGACTGTTACGAGGAGGCCCTGCTCGAGATCAACGATCAGCAGTCACGCCTCAATGATCTGGTCAACAGCCACCAAGGCTGTGGAGACCAGATAAACATTCTGCAGACTCAGCTGCAGGCCAATGGTGCCCGATGAGCAACTCTCGGACCGCTACATGGCCCGTGGGGAAGCTCGGTAGAGCTGGAAGAGCAGCTCGGGAAGAGCAAGCAAAATCAACCAACTGGAGGAGCAGCTGCGCACTCGTCCTGTCTACGCTGCAGGTACTTCCACCGAGCCTGTACCATCACCTCCTGCCCCTGTGCCCGACCACTATTACCTTATGACTCCAGCATGCTTGGATACTTTTCAAGCCATGATGGAGCAAGCTTTCATGTTGAGCACGAGCCCGCACCGTACACGATAGACCCCATCGCTGCCGCGTCCCATGGGACCCACCTCAAGCTCCGTAGCAATACCATCCGAGCCTGGATCGAGAGAGAGAACCCCATCCGATCCACACCGACACGGAGTCGAGGCGAACCCATGGAAGTCAAATGGGAATCTAGCGACACCGACCCAATGGAGGAGGAAGCTCCCCTCGTCGCCCGACTCACACGGAGGCCCCTCACCCGCCTGCACCGCTCGCAAGAGTACGCGGCCACCGAGTCGGAAGATTCGACGTGACTCCGAGGCCACCACCTCCGAGCCATGGGGACTCCGGTTTGCTTCAGCAGACGGACCACCCACTTCCGGCGCCGGCTCTTGCGGATGGTTGGACGACTAGGCGGGAGGACCTTCCCGGCTCAGCAGCACGAACCACTCTCTATTCCCCTTAATTGGTTGATGTAGTTGGACGATATAATTGTTGTTGCTATCATGACATGAAGGACTCGTGTGTGTACATCCATGTATCCTCCTTATGTAATATGATGAACCTAAGCATTGCTTTGCGGTGTCTTAATTCGTAAGCTTATTATTATTTCACCCTGTCTGTTGATTGAAGATCATTCAAAAGAACTTGAAGAAAAATCCCCCTGGGAACCATAACCTAAACTGGTCCGATCTCTCAATTCATCTATTTTCTCCAGGATGGCACATCGCCGCAGCCGCAGAACCAACGAGAACCCACGAACCCAACCCTCCACCTGGCGGAGGTCATGGCTTTGCGGACCCGGCTACTCCAAGCGATTGCTAATAATCGGGAGGTCGAGGAGGATCGAGCCGGGAGAATTCATGAGAGCTAAGCCACCCACTTTTCCACGGCCGAAGAACCTATGGATGCCGAAGATTGGCTAAGAGTGATAGAGAAGAAGCTAACCCTCGTCAGAATCCGAGAAGCTGATAGAGTTGTCTTCGCTACTAACCAGCTGGAGGGCCCCGCAAGTGACTGGTGGGACACCTACAAGAAAACACGAGCCGAAGACGCCGGCGAACCAACATGGGAGGAATTCACGGCTGCGTTCGTGAGAATTTTGTGCCACTGCAGTTATGAGGATGAAGAAAACGAGTTCCGAGATGCGTCAAGGGAACACCTCGATACAAGAATATCTCGAACAAGTTCACCCAGCTTGCCCGTTACGCCACCGGTGACTCGCGACGAAGAAGAAAAGATAGACAAATTCATTGAGGGACTAAATGACGAACCGAGGGGACCAATGATCGGGCAGATCACACCGGTTCAAAGCCTCATCAACAAGGTCGTCCGACTTGAGCATGATCAAAAAGTGGTAGACAATAACCGCAAGAGGAGGCTCGCTATGGCTCGCCCATTTCAGGGAACGCCACAACGCCCCAAGGGAGCCACCCCGTCCGGATGGAAGCCAAATTTTCCGGCAACCGGACGTTCTCCCGCTTTCGACCATGTCAACAAGTCAGCTACACCTCAGCTTCGTACACCCACACCAACCCTAGCCGCTCCAGGAAGGAAGAATGTGAGCTGCTTCAATTGCGGAGAATTCGGGCACTACTCCAATAGCTGCCCAAAACCACGCAACGCCCCGTGCGCACCGGCGCCAATGCAACGCCCGTCCGAGGAACCCCCACCCCTGCGGCGGGACGAGGTCCTGCTCAGACCCCGCTACCCAATGAGGCCGCCACCGGGTTTCGACGTGGCCGGTGAATCATGTGCGGGAGTGAAGAAGCTCGGGAGGACCGAGCGTATTGATGGGTATGTTCTCTATCAACTCGCACCGCTTAAAGTTTTATTCGATTACGGAGCCTCACATTCATTCATATCTTCCCGAGTAAGCAAACAACACCACCTACACCAAGTAGCACTTAGAAGACCTATCTTTGGTACACTCACCGGAGACATAACCGTACCCCATGCCTGCATTAATGTGCCCATACGGATTAGGGATGTGGTGTTTCTCTCAAACCTTATGGTGCTATCACCCCAAACCATAGATGTCATACTCGGAATGGATTGGTTGACCAAAAATAATGGAATCATAGACTGCATCGAAGGGAAGTCACGGTATCCACCCCATGGGGATCACCGATGAGCGTAACTATGGATCAAAACCCAAAGCGTGTGAGCAAGCCGCGGGAGTGTTCACCATGCTACCTCTAGGCGGAATGCCGTAGTACAAGAATACCCGGATGTGTTTCCCGAGGAATTGCCCAAATGCCCCGGATCGCGACGTAGAGTTTATCATCGATCTAATGCCTGACGCCCCCATATCCAAGAGGCCTTATCGAATGCCGGCCAACGAGTTAGAGGAACTCAAGAAGCAAATAAGAGAACTACAAGAGAAGGGATTCGTACGCCCAGCTCTTCTCCTGGGAGCCGTACTCTTCGTCAAAAAGAAGGATGGGAGTATGAGAATGTGTGTGGACTACCGATCGCGAATGAAGTAACTATCAAGAACAAGTACCCGCTACCTCGGATCGATGACCTATTCGATCAACTTAAAGGTGCGCAGTGTTCTCAAAGATTGATCTACGGTCGGGATATCATCGCTTGAAGATTAGAGCCGAGATATTCCTAAGACGGCGTTCTCTACACGTTACGGCTTATACGAGTTCACGGTGATGTCCTTTGGATTGACCAATGCCCCTGCATACTTTATGAATCTGATGAACAAGGTATTCATGGAATACCTGGACAAATTCGTGGTGGTATTCATCGACGACATACTTATCTACTCCAAGAACGATGAGGAACACGCAGAACATCTACGGCTCGTCTGGAAAAGCTACGAGAGCACCACCGTATGCAAAGTTCAGCAAATGCGAGTTCGGCTCAAGGAAGTCGCTTTTCTTGGCCACGTGTTTTCAGCCTGAGGAGTAGCAGTAGACCCGCCAAGATCGAAGCCGTTATGGAATGGAAGGCACCCAAGTCAGTGACGGAAGTTTGGAGTTTCTTGGGCTTGGCCGGTTATTACCGACGGTTTATCGAAGGGTTTTCCACTGTAGCCCGACCTATGACTCAACTTCTGAAGAAGGAAAAGAAGTTTGAGTGGAATGAGAAGTGTCAAAAAGCCTTCGACCAATTAAAAGAAAAGTTAACCACTGCCACAATCTTGACCTTACCCGACAACCGGAAGGACTTCGTAATGTACTGTGATGCATCCCGACAAGGATTAGGAGGAGTATTAATGCAGGATGGGAAGGTCGTAGCGTATGCCTCGCGACAGTTACGACCCCACGAGGAGAATTATCCCACACACGACCTGGAATTAGCCGCGGTTGTACACGCATTGAAGATCTGGAGGCACTATCTGATCGGGAACCACTTTTATGTGTATACCGATCACAAGAGCTTAAAATATTTCTTTACTCAGCCTGATCTCAACCTACGACAAAAAGCGATGGTTGGAGTTGATCAAGGATTACGATCTAGGAATCCATTACCATCCCGGCAAGGCAAATGTAGTGGCCGATGCGCTGAGCCGCAAAGCCCAATGCAACCACATGGGATTGGGAGGTATGGCCAGCGAGCTCCAAGAAGAAATGGCTAGACTTAATCTGCACCTGATTCCTCGCGGAGAAGTGCACTCACTGGAAATCCAACCTCTTCTGAGGACTCAAATAGAAGAAGCCCAAAAAGGGAATGAGGAAACCCAGGAAATCAAGGAACGCATGGCCGCGGGCGCGCTAAGGAGTTTTCGTAGATGACAAGGGAATCTGTGGTACAAGAAAAGAATCTGCGTGCCGAACAGCGTGGATTACGAGGATTGATCTTAAAAGAAGCCCACGAATCGGCATATTCGTTACATCCCTAAGCACGAAAATGTACCAGGGATTTGAAAGGAGAATACTGGTGGCCCAATATGAAGAGAGATGTAGCCGAATACGTAGCCGTGTGCGATGTGTGCCAAAGAGTGAAAGCGAGCATCAACAACCTAGCAGGCTTGCTGCAGCCGCTCAAGATCCCTGAATGGAAATGGGACGAGATAGGCATGGATTTCATAGTAGGATTACCCAAAACTACGACTGGTTACGATTCCATTTGGGTAATAGTGGATCGGCTCACTAAGACTCGCGATTTATTCCCGTAAAAACTAACTACAACGGTGCCAAGCTAGCGGAACTATACATGAGTAGGATTGTATGTCTCCACGGTGTACCAAAGAGGATTATATCGGATCGTGGTACCCAATTCACATCTCATTTTTGGAGCAAAGTCCACGAGGCACTCGGAAGTCATCTCGCTTTGCATGCAGCTTATCACCCACGACCGATGGGCGATCGAAAGGACGAACCAAGTACTAGAAGATATGCTGAGAGCCTGTGCACTGGATTTCACCAAGGATTGGGAGAAATGTTTGCCGTACGCCGAGTTCTCCTACAACAATAGCTATCAAGCCAGCCTGAAGATGTCGCCAAACGAAGCTCTATTTGGTCGCCGATGTCGAACCCCATTGATGTGGTCAGAAACCGGTGAACGAACCGTATTCGGGCCTGACATAATCAAGGAGGCTGAGGAAAAGGTTCGCCTGATCCGGGACCGACTACAAGCTGCTCAATCACGACAAAAGAGCTACGCGGATACCCGACGAAGAGAATTGGAATTTAAAGAAGGTGACTACGTGTATCTAAAGGTCTCACCACTACGGGGAACACAGAGATTCAAAGTCAAAGGGAAACTCGCACCACGATACGTGGGCCCATTTCTGATAAGCGCTAGGAGGGGAGAAGTGGCTTACCAATTGGAACTGCCCGAGAATCTCTCCGATGTCCACCCAGTATTCCACGTATCGCAGTGAAGAAATGTTTGCGGGTACCGAAGAGCAAGCCCGTTAGAAACCATCCATGTCCACGGTGACCTTACCTACCCGGAGCATCCAATCAAGATACTAGACGAGGCAGAAAAGAAGACACGAACCAAGTCATGGCGCATGTACAAAGTACAATGGGGCAATCACACAGAAGAAGAAGCTACCTGGGAGAGCGAAGAGTTCCTGAGGACAGAATACCCACACCTATTCAGCAACCGGTAAGAAATCTCGGGGACGAGATTTATTGTTAGGGGGGTAGGTTTGTAACATCCCGAAAATCGAAGGAATGGAATTCGGAACGTAAAAATCGGAACTCACAAAAACTTTTTGGGAATCATTGCTTCTTATCGTGTTTTCGATCCGGATTGCCGATCTGAAAATAAGGTTTTCTTCTAGAATTACTAGGAGGAAAATGGGGCAAAACCCTAAGCTTTGAAATTTCAACCGTGAAAATGATTTCAAAATATAAATGTGTATACCTTGAAAAGAGCACATACATGTATAATTTGGTGAATTACAAAAAGGATATATTTTGGTTTAAACCCTAATTGATGAGGGAAGGATAATGAATAATTGGGATTTGATGATAAAGATATTTTTGGAAAAAAAAAAAAATGAAGATAGAAATTCGTCGCTATTTAAACCCTATTTTCTTGAATTCAAAAGAAGAAACAAAATAAATACGAAAAATATATTTTGAAAGATAGGGAGAAATGGGAAATATCATTTTAGAGAGTATACTGAGAATACCAAAATTTATTTGGGATTTTTAGGAAGAAAGGAAATAGAAATAGGGAATTAGGAAAATTAAATCGGTAAAATAGGAAATGGCACTATTCATTGATCGGCGGGTGTTCGACCGGTTCCACCACCCCGTTCGCAGCCGCCGCGCACCCGCCGTGCCGAGACCTCGCGCGTGCACGTTCCCATCGTCATCGGCTCCGGTCACGCACAGGATCGCCGTACGATCCGCGCCATGCCGTTGCTCCCAAAAGTCGACGCCGTACACGCTAGCCATGCCGCCGCGTTAGCGTCGCGCATGCACAGATCCGCGCCACGCCGTCCTTGCCCCGGCGCTGCACTCCCGCCCACGCGCACTGCCCTCCCCGCGCTCGCTGTACGCGCGCGCGTTGGCTGCGTTGCCGCACGTCGCCGCGACGTGCGCGCGCTCGTCGCCCTACCGCCGCACTAGGTCGACCGAACCATCTCACCGTCGACCGCCTATAAATCGGCCTCCCAGGACCAGCTGGCCACATAGCAAATCTTCCCGTTGCTCACTCGTGCTTTCTTCCCGTTTTCCCCAAAAGTTAGCCGTAGCATTGCTTGAATTTTGGGAAGAATCGGAGCTCGGCGGAAGAACCCTAACTCGACCGCCCGTGCAACACTTAAATTCGTCACCCTCGGCCAATTTCTTCCCGAATTGAAGGTACCATCATTATCCCCGTGCTCTAAGTGTTGTTTCCCTAAGCTTCCCGAGCCAAATGGTCGTCGGAAAATCGCCGGCGACGAGCCCCCTCGAATTCCCTGCCTCGGCCGCGCCACCCCGCCGCGCCAGACGTTTCGGCGCCTCCCCGAACCAACCCTCCTCTAGCATCCCTAGGGCTCACCGATGCTCGTAGACCCCTTGCTTTGGCCAAAACCTCGCCGGAGATTGCTGCCGACGAGCGCCACCGCCGCCGAACCACCTCGCCGTCGCCGACCCTCTTCACCACTCCCGGTCTCGGCCGAGTGGAGAAATGGGACCCCGTGGTCCCAAGATGGTGAAAAGCCCCTCCTTTCCCTAGCTCCGGCCCTCCCTCACCGTCGGCGCCCTCTCCCTCGCCGTCGGCCGCCGGTGGTAGCAGAGCAGAGAAAGAAGGGAAGAAACAGAGGAAAATGGGAAAAAAAGAAAAAAGAAAAGAAAAAAAAGAAAAGAAAAGAAGGAAAAGAAAAATGGTAAAGGAATAGGGTAAATGTATAAATTATTTTGGAAATATTTTAGGATAAAATTAGGTTTCTGAAATATTATTATTTAGGAATAAGTATAATATTCTTTCCCCTTCCAAAAAGAAATACTTTGTGAAAATGATTTATAGATTAAATTTTTCTTTTTATGAATTCAAATATTGTTCAACCTTTAAATTGTTATCGAAGTTCACATGAGACCTTTTAAATATCGGTTAAGCATGGATGACATTATCCTGTCGTTAGAATTTCAAAAACCCTAATAAATATAATTGCAACATTAAAGATCAATTATTGGAGATATAAAAAAATTAGAAACCTAATTATTCTAGGATATCTTCAAATTTAAGTGCAAAATACATATCAACTACAAGATGGTTCGCTCGGTTTAACGAAAACCTTTTCGTTGATTCAACCTTTAAGATTTCCGAAATTTGAGGTTGTGTTTGGAATCCGCTTTCCGATCATTTTGAGATCTTTTTCTTTTCGTTGATGTTGTTGAATTCTAATTGGATTCAACCCTTCTTTTCGCACGTACGGATAGCGTCCGAAGAGGTGAACACGACTACGCGGAAGACCCCACTCAACCGGCGTGCGAGCAAGGCAAGTCTTCACACCCTTTGAACATATCGATCCCAATTGCGAAATGACGTTATTTTAAACTCTAAACCTGCATGCTTTACGAGTTACCTATACTTGTTATGACATACCTTGCTATTGATTACCTTTAGAATTACTCCTTGTAACTCACGATGTGATACAAACAACCGAAGAATAACTTCGAAACCGCTTAGCCATGCTATGCTTAGATTTATGCATACTCATGACTTTATGAAAAAGCTTTGTGCTTGGGCAACTACCTTAGGAAGGTAGTTGAGATATGGCATGTGGAGACATGAGCGCCACATGGCCATGAGAATGGTGAACTAAGTTTGATGAAAATTTAAAGTACTATACAAATGTTTTAGACTGGGCGGCCGGATGATTTGGGCGGATTCCGGAAAAGGCAAGTGCCGACCACAGTCGGCTTAAGGACCGAGCCATGAGATAGCGGGAAACGAGCCGCACAACCGTACTTCTCGAATGGGTATAGACCTAGCCGACTAGATAGCCGAGCGGAGGCGGTATCCTTGCATAGATGGTTCTCTATGATGTGGTTGAGGGATGAGAATGAGGCTGCGGCCTTTGATATGAATGGTGGAATTAAACCGATGTTAATTAAACTTAAAGATTTGGAAAGTTTTCCCTTACCCCGGTGCGCCGAACTCCTCTCACTGCTAGAAAAGGACGGCTAGAGTGCATGAGGGCTTAAGTTCATGGAGCGGAGTGCGCCAAAGTGAGGTTATCGAAAGGCTTTGCCGTGACCGTCTCATGTGTTGAGGCGTAGGCTCATTTGTTGGGCTGTCGCGGAGTACGGGTAAAGTGTACATCCACTGCAGTGTGAGTGAATCAATCTATTCGAATAGCCGTGCTCGCGGATAATGAGCATCGTGACAAGACTTTCGCTTGGCTAGACTTTGAACTTAAAAATGCTGGAATGGGTTTGCATGATGATTTTATTCGCTGGTGGATCAACTTCTCGAGATGCGAGAAGGGGTGGACTCCCCAGAAAATCATGACGAACCGGAGGCGGGAAGCCATCCTTGGAATCACGATGGATGGTAGACAGAATTGTCACCGGATTAATGAACTATGAAATTAAAACTTGATTGGGCTAGTCGATAGGTTTGTGAAAAGAATTGTGAAAACTGGCTTTACGCAAAAATAACCCTAGCCATGTTCTTTGAATAACCCTATCATATGCATCAATTCGTGTTGGCTTGCCGAGTACGGTTGGTACTCACCCTTGCTATACGCACAAACCTCCGATTGATGGGAGTGAGGAGCCGAAGATCCATACGCGTATCACCGGGAGGACGAAGGAACCGATGGCGCATATTAGACCTTAGCTCCGGTCGTTGCACGTGGCAATTGACAAGCCGCCGCCTCTTTCCGCCCTTATCTAAATTCTGTTTTTATGTTGTATTCGGACCATAAGGTCCTGTGGGATGAACATTGCCTTTGGGCTTATTAATGTAATAATGGTAATGTAAGACTATTCGTGTATGTGCACTTGATTATCCAGTACTGTATTCGTGGGTACCAACTACTCGATCCAGGGAAATGGTACTATGAACACGAAAGATTCCCGTCTCAAAAACGGGGGTCCACAAAACTAGAAAAGGTTTTACAACCGCATTTATGCAAAATAGCCCAAGCCACTCTTGTCTCCCCTTGCACGTCTGCATTTCTCCGTGTGGCTTGCTGAGTATGGTGATTGTACTCAGCTTTGCTATTTCCCCTTTTCCCGTAAGTGTAGTGCTTCGAGTCGAAGATGAAGTTAGAAGACCAAGGCTTAGACCCCGCTTGAGTTTGCTCGTGGAGTGGAGGTGAAGCCCCGCTAGGATCGCTTTTTCGCTGCGCTGCTTTCTTTCGGGTGTGAGGACTAAGTGCCTCTTCTCGTAAGTATTTTACGCTTTATTTACGCTTTGGATCTATTTATTGATTTGTCATTTTGTGTACCCTGGCTGATTCCTGGACAGGGATTTAATACATAAAATAGTCTAGAAATTTGGCTAAATTTCTGGGTGTGACAAGTTGGTATCAGAGCCATCTCGACTGTAGGTTGAGCCAAATGGTTAAACCCTAAGGACCAGTTTTTCAAAAACCCTAATTGCAAAAATGCCTCTCCCCTCCCTCCGGAGTTCTTGCGAAAATAGTTGTCAAATTTCTCTCCTTTCCCCTCCAACTCTCTAGCTGTTAAGCCTGGAGCGCTAGCTGAAGCTTCAAGTGAGAAGATCGAGCCAAGCAGTCCTAAGTCGGTGCTTCTCGAGGTTCAAGTGAAGCCTTTCCGGAGCTGACCTAAACCCAATCCTTCCCTGAAGAGTAGTGTCGTTAGCTATTAGATCGTGTGTTTGTTTGCTGTGTGCAGGTGTATGGTTCACATCAATGGTGGGGATGTGACCATACTAGGTTGTTTGCTTAATCAACTTGAAGAGTAAAAGTACACCCACATCAGATCAGTAGGTAAGTGGGTTAAGGTCTTATCTTTAGCAACCCTCTCTTCCATCCCTTCTTCTGGGCAGCAGTTGGTCAGTTCCAGGGAAAATGTTATCAACCGCAACAGTATCAGCGGCAGTGTGTTGAGGTCAGGAACCTTTGGTCAGATCAGTCCGCAATCTAGAGCATGTACCTGAAACCCCACTCTTGTTCAATATCTGGTTCCCCAAGGACAGATGTTGAATGCGCAAGCCATAAATACAACAGGTACAAAGTCAGATACTAAAGACATATCAGAGGTACCAATGGTCGCAGATGCAAGCTCAGAATCGGAATCAAGATCAAACCCAGTACATTCCAGTGCACGCACCTATACGGCTACCGTCAGTATGTAGCAGTGTCCTTAGCAGACCAAGACATGTCAGCCGTCAACTACCTCAGAGACAACAAGTGTTACCTAAGGTGGTTAAGGAGTGCAAGGACCACTTTGGCAAAGTGTTCGACCGTACTTGGAATTTGCATGTCAAGATACCGACTGTTGATGAAGTGTTACAAAAAAAGCTTTGGATAAACTACTCGGCAAAAATTTTGGTGCACCGCAACCCAACTTTACAAAGAGAAAGGTCACACGTTTCTTGTGTGAGGGAATAAGTCATGTGCTCAAGGACCGTTAACAGAAATCAATACTAGCAAAGACAATGGAAGACTAAATGACATCCTTGCAACCCGTCCGTCAACTTCTGGACATCAATAACAACAATAGCAATGATTTTCGCTCTCCAACCCACTCCAATTACGGTGGTGGCCAACAGTGGTAAAACAACATTGCTAACTGAGTTCCTGAGTCACCACATGTTCCGGTTCCTATGTGGGCATGCATGGCTAGAAGGATGTACCTCAAGGTCAATCGGGACCAGATTGCTTCAACACTCTTGGGCTAAGGCACCGTCACAATGAATGTCTATTATTTCAAGATCCAAGGAAGTTAGTTCATCGTTATTTCAATTGTGGAAAATACAAGGTAGTTCAACACAAAAGTATCAATGTCGTCCAGTTACCGACACTGTTCATCACCACCTCAACTTACCCAGTTGCCCCACCCCAGCATAGAGTGGTCAGGTCCAGCCCCGATCACCAGCAAAGCAAGAGATACAAACCGTCGTTGGGATGTGAAATTCCATCACCGCAACTCGTTATTGAGAGCACCGGCAGAAGCTCCATTGTTTCACCAACAACCGCTCCGAAGCTACAAAATCAACACCAGCAGGGCAAGCAGTGCTAGGAAAAGCAGTTGTGTGGTCCAACTACAAAGAACATAGTGCAAATCCCCAGTTTCACCTGCCAAACAAGGTCTCACGCAGCAGTTCCCCCAACTGTCGTCAACATCAGCTAGGCACCCCATGTTGTTCCAACTCAATAAGCTGACGGGTAATCACAAGAAAGTGGCACCAACCATAGGAAGGTTTTGTCTGTTTTAGCTGCTAAGAAGATTGACATCTCTTCATGAAAAATCAGTAGTCAAGACAATGTTCTTATTGAAACCCTAGTCATTCATCATCAAAAAGAACAAGTCAACCATGTTGGGACCGCAAAAGGAAAAGGTTATACCCACCAGAGTCCCTACCAGCAAAGGTCAACAACGGACTACAAGTCTTTGGTTTTCAGGAACCGCTCGTGGTACCTAAGAGTTTTGTGGCAGTCGTGTAATAAGAAGGAAGTGTTGAACAAAGCATGGGTCAGCCTATACACTATAATGGCACTAACCAACCAGGTTTGAATCACAAGGGGCAGGTCCCGTACCTTTCAACAATTTTGCTAGCAAGGGTCAGTAATCGTCTATAATTGTTTGGTATTCAAGTACCCTCTGTAAGCACAGAAGTTTCGTTACGATTATGAAAGAGGAAGTCGAATAAGAGTA
This sequence comes from Oryza australiensis, assembly GCA_019925245.2. Classification (NCBI taxonomy): domain Eukaryota; kingdom Viridiplantae; phylum Streptophyta; class Magnoliopsida; order Poales; family Poaceae; genus Oryza; species Oryza australiensis. The sequence continues at coordinate 1,438,637 of JAIFGZ020000265.1, read as the reverse complement.
CGAGGCAGACGATTTTCTTTCTCTCAGGGTTCATATTCAGTAGTCAAAAGGGAGATTGACTGGTGTATATGACACTGTCACAAGAAGCCTATAGTTCTTTTATTGGGTCATTACAGTTTTGTCAAGATCAAAAATCTAACTGGCAACAAAGCAAAGAATTGATCAATCAGTAAAGAGAGAATGGTTAGACTACAGGGGTGTTCGTCATGACGAGACTTATTTGAAGGACAATGTAAGCGGTAGCTCATGAGAACGAAGAGGGTAATGACACAGTTGAAAGCGACAACATAAAAGGATTATCAAGACTCTCTCATGTTGGAAGTTCTCTAGAGAATAGTAAGTGGTAACTGCACCATAGTGGTGAACATGAGTTAATAATGAATTATTTATTTCAAGACTACCATTACAGTCTCCGGAAAACCACCTCGGTGTTTCCTAGGAAGATGACCACGGAAATATTTCATAACCCCTGACTAGAGTAAATGGATGCAGAGATCAAGTCATACAATACCGTCCGCAAAGCATGCGATAAGAGAATCATTCCTTGTGAACCAGTTCTACTCAAGGTATGAAATGAGCTTGTATTGGTCAAAGAACAGAAACTCTAGGCAACATCAAGGGCAGTTTTCAGCAGACGTACAGATTTTGGTACTATGTGGAGAAATCAATGGCAGAACTTATAGTCTATCAACCTAGAAGGGTCAGTAAAGGATAAGCAAAGAAGTGGAATGCTATATCGTGGAGTTAACCTTTTGAGCTTGATTCGTTAAGTAACCAGCGTTTGTTTCAAGAAAGGAATATCAACTACACGTTATGTTCAGGCAGATGACACCAAAGTCAGGGCAGAAGCGGAACAGTCAGGTCAGCAGTTACACCTGATGGAAAAGTTAACCAAAAGTCAGTATGTTCGAGAGCTGCATGAGAGTCTTTCCCATGTGTAACCTCCCATCATCATTTGAGTATCGAGTTCCAATAGTCCCGGGAATGAAAGGGGCACAACATTTGCTTCATTTCAATCGACCGATGGGATATCTGGTTCTCAGTGTCAAGATCCTTCGTAAGTCAAAGAGATGTTGGTAAACCTCAAAGAATGGCAGTGAAATTGTTCACAGTCAGGCGAAAGATTAACTGCTAGTCTTAAAGACGAGATCAAGATGAGTTTGCTAAATCTGGTAACCGTTTGTTTGGAGGATCAACCACGCGAAGCAGATTGGGTTCTAAGTTGGGTCAGTTGCGAGCCGTTAGTAGGATTTCAACAACCCCAAGTGAAAAGGTTCAAGTCTAAGGCACACTAAAGCTATCGGGTCAACAGTTTAGTCCAAAGAAGCAGCAATCGGGAACAGCCGCAGTTCAGATAAAGGATCGATCGAGCAACTTCTTCAAACCCTAGGTTGTTTTGATCGAGAGCACTTCACAGCAAATTTAGGGTCCGAGTGTTCACAAAAGTTAGTTGCAAGGTCTCGAAAAAGCTCCACCCACTACCAACCCACAGAGTGAATTCTCAGCTTATTGAGCTTGTCAATCTTGAGTGTGCAATCTGAGGAAAGTAAGTACTTTGAGTTCCTGTAATCCAGATCAGCGTCAGCACAAGCAGAACCAACCAGTTTAAGTTTTGTGAGGCAGCAGAACATTAGGGTTGATTCTAGTCAGTTCAATTGTGCAGGTTTGATCAACCAAGTGTCACGCAGGTTGGCCAGACAATCAGCCAGGGTGAGCCAAAAGAAACCGCAGAGCCAGTCAGCCAACCCAACTCCCTACCTTCATTCTTTTCGCCCCGAATCTCGGGACGAGATTCCCGTAAGGGGGTAGATTTGTCACGCCCGATTTTCGATCGGGATTAAAAATCGTCTAAAAATACATTTTCTAGAAATTATTGAAAGTGAAAGTAATTAAATAAAGTAAATTAATTAAGGAAATTAAATTTTCATTTAAAAATCATGGCTGGAAATATTTTTGTAATATTCTCCACGCCCTAAAATACTCTTTGAAATTTTCTGTGAAATTTTGGAGCTCCAGAAATAATTCTAATAATACAAAAAACATTTAATTAATTACTTAAATAAATTATTTAATCAGTAAATGATGTTTTTACATTTTTATTAAATACATTGAGTGCCCATATATTTCCAGGATTTTTCTTGGATTTAATTGAGCATTGGAAGTATTTATAAAAATACAAACATCATTTATGTGATTAAATAAAATGAAAAACGAATTTAAAATTTCTTTTTCGCCCTTGGGCCGCCGTCGGCCCACTCCTTTGTAAAGTCCATCTTCCCTCCCTAGCTACCGACTCCTCTTCTCTCTCCAAGGCCCACTAGCCGCCCGCTTCCTTCGGCCTTCGCAGAGTCCACCGTACCTCCTCAACTCGCCTCTCTCTCTCCTTCGCCGACGTGGACTGGGCCCCACCTGTCACCTCTTTCCCCTACCACCGGTTCCGAGGCCGGCAGCCATCGCCCGTCACTCGCGCATCCCCCGCCGGTCGGCCACCCTCTCCGCGCACGTGACCCAGCCGCCTTGCTTCCCGCACGTGCGCGCCTCATCCACCACGCGCCGTTTTCCCCACTTTCCCGCAAAGTTCGGCGCCAAACCGCTGCACTCTTCCCACGTCACCCGCGCCCACTCCGCCGCCAATTCCGGCCGCCCCCGGCCTCGCCACCGCCTTCCCGCGCATCTAAAAGCATTCCCGTGCGCCCCCGCCCGTTTCCCCTCTCTTTCTCGAGCTCGCCAAACACCCCATCTCCCTCCCCACGCGACCCCCTGCTCCATCGCTCGCCGGCCATGTCCGGCAGTGCTCCACGGCCATCCTAGCCATCGCCGCACCCTGCCACCACCGCCGCTAGCTTCTCCATCCCGAGAGGAACCGCGGTCGTCCCCTCCCTTTGCCCTACCGCCGCCGTAGCATCGCCTTCGCCGCAAGACCCAAGCTGCCACCTCTTTGCCTTTTCCGGTCGCCGCTCAGCGCTATTCCCGGCCACCCCACGCCACACCACCACCGCCATCGCGTTCGCCGCATCGAGGGCTGCCTCGGCCACCCTTGTCCGCCACAAAACACCGCCGTAGCGCCGCGCCCACCGCGATCCCGAGCCGCCGTCGCCATAGCTCCTCTCCGGCCGCGTTTTTTCCGCCGCCTCGCTGCTCCCCGGTCCACGCCGCCGCCTTCCTTAGCTTCGCCGCGCTACTCCGAGCCCCGGTCACCCCTTCTTTCTCCCGAATCGCCATCGGGCCGAGCTTTTCCCCGTGCTCCCGAGGCTCCGCCATTTTGGCCACCTCCGGCCGCCATTTGCCACCCTTGCCAACGTTCGTCGGGTGTGCCACCACATTCCGCCGGCTCCACCGTGCCATCCCGCTCTCCGCCGGCTCTCCTCCTCCGCTATCCGCCGCCGAGCATCACCCGCACCGTCGACCCGAACATTGCCACCGCCTTTTTCCGCCGCGAACGCCCTCTGTCGCCGCTCGCCGCCATCGGGTACTCGGTGAGGAGCCCCTCCTCTTCCTTTCCCGTTTGCCCCATCTCGCCCTCTCGGTCGCCGCCGCTCGTCGTCGGTGATTTTGGGGCGGCGCAGCCGCCGCCGTCCGTCGGCCGGCCGCTGCCGTGCGCCCACTGCCTTGTTCCCTGTTGGTCGTTCCTGACCGCCCGATCGGCCCCAACCGATCCGAGCCATTAGATTGTGCGCCCGCGTGGTCAACTGCCACTGTGGACTTGGTCCACGGTGGGCCAACCATTCCTAGTGCCGCTGTCGCGCGGGTCTCGCCTTGGTGGACTCGGTCCGTGGTGGACCGAGCCTTTTTCCCGCGCGCGCCCCTCCGCTGATGTCAGCGTGACGTTATTGATGCCCTTTTCATTTGTAAAATTAAATAAATATTGCGTAATAAATCGAATTTAATTCGAGAATTCAATTAAATGGCCCAAAACTTCTAAAATTCATATCTAATCCATACGAATTCCAAATTGGGCCATTCAAGTTGCAAAATTCATCTAAAATTGAGCTCTACATGTTTGTTTACTTTCCATGCACTGTTTATTTTTTTTATTAGAGTTTTTCCTTGTTTTGCGTGCCAGCGTGTAGACTTCATTGTTTCGGGACTTCGCGCTCGCGAAGAAGAGATGATCAGCTGAAGAGGGAAGGCAAGTCACATTCCTACTTGACGCATATTGATCCAAATTTATAAATTATTATTGTTTGCAAATAAAATTACATTTTTTGCTAATTACATGGGGATCGGGATAACCTATCTAATCGCTTGTGCCATGTTTAATTGTTATCCATTCATTGTCAACCTGGGTGATTAAATTGACTAGCTTGCGTCACTTACGTGACCTTGCTATAAATGTTTACGCTTAGCCATGCTTAATTGCACTAGCTCACCTAATGGGAGAACTATACTACTAGCTAATAGTCACATGAAATGACGGTCTCAGACCGGAGGTACCTTGGCAAAGGTTCTTGGTTAATTAAAATATGACTAAATGGTGGGCTGTGGGTCATGGTTTTGCTTGTCGCACCCATGTCAGTTAAGGACCGGTACATGGGATGCCCTGGAAGACTTACCGTACTTACCACAAGCCAGCATGGGCAACGATTGGACTTGTAGTGTAGCTTTTCCCTAGCCGACGCATCCAGGCAAGGGTGGGCGTGATGGAGTTTGGATGGACCGTGCAAGGTCTATGCGGCTGCCGGATTCACCTAGGCACGAGAGGGGTTTGCCTACTTTGGATATAAAGGTAGGGGCGAAACCTAAGGTGTGGTGTCGCTTGGTCAGGGGGAGTTATGCGAAGGGTCTTGTCACGATTTCTCCCTTGCAGTATCGTGGCGATACTTCGGGGCATGGCAACATGTGTGGAATCGTGTCTTGTGGGTACAGTTGTACACCTCTGGCCAGAGTAAAACTATTCAAATAGTTGTGTCCGTGGTTATGGGCGATCAACCAGATTCACCATGATTAGTCCCACCTTAATAATTTGACTTAATGGAACTGGACTAGTTCAGGTGGTTTGGTTGGGCCTGTTCAACATGAAGATAACGTTGTTCAGTGGAAGAATGAATCTTGATTAAATAATCAACTATTTTACTATTTGAAACTAGAAAAGGTTTTACAACCGCATTTATACAAAATAGCCCAAGCCACTCTTGTCTCCCCTTGCACGTCTGCATTTCTTCGTGTGGCTTGCTGAGTACGGTGGTTGTACTCAGCCTTGCAATTTCCCCCTTTTCCTAGAAGTGTATGCTTCTGAGTCGAAGATGAAGTTAGAAGACCAAGGCTCAGACCCCAGTTGAGTTTGCCTGTGGAGTGGAGTTTCCGCTGCTGCTGCTTTCTTTCGGGTGGGAGGACTAAGTGTCTCTTATGTAAGTATTTTACGTTACGCTTTGGATCTGTTTATTGATTTGTCATTTTGTGTACCCTGGCTGATTCCTGGACAGAGATTTAATACACAAAATAGTCTAAAAATTTGGCTAAATTTCTGGGCGTGACAGATATCAATGGATACACATTCTAGACCGTCACACAAGATAGCAAAAGCAGAGTGCAGAAAAGTGGAGTCCGTATAGATGCATATCAGGATAAAGCTGGATCAAACACATATTATGGCCGCATAGAGCAGATTTGGGAGATGAACTACAGGAGCTTTAAAGTCCCTTTGTTTCGTTGCAGCTGGGTGAATATCCGAACCGGAGTTAAAGTCGACAAGGAAGGATTCACTTTAGTGGATCTGGCCAAGGTTGGATACACGGACGAACCATTCGTCCTAGCCAAGCAGGTTGAGCAGATTTTCTATATAAAAGACCCCGCAAACAAGAAGCTCCATGTTGTTAGGGATGGCAAATGAAGAATTGTTGGGGTTGACAACATCGTCGATGAAGAAGAATACAACCAGAATCTTCATGAGAGACCTCAGATCGAACTTGACGATGATCCCGAAGACAAAGTGGCATACGCTCGCTCAGACCATTCAGAAGGTATATCCTTGTAAATAGAGTCTTTGTAGTAATATAATTTGTAGACTGATGAATGTGATGAAGTATTTTGTACCGGTGCCTTAATGAATGATCTCTTAACCAATCACAATTATTCTCTATTTAATTTTTCACATATTTTCTCTTTTTAACCTATCAGATTCGTAAAAGAATAGATTAATGGTTGCAGAACATACAATGAGTAGTCTCTCTACCCTGTACTATAAATACAGGTATTCGTATGGGTTGCATTAGCTACACTAGTTATTTTGTTATGCACTGGTCCTCTCTCTTAAGTGTGATGTTTTCTTGTTTTCCGATTATTCACTTCTCTTGGTTTCTTAAACAGGATATAATTAACTTTGCCAAGTTTAAGCACTTTTTGCTATTGAATAAAATTTTGAACAAGCTCTATGATGTGGTATGAATAAAATTTTGAACAAGCTCTACTTCATCTGTTAATTACAATATTTTTTAAAAATACAATCCCAACTGTAAACTAATTTAATAAGGTATTGGATGTGGATAACACTTATCCGTATCGGGCCTACTGTTACCGCTCGACGCAGATGACAGTCATCCGTATCGGGCGTTGTTTTATTGCCCGATGCGGATAACTGTCATCCGTATCGGGCGTACTACTAGGGCCCGTCAGAGATGACTCGTCTGTATCGGGCCCTAGTAGTACGCCCGTCAGAGATGACGTTGACTAGGGTTACTTAGTCAATCCCGTAGATCCAGATCCATTCACGCCTCCTCTCAGATCCACGCCGCCGCCTGCTCTCCTCGCCTCCACGCCGACCCCGAGCCCGACCGTCTCCTCGCCTCCACGCCACCGCCTCTCAGATCCACGCGCGCCATCGTCGCTGCCTCCTCTCCTCCTCCCCTCCATGCTGCCACCTCATCTCCTCCTCCCCTCCGTGCCGCCGCCTCCTCTCATCCTCTCCTCCACGCCGGCCACCTTCCCGTCGACCCCGAGCCCGGCCGTCTCCTCGCCTCCACGCCGCCGCCTCTCGGATCCACGCGCGCCATCGCCGCCGCCTCCTCTCTTTCTCCCCTCCACATCAGCCGCCTTCCCGTCGACCCCGAGCCCGGATGCCTCCTCGCCGAGCACGAACGCCTCCTCGCCGAGCCCGGACGCCTCGTCGCCGAGCCCGCCGCCGCCTCCCTCGACGCCGGCCGCATCAACCCTGAGCCCAGCCGCACCGTCACCGTCTCGACCTCGAGCCCGTCCTCACCGTTAGTAATCCTCTCCTCTCCTCTCATCACCGGCGGCGGATCCTTGAATTGCTTCTTGATTTGTGATGCTATGTGATGCTTTGTGATGCTCATCTGCTGCAAGGTGAATCTTTGTGATGCTAATAGAATGTTTGATGGCTTTGTGATGCTAATACAATGTGTGATGGCAACATTTTAATGGCAGCATTTTATCATGTATGCATATTATCATGTGTGATGGCAGAAATTAAACCTTCTAATAGCATGCAGTAAGCATTTGCGGCTATTTTTATTGGAACTAGGGGCTATCTTTTATCGTGTTATTCATATATCGGTGTTATTGCTGATCTGAAATTAATCATGATTAATAGATAGGTTTTTTTTCGATGTGAGATTAATCCTGAAATTCATATTCTAGACGATTGGATGAGTATGATTGGATGAATACATATATATATATATATATATATATATATATATTCTGTGATTAAGGTTTTGATGCTTGTGAATATAGTCATAATTATGAATATATCAAGCTTGGATGATTTATCTTAGATTTATCTTAGATGGCTGTCATTTCCTTGAAATATTACTGTCCTGATTGCTTGCCTTTTTTTTGTCCTATTCATATATATGTTTGCTGATTGTTTCCCAACTGATTGTTGTTCCTGTTCGTATATATGCTTAGAAATATATATTAAAAATTGTCCTGTCTTCTCTCCACTCCCCTGGATTAATTAGGGAGAGTTCATGTTGTTTTGAGCATCCCCAATGCATCTGTTTTTATTTTTTATATCTTTTCAAGTGGTGTTCCTTTCCTCACCTTTCTTCTCTCCACTCCCCTGGATTTCTTCTCTCCTCTTCCTGGCCAATGATGAATGCTCAAGAACATACGATAAGAACAGACCATCGACACTTGTTCTTTTTTTTGGGCACTACAATTTCTGCCTAGTGATGAATGCTCAACATTCTTTCCTCACCTTTCTTCTCTCCACTCCTCTTTCTAGCCAGTGATGAATGCTCAACATTAATGATAAGAACATACCAGGTACACTTGTTAAAAAATTTTGTTTTTGGGAACTACACTTGATTTTTTTTATAAGAACAGACCATCTACACTTGTTAATTTATTTTTTTGGGTTCTACACATGTTCTTTTTTTGCAAAGTTGATCCATTCACAGCCACAGCCACAGCCAAGTTGATCCGCACTTGTTCTTTTTTTTTGAAAAAAACAGCCATGAACTACACTTATTTTTTTAATAAGAACAGACCATCTACACTTGTTCTTTTTTGGGGCACTACACTTCCTCTTTTTTTATAAGAACAGACTATCTACACTTGTTCTTTTTTTTTATCTACACTTGTTCTTTTTTGATCTACACTTGCAAATGATTGTAACTGATGCACAATTTCTGAGCAAAACTGAGGCCACATCTAATACTTTCACCTTCCAATAGTTTAGTAATATGTAAAAGTTTAGTAATGTTATTTTTCTTTGATAGAAAATATCGGCGACTACAAGTGGGACCACAACGAGCCGGGCTCCAAGGTCCCAGAATAAGATCCCTAAGGAAGTGTATAGAATAACGGAGGTAGACAAACAGGGATTTTCCTACGGCCCCAGAGAAAGCCGTCAAAAAATTCGCAACAATCTGCGGAATCCTAGGGAGGTGGAACTTCACAATTCTGGCGGACCACATCGATCGGGTCCCACAGGAAGAAAAATATGAGGCCTGGAGAGAGTTCAAGGAGAGCTTTGAGTACCCAGAAGAGGCCGAGGAAATACTAAAGCGGTGGGCTATGCGCAAGATGGGCAACTTGTGGAAAAATTTCAAGACCACGCTCGTCACCGACTACGTCCTCAACCCATCCCAGCCAGAACCATTTAGGAAGTACCCATTCATCACCCAGGCCGTGTGGGACGAGTTCCATGCTGCCAAATCAACTACTGAGTCTCGGGCAAAAAGTGAGGCCTATAGGGTGTTGCAGGCAAAAAAACCTTCACCCGCACCGGCTTGGCACGGGAGGATACACCGGAAAGCAGCAGGAATGGCAGAGGGAGGATCAAGTTGCCGCGGAATCTAACACCCCGCCAATTCTTGGTGATATCCCGACTACCCGAGCAAGGAACTGGGCAAGGGCAAGGGCAAATAAGAATATTGATGGAACACTGACGTTCCCAAACCCCGAAGATCAAGTGGTGTACGATAAACTTGTAAGTTTAACACATAAAACATCTTTCAATAGGTTGTATCGTCCTCTACATTTAATTAATCCTAACTGTACGGCAGGTCCAGCTGCCTGCGAGAGACATTCCTCCTCCGAGGTCTGCTCACAAAGGCACGAGGATGACATCCTCACAAAAGCCTTGGAAAACGAAGAACACCGTGGACGGACAAGGGGCATTGGCTCTGCTGTCCCATGGAAGTATGGGTTTCCCCAATTTGCTTGGCAGTACAAGAAGCACAAGCTATCAAAGACGGAGAAACAAGCACGCCTTAAGGAGCAACTTTGGGAGGATCTTAGAGTCGAGCTCGCCGAAGAATTCAATGAGAAACTGGCACGAGTGGAGGCTCGGGTGGAGACATATGAGAAGTTGATTGCCGAAGCTCCGGCCGCTGCAGCTCTCAGAGTAGAAGTGAGCCCCACGCAAAGGCATAGCAGCTGCGCATCAACTGAGGTGGGGGCAGAACAAGCACCAGTCCCCGTCGCGGTGGACCACATAATGGTAACAAAATTCAACAAATGTATATTTTGTATTAGCACCAAAGTACACCCTAGTATTAATGACACATACGATTCTATTGCAGGAACCCACATCGTGCACCCTAGTCGTTAGGGTGACCCAATCATTTGCAATTCCGGCTGCAGAGGGTCTTGCATTCAAGCCTACCCTCGAAACCCGGGTTCATGGGGTGCAGCTGCTAGCTGGACATGCATAAGTCCAAGTAGACTTAGTGAAGCCCGATTGGGTGGGCTTCACTCTCCAGCACCCACCGAACGATGAGGTTCTGACCCTTGGAGCTGCACGTGAGACCTTTATCCAATGGCCCAAGCAGAACATTCAGATCAATGTAACTCCTAGGCCAACACCAAGTTCTCGTCCGGTACCGTCGCGTGCACATACAGATATTGTAGTTGCCCCTCAAGCCAGAGAACTTGAACTTGTAGTTGCCTGTCAAGCCAAAGAACTTGTAGTTGCCCCTCATGCCGTTAAATAAGATCTCCAATTACAATATGATACAGATTTTGGGGACGACAGTATGGAGGTGGACAGTAGACCATACCAACCCCCTCCTGCCAAAAAGATGAAGAAGGCGAGATCTTCTCCACCTGACATTGGCAGAAAGGGGAGAGGAGTAGGCAAGGTGCAAGGGCCAAGAAAAAGCTTGATCTTGGCAACGCGTCATCAGCTCCGAATACTTTCACATTAGGCATGCCATTGGTCGGAGACGATACCTTATCAAGGATGGGGCCTGCATGCAAGGAGTTGCACGAGTACTACATGGAGAGGACCAACACAAAGAGAAAGCATATAGAGACATCCATGTTGGGCTAACACGATAGTCAGTCGTTCCTCGGCCCTGCTAGCTTCATCACTGTAGACTTCCAAGATATATTGGACCTCTACAGGGTGCGAGCGGTCGACACCAACCTCCTTAAGTGCTACTCTTTTTAAGTATTTGTGGGTACGAGATATGATAATAAATGTCCATATCTGACGCTAACCCGGACTCTGGTCTTGCTTGTAGGTTTACCTGGAAGCAGGTCCAAAAAAATCACCCTTTGTTGCCTTTCTCGATCCATCTATCGTCAACGAGACAAATATGCAAAACGATCGAGCTGGCATGGTGGAATATATCAAGGACTGCTTGTATGCCCGTCAAGACAAGGACTTCCTTATGTGTGCCTACAATCAACAGTAAGCGTGTACCCTACTTAGAATCAAATGCGCGACTCGTATAGCTCTAGTATTTACCTTGCAGTTTAATAATATAGCAGGGGTCATTGGATTCTTCTAGTAATAACGCTTGAAGTGGAGTTTGGTACACTACCTTAACTCCAATATCAAGCCAAAATTATACAACTGGTCCGGCATCGAAGCTGTCTTAAACGAGGCATGGGACCTGTACGTGGCAAAAGGCGGGAGGCATAAGGATGGGCATTCCAAACTCGGTCACAAAAATGACTTCCCAATTAAACAACAAGTGGGTGACCAGTGTGGGTTCCACGTCTGCCATAGCATGCGAATCTTAGCAGACAAGGTAACATTGCCCGACCTTGAGGTGTGTTATACAATTGTTTATATACATAGGACGACAACTTTCCAAGTATGTGGACTAACTTGGCGCCTCACATGCAGGTTAAACTATCAAACATTCCGGATAACAACTTCGATATCATTAGAGAGGAGATAGCACAATTCATACTAGATGATATATTGTCTCCGAAAGGAATGTTTAGAGTAAGGTCCTAGGTAGCTCGATCGACTCTGAATGGTAGAACATTTGCAATGACAGTGCGACAAACATTTGATTTTTGTAAATATTCTTTGTAATACAATTATGCACGTTGTTTCTATATATACTTACTTTTCTTTGTAATATATTTTTGCAGGTTTTGATGCATCTGTAACTAAATTATTTCGCTCGATGATGAACTGGAGCCGTTCAGACATGTTGCAAATTGCAACATCCAAAACACGGTTTGAATTATTTAGGTGTGTTGTAGGCTGGGTGGCTACCGAAGATGTCCGCATCAAACCTTGTGTCACAGGGCACAACGGACATCTTCTGGTAGCCACCCAACCTACCACAACGCCTCATACTATTACATATATAGTCTAGTTGTTCTGAGAGAAAAAGTAAAGACCATTTTGGAACTACACTTGTTCTTTTTTTGGAACTACACTTGCTCCTTTTTGGAACGAAACAGACATCTACACTTGTATTTTTTTTAACAGTACACTTGTTCCTTTTTGAAACAAAACAGACCATTAATTTTTTTGGTTCTATACATGTTCTATTTTGCAAAAAAACAGTCATCTATACTTGTCTTTTTTTCTGTTTTTGGGGTTAGTACACTTGTTATTTTGCTATGGCTGTGGCTATGGAATATATATGTGATGAATATATCTGTAACTAAATTATTTCGCTCGATGATGAACTGGAGCCATTCAGACATGTTGCAAATTGCAACATCCAAAACACGGTTCGAATTATTTAGGTGTGTTGTAGGCTGGATGGCTACCGAAAATCTCTGCATCAAACCTTGTGTCACAGGACACAGCGGAGATTTTTTGGTAGCCACCTAACCTACCACAACGCCTCATACTATTACATATATAGTCTAGTTGTTCTGAGAGCAAAAAGTAAAGACCATTTTGAAACTACACTTGTTCTTTTTTTGAACTATACTTGTTCCTTTTCCGAACAAAACAGCCATCTACATTGTCTTTTTTGAGCAGTACACTTGTTCCTTTCTTTGTTCTTACACATGTTCTTTTTTGCTAAAAATAAATAGCCATCTATACTTGTCTTTTTTTCTGTTTTTGGGGTTAGTACACTTGTTATTTTGTTGTGGCTGTGACTGTGGAATATATATGTGAATGGATATGGCTGTGGCTGTGATGAATATATATGTGGAATGGATATGGATATGGTTGTGGCTATGATGAATATATATGTGAATGGATCAACTTGCTGCTGTGGCTGTGATGAATATATATGTAAATGGATCAACATGGCTGGGGCTGTGATGAATGGCTGGGGCTGGGGCTGGGCTGTGATGATATTTGTCCATTTTTTGCAGCGGGCATGGCTAGCAAAGGCCTGAGGCTAGCCAAAAAACAAATTTTATTTTTTGGATAATAAACTCATCCCTAACGGGCATTGTGGAAAAGCCCGATAGAGATAGGACATCCGTAATGGTCTCAATCTAAAAGCCCGATAGAGATAGATAGGACATCCGTGACGGGCTACTTAATCCCGTTAGAGAAATGTCATCCTTGACGCGCAACAAACCGGGACATTATTTGACTTTGTGTTTGGTCAACCCTATCAGTGACAGCCTAGTAACTACGGCCCGTTAGAGATGAGTTGTCATCTGTGACGGGCTTAGAACAAGGCCCGACTGAGATGTGTCATCCGTGACGGGCTTTCAACACCACTGGTTTGACTTTCAAACTCATCTTGATTGAGATAATGTGCATCCGTGACGGCCTTATACCCGTTAGAGATATTTTCTCACATGAGTGACCTTTTGACAGTGACGGGGGCCCAACCCGATAGAGATGAGGGTTAATGCCCGTTAGAGATAGCCGATGTCGTGTTCCAATCTGAGTCAATACATAGGAGTTTAACTTCTTATATAGTTGCATTTATTATTAATAAGCGAAATGTTATAGTTCATCAAAATTATATCGGTGGAATTGTATGCAGTAATGCATTCGGGTATTGAACTGGATTTGGTAATTGTATGCAGTAAAGCTCCAATCTAAAAGATAATTTTACCATTGACAGTTGAAATCCCAAGAAATCATCGATTGAAAAGGGATCCACACCTGACAAATGATAGAAACTGAAGGTTGTATCAGCCATGAGACAATCAGCACTCAATTCATGTGTCTTACAGTCACCATCCCGTTGGCTCAGTTTTGAACTCGCAAAAGGGGAAATTTTTAGTCACTTTGACTGCAATGTAAAATCCATTTTCTTTTTCTGGATAGCTCAACTGAGGTTTTAGCAAGAGAGATGATGCATGATAAATTAAAGTGGATTTTGTTATATACGCACGTAAGAGGCAGAAAAAAATATGTTTTTGAAATCCGTGGTTGTTAGTTTATTTATCCATGCCAATTTTGACATGTGAAGGTACTTCCATTATCTGAAAAAAAAATTGACATGTGGTCTGCTGAGCCAGGGAGGCATCCAGAAGATGGAACAGGTGATGTGGCGTGTGATGGCTACCATAAGTACAAGGTATGGTTTTTGGATAGAGATAAAAAGAACAAATTCCAGTTCAATCAGCTATGGATTTCCAATTTCCAATGCTCTGAGAAATTTCATTTACGTTTTCACCTCTGTTCATTGTGGGTTTTTTAGGAAGATGTCAAGCTAATGAGTGAGGCAGGCCTGGATGCTTATAGGTTCACCATTTCTTGGTCAAGACTTATGGTAACTACTACCTCCGTCCCAAGCTATAAGGGATTCTGGATAATTTCTTATATCTTTAGACAATTGTAGTACATATATATCAATCTCCCGTTCCTAATACTGGATCATCAGTGACGATGTCATCTTCTCCACACATATTCTTTGTTAGCTTCTTCACCGTGTTTTGATTTTAATTTTGGACAATATAGGCGGGAGAGGAGCAGTTAATCCAAAAGGGTTGCAGTTTTACAACAATATGATAAATGAACTAGTGAAAACATGTAACCATGATTGTCATATCATTTTGACCTATCTTCACTTGCATATATACTTGTTGAATTCTTAAAAAAAATAATTTGCATTCTTGAATGCACTCTTATGCAATCAGCTATTAACAACAACAATTCGGCAGAGGTCATCTTCTTAACAAGAATGATGGATAGCACCTATAAGATTAAGATTTTATGCTCCAATTCATGAATAGGTATTCAGGTACATGTTGCCATGTATCACATGGACCTTCCTTGGTGTCTTCAAGATGAGTATGGTGGGTGGATTAGCCCCAAAGTTGTGTAAGAACTATGTAGTAATTTCTCTTCATGCCATGCTGATAAGATTATGAAGAATCAAGAATCATTAGAAATTTTTATCCTTGGGATGAAGGGCGCAGACCAAAAGACACCATGCCGCTTGTCTACGCAATTGATACGAACAAAGAAAAGTTATTGTGCCAAGGAAAAGAGAATGATGCCTGAGTCGGAGACTTAAACCTTCAAGCGACTACCCCGCTATCACTCGATCTAATCCACCAGCTTGTGGCGCTGTGGATGGCAGTGTGCAATGTCCAACTTAGCGATGAGCAGCCTGATCAGATCACTTGGAAGTTCACTACTCATGGTCATTACTCGACTTCCTCTACTTACCAAGCACAATGCTTAGGGGCTCCCACATGAACCCTTTTTGCCTTCATCTGGAAAGTATGGGTGCCCAAAAAATGCAAACTTTATGCGTGGCTCATTATTCAAAACAGAGTTTGGACATCGAACAGGCTCGCGACCAAGGGATGGCAAAATAATGGACTCTGTCCTCTCTATAGAAGAGTCAATGAGACGGCCCTGTACCTTGTTGCGGAATGTCGATACTCCAGGATAATTTGGACCGCTACAGCCGGCTGGGTAGGCAACGAGCAGCTATAACCCGCACACTGGGAGGACGCCCACTCGGTCCAGGAATGGTGGGAAAGTTTGGCCAGCACAGCAGGAGTTCCAAAAAAGGGCTTCCGCACCCTCATTCTTCTAATTTTTTGGGAAATCCGAAAGGAGAGAAATCGTCGGATCTTCGAGCACAAGGAATCCACTACGATAGCTCTGATAGCCCAAATCAAGGAAGAGGCGAGTATGTGGATACTAGCTGGCGCTAGGCGTTTGTGCGACCCGTTACCACCGGCATATAGTCGTATAACTGTTTAGTGCTCCCTGCTCTGCCTCCGTTTCTTTTCCTTTCCGCCCTTAAGGGTTGTATGTTTTCCTGCTATATATAATAAAAAACAAGTCTCGTGCTATTTTTTCCTTAAAAAATAAAAAATAAATTTTTATCCTCACAGCTGGCTTTACCTTCCTTGCAATATCTGTTTCAGTGATAACTTCACAGCATATGCTGATGTGTGCTTCCGAGAGTTCGGCGACAGAGTTGAGCATTGGACAACTGTACTTAGCCAAATATCATGGCTCAACATTGCTATGACCGAATTTTTTGCTTTTTGGCATATTTTTGCAAAGATTGTCACAAATAGGCCCCTGGCAGTTTTTATTCCAGGAATGGACCCCAAGCTCGGCGCCAATAATGATGGCGCCGAGTAGTGCAATCTCGGCACGTCGGCACGTCGAGATCTGTGCGCCACGTCGGCACCGAGGCTGACGTGGCGCTGATCTTGGCGCTGTGTAAATTGGCGTCGAGCTCGACGCCAGTTAGTATGGCGCCCAGCTGGGCGCAAGCGACGACGGCGCCTAGCTCGGCGCCAATACCTATGGCGCCGAGATCGGCACCATCCTTACATCGCCGAGCCCTTACAGGTGGACCCGTCTTTCTGGCGCCAATAAAGATGGCATCGAAATCAGCGCCAATGAGGATGGCACCAAGCTTCAGCTCTACTTCTGTTTTCTCTTCATCTCTCTCCTTTTCAACTCTCTCCAGCGTTTTCTTTTCCCTTCACCCTTCTCCAGTGGTTCTAGGACATCTATGGCATAGTATGCATGATTAGCCACAGGTGGGGAAACTCATGAGGAATGGGATCAACCACCACCCGATGCACAACCACCTCCAAACTTTGACACATCCATAACAATCTCTTGCCACGGTGCCTCCATGATATATGATCACTAGGTTGTTCATCTAGTAGTTGAATAAAAATACAAATACAGTTCGTTCAGTCTAAAATAATTGCTATACAGTAATACATTTCTCGAAGCCACTACAGTTCTTTACAATACTAATATTATCGAAAGGAAACTCTAGCGCGTACGAAATTATCGAATCTTTCGATTTCTTTATGAGATCTACCTTCGCCCTACGTCTTCTGCTTCGTCGACCTAACTATATCAAACTAGTAGACTAATCAAAAATGCACTATGATTAAAACTTATCAATTATTCAACAAAAACGATGAGAACACTTATAAATTACATGCTCAACAATTTACATTTCACCTATTCAAAATACACGTACATTGCATATTTAAATTTTAGCCACATTGCATATTTGAATTTTACCCACATTGCATATTCTAAAATTACGTACATTGCATTTTTAATTTTACCTACATTGCATATTCTAAAATCTTAAAATCACATGCGTTGCATTTATAAATTTTACATATATTGCACAATTTAATCTTACATACATTACATATTTAAATTTTACCCACATTGCATATTCTAAAATAACGTACATTGCATTTTCAATTTTTACCTACATTGTGTATTCTAAAATCACATTCATTGCATTTCTAAATTTTACTCATATTGCACATTCTACATTTTCAATTTACCTTCAAGGGGAGTTGGCGCGAGCGGCCGAGACAACGGGCTTGGCGCAGCGGCCGGGAGCCGCCTTGCCGCGGCAACCGGGCGCCGCCTTGGCGCGGTGGCCGGGCGCCCGCTTGGAGCGAATGGCCGGGCCGGCGGGGGCGGGCGGTGGCGGGGCGGGCGGTGGTGCCGGCCGGGCGGTGCGGGGCCGGGTCGGCGCGACGCAGGGCCGGAAGAGGTCCCGCGGCGGCGCTGGGCGGGGATGGCGGGGCCGCGGCGGCGCACGACGCCTAGGGGGCGCGAGCTCGTTCGTGGAGAGAGGAACAACCGCGATGTGGTAGACGAGAAAGACGGGACCCGCTTGTAAGCCGTGCTCGGTGCCAAGATCGGTGGCGCCGAGCTCGGTGCCAAGATCGATGGCGCCAAGCTTGGCGCCAAGATCTTCGGCGCTAAGCTCGATGCCACTCTCTATGGCGGCGAGTTTGCTAGGTCAGCACCACATCAGCCTCGACGCTGACGTGGTGCACAGATCTCGACGCCAATATTATATTGGCACCAAGTAGTGCAATCTCGACGCCATCATTATTGATGTCGAGATTGGGGTCCATTCCTGTAATAAAAACTGTCAAGGGCCTATTTGTGATAATCTTTATAAAAATATGCCAAAAAGGAAAAAATTCGGTTGCTACGACAGTCGGGATTTTCCTCCTAACCGTTGCTCATATCCATTTGGCAGCAATTGTACGGGAGGAAATTCCACAGTTGAGCCACACTTGTTTGTGCACCATTCCCTGCTAGCTTGTGCTTCAGCTGTTAGACTTTACAGGGAGAAGTACCAAGTGAGTATGCATTATCATTTGAAAGTTTTATGTGCTCTTAGTTAATTTTAAGAGCACTTAATTACTTTTATGGAGACAATAAAGCAGTTCATGTATGGCTGGTATGTCATCTTGTATAGTATTTCTCATTGCATCACTGTAGCAAGAATCATACACATATTTATATAGTTCTATACTCCGGAAAAGGAAAATTTTCGAAGAAAAAGAAAAGCTTCTACATATTAAGTTTGTCGGTGGGTTGTTGTTAGGTCCAACCTTATTTCTTGGGTATATAGTATAAAGGTGGTCTTGTCATTTGAAATAATCTAGAGCTGAGAACATATCGAATGCAATTATCTTTTGTCGTGCACTCATGCAATACTTTTTGGGGTATGGCACCAAATATGCATATTTTTATATAAAAAAATATTCACTCGGTTTACTTATAGAGCACGACAGAAATCACACCGCATCAGCATCCACATCAACTATCGCAATGCTTTGCTTTAAACCAGTTGGATTCCCCTTGTCTTAACCACTTCTAAGTCGGTTGTTTGACACCAGGGGAAGGTCCTTGAGAGGGCCAATCCGGGTCCATCCCCTAGCCGGTATGCGGTGACCTTTCTTTCTTGTCGTGGGAGCAGCTCTAACAATCCACTAGCAACCGATGGGTTCGGGCCAGGACCTCCAAGTCCAGCTTTCAAAGCTAATACTTTTTCCAAAGTTACAGATCCATTTTGTCAAATTTTCTTGTCTAAATTGTCCCATTGGCTAAAGGTTGTTCACCTTGGAGACTTGATATGGTTATGAGTACCATACGACGTGGGCGGTACTTCAGGACCCAATAGGGACACACTGGAACCACACCAGTGACGAAGCCAGGGGTGGTCCCGAGACCACCCAAAAAACTACCCAATGCATATATATATATATATGATTTTATTAACTTGTTATATTTATGATATTTTTAAAAAATATGTATGTTGAACCACTCAAATTTAAAATCCTAGATACGCCATTGAACCACACTATATGCCGGCAACCTAAAAGCTTTATGTACTTCTTCCTTATCTAAAAAATTTACTTTAGCTATAAAATTTCAAGTTAATTCTTTGTTAAGAGTAAACCTCCAGATTTTTGTTGCATGTTTGTAATCGACCATTGCAGACAACCCACAGTTACTGCATCCTTGATTTTTTTTTTCAGAACAGCAGTGAATCCTAATCGTTGACTCTGAATCCTGACATGACAAAATCTGTCCAAATTTGCAGGATCTTGCATCCTTTGGTGTTTGGAGATGACCCAGAGACCATGAAGAATGCTGGTTCCCGCCTTCCGTTCTTCTCTAACCATGAATCTGAGCTGGCTGCTAACGCGTTCGACTTCATTGGATTGAATCATTATAGTTCAGTTTACACAAGCAATAATAATAACATAGTAAAGGCACCTTTGCAAGACTTGGCTGATGAAATTGCTACTTTGTTCAGAGGTTAAAAATTGGACAGATATGCTTTTATTATGCATATATTTTTTTAAAACTTTATGAAGTTCACTTATTTTATGTATATGTTCTATTTTTGGCAGTCACTAAGAATGACACACCTACTCCAGAGGTGATATAGCCTACTGTCTCTACTGAAAACTATTGAACATTATTGTAACATCCAGAGACTAAAAATGGTTTTTTTTGTTGCTATTGAAACAGTTTCTACCAGGAAACGCGGTAGATCCTAAGGGGATAGAGAATGCACTTGAATATATTCGAGAAAACTATGGAAATTTGCTGATTTATATCCAGGAAAATGGTTGGTAGTCCTTCAATAATCTTCACCACTGACAGTCTACACTGTCGTCAACTTGGAAGTTCAGAAATATTACTTCTAGCTCACATTTTCTCATTAATATGTCTATTGGCATTGCATCAGGCAGTGGAGCACCAGATGGAACCCTGGATGATGTGGATAGGATTAGCTACTTATCAAAATACATAGCAGCTACACTGAGAGCCATCAGGTGCTCAAGAATTATGTTCTACCCGAGGTTGAACGAACTCCCGCGTCGCCCCCCCTCCCCCGGGCGGCTCGGGAGGCGACGGCTGGCCACCTCCTCTCCCCCTCTTTCCTCCTCCGCCTCGCCGCGGATAAAGCCGCGCAATTGCAAGGACCACGGCGGTGGGGCTTCTTGTTGTTTTCGAGCTCGGGCGACCGGAGGAGTCGCCCAGGGCGACGGCGGCGGCGGTGACGACGGCCATGACGGCGGCGACGGGAGCTGCTCCGGCCGGATCTGGTGGCGGGGTCGGCGGATGGCGGCGGGGACGACACCCGAAAGGAGATGGGCGACCGGATTGGCAGCGGGAAAGGCTGCCACGTGCGCGTGCGTTTGCGTTGTGTGCGGGCGTCGGGGATGGCGACGAGCGGTGCACCCGCGAAACTTCCTCTACACCACCCTCTCTGCGCGCCGTCATTGCCTCTGCCCCGCTTCGTCGCCGCGGCGCACGTGGAGGCTACGGCCGAGGCTCTCTTCAGGGAATGCGATGGCCGTGATGGTTGAAGAAGCACAACAACCAACGTTGGGAGGGCGGTGGTGAGCCCTTCCGGTTAGGAGGACGGCAGATCCGGCTCCGTCGTCCCCGGATCTAGGAGCGACGGCAGCGGCGGGTTTCGATGATCCCATCGGCCACTCGGTGACGGCGACGCCCCCGCCGAGGCCTTCCTACAAGACCCGTTCTCCTCGCGCTGGGTTCACCTGGCGCCGCCAGACTAGGAGATCAGCTGCCTCGCCGTAAAGGCGCAGAGCGGCGGCGACGAAAACATGGCGTGGTGTGTGCTGTCGCACGACCCCGTGGACCCGTGTTGCGTCATGGTGGTGGTCCACCCCACCGAGTCGATGCTATTCTACTGCCGGCCAGGAGGCGCAACCGATGGCTCAGGCACGAGTACCAGCCGGACGAGTCGACGGAACACGAGGACGGGCTAGCAGCAGGGAAGTGGTCAACGGCGCTCAACGGCGTCCTGGGGCACTGAGGCAGTGACCGTAGGCGCCGGGGAGGAGCACGGACTGTGTCGGGGGCGCCTGGCGACGACCATCTGCACTGCCCAAATCGCCTCGTGCGAGGGGCGGTGGTGGTTGAGGGCGTAGTGCTAGACTGACCGCTGTGGCGGGAGATCCAGTCCATGGTGGCCGCCGCCGACGGCATCTTTGGCGAGGGACCATCGACAACGACAACCATACGCAGAAGAAGAAGAAGAAGAAGAAGAAAAAAAGAAAAAAAGAAATAAAAGGAAAAAGCGCGCCGGATCCAACAGCACGTGCTTGGATCTGCCCTCCACGTGGTCAAGGGCAACACGTCTGTGTTGGCGCTTGGAGAGGGCGGAGTTCGGATGCTGCAACATGAGGAGGTTGCCGGAAGGGTGTGTGGTGTGGAGACGTGGCCGACGACGGAGGTGACCGGTGAGTTGTGGCCTGCGCGGAGGCTGGCATGACGCGGCGCAAGGTAGCGCGGAGAGGCCCTGGCCGTCGATGGTGGAGGTCAGTGGCCGGAGTGTCGCGAGGAAGTGCGGCCGTCGAAGGCGGAGGCCGGTGCGGCACGACGAGGCGCGACCAGTGGCGGCACATGGAAGCTGGTTGGCAGGGGGACGTTGGTGCAATCGCGGGCGGTGATAGATTTGGAGGCGCGGATGCGGCAGCATGGCGAGGGGAGGCGTAACAGTGGACCAGGATCTTGGGAAGCCAGGTCAACTCTCTACGGTGGCTCAGCTGTTCGATGAAGTTCGAGGGTAGCAGGGTAATTTATCTCCCACTATGACGGCAACAAAAGAAATAGATCCATGATGAGGAGTGCACTAGCGGGTGTGGCGTGGCCCCCGTGAAGAGGAGTGCAGCAGCGGGCATGGCATGGCCCCAGCGAGCGGTGAGGTGTTGTCCAACGGCTGATGTGGCGAGGCCTCCGCGCGTTGAGTTCTATGAAAGATCCGGAACTGATGGTTTTCACCCTGTCGGGTGGGGTTTAGTGTTGTAGTGGCACAATAGCGATGGGTACTGTATGGCGGGGACCCTTTCAGTACAGTGCGGTCTGTCTTCCGCTAAAGTCCAGTTGACTGGAAGCTTTGCTGTAAGATTTTCGACGGCTAGTTGTGTGTAGATTTGGTGGGTGCCGTCGTATAAGGCTTCAATCTGTCGGCTGCATGGTGTGTTTTGGTCTCGATAGGGTTGCTGTGGAGGCTTGAGTTGAACGTTTGCCCGCGTTGATGTCTCAATCCGACCAGGCGAGTTTTTTTTCTTTTTTTTCTCCTGCATATGGCCTCCTAGGACTATAGTTTTGTATTTTTTGCTATATCAATAGAAGACGCGTTATCTTGTGTGTTCCGTTTTAAAAAAGAATTATGTTATACTGATTCTACTCTATCTCTAGCAGAATATTTCCATATGCTCTTTAAGTGCAAATGTGTACCTACAATGACAACTTTCACAAGATCTCAGTCATGGATCTTACTAGTGAATGGCTGACCGACCGATCGAGCGGATTGCAGGAATGGCGCGAATGTGAAAGGGATACTCATTGGGGTCATTCATGGATCTCTACGAGTCATTTGGTGGATATAACAGTTGGCATTGTGGACTTATTGCTGTCGATTTCGGCAGCGCAGAACGGAGAAGGCAGCCGAGACGATCGGCTAGCTGGTACTCAAACTTCCTGAAGAACAATGCTGTCATCTGGGTGGACGATGGCTGCTTTGTCCCTGCAGCCTGATCTCATGCTCAACTTTGAGTGCTGCCACTCCCAAACCATCCTATTATCCCAATGATAATATATATGTATTTTCGAAAGGTGTAATACTCTTCAAAGTGCAAACTACTCAGAGTTCTTGGTGATGTTGTCTTCAGTATAGAGTGGTAAGCACAAAATTTCATTAATAATAAGAACACATAAAAACGAAAAACGGTGATTGGTGATTGGCTACTACCTGTGATAATTTGCCACCACAGGTTTCAATAAAATGTGTTGATTGTATACCAGTCTCTTAAGAAAAAAATTTCTCGAGTCTCCTGAGAAAATTTTGACAAATACCAGTAACATGCACGGAATCAATTTTAAAATTTTCAACATAATTTTATATTTGATTTTTGGGGTTTTCCCTTTGTAATATATTTTCCACCTTGCCTTTTAAACCGCTACTAATACAGATATAAAAGTTTACCTAAAAATATTTTTTGTTGCTTCATTCATTTTCCTTTACGGCTTACCAGTCTAAGCTCAACCGGTCAGATTCACCCTTTATAGACCATTCCTTGGAACATAATTTTCTTTGTCGATTAGTGCATAAATTGAACTAGTTCCTTTTTTTAATTCCTCAATGATATTGGCTATAGGGGCGAAAACGGTACGGATAATATCCGGATTTCGTCTGAAAATCGGATACGACTAGTGTCAGCCGGATAATTTTCGGATAATTTTGGATTCGGAAACGAAAATGGATAATTTTCTCGGATACAGATACAAATACGATAAAGGCATTATCCAACATATAGCGGATACGGTCGGATAATATTCGGATATCTCATCGGATAATATTCGGATCATAGGTGTGGCCTTTGGCCCAGCCGACCCATGACCTCCATAAGCCCAATAAAAAGAGCACTAGTAAACCCATGACCTCCCAGCCGCCGGGCGTGCATCTCGGCGTCGCCTCCTGACGGAATCCAGCCCAGCACCTGTCTTGTCATTTTCCTCGAGGACATGTAAATTAATTAAGGCCGACATGGAACCTTCACTGTCTTCTTCCTCTCCTAATCCTAGGGTGAAGCATGCAATTAGACAGAGCTGTATATAACCACTCCTTCTAAATTCACTGGCCCATGATTAGACTGTATCCTTTCGTTTCTTGTGTTTCTTGTGGATGATCTATCATTTGCCAGAAACACCAGATTAATTAAGGGCTTAATTAATTATTAAAGGCATGTGTTTTTTATTATAAATGTCTTAAATTACTATGCTTGATTTATAATGATATTTAAGATTTATAATGATATTTAATATAAAAGATGATATGGTCGTAAAATTAGTAAAACAATGTTGATATGGACATTTAAAATTTATTATATGTGTTGTTTAGCTGAAAAATTATAAATATTGATTAGTTTAAGAGGGTTTAATATTTCGATCAATATCTGTTACCGTATTTGTTTTGATTCGTATCCGTTGTGTATTTGTTTCTGAAAGTATTTGTTTTCGTTTTCGTATCCGAGGTTTCAAATTCCGAATCCGATTTCAAAAAATATGAAAACAAATACTGTATAACTTTCGTCCATATCCGATCCGTTTTCATCCCTAATTGGCTACACGTGCATTCCGCACGTGGTCCCACCACAGCACGAGTAGTCGTCTCATGTGTATCCGGGTGGGCCCGCATTCTGGCACAATTGAATTGGTTCCCCTATGAAAATCCGGGTGTGCTGCTGCGGCTGGCGCGGCCACAGCAGGGAGGGAAGCAACGGCTAGGTTGGGCCCTACATGGGCCGGCCCAAGCCAAAAACCCATTACGGAATAACCATTACTTTTCATCATTTATTATTTTTCATCATTTATTATGTTTCCATTCAGAAACTCATTCAAAGGCCTTATTACCAGCGAAGATTAAAAGGAATTGAATTGGTTCCCCTAAAAATCCTTTTAATCTTCGCTGTAATGAGACCTTTGAATGAATTCCGGAATGAAAACATAATAAATTATGAAAAATAATGGTTATTCCGTAATGGGTTTTTGGCTTGGGCCGGCCCATGTAGGGCCCAACCTAGCCGAATAAAACCCGTTGCTTCCCTCCCTGCTGCGGCCGCGCCAGCCTCTCTCCCCTCTGACGGCGCCGCCGCACACCCAAGCAACACACAACCAAGCGAAGCCTCTCCCGCCGCCGCCGCCGCCGCCGCCGCCGCCGCGGCCATCGCCGCAGGTCAGGTACCTTGCTCCCTCACTCTCCCCTCTTCCTTCCCAGTTCTAGCCCATCGTATTGGTGCTTGCGGCGGCGCGGCGCTCGCGCAGTCTCGCTGCATGCCGATCAAGAAACGAAAAGCGCGGTAGCTGGAGCTAGCGAGGCGAGCGACAGCATGTTGTTGTTTGTTTGTTCGTTCGTTCTGGTTTCTGTTCTTGCTAGGAGCGCTTGTTCTTGCTCGCCGCCACGGTATGAAATGGCATGTTGGCTGGAGGATTTAGTCTTGACCGGTGGCGGGGTTGAGATTTGGTCGGCGGCGATCGAGTTCCGTCTAGCTAGCGCTTGTTCCATGGAGATGTTACCAGCATCCTTCTGGTTACTGCGTAGTGGATATAGCTAGACTATTTGTGCTCGAGGTCCGGGCAAAGCTAGGTAGGTTGTTCAGGAAAAAGAAAATTCAGTTCTTTGTATTACCGATTTTGGTCCCAGTTCATGCATGCGCGCCCGCGTTTCATGCACCGTAATCTTTGTTGCGCCGCATGCTTCCTGGTCGAGATTGAAATTGAACTGCAACCTTGGTTAGACTCGCAGGGTGCTTAATTGCTTTCAGCTTAATTATTAGGTTCGTAGCTGGTCGAGGATGCATTTGGTATAAGAAATACGAGATCTTTTTCCAGTTGCGCTGATCGGCGAGCTTGATTTCTTCGCTGCCCTGTTCGACTTGCATTGCATCGAGGAGCCTGTTAATTTCGTCGTCGTCGAGAGCTCAAGTTAGATTTCTCTGGGCATTATTCCACTTGTAGCTGTAAGCTTGTAGCTCCCCTTGTTTGGTTAGACTAATATTAGGAACTCACCTCATCTTTTTTAGTTTTTTCTTCTCCTTAATAATTAACATTGCTGTTACATTCAGAAGTTCAGTCTGCATGTCTGCTTGAAAAATCCTTTCTAGTACTACTTCGTTTGGTTCTCTATCCAAAAAAGGAAAAAGAACAGAACAAATAAAATAAAAGAAATCCATGGGCATGTAAGGCGCGGCCCAACTAGGCCCATATGAGAGGCCCATTAGGGTTACTCAGTTGTATTGCGTGCGCCACCGCCTGGCTCTCTCTTCGCTTTTCCTTTCCTGCGCTGTGCTTGGCTCGTGTTAACTCTTTTGTTTTTTTTCCCTCTCCTCCCGCGTGCTGCTCCCTCCCTCCCTCCGCTGCTCAGCTGCGGCGGCCGCCGCCGCCGCCGCAAGTCCTCGCGTTTTGCACAGCATTCGCCGTCGCCGCCGCCGCCGCTGTCGCTGAGTGGAGTTGTGGTGCCCCCCTCCGCCGCTGGCTCTCTCCCCCTCTCCTGCTCCGCGAGAGCTGCTTGCGATAGACGACGCACCGCCCCGGGGGAGGAGCAGCAGTGTGTGGCCGTATTCTTCGCCGTCACGGCGGCGTTGCCGGAGGAAACCTCCGGTGTCTCTCCACCAAGCGGCCACTGGTCAGTCGCGAGGGTTGGTTCCCTGTTTTTCGAATTCGATCGCTAGCTCGACGGAGATAAACCTCCTAGGCTGCTCGTGGATCCGGTTAGTGATCCGTAGTTATCATGATGCGCTAGACGCCAATGGCGCCAGTGCGAACTGTACAGATGTGGGCAGTGACTCGAATGGTGGAATACTAAGTGCTCGTATGTAAGTTTCTGTGAGGCGGTGAAGCTCGTGTTTCGACCGCTAGAATGGCGAAATCGAGGAGATTAAGTATGGTTTAGAATAGCTCCTTCTGAGATACGTATATAGAGGGTTGATTTATCGGAATTTGGAGCCATTTGCAATATGGATAATTCAGAGGGGTACATGTTTTTCGGATTTTCGGTGTCTACATTTCAGTTTGTTTTGTATGCTGTTGCTAATTAGACCTGGATAATGTAAGTTCAGTTGCATCTACATGTGGAGGCTGTTTCAGTTCTAGGTATCCGTAGGTCCATCAGTGACGTGTAATGCGGATGAACAAATTATGATTTGTTTTTATATTCCTCTATACTGCATACCTGTATTGTGACGGTTCGATTTGCTTCGAATAAAATTCTAGTTCAAACCATTACTTCATTAATTCGTATTGCTATTTGAGGATGATGCTATCATTTGTTCATCTTTGAATTATTCTAATATTGAACTAGTGTGGTGATTGGTTGCCAAAGTTGATCACCTAGGTCCATGTTGTTACATGATGCAAAGATAACAATGGTTGATTGATTGTGTGTCTACATATCTAGTTCTTTTCTTTCCCATATGCTACATTGCCATGTATTTGAAATATTATGTTATCACAAGTTTTGCTGATAATTCTTTTCTCTTCTTAAATGTAGCAGTATAAATGGAAGTGGGTGCCAGCTCTATAATGGAGGATGCCAACGGAGTAGTCGATTTGGATGTGGACATTGTTGGCCTAGAAATTGGTGCTGCTTGCAGCAAATTTGTCAAAACTGAAGATCCTGATGCTACAGAGTGTTCTAGTTCTTTTGGGGACACTCTGTCAGGGTCAGAAGATGATGCAAGGCCTTCAGAGATTAGTGACATTGAGGTCGACTCACCATTCTGCCGCTATCCTGCTAATGGTGATGCTGCTGCTCTCATGGATGCAGCTGTTTCAGACAATTTGGATAGATTATTGAAGTAAGTAGATTGAGTAACTGATTACTTCCAGATCTTGCTTTTCCGCCTTCCTGTAAATCTGAAATCCATCCCTTGGGTAATCGGTTATCACCTAGCGATAGACTGGAACAGAAATAAATTCTGGCAACTGCAAATCTGTTATGCATGTAATTTTTTCTCTTGGGGGCTGCTGATTGCCCCTTATGCTAAAAGAGCTCAACCATACTAACGTAGAGTATCATTCTGTTTTATCTGCAAAGTCCAATCGCCTCGGAAGATTGGTTCGAGGAGCAACCTGGCAGCCTGTCTTCTTTAGGCACCAAATCAGTTTTACTTTTATATTTTGGTTCTTGTAATACCTGATTACTTAGACAGTTTTACATTTCGGTTCTTGTAATACATGATTTTACCGAAACTTTACTAACACTGAATCATGTAACACAATTAGCAAAACTCTCAGATGATTGAAATATACATAGATAATATTTAAGTCACCCAAACAAGTGCCAAAGATGATAAAACCACGATAATAGCAAGGGCATCACTTGAGGAGTGTTTGCTCAGTCACTCGACTTATAGGGACAAAATAGATGAGAATGAGAATGGGTGAAAAAAGTAGGTGCGCTATGGGGTTCTCATTTAGTTCTGGTTGTTGATTTGGTGCTTAAACCAGTTGGCCTTGGATTGCATTGGTTGCACGTGATATATTCCTGTGCTTAATAGTATAAGTCAAGCAATTGTTAGTTTATGTACAGTTCATAAGGAAGCATCAAGAAGGCAAAAGCACATTTAACAACATTCTTTCATCGATTACAGGAAGAAACGGGTAACTGATCACTGGCGGAAGTATATCAGCCCATTAATGTGGAGGTGCCAATGGTTGGAGCTCCGTATGAAGGATTTGCAATCTCAAGTATCGAGATATGACAGACAACTTGCAGTACTAAAACATGAGAAGGAGCTGCAAACAAAAATGATTGAGTTGGATTGCTCCTCATCGAGATCAGTACCCTTCTCTTCTCATTGCTGCAGGAAGACTATGAAGAGGAGGAGGAGAAAGAGAAACGAGGAGAAAATGAATGCTTCATCGTACATCTCAAATCACACTGTATTCTCTTATTATGGTAAACATCGCCTTCTATTTACAAATAGAGAATACAAACTGCCATTGTGATATCAAGCTTATTGCAACCATGATGCAGAGAAAACGGAAGCAGATGCCTTTTCTATTGATGATGATGGGGACACAGGTAATGCTGTTAGTTGTTTCTTGATTTCAAACAAATATGATATTTCACGCATGCATAATGGAGATGGTGTTATTTTGGTTGTTCATGGATATTCATTCCCTTTTGTTAGAATTTGAATTCTCTTTTCTATTGTTCTTATTTATCAGCTGCATCTTGCATCAGAGGTATTAGAAACAAAATTTCACTAACAGACAAGTCAAAAGTAATATTTTTTTTGCTTACAACTATGATTTTGCCCTTGATATAATGAGTCAATCAGTAAAACTTTTGTTCTTATTATTGCATATGGAGTTTGGTTTAACAAGAAATTTACATATTGCCAATCAATGTGCTCTTATTAGGAAGAGAAAGATTTTGTTTTTGCTAGACGCTTCAAACGAATTAACAAAACCTTGTGTTGATTGTTCAGCAGATGAAAACACTATAGTTAACAATGAAACTGATTGGCTACTTGGAATTAAGAGAGGTGATGCTACTGTCGAACAGATTCTTTTAAGCATTCAATCTGCTCAAGACAAAGTGCATAGCCTGAGATCTAGTCTCAAGAAGGCAATGGCCAAAAAGAGTAAGGGAGCAATCCTTAAAGTCAACACACACATGAATGGTGCACAGAGCTCAAGTTGCACACCAGGAAAGGGTAAAGTGCTTGAAAGATCACCAAGGGACATGTCGGATTGTGATATGGATGACGCTGCCATGCCCGAGAGTGCTCTTTCAAGTTACGGAGAAGCTAATGATATGGATATTTTTGAAAGCACCATGAGCTTATTGTCGGCTGAAGTTCCACATCAGATGGGAGAATTTCACCAGGTAAGATTGTACACCTCATTTATCTCACACCATGACAAACTTTAATCAGGAATGCTATATCATGTTTAAAGGAGCTTGAGTTTCAGCTTCTCCCACCTTTTTAAAATATAAACTCATCGTCTCAAAATGCCATAAGCTTACAATTTTGTCCCAAGCATTTTTGACAGGCCTAACAAATCATGTTAGATTTAGAAGTTGTTGATGTTCAAGTTGATTAATTACGATAATGGTTATCTACAATTTTTTTCTGTATGCTACTCATTGACAACATTTGATGTGTAACAAACTGTAGGAATGTGGAGTAGCAGTTAAAAAAAAACAGAGCTAATCAAATACATCAAGTTCTGCCTTGTCTTCACAATCATTTTCTTTTGTCGCTTGCAGAGTTCTGAAGATGTACTTATTGACAATCAAGCAGCTGAAGAAGGGTATCAGAACTTTGAGGTGATCAGCCATCCATGCAAGCGACTAAGGGTATCGGTCAAGAGAGAAAGCGGGGCGCACTCTGAGGATGAGAGTGTTGCCCCCACAGTCGCTGTGAAGAAAGAAGCGCAGGAAGAAGCCACAACCAGCTTCGGTCTCCAGGCAGCGTTTTTTAAGCCCTGCTACACAGGCAAGCGGAGGAGGAGGATGCCTAAAATTCAAAGACGAGGCGGTTCATCTGCCTCTCCTTTCTCGTCTTGGATTTCCTCTCGTATTCGTAAAAAGCGGCAATTCTAAGGGGGGACTAGCTATCTCAGACAATCAATCTTCCAGTTTAGCTTCTGATCTGAGTTTTTTGTTAGATGAGATGATGACGGCAACTGCAGTTCTTTTCCCTTTCTCTTTGTACCTGATAGTTTAACGATAACATAAGAGCAATCTGGAAATGTGGCACGATGGCTTCTTCAGCCCTCAAGTGCTTGTAAGACAAGATCTTGCTCTTTCTTTTGCTTTTGTTGGTTGCCTTGTGATAAGTTAACTGGATGGATACAGTGTAACTTGTGAGGACTTAGTCGGATGCTTTTTGTTCCTACTTTCTCCTTTGATTTGGTGATTGGTTTGTATTCCTACTTTCCACCTATCTTGTTTCATTTATTAATTCCTCTAGTTTTGATTTATGATGCCATTGACTTTTAAACATACATGTATGGTCTCTATACGTTAAAGAGCAGCATGTACAAATAAGGTATGTCGGTTCAGTCTTTTGAGATGCTCATAGAAATAAAATATGTTTATAAAATGTGTTTATGTACGTTCCTATAGGGATATGCGTATGTGTATATAAGCATATCATATATATTTGTAGTGTGTTTAAAAATCATAAAATTACAAATACTTCAATCAAACTATCAAAAAATATAAGACCAAACTATCATAAAATTACATATTTAAGTCTTGTATCATAAAACTATAGACTTAACATGAAATTTCTCATAGAACTACAGATTTAAGATGGAGTATCATAAAAACAAGAGTAAATTTCACAAAACTACTAATATTTTTGGCCAAATTATCGTAAAACTATAGATTTAAGATGTTGTATTACAAAACTACATATTTAGCTGTAAATTTTCACAAAATTATGGATATAAGGCCAAGTATCATAAAACTACAAATTTAATATTAAAATTATCATAAAACCACAGATACTAGAGTTTAAATCCCTACTATTAATGTTATGTTGGAGCTATAAACATTGTAGTTTTGGGATAAATTGGCAGTAAACATATAGTTTTGTGATAAATTTGTTATTAATCTTTATTTTTGTGACACTCCATTCTAAATCTATAGTTTTGTGAGAAACTTCATGTTAAATCTAGAGTTTTATGATACAAGTGTCATCGGGCTGTACCTGCCTACGGTATTTATGGAGTATGGAGATCTTTGGTACCAGGATATATGTGAAATTAAGGTAATAGAGACGAGAGACATGGATTTTTATACAGGTTTGGGCCCCTAATTAACGGGTAATAGTCCTACTCCTGTTGGCCAAAGCCGATGTTGCATTTATATATCAATATCTCACGAGTACAATATTTGGATGACCTAATCTAGTCTCTGTCAGTTTAGCAGCATGGATCTCTCACATGTGATCGACAACTAGCGTAGTAAGCTTCCTCGAATATGAACTCAGCAAGATTGGAGATGTCTCTAGATCCCTCATGTTAGCCTCTGTGGTTCCTACATTGGGTTTATCTAGATCTGTATTGCCTTCTCTTTCGTGTTTGTCTATCCCCTCTCCTCCTAGGGTTCTTGTATTTATACACTCGGGTGTCCTCTTGTATAAGTTGAACTAAGAAACCAAGTATGGATACGATACAAATAGTCCTTGTCTTGTTCAAGTAGAATTTTGCTTCTTTTTCCTTATTCGAATACCTTCCATATATAAGACATGATTCCATATAAGACTTGATATATGGTGGGCCTTACCAAGCCTAACACAAAAATATTAGGTATGCCTTATTTATACCACTGACAGTAGTCCCCGACCTCAATGCAAACGACTCTACTAGTGTTTTCAACCATATAGCCCGAAGACCTAGCCTTATCGGAATCACCTAGCCATTCTCAGAAGGACCAAGTAGGCATAGAATCCTCTACAAGTCCTCTTTTTTGGCTATGACAGAGAATGTGACCATTTTTGTATTTGGATTGAGGTCAAAAGATACCATCTCGTCGGGTAAACCATCGCTTTGTTTAATCTTTCTTTCTCCTGTTGTACTCTGCGATGCAGAGCACCATCTTCAGTCATCTTATGTAGGTTCTCAGATCTGTACAAGATATATGACCATGCTATAGAGTTGTCGTTCTGAGTTTTTTGTGGTCAGCTCAAAGTGCAATCAACAGACAACTTTTCGATTATGCTCTATCATGGGACCTTTTCGTATACGTACCAACACTTAAAATCACTAATTTGACATCTATCTAGTTGAAAATAAACTCTTGACTACCGTGCACCTTAAGACTAGTATATGTCTTTTGCTCTATTATCTGATTTTCTTAAAATCAGTTACTCAAAACAAATTATTAGATAGAAAGCCCCCAAGCGAACACTCAGGAGTAACGTGACATGAATTAAAAATATAGATAATAAATGAAAATACAAATAATAAAGTATATCTATGTGTGACAATAAACGAGTACTCTCGTCAGAGCTACACTCAGTTGAATGGAGTTATGCACCCTTCCTAGCCCTCAACTATTTTTATGGAAAGATTTTCACAAAAGCAGCTTGAATCTTGTAACAAACTATGCTGAAGTAGCGAACTCCTAGCCCCAACCGTTAAGTTAAGCAAACCAATTCTCGATTACACGAATAGTTAATACGTTACATGGTTACTCTAACACGACCAACCTGACATGACCTTTTGACCCTCTTGTACCGAACTAATCCAATAGCGCCAAGCATCCCTGGCCGAGGTGCTGAGACCCGGTGACTAGTGAAGCTAACGTAAAAGGACGATAAGAAACATCTTCGAGCAGTAGCGATATGAGAAAAGGGAGTCAGCGAACAAATATTGCACACTTGATATGTATAAATACTTATATAGATTAATGCATGGGAATAGTAGGATCATTATATTTATTGGTCCAGGTATAGTCATACTTTGACCACTTGTAGAGGTGGTGGGAGGATCGCTACAATCGCTGGTCGAGTAAGGACTAGATGTAGTTATACCTCAACCGAACCACTCATAGAGATGGTGAGAGATCGCTACAACTGCTGGTCGAGCGAGGCCATGTGTAGTTATACCTCGACCACTTGTGGACATATTTGAGTCGATTACTAGATGTGCATCTCATGTGGCTAACATGACTTCATATACCTTTTTTAACTAACTTAGAATCATATCGGACATCCATTCGTAATCATACAGGATGATCAAGCCGACAACGTTCGTAAGGAGATTGTTCGTAGCAAATTTTTAATAAATATATCGGCATGACCAGTACTTGATGTGAAACAGACCGTTAGTCTTTGTTGATAGGTTTGGTTCGACAACACCTCATCTGATCGAGAACGTTCTTAATAGTAAGACGTATTTGATAGCTTCCTACTAGAGTGGTCGGTGTTCGAGCGGATAATTGATTCCTTTATATTTATCCTTTATAAATATATGCCGGATATATCTATGAAATTAGTAGATTAATTTAAAAAATCAATCTACTAAATACCTGATGTGTTCTGATAACTGGATTGATTTGAGTTCAGATGCAAAGACAAGGCGTCTGTGTTTGATTCACACATACATTTTTCCCACACGTGTACTTTATGAGGTAGGCTCATACGTGTACTGTAGTGCGTGATTGCTGTAGTGCATGTTGTACTCTTTGTAGATACTAAAATTTTTAGATACTCCTTTGGCTCTGCGGTGCGTGTCGATGCCATGCATGTGTTGGACTATAGGGATGGGCAATCGGTTTTAACCGAGAATTTGGTTCGGTTTTTACACATAGTTCGGTTACGAAGTAAAAACCGTTCGGTTTGCGTAAATAATGAAAACCGCACGATTCGGGTTTGGTTTTTTGGTTTTTACCCAAAAACCGAACCAAGCTGAGCTGCCGCCGCCGCGGCCGAGTGCGCCGCGCCCCGCCACCGCCGCCGGCCCTCATCGCTCGAGCGCCGCGCGCCCCGCCCTTCCACGCCCGCCGCCGGCCCCTCTCGCACCCGCCGCCGCCGTCGCCCCTCCGCTCGGACCATGCCAGCGCCGTCGCGCCACCCTCCGGCGTCCACGCCGCGAGCGCCGCCGGCCCTCCGCGCCCGCCGCCGCCGTGCCGCACCCTCCGTGCCCGGCCGCGCGCGTCGTCCCCCTCACGCCCGAGCGCCGCGTGCCGCGCGCGCGCGCCGACCCTCTCCACGCCTCCCGGCAGCTGTCGTCCACATTCGCTCCAGGCCCGGCGCCGCCACTCCCCCCACCCCCGACGGCCGACGCCCGGCGTTGCGCCTGCGAGAGGTTGGTGGCGTTTTCGAAGTGGATCAAGGTTGGTTCGGTTTTCCGAAGTGAAGAAAGAAGAACAACGGTTTTTCCAAAGAGTTCGGTTTTTCGGTAGTTCGGTTTTCGACATATAAAGAGAGAATGTATTCTGGTCGGATCATATATTTCACAACCAAAGCAGTCGAAGTATCTTTTATCGAAAAATCTACAGCGACAATGTTTCGATGAAGATTGAGATGATGAGGGTTTTGATCTAGCAGAGAATGTATTCCGGTTGGACCATGTCTTCTAAATTTGAAGTCGTTGAAGAGATTTTCGTTGAAAAATCTGTCTCTTAAACCCATCTCGTTGAAAATCATTAGCACCAAAGGCCTTACCTAACGCGTTATTGTCGACGGGTTATATCCATTTATGGTATTTGTAGAGTACGGGGATCGTTGGTACCAGGGTATATGTAGGATTGAGGTAAAAGAGACAGGATACATGAATTTTTATATAGGTTCGGCCCCCTAACTGACGGTTAATAGCTATACTCTTGTTGACCAAAGTCGGTGTTGCCTTTATATATCAATATCTCACGAGCACAATATTTGAAATGACTTAATCTAATTTCTGGCGGCTTAACGGCATGGGGCTATCCCATGTGGTCGACAGTTAGAGTAGTCAGATTCCTCGAATATGAACTCGGTGAGATTGAAGATATCTCTAGATTCTTCATGTCGACCTCTGTGGCTTCTACATTAGGTTCGTCTAAATCTATATTGGCTTGTCTTCCATGTTCATCTATCCTATCTCTTCTTGGAGGTCTTGTATTAATATCCTTGGGTGTTCTCTTGTCCAAATAGAATTAGAAAATCAAGCATGTATACGATCTGAGTAGTTTTTGGCTTATTTAAGTTGGACTATGCTTTGTCTTTCCTTATCCGAAATATCTTTCATATATGAAACATAATTCCGTATAAGTCTTGGTATATGATGGACTCCGTCAAACCTAACATAAAATTACTAGGTATGTCTTATCTATAACATATACAATAAAACTTTAAATCTTTAATTGTATGATAGTTTGGTCGAAATATCTATAGTTTTATGAAATTTACTTTTGAAAATAAAGATTAAGTGGCATTTTTTTACAAAACTACAGCTTTGTGCCAATTTAAGCACGAAACTACAACGTTTATAGCTTCAACATAACGTTTATAGCTTCAACATAAGGATAGTGATAGAGATTTAAACTTTAGAATATGTAGTTTTATGATAACTTCAATATTAAATATGTAGTTTTGTGATATTTGGTCTTAAATCTATAGTTTGTGATAAATTTGTCATTTATAGTTTTGTGAAATGTCGTCTTCAATCTATAGTTTTGTGATAGTTTGGTCTAAATTTTTGTGAAATTTATTCTTTTTTTTCTAAATTCAATCAGCTTTGTTCTAAGTCTATAAATAAAAAAAGAAATACATTTTCTCAATAATATTTGACCGAGTCACTTAATTAATTTCCTCCTACTTAGAGACGTAAACATGTCCTTTAAAAAAAGAAACAGAGAGGTAGAGGGACGTAAACATATCGCCGCACCTCGACAATACAAGAAGAGACTGAACGGGAGCACATATAAACGTAAGTACGTATGTCGCATCCACACACCTTGACAAAATCGATAGATGGACAGGCTAGCTGCTGCTGCTGCTACTAGCTAGCAATTGGAGATGGCTATTTCTGCTTTGCATTTGATTGATCGATATATCTGCATCCATCTGCTAGTTCTTGTTTGTTCCTATGTGTATATATGTATGGCCGCCGTTGCTTCCGATATCTATATCTCATTGTAAATATAAGGTCATTAATTTTCCGATATCAAGTCGTTCTCGATCGATCGAGTATCTGGCTATAGCTTCAAATCTAGATAGACGCAGATAGCATATGCGTGTATCCAATGGTTGATCGATCTTGGCTTAAATTTTAATTAATTAGTAGTAGGAGTAATTGCTGAACTTAATTGTGTATAGTCCTCTAGAAGCATGCAGCTGGTCCAGCTACAGCTGGTCTATTGGATCTTCCAGCTACTCCAGCTATTCCCTCCGTTTTCAATCTTTTCTTCTCGGTGTTGATTGGTACTGTTACCACTTTGACTATTAATAATAATTTTTAAATAGTTAGATCGTGATGTACAAAAGTAGTGTGGTTAGGTTTAATTAATTATGACGCAAAGGATATACTTCAATTATTATTGTATATTTTTATAGGTTTTCTTTCATCCCCTGGAGATATATACCTTCCTCGAGCAATACCTCTTCTAAAGAAGGCACCAGAAAAATCGCAGAGAAGAAGGCCAAATGAAAATTCAACTTTGTATGTATTTATGAGTTTTTCTTTAGGTTTTAAGAGATATATGCAATTAATTAGTGCTAGTCACAGAAGGTATATGTATTCTCGACTGTCACTACTGGGGAAGGAAGCTTTAGTCCCGGTTCATAATCCCTGTTATCCCGGTTATCGAACACACATATAACACACATATACATAACACACATATACATAATACACAATGCAAAATCGTCCACAACAAAATCGAATACAACAAAATATAACAACAAAATCGTCCACAAATTCAAAAAAAACATCTAAAATATCTACAACAAAATCGCCGAATTCCTCGTCGCGCACCACCACCGGCTCCGCCCGTCGCTCTCGCTCCCGCTCGCCGCCGCCGGTGAGGAGATGGCGCCCCACCGCCGCCCATCTCCTCCCCCTGCCGTCACAAGAGCTGAAGGGAGAGGAAGAGGGAGAGGAAGAGAGAGCTGAGGGGAGAGGGAGAGGGAGAGAGATCTAAAAAAATAGCTAAGTGTTGGATCGGTGGAGAAGACGATGCGCTAGGGATATATATACCCCTGGATCTTTAGTCCCGGTTGGTGCCACCAACCGGGACTAAAGATAATTTACCACTATTTTCAATTTATTTTTAGTCCCGGTTGGTGACACCAACCGATACTAAAGATAATTTTTCGCTATTTCAAATTTATCTTTAGTCCAGGTTGTAGCCACCAACCGAGACTAAAATATAATTTTCCGCTATTTTCAAAATTTTTTTGTCTTGTCTAGGGTTAACAACCAAAAATTAAATAATTTATTAAATAAATATAGGTTAAAACAATAATAAGTAATGTATTAAAATTTAATTAAATAGAGGTAATCCTAGACATTGCACATCTCTATATGCTCCTCTAGATATTGTTCCTCTTTTGCCCCTCTATTTTTTTCTTTTCATCTGCTGTTGACCAAGACAAGGAAAAGTAGACTTTTTTTATTTTTTAAATATTTTTTTGACTTATGAGCACACGAGAGGTAACCACGGAAAATTTGAGTTTAAACAAGTGAAAGACGTGGCCGGTGGAAAATTCGAAGACACGCTCGAAATCGAAAAAGCTTTGGGCTCGAAAAGGCAAGCTTCTGAGCCGTTTTTGGGAAAAATAAAATCGCCAAACGCAGCAAAGCAGCAAATGAAC
Source organism: Oryza australiensis (assembly GCA_019925245.2). NCBI lineage: Eukaryota > Viridiplantae > Streptophyta > Magnoliopsida > Poales > Poaceae > Oryza > Oryza australiensis. Next base: position 1,400,435 of record JAIFGZ020000265.1, on the reverse strand, counting down.
GCATCCGAATTTTTTCTGATCGATTTTCATATATAAAACGTCTCGATCGGAGTCGTATGTGAAAGTTATGACCGTTTTAAAAACCGACTCCATGTTAGAGGACGAAACGGGTGAGTGCAAAAACTTGTTACACGCGCACAAACTAGACGCGACGGCTAGGGTTTGATGGAAACAAAAGGGGAAACACACAAACTAGACTCTAACACGATCTAACCAGTAACAAGACCTCGACCAGGATACAAACTCAACACGACGGACTCTGAAACTGAAATATATAAAGGCTATGACATAGAAGGTTCAAGTGACAATACAACGAAAGGTATCCGAAGAAGTGATATTCTTATCAATATTATATTATAGACATTATCAATTACAGATCCTCTCAAATTAATTTTAGATCATTTGAATCATGCAACAAATTAATTTTATTCCTTTACAACAAACCATATTTTTAACTAGCGCACTTAAAAAAAGAACATTCCTTCATTTTAGTCCTGGTTGATGTTACAAACCAAGACTAAATATCATTTAGATCTTTAGTCCCGGTTTATAACATCAACCGAGACAAAAGATATGATCATTAGTCCCGATTGATGTCACAAATCGAAACTAAAGATGGTCGTCGGCCTAACAGATTCTAACAAGAATCTAACCGGGAGTTAAGATGATCTTTAATCCCGGTTGGTAACATCAACCAGGACTAATGATCTTAGAGAACCGTTGTCTTTTTTAACCGGGACAAAAAATGTTTTCTAGTCTCGATTTCTATTGGAAGGGACTGTTATGAATTTTGACCAGTGAACCAAAGATCATCTCTCCAATAATATGTGCACCGGTTTTAATAAGTTTTACTGGTTTAAATTTTTACCTCAAGGTGTGCAGATGTATGTACCTTCCAATGATGGGAGAAAATCAGCATGTACTTACTCACAGATTGATTTTTACTTTGAAAAAGAAATGGTCTTGATTTTCACTTTGAAAAGAAATGGTCAAAATTTAGAGATTAATGGATCCAGTGACACGTATTTTAAAACATAAATTATTTTTCGAATATTAAAAAAATTACACGTTAATATATTAATAAAAAAGTTTTACCGTCAGCGCACAAAATGCTGGACCAGCTTTCGCTACTTTCGCTAAAGAGGAACAACACGACAGGCCCGTAAGCAACATGACTAAAGCGGGAAAAAATAATATATATGTTGCTTCGAGTATAGTTATTTTTTTACTCGGACAAGTGAAGTTGCATCGATAATTTTATGATATTTTATAACATAGCAGTGTAGGTATATTTTTTCAATAACGCATGCACGCCACATGCACAAAATGTATCTCCCACTAAATTTGTACATTAGACAAGATGTGTTTGTGGTCATATATAATTATATAATTTAGAATTTGAACCATGCATTCCAACCTAACCAGTACAACCGTAGACACTATGGGGAAGTCCAAATTTGTCGAGTGCCTGAATGTTTGCTGAAGCTTTTCATCAGGCGCTCAACAAACAACTAATTTGCTGAGTGGGCTCTCGGCAAAAATATACTCTCGGTAAAATAGTTAGTTTTGCCGAGTATAAATTCTCGGTAAAAAACCCTCGGCAAAGATGGTAATTTGCCGAGGACCATCCGCAGGCACTTAGTAAACAACCAATTTTGCCGAATGCCACTGTGGGCCACTCGGCAAACCGTTGACGGACGTCATCCCTCGATACAAACTGTCATTTCCTTGACAGGTTTGCCGAGTGCCGGGGTTAGGTACTCGGCAAAATAGTCTATTTGCCGAGTGCCTCACCCTCACACTCGGCAAAATAGCCTCTTTGCCGAGTGTTTTTCTCGACACTCGGCAAAGTTTTGAAAATTTTTCCTTCTCCACCTTTCAAACTTTCTCTACTCGTAAATACAACATGTGTTCTTTAATTTTAAAATTTGATATTTTTATCGATCTGTTTTGCTATATTTTATTGATTTTTGTATTTACAGGAATTTTTACCAAGTGTCAAATTTGAACTGCAAGTAATTGAAATAATAAAATAAAATAAGTGGAAAAATAATATTCATGTTACTTAGTACAGTTTGAGGCAATATCCAGGAAATGAAAATAATTTTTGAAATTTTTTTCTAGAAACACCATCGCGAACATGGATCGGATAGTTTGAAAAATTGTAGAAATAGCAAACAAAGTCCAAAAATCATGAAATTTATCGATGTCATGATATCATATGTTGAGGCCATGTTAAAAAAATCAAAAGGTTTCGAATATTTTTTAGTATGATGCTTACAAACCGAAGCTTTTTGGGAAAAGATTAAAAGTGTTGATATGGATCGGTGGGATTTGGAGACAAAGTGACGGCCAAATTGGGAGTTGACTTCAAAACTTTTCTATAGGCAATAGTTATCATGGATTGGTTTATGTAAATTTTTGGTAATTTTTCAAATCCGTTTGATATTTTTTAAAATATTATTTACATAAAATATAGAGTATTTTTGCCGAGTGTAGCTCGTGGCAAACAAAAGCACATGACAAAATGAAAAAGGTATATTTTAAATGTCCCCACGAGGAAAATAAAAAACACTTTGCCGAGTGCCGGGACGGGGTACTCGGCAAAGTTGGTCTTTGCGAGTGCCCTTGATCTCGGCACTCGGTAAAAGAGCCTTTGCCAAGTTCCGGACTACGACACTCGACGGACACTTTTTAATAACCCCGAAGCCCATCTCGGCGTCACTGCAAACACAAGAAAACTCCTCTGCCACTGCCGCAACACACTCCACGTCGTCGCCGCCCGTCGCTGCCCCGTCATCGCCGCGCAGCCACGGCCCCGCCATCGCCACCTCGCCGCCGCCCGGCTATCACCGCCCCGCCGCCGCGGTGCCCGCCCCCTCCCCCCCCCCGCCGCGGCCCCGGTGGCCGCCCCCTCGTCCCTCGGCCTCCCACGGCGACCGATACCTATCGAGAGATGCCCGCTTATTCAAACTGAAGGGACTCGGTAAGTAACCTTGGATGTTGTCACTACTTTTCCATTTGATTTGCTGAAAATCACAATTGAAACTAATAATCTATCTTATTTTCACTTGTTAGGTGCTGGACTGTGATCAGAGCAGGTGATCACAAACATCATGTCAACGACATCCTAGGTCTTCTCTGCAGGGTACACTTTCCTGGCCTAGTTCTGTATGCCGAAAAGTTGGAGCCTGCCTACACGTTTGACCACTACATCGCCGTCCCCGATTTTCCTGATCAGGATGGAAGGATATTCAACAACAGGGCAGAGCGGGTGAAGGCCGAGCTCTGGGTAAGTTTTCGTCACACCATGTTGCTCAATACATTACATTCATTGGACATTATTGAAACAATGACTGAATACATCGTCTCTATATGCTGGAATTTTTCAGATGCCAGGATGGATACGAGGCCAGAGCGGCTGCAGCGGTTGACAAAGCCTGTCACAAACTCGTGACTGACATGCATTACAAGGCGCGCATCCAGGCCATCATAGCATACAACGCTGCCTACAACAACCTGAAGGTCACCAAAACAAACGCCAGAACCATGAATCTGACAAAGGAACAATACATGCTGGTAAAAATAATACTGAATTTTTCTATGATTAAGTACACTTGAATTGATCTAAGTATATGTCATATACTTGATGACATGTAGGTGCTTGTTTGGTGGTGCGGCCAGCTTCTTGATTGCTGGGAACGCATGTGGACAGGTAGTGTGCTCCCGAGTGGCAGGAGACGCACACCACTTGCTGGGAGCGGCGTTTGATGATGCCAGGTGCACCAAACCACCAAGGCAACCTTAGCCTCAACTAGTATGCAGCTAGATGGGTACGCGAATTCAATTTTTCATTCCAACGCCCAATTCCGCACAGTTCCTAATCATTTAGTTGTTTTATTCACAGTTAGCATCGCATGAAGGCCAACCTATCTCCCAGTTCAAGGCCTGGGCATTGGCCCACAAGGGCAAGGCGACGTCCGACTCGACTACAACCCGAAGGACGGGCCCTTGGCGTACAACAATGCGACTGTCTACAACCGCCTCAGTGATTACACAATGATGGAAAGGGAGATCCATGGGACAGATTTTGATCCTTGCACCCAGGATATTGATGGAGAAGTCATCATAAGGGTGGGAGGAGGCAAGAAGCATGGGCGGTACTAGATTGGTGACAATTTAATCGACATAGTCAGTACACCCACTTTGTCCCAGCTTCGAGCAAGGAGCACGAGCTCAAGCCCGGCCATACGCCCATGGCCACCCGCTGCACAGTCCGAAGTGTAGGAACTCAGGGTTAGAAAATTTTGTTTTATTCATCATTCATTGATATTTGCCGAGTGTTTGCTTCGCATTGTAACAATTGGATGGAATATTGTAGGCCGAGTTGCACGAAAAGAGGAGACGGGAGGATATGGAGGTGAGGATGACTGAGATGTATGCATACATGCAAACTCTTACTCAAAACATGGGTCATCTTGTGGCACCGTCGATGTTTTTCACTTCTCCACCCCCTATTGTAGGCACTCCTGTGAGTCACTTGACAACCTCGTAGTTTTATTTCTTATATTATTATCTTGTCAAGTATGATGCAATCAATTTGTTAAGTTTTAGGTTGTATGTTTTAATACTTAGACATATTGAATACTAATGTTATTCTCTTCTCCCTTTGTGCAGCATCACTCAACGACATCAAATAACCCCACTCATGACCAAGGATGTTCGCCGTCGTTTTCACCTCGGTAATTTATGTCTTGTTTGTGATTATGGTCAAAACTAGACTATGTGAATGTTGATTTTGGACAATCTATTGTGATTTATCTATTGTGGACTATGTTTATGTATTGTGGATTGTGGATTGTGGTTGTGATTGTGATTGTGGATTAAGTTTATGTATTGTGGATTGTGAATTGTGGATGTGGTTGTGGTTGTAGTTGTGATTATGATTGTGGATTGATGCTTATGGTATAAATATGTGATGCACACATGTATATTTTGAAATTTTGTGAAATATGTCGCCGAACAAATTTAATAGGGAAAAAAGTCACTTTGTCGAGTGTTACACTCAGCAAAGAGGGCCTTCGCCGAGTGTGTTGGATTAAACACTCGGTAAAATGACCAAACTGGAGCTCCTGGAGTCATACTTCGCCGAGTGCCAAATCTTTCCCAAGAGTTTTCGCAAAAGCACTCGGCAAAAGGTTGCACCTTTGCCGAGAGCTTTTGCAAAAGCACTCAGCAAAGAGAACAGATTCGCCGAGTGTCTTCTGTTTGCTGAGAGCGGCCCTCGGTGAAGTTGGCTGTTACCGCTACCGCACACCTTTTTTGTGTCGAGAGCCGGTCCGACACTCGGCGAAGTCTTTGCCGAGTGACCGTGGGAAAGCACTCGGCAAAGAGCTCTTTGCCGAGAGGGAGTATGTCGTGTGAGCTATGCCGAGTGTTACTCTCGACGAAGACTTCGCCAAATGCATTCCAGCCTTTACCGAGTGCCCCCAAACACTCGGCAAACTGTAGGATCGAATACCGAAAACTAAGCCAACCAGAGGGGGTGAATGGTTGGTATACCCAAAAACCAAACTCTTAGCAGAAATAAAAGTTACCCTCGAATTTCGATGTAGATTGGTCTGACCGAGGTTGTTGCGTCGGTCTGACCGCCTAAATACATCCGGTCCGACTGGTGGTGTAGACCGGATCTGACCGCCGGATGTTGCTGAATCACAAAAGTTGCCTTCCACCGTGTGCCGGTCTGACCACCATATTCCTATCGGTCTGACCGGTGAGATGTCGCGGGTCTAACCGTCGGTGTTCCTCCGGTTGGACCGCCACACCCGAGAAAACACAAATCGAAGAACTCGCAAAGTAGATTGAAAATATATTACTTCTCTCTGTGTTTACAAAGTGCAACAACAACACTCCTCACAAAAATTTTGACAAAACTCGAAACCCTAACTTTCTCGCAACTCAACTCTCTCCAAAATGCATACCAGGAGGCCACACCATCCCTCTCTATTTATACATGAGGTAGGCGGCCTAAAGCTATGAACCCAACTCATACAAAAAGTCCTAATCCACTAGGAAACCTTCCCGTACAAGAAACGAACATTACAAACTCCAATTGTAACAATTTTGGACTCCATCCAAATATAATTCCGTATCCCATACGCACGCAATATCTCTATCGTATGCCATATGGAATCTTCACCAATCACATGCATCAATCTTTAGCCTAAGTATCCCGCATGATATCCGACTGTTCGGATGTCACCTTATCTTCAAGTTGGCTCCCAATCCACCACCGGCAATATTCTCCCGAGGCGTAAAGATTACCTACACATGAAGCAAACAAAGAAACTGTATCCGAGCACAAGCAATCTCCAACTTGACTCATTGTTAGCACACAATAGTATTACATACGCATAGTATCCATCTAGAAGTCATAAACATGAATTAATCACGGATATCCAATGAAACAACTCGAAACCAAAACCGACACAGAGTCGGCTGGTCAGACCTCAGGTTGACCGGTCTGACCGCACGAAGACCTCCGGTCTGACCGGCAGCACCAGCCCGGTTTGACTGGACCACAAACAGCAGTCCTTGTTCACCGTCTGAAAATTTCAATCATCTCCAAAACCACTTCGCCAATAATCTCCAAATATCAAAACCAATAATCACAGATGCCATTGTTCATCATTATAGAAGAATCAAACACACGGCAAACCTATCAAAAATGTTTTGTTTTGGTGTGTGAAAAATTAAAAACAATGATAAAAAGTATCGTAGTGCTAAAAAAATCAAAGAAAATTTCTCTCCCTTTTTAAAAATAAAAAATATCCAATATCCCTTGACCCTGAAAAACTTGCATTTTTTAACTCTTCTTTCCCTTTTGACAATGATTTCATCAAGCATAAGAATTATGTACATCAATATTCAAGAGCTTAGCATCATACCTATAGCAAGTCATGTCTTGTGTTGCAATAATAAGAAAATAAACCCATCCGTTATATAGCAAATATGCATTAGAGTATAATCATGAACCAAAGATTTTATAATTAAGATCAATAATGCAATCAAAATTCATGAATCCAAACGATTTATAATGCAACATCTTTATAAGCACATAGATTAAAAAATAAATCCAAACATCTATACCTATTGCAACCATTACTCTTTTTCAAATTAACTTTTCGTATAAAACAATCAAGAGAAATTTTTCTCATATTTATTTGAGCCTAGTTTTTCTAATATTTTTTCTCTCAATTATTCCGGGTACGTCTTTGTCGTCAAAACTGTTTCCAATGATTCGACACCCATAATTTTTGCTAACATCGAATACGTCCTTGTCGTCAAGACTGTTTCCAAGGATTCGGTATTTTTTTTAAACTCTCATAGATAATGTTTTATTCTCTTGGACAATGAGAAATTTTAAAGCAATTTGAGGAATAACAATTCAAACACAACATATATGTAAGCATTTACAATCCAAACTATGCACTAGTATTAACATTGCATATTTCATTAATTCAAGTATGAAATTCAACTGTCATGCATCATATCACTTAAACGTAAAAACTAAGCCTCATGAAAAGACTAGAATACATACAAGCTATGCTAGTGATAAATAAACCTTCATAGTATTGCTAGCATGCATAAAAAAATACTATAAGTATCAACAAAGCTCACCTTTTCAATTTACTTCATTCAAATATTGCTTGATAAAATCAAGAGCACAAAACACCCCCTCAAACCATGCCAAAAGGATGAATAATTCTCAACTCTCCATGAAGAAAAGCAAAGCGAGACGAATCCAATGGTTTAGTGAAAATATCTGCAAGTTGCAACTTAGTATCCAAAAATTTCAATGCAACATCTCCCTTCTCAACATGATCCCTCAAAAGTGAAAGCGAATATTAATGTGCTTTGTACGTGAGTGTTGTACAAGATTCTTAGCAATGTTAGTAGCACTTGTATTGTCACAATAAAGAGGAACCTTCTCAAAAACAAGTCCATAATCTTTCAAAGTTGAAATAAGCCAAAGAATCTGAGAACAACAACTAGCAGCAGCAACATATTCTAATTCAGCAGTTGATTGAGCTACACTAGATTGTTTTCTAGAAGACCATGCAATTAATGATGTACCGAGAAAATGACATGTTCCACTAGTACTTTTCTTATCAATTCTACAACCCACAAAATAAGCATCAGAATAACCACTTAAGCATATATAAGATGAAGTAGAATACCAAATTCCAAACTCAAGTGTATGATTCAAATACCTCATTATTCGCTTAACCGCTTGATGATGTGAAGTACGAGGAGAAGCTTGAAAGCGTGCACACAAAAACACAACAAATTGTATGTCTAGCCTAGAAGCAGTTAGATACAACAATGATCCAATCATACTTCTATACTCCTTTTGATTCACAGCTTCACCATCTTCATCAGGATCCAACATAGTAGTAGAACCAATTGGTGTAGAGATTGGCTTGCAATTCTCCATCTTGAAATGCCTCAAAAGATCCTTGGTATACTTCGTTTGATGCACAAACGTACCTTGAGGCATTTGCTTAATTTGTAATCTCAAAAAGTACGACAACTCACCCATCATGCTCATCTCAAATTCCTTGTGCATAGTCTCAGCAAACTCTACAACCAAAGCGTGAGTTGAACAACCAAAGATGATATCATCCACATAAATCTGAACAAAAAGTTGATTTTCACCATGCTTAAGAATAAAAAGCGTTTTGTCAATCTTTCACATTTGAAAACGTTTTGCAAGCAAAAAGTTATTAAGCCTATCATGTAGAATCAAATGTGTTTGATTTGTATTTTGTGTGATGAAACATTGGTGGTGATTTTGGTTTATGGTGATGATGTTTGAATTTGTGAAGTTGTGCATGTTTTTGACCTGATGGTCAGACCGGCCGTGCGACCGATCAGACCGGCCAGGCTTGACCGGTCAGATCGAAGGTATGCGCACGGTCTGACTGGCCGACTTCGACTTGGTTTCGGATTTGATTTATCTTTTCAGTTTCAGATTGTTTCTTTGTGGATTTGACTTCTAGATGGTTCATATGCGTATGGTTACTATTGATATGCTAATGTGAGTCAAGTTTGGACAAACTTGTGCTCGGAATATGGTTTCTTTGTCGTATATGTGTAGGTATTGCTTGAGGCCTCGGGATAGTGTTGCCGGTGATGGATCGGAGTCGACTTGGGAGAAGTGGACGTCCAGAGATCAAGAGATCACGCGGGATACTAAAAGGCTAGAGGATAATGCACATGGAGGATGGAGAATTCATATGGTATATGAGAGGGATCGTATGCGTATGGAAAGAGGAGTCGAATTTGGAAGGGAGTCCGGATTCGAGAAGGATTTCGGAAGATGAATTGAGATAAGGGAAGAGAGTGATTGAGTCCTACTGTGAATATGAGTTCTTAAGTCCTATTGGAAATAGGAGTCCTGTTGGGAATATGAGTTCTACTTCTACTTTGAGTATGAGTTTTTGTGATATAAATAGAGAGGGAAGATGTGGCTTCCTGGTATCGATTTTGCAAGAGAGAAAGTTAGGGTTTTGAGTTTAGTTCGAGATTTTGGTGAGCAGTGCAGTTATTGCACTTTGTAAACACTTTTAGACGTAATAAAGTTGAAATAGTTTAATCTACTTCTTTGAGAGTTCATCTACTGGTGTTTTCTAGGTCCCGACGGTCTGATCGCAGGTGTGTGAGCGGTCTGGCCGGCGGGTTGCGGAGGCGGTCCAACCGGAGGCAAGGCAGCGGTTTGACCAGCGCAGGTACAATGGTCTGACTGGCGGCGTGAGGGCGGTTTGACCGGCAGCGACGATACTACATCGTGATCTCCATTGATTTGAGGGTAACTTTTATTTCCGCTAAAAGTTTTTTGGGTTTTGGTTTTCCCTACCATTCACCCTCTCTGGTAGGTTTGTTTACTCTGTTTTGATCCTACATATCATACATGCTCTAGGTGCTTGTTTCAAATCATACAAAGCTTTAGACAATTTAAAAACATAGCTTGGAAAATCAGAATTTTTCAAAACCCAGTGGTTGTTTAACATAAAGTTCCTCCTGTATATATCCATTAGAAAAGCACTTTTAGCATCCATTTGATACAATTTAAAACCTTTTAAAGTAGCAAAAGCTAATTGCCTCAATCCTAGCAACAGGAGCAAAAGTTTCATCAAAATCCAAACCCTCCACCTGAGTAAAACCTTGAGCAACAAGTCTAGCTTTATTCCTAACAATTAAACCATCCTCATTTTGTTTATTTTTGAATACCCACTTGGTTTCAATAATGTTATGTTCAGAAGGTGGTTCAACTAAAGTCCAAACTTTATTTCTCTCAAAATTTTCAAGTTCTTCATGCATGGCGTTAATCCATGATTCATCAGTTAGTACATGAGTAACGTCTTTGGGTTCAAAAGAAGCAATAAATGCAGAATTTGCACATACATCACGAGTAGTTACCTTTGACCTTGTAGTTCGCTCACCTATATTACCAATTATTTGTCCCGGCGAATGTCGTTGTTGAATGTGCAAAGGTGCAACAACTTCTGAAGTTGATTCATGTTTTGTACCCTCACTGGTTGTAGCTTCTAAAGAACCACCTTAATCAACATTGATAGAACCCGAGGTGGATGGCCCTGCCGGTCATTGTGCCTCCGCGCCGATCCGACTGGCGGCGTCAGCGGTCGACCGGTCGGTCGACCTTGTCATCGTCGTCGTCGCTTTCGTCCTCAAAAATACGACCATCCTCCTCCTGGACCTGTGACAATGTACCTGCAAGTTCTAGTCTAGTACCTGGACTAGCCTCATCGTCTCAATAATTTTGTTAGTTACCAAAACAAGTACACGATAGCCACAAGAATCTGCGGGGTAACCAAGAAACATTCCATTAGTAGAACGTGCCTCAAACTTATCCAAATTTCCTGATTTCAAGACAAAGCACTTGCAACCAAAACACACGTAAATGTGAAACTTTGGGTTGATGTCCAAATCAAAGCTCATAAGAAGTTTTTTCAAGTTTTGGTCTCAAGAAAACACGATTGGAAACATAAATGCAGTGTTAATAGCTTCAGCCCAAAATTTCCTAGGAGTGTGATATTCATCAAGCATTGTTCTAGACATTTCAACCAAAGAACGATTTTTCCTTTCAACAACACCGTTTTGTTGTGGAACACAAGGAGAAGAAAATTGATGTTCAAGACCTTTTTCAATGCAAAATTGTTCAAAAGAAGCATTCTTAAATTCACCTCTATTATCACTTCTAATTATCTTCAAAGAACCGGGAAGTTCACAATTCAATCTAAGATACAAACTCCGAAAGTGGCCAAAAACCTCATCCTTAGTTGCCATGAAGAAAACCCAAGAATATCGAAAAAATCGTCAACAACAACCAACACATACCACTTTCCTCCAACGGATTGCACTCTAGCTGGACCAACAATGTCCATATGTAAGAGCTGTCCCGGTGCATCCGTCATCACAGAAATAATAGGAGCATGTGAAGAAGCAACCATCTTTGCATGACAACATGGTGTACAAACCAAACCAAGATCTTTTTTAAGTTTACGCAAACAATGAACAAGATCCAAACCACTTGACCTAGTGAGATAATCAAAATCAACATGTCCAAGTCTACGATGCCAAAACATCGAATCTTTGTTAAATTTCGCAACCAAACATATTACAACAGGAGAAACATAATTTCCAAAATCAGCTTTAAACACTCTTTCATAGCAAGAAATATTCAACACAGAATCACCACAAGAATCAAATACCTTACTTTCAGTTTTCTTAAAGTGAACCTCAAAATTCTCATCAACAATTTGTGAAACGAATGCAAATTATACTTTAAATCCTCAACCAAAGCTACTTCTTTCAATTTAAACTTGTCACTTACCTTGACAGATCTTGTAGCAAGAATGACACTAATAGAAGCATCACCAAAGATAATCAATTCAGTCTTGGATGCCATCTTGAGGGAGGAGAACCAATTTTTATCACCGGTCATGTGTCGCGAACAACCGGAATCCACGATCCACACGTTCTCCTTCCTCGCCACCAAAGTCTACACACAAGACGATGTCGAAGTCTTAGTACTGGGGTTAGATAGAAGAAATTTAGGAATCCAGTACTGAGACACACGACCAGTATATCCAATAGGCATATATCCACGTGCAAAACAGTTTTAGAATTTCTCAGAAAAATTCCTCCGAGGCCGGTCTCGACCTCGGCGACACGAGCTGCCCTGGATCACGCGGCTCGACCAGACTATGCTTACGGTCTGATCGGGTGCCGGGCTCGACCGAGATACCACTGGTCCGACCGGTCTTCCCGAGGGAAAACCAGATTTTTGCCACTTTGATTTTGCAATAACAATTTCTCTTTCTTTTTTCTGTTTACGTGCTAATCTAAAACAAAAACCAACAAGATGACCATCTTTACCAAAAAAAGGAACAAGTATACTTTCCCTAGAAGTTGATGATTTTGAAATATTAGTTTTAGTTATTTTTAGTGTAGCAGAAAAAGAGGGCACAATTTCAGCAGATTTAAAAACTATTTTCATAACATTAGGTTTTGTCAAAATTTCACCATGTTTGGTCATATTCAAAACATTGGGTTGATTTTTGGTGAAATAATCATGAACATCAAAACCTACACCTTTATCATAGCTAGTCACTTTAGATTGATCCAAAATCATGTTAAGTTGTTTTTCGCCATCGGAGAATCTTTGCAAAGAACTTTTGAAATAAGAAACCTCTTTTTCTAAATTTGCACAATTTTCACAATCTACCATGACACCTTTGTTTTTACGACATTTGAGGCAATAAAGCACTTTGCATCAGATTTTATAATATCCTCCATGTACTCAACACGAAGCAAAGCATCTTTCAAACTCATCTTGTTTAGTGTGCATGTTGAGCAATTCAAAATGTCATGTTGTTTTAACCTCTTAGCACTAATCATGTTAAACATCAGAATAGCATAGAAAGCAACTTGATATTTTTTCAACAACTTTTTAGTTAAAAACAACTCATCCAAAGTGCGTGTGTGCATAGCAAATCCAACAGCAAGAGAATATTTTAATTTCAAATCATGTGAAACATTGATATCTCTAATTTTTGAAATTTCATGCATCAAAACCTCACAATTTTTGCAATCATCATCATTAGGAATAAGAAATTTTAATCTAGCAATTTCAGCATTTAGAGATTCAATTATAAACTCTTATTTTCTATACATCTTCTCACACTTCTTATTTTTTGTACTTAAAACAAGAATAGCTTCCTCAAGAGAACTCACCTCATTATCCTCATACTCACAATCCGATTCGCCACGTGCCATGAGACAAACACTTGAGATGTTCTTGTCCTTCTCCTTATCTTCATCGCTATCAAAATCTATGTCACTTAATGGCTCAAAAGTGGCATAAACTTTACTCAACACCTTCCTCACCACCTCCTTGGATTTCTTCCCTTTGGGCTTCTCTTCCTTGGTCTTCTCTCCACCTTTGTCTTCCTTCTTGCCTCTCCCAAGCTTAGGACAGTGTGAACGAATGTGATCTAGAGCACCACATTCAAAGTAACGAGTTGGTCCACCTCTTTTCCTGTGCCTAACATTATTCATAGCTCGAGAAATCTTGTTAGGAGCCAAAGCCAAGTCCTCCACGAACTGTTCGAGTTGCTCATCGGACATGGCATTAATCAAAGCAAGAGCGGTAGAAGTTGACGAAGAAGCACCAACATCCGAAGAAGTTGAAAAGGAAACCAAAGCACTAGGCTTAGAATCAACTTTTCAAGAAAGAATATTCATCTCATGAGTTTTGAGTTTTGTGTAAAGTAAATCCAAAGTCAAAGTAGACATATCAACAGACTCTTGAACAGAAGTAACTTTCATCTCCCAAATAGACATATCAAGACCATTTAAAAAGTGGCGAGAAACCTCAGATGTGGATAATTTGTATCATAAGCGGAATCAACAGATCTAAGATCACTCAAAATTTTGTTAAATCTACCAAGATAATCATCCAAAGCTTCTCCAAGTTTCATCTCAAATTTTATGTACTCCTTTTTTGAAAAGATCTCAACGAAGTTCTTTAATGTTATTAGTTCCTTGATGAAAGTTTCTCAAAGCATTCCAAATCTCGTTGGCGGTATGAAGATGTGACACACGATCAAAATCCAAACGAGAAATCCCATTCAACAAAATATTATGAGTTTTGGAATTGTTATTAAACTTAGTTTTTCAAAACTTCAGTATTAATAGCTTCAGGAATCTCATAAGGAAGAGCAACATTTTGCCAAACATCATAATCTTGAGCCATAATATAATATTACATCTTACTACACCAATAAGCAAAATTCGAACCATCAAGAACATGTGGGTTAGTTGAAAGCTTGTTAGCCATGGCTTAAAACTCTAGATCGCTAAAAATCCAAAGAAGAAAACGAGACTCTGATACCACTTGTAGGATCGAATACCCAAAACTAAGCCAACCAGAGGGGGTGTGAATGGTTGGTATATCCAAAAACTAAACTCTTAGCAGAAATAAAAGTTACCCAAATTTCGATGTAGATCGGTCTGACCGAGGTTGTTGCGTGGATCTGACCGCCTGAATACCTTCGGTCTGATCGGTGGTGTAGACTCAATCTGACCGTCGGATGTTGCTGAATCACCAAAGTCGCCTTCCACCGTGTGCCGGTCTGACCGCCGTACTCCTATCGTCTAACCGGTGAGATGTCGTCGGTCTAACCGTCAGTGTTCCTCCGGTTGGACCGCCGCACCAGAGAAAACACAAATCGAAGAACTCTCAAAGTAGATTGAAAATATATTACTTCTCTCTGTGTTTACAAAGTGCAACAACAGCACTCCTCACAAAAATTTTGACAAAACTCGAAACCCTAACTTTCTCGCAACTCAACTCTCTCCAAAATACATACCGGGAGGCCACACCCTCCCTCTCTATTTATACATGAGGTAGGTAACCTAAAGCTATGAACCCAACTCATACAAGAAGTCCTAATCCACTAGGAAACCTTCCCATACAAGAAACGAACATTACAAACTCCAATTGTAACAATTTTGGACTCCATCCAA
Source organism: Oryza australiensis (assembly GCA_019925245.2). NCBI lineage: Eukaryota > Viridiplantae > Streptophyta > Magnoliopsida > Poales > Poaceae > Oryza > Oryza australiensis. The sequence continues at coordinate 1,385,321 of JAIFGZ020000265.1, read as the reverse complement.
AATATAACTCCGCATCCCATACGCACATAATATCTCCATCGTATGCCATATGGAATCTTCACCAACTACGTGCATCAATCTTTAGCCTAAGTATCCCGCATAATATCTGACTGTCCGAACGTCACCTTATCTTCAAGTTGACTTCCAATCCACCACCGGCAATACTCTCCCGAGGCGTAAAGATTACCTACACATGAATGAACAAAGAAACCATATCCGAGCACAAGCTATCTCCAACTTGACTCATTGTTAGCACGTAACAATACTATATACACATAGTATCCATCTAGAAGCCATAAACACGAATTAATCACGGATATGCAATGAAACAACTTAAAACCGAAACCGACACAGAGTCGACCGGTTAGACCGCAGGCTGACCGATCTGGCCGCACGAAGACCTGACCGACAGCACAAGCCCAGTCTGACCGGACCACAAAACAGCAGTCCCTATTCACCGTCTAAAAATTCCAATAATCTTCAAAACCACTTCGCCAATAATCTTCAAATATCAAAACCAATAACTACAAATATCAATCAATTGTTTATTACCATAAAAAATCAAATAAAGTTTGATTTTATACAAATATGAGATAGTTGTTTTGCAGCAACCGAGACATATAATATCTCACGGTGAAAGGAAAACAAACCTTTATGACGTACGAAATCAAATTTGCTCTCCTCGAAAACTCTCTGTTTAATTGATTTTCAGATCGATATTCACTAGCCGTGCCATCTCGGAATGATCGACATCGAGGTCGACGTGTTCGATCGTTTGACATGTCGCTTGATCTCCGTGCATGCGTCATGTACTTTGTCGTGCGTGGCACCGATCACTTTGCTATTTCTTCGTGTGACGGCAGCGATGGCGTGGCTGCTTTGTCTCTTTCCCCCCATATTCTCATGCAGGCGAGGTCTTACATACTTATCACCAACTTCTTTTCACCTCAAGTAATATACACTGTATATACTTTCCCAGTAAGATAGAGCATATATATACACACACACTCGTTGAGATTAATGAGAAGGTTCATGCATGTTTTGATATGGTCAAAGAAGATACCTATACAGAGCTATAGCAGCTACAGTACAAGCTACCAAAAAGATTGGGACAGCTACAGTATAAGCTGCCAAAAAAATCGGGGAAGTTTTCTTGGTGAAGTGAACTTCTTAGAAATTTATACTAGAAGCCTCTTTAACCTTTTGATGACACGACACGAACTATGTTAGTTAAATGTATTAGAGGTGAAATTTTATCCATCAAGAGTCATCCTCTTGTTTTGTACGAGTCATAATTTTCTATACTATTTTAAATTATACTAGTGACAATATCCAAATTTGTCTTTAACACCACAAACTGACATATGAGGTCATAAGATCCATACAGGTGAATGTGTTTGTTTTCAATATGACATTATATGCCTAATCGACTAACTATGCTATAAATAATTTTTGCTTTTGCCTTTATCTTTATATTGTATAATATCCGTTGCAACACACGTCTTGAGCTAAGCTAGTTTTAAAATAATTGACAAGATTGACTATCAAGGTGTGACATACCACTTCACAAATTTGGTTTATATAAATAGAAACGAAAATAACAAATTTGAATATGAATAGCGCGTACTATTTATAGTTAAATTTTGTTATTTTCGTGTGTACTTACATAGGTCAAATTTAAACTTACTTATATAATTGTGAAGTGATACGTCATTATTAATTTATCCTTTTTTGAAAAAATAATGATATTTTGGACCATTGAATATCCCCTCAAATGTTTTATAGACTTCTCCAAATGTACTAGGCGAAAAGTTATTTCCCTCATCTTTTTATGGATGAAGAGAGCCAAAGGAGGATGTACCACATGGGTTCGTCAGCTGATACACAATGAAATTTGAGTCTTATCTTAAGAATAAAAAATTTCATAGAGAACACTTGATATAAGATTCGAATTTGAGTTCCTAAGACAAACACTTGATATATATTGGTAATTTGGCCAATAAGTTCCAAAGATAAACCAATTTGAGTTGATTATCAACACCTGAGTTTCCAGCATTCAGATTACATTTCGTCCCTTTTGTATTGATAAAGCTCCACCTCAAGATGCATGAAACACCAACTCAAGGCATGGTATTTTCTTCGTCCCATAATATAACAATCTAGTATGAAATGAGACACATCCCAATGTTTATTTAGATTCATAGTATTAGAACATATTATTAGATTGTTACATTATGAGACGAAAGGAGTAAAAGATACTCGTATCAAACATACATGAAACACCCCTCTCTCTATATATATATATACAGTGTAAGATAGGACTAAAATGTACCTAGGTGCATTTTAACATTGCGTTGCACAGGAGCCACGCGCAACAGACACACATATCGTCGCCCAAACCATATCCTCGCGTGCGCGTTTGCACCAGACACACACCATCATATCCTACTATGGCAGCGGATCCCATTAAAACTCTAAAGTTAATCGTGCTTGGGAAAGAGTAGTATTAGGATGAGTGATCTCATGAGAAGTCTAGCTCTAACTTTATTTACACACAAATTACAACTATTATTTGCTATTTTTAGAAAACAGTTAGTCAGCTAGCACTCCAGTTTGTTACATCAATTGTGACACATCAATATCACCGACCGCCCAATTGTAACTTGTCGGTGATATGGGCCCGGGGGTATGTCAGAGGTACGACATCTGAGAAAAGGAAGGCGCCCTTGCCCATCAAGGCGCGTCAAAGATATGTCCTAAATAGCCCAAGTGAGTCCCGGCCACGGGCGGTCACGTGGCCGCCCCAAGAGGGGCGCCCGAGGCTGCCATGCTCCCAGCGGCGGGTCCGGATCACCGGACCCCGGACGATAGGGTGCAGGGTTACCCGGACCCCCATCCTCGCCCGCACCTCTCGAGAGAGGAGCGAGTCCAACCGCCAACCAACCCATTTAATGCCCAAAAGAGAGAGCCGAGCGCCGTCCCGCCACATTCAATGCGATGTGAGGCGCGCCTGTCAGTCGCTCTCATCATCACCCCTTTTTTGCCTGTCACGAGGCAAAGGAGGCCTAAAGTCTTTGACTGTGACCATGGTATGGTCGCGCACCCACTCCGTGCATGCCTCCCACACGCCCCGTCTAGTCGCGTTTAATGCATTGGGCGGCCACGTGGGAGAGAGAGTACGAGTGCAGGAGGCACTATGTCAGTGCCTACTCGCGAGATGGGTCGCTGACCAGTGGGTCCCATCGGAGTAGGTAGGCAGGCCATCACCACGTCAGCGGCATGGCTACCACGACGACCACCTTTTTCCGCCTACCCCCATGATGCAACAAACAGGAGCAAAGATGGAGTGGCTTCTCCGCCAAGGCAAGGCAAGAGCCGCTCCATCACGTGGAGCGAGGTAGATGAAATCAGGACTACTGTGGTGTTCCCTTGTATTATAAAAGGAGGCCCACGTCCATCATAAAAACGGCTCCCTCAACTCAGTTCATCAGTCCCCTGGGCGACAGATAGTTCTTGGCAACTCCTTGTCCACCTCTGACTCCTAAAAAGAACATCCTCATTGCTCCCTGTAATTCGTCCCTCATACTACATACAGAACAGGAGTAGGGTATTACACCGCGTAGGTGGCCCGAACATGTATAAACCCCCGCGCCTCTGCAGTCTTGATTTTTTCCGCTTCATCTGCACCATCTTATCCTCACCGCGAGTTTAAACCAAAATTCACCGCTCCCCGTGCCGAACCAAAAAGGGGGTCCCTCGGATTCCCGCGTGTCGATCTCCGACATCGACAGCTGGCACGCCAAGTAGGGGGAGCGCACTGCATTTTGATTTAAACTCGCGTATTCCTCCCATTTTCTGGCGGGAAACCCTCTCTCCCCGTCTTCGCCATGGTTCACGGCCACATCCCACACTCCACGTCAGGCTCGCTCGCTACGCGCGAGCGCGACCTGGCCAACAAGGCGGCTGAGGAGGCTGACACGGACGGGCACAACCCCAACTTTCGCCACCTCCGCTCGAGGGGGGAAGGATCTTCGTCTCCCTCACCGCCGTTGATGGCAACGGCGACAGCCGCGCCCGCGCCATCTCCTCTGCCCCCCCCCCCGCTGAAGCGGCGGCTGCGGACGGAGGGGGTCAGGCATCCCGCAGGGCTGACAACGCTCCTACAGGATCCAAGCCATGCCCTAGCGGGCGTACCGGCGAGCCTCGCCGGGGAGACGTCCATCGTCGCTTGGAGTTTGGCACGCCTGAGGGTGCCCTCCAAGCGGCAGAAGCTCTTTTGCGCCACCCCCCGGTCACCCCGGGCGAGGGATCCAACGCCAAGCGTTGGTTCGACGATGTGGCAAAGCTGGTAGGCACGGCCCAGCGTCAGCTGGCCGCTGACCTCGCTTCCTCCAGCCAACAACTGCGCGGTTCGCATGCCACGGTGAGCTCGTCCTTTCGGCGACGGGCTTGAAGGGCAGCGGCTGCCGCGAGGGCAGAAGAGAGCCTCTCGACGGCAGCCCAACCAGAAGCGCCCCGAGATCTACTGTATGCAGAACGGGACACCCGCCTTCGCATCGAGCAGCGCCGTGACGAGCGCCGCAGGGGGCGAGCACCGGATTGTGCCTCCTGGTCAGGAGGCGCAACCACTCATAGGACGGCGAGCGGCCGTGATGGCCCAGCCGCGCGCAGGAGGCCCCACGACGCCCAACGGGGCCTCGCAGCCATCGTCGCCCCCTCCGGCCGGCAACGGCTGCCAGGCCTCCGTTACCGGCCTCCGTAATGTGCGCTAGCCTAAAAAGTTTAGGCCGGCCCTTACGGAGAAGTACGACGGCTCGGTGAACCCTACCGAGTTCCTCCAGATCTACACCACAGCCGTTGAGGCTGCTGGAGGTGACGAGCATGTCATGGCCAACTTTTTTCCCATGGCGCTCAAGGGCCAGGCCCGCTCCTGGCTGATTAACCTGCCGGCCCAGTCGGTCACCTCTTGGGACGACCTATGCCGATAGTTCACCTCTAACTTCCAGGGCACGTACCCCCGCCCGGGAGTAGAGGCAGACCTCCACATGGTCCGACGAGGGGAGGACGAGTCCCTGCGCAAATACATCCAGCGTTTTTGCCAGGTACGCAATACCATACCCTCCATCGTTGACCATGTAGTGATCTTCGCCTTCCGGAGTGGTGTATGTCACGACGTTATGCTGGAGAAGATCGAGTCCAAGGCCCCCCGGACTACCACGGAGCTCTTCAAGCTCGCTGACCGGGTGGCCCGCAAGGAAGAGGCTCGGGTTTGGAATCCTAGGAATCCTGCCCCAGCCTCCACCGGCGCTGCCCCCTCCGTGTCCCGGGAAGAGCGACGCGAGCGGCGGCGGAAGCGCAGGCCATCCCGTGGTGGCGAGGAGGGTCACGTCCTCGCCGCCGACGGTGCAGAGAAGCCCTCGCGGAAAGGAAAGCCCGCGGGCAACCGCGGGCGGTCCCCGGACCCTCATCCCCAGGGCCGGGTCGGGGACAAATGGTGCATGGTGCACCTAACCTCCCACCACGACCTCTCCGAATGCCGTTCGGTCAAGAACTTGGCCGAACGGGTGCGAAAGTACGAGCAGGAGCGGAGGGAGGATGAGAAGGAAATCCGCCGCAAGGGCAAGGCCCCGACGGAGCTTTCGGAAAACCGGGGAGAGGAGGCCAAAGATGCGGCCCCTGTCGGGGACGACGATGACAACCTGGGCTACCAAGATCCCCAGCACGTCGTCGCCACCATCAACGGCGGTGCAGGCGCCCAGGTGTCCCGCCGAAGCCTCAAGTCCATGAGGCGCGAGCTCCTCGCGGATGTGCCGTCCCACGAGGTGGCCCGAAGGTCGCGCTGGGTGGAGGTGCCCATCACCTTCAACCAGACCGACCACCCGGGGAGCATCGCACGTAGCGGCCACTTGGTCCTCGTGACCTCCCCCACCATCTGCAACGTCAAGGTCGCCCGAGTCTTAATTGACGGGGGTGCGGCCCTCAATATACTGTCCCCGAAGGCCTTTGATGCAATCAAGGCCCCGGGAATGGTGCTCGGGTCGTCTTACCCCATCAGTGGGGTGACGCCCGAGAAAGTGTGGCCCCTCGGGCAGATCGCTCTGCCGGTCACCTTTGGGGGTCCCACTAATTTCCGCACCGAGCGAATCAACTTCGATGTGACGGATCTCAATCTGCCCTACAACGTCGTGCTCGGGAGGCCGGCGTTGGTGAAGTTCATGGCGGCTACCCATAATGCCTACCGCCAACTTAAGATGCCGGGCCCCGGAGGCCCCATCACCGTCCACGCCGACATTAAAACCGCGCTAGACTGTGCGGAAGCACGCGTGGACGACATCGCGGCGGCCGACCGCGTTGAACTCGAGGGCCCCCAAGGGGAGACCTCGGGTTCCCGGGCCCCAAAGCAACGCATCACCTCTGCCGATGAGGTGGTAATTAAGTCTATCCAATTGGGTGGCGACCCGTACAAGACCGCCAACATTGGCGGCAACTTGGACCCCAAATAGGAAGACGCGTTCGTCTCCTTCCTGCGGGCAAACGCCGACGTGTTTGCTTGGAAGCCGTCGGATATGCCCGGAGTCCCCAGGGATGTGATTGAGCATCGACTTGCAGTACGGCCGGATGCACGGCTAGTCCAGCAAAAGGTGAGGCGGCAGGCCCCGGAGCGACAGGCGTTCATCCGCGAAGAGGTGACACGGCTACAGGAGGCCGGCTTCATCAAGGAGGTGCTGCATCCGGAGTGGTTGATGAACCCGGTGGTCGTCCCGAAGGCCAACCACAAGCTGCGCATGTGCATCGACTACACCGACCTCAACAAGGCATGTTCTAAAGACCCCTATCCTCTACCTCAAATAGACCAGATAGTCGACTTCACTGCGGGGTGCGACCTTTTATGCTTCCTAGATGCATACTCTAGTTATCATCAATTCCGCATGGCTATAGAGGATGAGGAGAAAACTTTATTTATTACCCCTGTGGGTACCTTTTGCTACATGTCTATGCCCTTTGGTTTGAAGAATGCCATGTCTACTTTTCAACGTGGTGTCTGCATCACGTTGAAAGACCAAATAGGGTGCAATGTTGAGGTGTACGTCGATGATCTCGTAGTCAAGTCCCAGGACCAAAGAACCTTGCTCCCGGACTTAGCCGAGACGTTTAATAACCTCCGGTCCTCCCGCATGAAGCTGAATCCAGAGAAATGCGTGTTCGGGGTACCGGTAGGCAAACTGTTAGGGTTTTTGGTCTCTGCCCGAGGCATTGAGGCCAACCCCGCAAAAATAAAAGTGATAGAGGAAATGCGCCTCCCTAGGAAACTCAAGGACGTGCAGAGAATCACTGGTTGTGTGGTTGCCCTGAGTCGTTTCATATCTAGGTTAGGAGAGCGGGCGCTCCCTCTATTCAAGCTGTTAAAGCGAACCGGCCCCTTCACTTGGACGGACGAAGCAGAGAAAGCCTTGGGCGAGCTCAAGCGCTATTTCTCCTCACCACCCGTATTGGTAGCCCCCCGGGAAGGAGAACCCCTCCTTTTATATTTAGCGGCGACCCCCCAAGTGATTAGTGCGACTTTGGTTGTGGAGCGCGACGACGAGCTAGACTCTCAGTCGCCCCCAACCCCATCAAACCCGGAGGTAGGAAACCTCGGAACGGTATTGGCCGAGGAAGCACCCGAACTCGGAGGTGGCCCTTGGCCCCCCGAGCTTCAGGGAGCCGTCCGACCCCCTAGTCCGGGGGCTCCCGAGGCCCCCTCCACCCAGAGTGGCCTTGAGGGCCCCGGGGGAGGCGATGGCCCGGTAGCCCCGAGCACCGAGATAACCCACCCCGAAGCACCTGAGGCAGGAAACCTCGGAACGGTGTTGGCCGAGGAAGCGCCCGAACCCGGAGGTGGCCCTTGGCCCCCCGAGCTTCAGGGAGCCGCCCGGCCCCCTAGTCCGGGGGCTCCCGAGGCCCCCTCCACCCAGAGCGGCCCTGAGGGCCCCGGGGGAGGCGATGACCCGGAAGCCCTGAACACCGAGGTTACCCGCCCTAGTGTACCCGAACCAGTCGCCTCTAGCAAAGTAGCCAAGGCCCGCACCAAGGTACAGCGGCCGGTCTACTTTGTCAGCGAGGCGCCGCGGGATGCAAAGACACGTTACCCGCAGGCCCAGAAAATGCTCTACGCCGTGCTCGTGGCCTCCAGGAAGCTGTGCCATTATTTCCAGGCGCACCGGATAACGGTAATTACGTCCTACCCTCTTGGGAAAATCCTGCATAACCGAGAGGGCACGGGATGGGTAGTCAAGTGGGCCATCGAGTTGTCGGAATTTGATCTGCATTTCGAAGCCCAGCACGCGATTAAGAGCCAGGCATTAGCCGATTTCATGGCAGAATGGACGCCAACGGCCGATAGCGATCCACCCCCGGGTGAACCCGAGAGTGCGGAGGATCGTGGCCAAGAAACCACGCACTAGGTGATGAACTTTAACGGTTCACTCACCTTACACGGGGCCGGGGCAGGCATGGTGTTAACTTCCCCAGCGGGCGAATATGAGGGGCTTCTAGCAGGGTTGCGAGCGACAACAGGTGTGGGCATCCGCCATCTGCTAGTCCTCGGGGATTCCCAACTGGTTGTAAACCAGGTTTCCAAGGATTACCAATGCACCGACCCCCAAATGGAAGCTTATGTCAAGGAAGTACGGCGTATGGAGCGCCATTTCGATGGCCTCGAGCTACGCCATATTCCCAGAAGAGATAACTCCCTGGCGGATGAGCTATCTAGGATCGCGTCCGCGCGAGCCCCAGCCCCGCCAGGCGCGTTTGAGGAAAGTCTCACAGAGCCATCGGCGCACCCCGAACCGCCCCAGAGGCAGGAATCGGCCGGTCCCGACTCCCCGGATCTGGCAGGGCAGCCACAGCCTGGCCCCGCCAGGACCAACATCACGCGCCAGGTGGCTTGGATTTCGGAAATCCAAGCGTACCTGCAAGACGCGTCATTGCCCGAGCAACGCGAGGAAAGCGAACGCATTGCACAGACCTCCAAGAGGTACGTGTTGGTAGAAGGGATACTCTACCGACGCGGTGCCAACGGAGTGCTCATGAAATGCATTGCTCGGGAACAGGGTCTTGAGCTCCTAGCCGAGATCCATGAAGGCGAATGCGGGGCGCACTCGGCCTCCCGAACCTTGGTGGGAAAGGCAATCCGCCAAGTATTCTATTGGCCCACCGCGCTGGAGGATGCAATAGACCTCGTACGGCGGTGCCGAGCGTGCCAATTCCACGCCAAGCAGACGCACCTGCCGGCCCAGGCCCTTCAGACCATCCCGCTCTCATGGCCATTTGCGGTCTGGGGGCTGGACATCCTGGGTCCATTCAAGTAGGCAAGGGGCGGCTGCAAGTTTCTATATGTCGCCATCGACAAATTCACCAAGTGGCCCGAGGCCTATCCAGTTAGCATCATCGACAAGCATTCGGTTGTGCGGTTCATGAGAGGCATTACGGCAAGGTTCGGGATCCCCAACAGGATCATCACCGACAACTGCACCCAGTTCACGAGTGAGCTGTTTGGCGAGTATTGCGACGACATGGGCATCAAGCTCTGTTTCGCCTCGCCCGCCCACTCCCAAAGCAACGGTCAGGCCGAGCGTGCAAATGCAGAAATACTGAAAGGCCTTAAGACTAAGACCTACAACGTTCTCAAGAAGCATGGGGACTCATGGACTGATGAGCTTCCTGTGGTCCTTTGGGCCAATCGGACAACCCCGAGCCACGCCACCGGGGAGACACTTTTCTTCTTGGTGTATGGAGCCGAGGCGGTCTTGCCTTCCGAGCTCACCCTGGGATCGCCCCGAGCCACGTTATACACCGAAGCAGATCAAGGACAGATGCGTCGTGACGACTTGGATTACCTGGAGGAAAGACGACGCCGGGCAGCGCTTCACGCGGCCCGCTACCAACAGAGCCTCCGCCGCTACCATCAAAACAAAGTCAGCCCCCGAGCGCTGCGGGTTAATGATCTGGTCCTACACCACGTGCAAACGCGTGCGGGGCTGAGCAAATTATCCCCGATGTGGGAAGGGCCATACAAGGTTATTGGCACTCCGCGTCCGAGAGTAGCTCGCCTAGCCACAGAGGACGACACTCCGTTGCCGAACCCGTGGAACATTTCCCACCTCCCGCAGGTTTTACCCATAAGCCGCATGGTGCACTGAAACATATATGGAAGTTCGTCCACTGCTTCCGGTAGCATGGACGATAAGTTTACTGTTACATCCCATATGATTTTCTTGCAAAATACCTGTTTGTAGTGTGTTTTCCTCCATGTGCTGGAGCATGTACTGCGGATGCGGCTTTCCAATGGTTCCCTGGCCTTGCCCGCCTTAGCCTGAGAGCCCTAAGGGCGTCGTGGGTGCAGCGACGCTGCATACTACCACGCCTGGGGGCAATCAACGCCTGGGGGTTCGAGTGTGTACTAACACGCCTGTCCCGGCCCCCCGTTTCCACTGCCCTCGCTGGCCTTTTTTATGCCTTCGCTCCTACCCGAAACCCCGAGAAAGGCACCAGCCAACGGCCAGTGCATGCTGCCCGAACCCGGACCAGCCCCCCAGCTACATGGGACAAATCATGGCGGAGGACCACGCTACTGCATTCTTGTAATGGCTAAGCTAACTAAGAGTTGAACTACCGTCGCAGGAAAGCAAACAGGCAGGGTCTTGGGCCAACCAACCGCCACTACGTGTGCGCTAAGTTGGCCGGGGGTCCCAACATATATACATACACATATGAATCATCAGAAGCAGCCACCATGGGCTGTTACAGTGCAAATCCAACATAATAAAGGCAAGTTCACTGACTTTATAAACAATATTGCGAATGTCTTTGTGCACAAGTACAGATGGAAGCAAAAAGGGGGCAAATGAGTCCTAAGTGGCCGGCGGGTCGCTGGGGGCGTTCGCTGGGAGGTCTTCGTTCGGCGAATCCTCGCGGAGGGCAAGCTGGAAGGCCGCCGGGGTGCCGTCAAAGCCCACCATGATGGAGTCAACGGCGTCCTGGACCCGGAAGCGGGCGGCCTCCTCAGTGCCTTCGGGGAAGTCCTCGGTGGGGATGTAGGGGTCAAAGCCGGGGTCGCGAGCCTGATAGCTCGCCAGGATAAGCGTACCAACTTGGCGAGACAAGTCGTATGACGACTCCTTCGCCACCTCGTTGACCTCCTCCGGCACCCTCTTGATCCCCTCAGCCAGCTCATCTATGTGAGTGGCCAGCCCCCCTAAAGTAGGGACGCCGGTGAGGGGACGGATGACCCGTCGCGGGCTGCGTCCCGAAGGCGCTCGATGGATGAGGCCAGGACCCGGAGCCCCAGGCGCAAGGTGTGCTCCAGCTCCGCGATCCGGCGGCGCGCTTCCTCCAGTTCCGGCCCCCGCACCTGCGCCTGCGCATCAATGACCACCTGCTCCCGGGCGGCCAGGTCTTGCTCCCACCGCTCCAACTCGTCTTGCCGGCGGCCCGAGGCGGCGGCGAGTAGCTGCTCGCGCTCCCAGACGGCCTTCAGGCACCGGGAGGCCTCCTCCTGGGTCTCCAGCACCGCCGCCTCTCGCCCCTCCACGGCGGCCTCGCGCTCCGCGATGGCCTTCTCCTGGGCCAGCACATCAGCCTCCCGCGCGGGGGAGTCCTCCTCGGCCCTGGCAACGGCGGCCTCCCGGTCCTCGATCGCCCGCCACACCGCCTCCAGAGCCCTCTCCCGCTCCACCAGGCCGGCCTCGCGAGCCTGGAGATCGACGTCGGTACTGGCGACGGCGGCCTCAGCGTCGCACAGGGTGCGTTCGCGCTCGTCGAGGCCCTACGCGCGTTCCCTGAGGTCGCGGAGGAACCCCCGGCGGTGGTGCGGACCCTCTCCTCAGCGGTGGCGGGGACCTGCTCGCGGAAGTCGACGGCGTGCCGCTCAACAACGGTGTCTTCAAACACCTGGCTGAGCTCCTCCTGGCGCCGCTCGATCTCCGCCAGCTCCCGCCTACGGACGAGGCCCTCCACCCTCGCCATGGCCCCCAGCTCCCGACGGCCCTCTTCAACCTCAGCCTCCTGCCGGGCCACCGCAACCTCCCTGGCGGCCAAGGCCTGCACCTGGGCCCGGAGCCCCTCCAGGGAGATCGCGTTGGCCTCCTCCAGCGCCCTGGATACAACCTTCCTCGCCCGCTCTTACGACCGAACGAGGGGCTCGATGTCCAGGGCGGCCACGAACCCGGACCGAGCGTCCCCGGATTCAGAGTCGGAGCTCGGCCCGGGATCAGGCACCTGCGCGGGCTGGGCAGCTGTAGATCCCCCATGGCTAGAGCCGCCCGCTCCTTGCGTTGGGGGCTCGCGGCAGGCCGACGTCGGCAAAGCTAACGGTGGCCGACGGGGTGACGGCACCGTCTGGCGCGACGCGGGCGATGGCTGTTGTGGCGGCGGCGACGGTTGCCGCGGAGGAGACCCCTGGGGTTGTTCTCCGCCGCCCTCCGCTGCCCCCTCCGTGCCGGGGCCGCTCACGGTTCGCTCCTCGTGGGCGGCCAGCGCCCCGGTCTCTGGGAGGGCCCTCTCTTCGGGTTGCACCGGATCTGGGACCGAACCCGCAAGGGCGAACCAAACCCGGAGGGCTCAGGTGCCCCGAGCCTCTCCTGCGCTTCCTTCCCCGAGCCCGAGGTAGAATCGCCCTTGGGTATAACCCTGGGGCAAAAATGCCTGTGCTCGCGGCTGGAAGCAAAACATGAACATAATAAGGGATTAAAAAACAAGACAAAAACGTAAGGCCCAATGAGCATGTGCGCGTCGACAAGGCGTACCTGCGAGCAGGGTTGAAGTCCCAGGAAACCCGCGAGATGGCCTGCTTCTTCTTCACGGGGCCGCCTGGATGACTCGCCAGGCTACCGCTCGCCGCATCCGCTGATGTTGGGGCCCCGCGGACGGCCCTCGTCGACGGCGTGCTCGCCGTGGGCGTGCCCCGGGCCTCCTCTGCCGTCGTCGTCGCCGTCGTTGTGGCCGTCCTGGCCTTCGGCGGAGTGACCCCTGGGGACGGGCCCGCCGCCCGCGGGCCCCCCGATCTACGGGGAGGAGCAGCGCGCTCCGCGCCGCCACCGCGCGGTGGGGATGGGGGAGGAGCGGGCTCCTCCTCCGACCTCTTCCTCTTCCCCTTAGGGTCCGGGCCCCCATATCGCTTCGGCCCGGACCCCGACGGTTCAGCCGCCCGATTGGCACATGGTCGTCGGTGTCGTCGTGATCGCCGTCCCCGCCCCTCGGGGCAGCCTCCGGCGCTACTGACGACGAGCCCACGCCATCGCCCACCACCTGCAGTGCGTGCAGAATCTCCGCGCGCGCCGAATCCTGGCACAGACGGCGTTGGGGGTGAGGTGGTGCAGCCGGAGGTCGTAGAACTCCAGCACGTCGAGGAAGAAGCGGGAGAAGGGTGGCACCAGCCCGACCATGGCGAAGGAGGTGAAGAACACCATCCTCGTAGGGGGCCGCTCCTTCGGGACATCACCGCCGCTGCGCATGCCGCGCGACAGGTACTTGTTGAAGAGGCTGCGAGCCTCCGCGGTGCGGACCAAGGATTTGGGGAGCACACTCCCCGGCTCTAGAGGCGAATCGCGGGCCATCTCAAGGGTGGACGCTGAAACGCGAAGGAAAGCCGGCAGCGAGAGGAAGGAAGTGAAAGAGCAAAGGACGCTGGGAAGATGAGAGGCGAAAAGCTGTGTGAGGCGATGACTGTGGGAAGCGTAGATACCGATCCCCCTCCATGTGGATCCGTTTTTATAAGCGACCATGGCCCCCTCGGATTCCACGGCATTAATTCCGCCCCACTACCACACTACGCGCCTCTTACCCCTGCGCCCCTTCGTTTTCCTTTCGCATCCCCTTGGGTTCCCGCGCCGCTTGGATTTCGCGCAACCTAGGGCTTCGTGCCCACCAGGCGCGCTACGCGGGACGGAGAGAGCTAGGCGGTTTGAATGGGCCCCCGCATGCGCGGCCCGAATAAACTCGCCCCCCGTCCTGAGAAAAACTTAGCCCGGCGCGGCATCGGTTGTCGCGTACTGGCCTCTTGCCATAGCAAAACGCATCCACTGCCCGAGCCCACACGCTCAAGAAAATGGCGTCAACCGCGCCCGAGCCCGACTCGATCCCGGTCGACGCCGGGGGCTACTGTCGGTGATATGGGCCCGGGGGTATGTCAGAGATACGACATCTGAGAAAAGGAAGGCGCCCTTGCCCATCAAGGCGCGTCAAAGATATGTCATGAATAGCCCAAGTGAGTCCCGGCCACGGGCGGCCACGTGGCCGCCCCAAGAGGGGGCTGGCCCGGAGGCTGCCCGGAGGCCGCCATGCTCTCAAGCGGCAGGGTCCAGGATCACCCGGACCCCCGGACGATAGGTCCGGGTTACCCGGACCCCCATCCTCGCCCGCACCTCTCGAGAGAGAGCGAGTCCAACCGCCAACCAACCCATTTAATGCCCAAAAAGAGAGAGGCCGAGTGCCTGTCCCGCCGCATTCAATGCGATGTGAGGCGCGCCTGTCAGTCGCTCTCATCATGACCCCTTTTTTGCCTGTCACGAGGCAAAGGAGGCCTAAAGTCTTTGACTGTGACCATGGTATGGCCGCGCACCCACTCCGCGCACGCCTTCCACACGCCCCGTCTAGTCGCGTTTATTGCATTGGGCGGCCGCGTGGGAGAGGGAGTACGAGCGCAGGAGGCGCTGTGTCAGTGCCTACTCGCGAGATGGGCCGCTGACCAGTGGGTCCCATCGGAGTAGGTAGGCAGGCCATCACCATGTCAGCGACATGGCTACCACGACGACCACCTTTTTCCGCCTACCCCCATGACGTAGCAAACAGGAGCAAAGATGGAGTGGCTTCTCCGGCAAGGCAAGGCAAGAGCCGCTCCATCACGTGGAGCGAGGTAGATGAAATCGGGACTACTGTGGTGTTCCCTTGTATTATAAAAGGAGGCCCAAGTCCATCATAAAAACGGCCACCTCAACTCGGTTCATCAGTCCCCTGGGCGACAGATAGTTCCTTGCAACTCCTTGTCCACCTCTGACTCCTAAAAAGAACATCCTCATTGCTCCCTGTAATTCGTCCCTCATACTACATACAGAACAGGAGTAGGGTATTACACCTCGTAGGTGGCCTGAACCTGTATAAACCCCCGCGCCTCTGCAGTCTTGATTTTCCCCGCTTCATCTGCACCATCTTATCCTCTTCGCGAGTTTAAACCAAAATTCACCGCTCCCCGTGCCGAACCAAAAAGGGGTCCCTCGGATTCCCGCGTGTCGATCTCCGACATCGACATAACTGGTTGCAACTTCTGTTGCAACTCCACCAGTTTATTACACCAGTTACGACATACCAATATCGCCGACCGTCCAGTTGTAACTGGTTGCAACTCCAGTTGTAACTTCATCTAAACACCAGTTGCAACTCCACCAGTTTGTTACACCAGTTATGACACACCAATATCACCGACCACCCAATTGCAACTGGTTGCAACTCCAGTTACAACTTCATCTAGACACTAGTTGCAACTCCACCTGTTGCGACAGACCAATATCACTGACTACCCGTCCAGTTGTAACTCCAGTTGTAACTTCATCTAAACACCGCTTGCAACTCTAGTTTGTTGGTACTACCAGTTACGATACACCAATATCACTGCTCACAGCTGGTTGTAACTTTATCTAGTTGCAAGTTATGTTTAAATATTACAACATAATCTAAACACCAGTTACAACTGGCGTGCAACTCTGGTGGTTGATCAGTTGCAACACACTTAGTATGCTGGTTGCAACCTAATCTAAACACCAGTTGTAACTCCGCCAGATACAGCATAACACGAGGACTTCCTAGAAGGTCACCCATTCTAGTACTACTCTCATCCAAACACGCTTAACTTAGTTCTAACGAGATCTGATGATTTAGTGCCAGTTGTAATCAGACACGGTGGTCAGACGCTCCAGTCAGACGTATGTAGTGAGCCTCATAATCTATACTATTGTACTAACTTTTAACAGATGTATTTTATTTTATTATTAACTTTTCTCAAATTTCTAAATGAACTGAAAAATCATAATATTTATTTGAACTACATAAATACTAATTAATTACTTTAATTATCTATAAAATTAATTTGTTTTTGGTTGCTCTAGTATACTAAATGTTCGTCGGTAGTATGTGTATCTCAACTGAGCTCTGCCACACACATGCCACATGGTTGCAGCTATACAGATAGCTAGTAGTTCACAGGTTAATTAATTAAGCCTCAGATTAGTTGGAGACTGACCTTTTTGCAGTGTGTCATTATTTATGTTCTCGAATATAGTTTAGGACGAAATATTAATTTAAATACCATGTGGATATATCTAACCAGTAAACGACCTCGGACAGGACGTCATCATCTATGATATATTGCTCGGGGTGGCTGCAGACAGCTAGCCATGACGATATATATAGTTGGTCTATTGTGTGTCGTGTCGTACAGTCTCATATAACGTAACAGAATCTTTAGTTTAAAAACTCAAACTAAAAATCCGAACCGTTCAAATTATTCTATATATTAATATCGTCTTGTAGATCAAATTTTACTTTTTTAGAAAAAATTTACTATTTTATCGGATAGGTCATATATATAGAGAGAGAGTTGGGCTACAGTGTGACGCGCCGCACAGCCCTATCCCATATGGCATGGTCGAATCTCTAATTTGAAAACTCAAATTAAAAATCCAAACCGTTCAAATTATTCTACATATTAATATCTCCTTGTAGACTAAATTTTATATTTTTTTGAAATTTTTTACTATTTTATCGGATAGTTCAAAAATATATTAGCATCTTTGATCTATCCGATAAAATAGTAAAAAATTTTAAACAAATAAAAATTTGGTCTATAAGGTGATATTAATATGTATAACAATTTGAATGGTTCGAATTTTTAATTTAAGTTTTTAAATTAAAGATTTTGTCATGTCACATGAAATGGATATATATATAACACGACATGGCTAGCTGTCTGCAGCCACCCCGAGCAATATATCATAGATGATGACGTCCTGTCCGAGGTCATTTACTGGTTAGATATATCTACATGGTATTTAAATTAATATTTCGTCCTAAACTATATTCGAGAACATAAATAATGACAAACGCACTGCAAAAAGGTCAGTCTCCAACTAATCTGAGGCTTAATTAATTAACCTGTGAACTACTAGCTATCTGTATAGCTGCAACCATGTGGCATGTGTGTGGCAGCTCTCAGTTGAGATATACATACTACCGACGAACATTTAGTATACTAGAGCAACCAAAAACAAATTAATTTTATAGATAATTAAAGTAATTAATTAGTATTTATATAGTTCAAATAAATACTATGATTTTTCAGTTGATTTAGAAATTTAAGAAAAGTTAATAATAAAATAAAATACAGCTGTTAAAAGTTAGTATAATAATATAGATTGTGAGGCTCACTACATACGTATAATACATATATTATATTTTAAGTAGTACTAGCAAAAATGCTCGTGCGTTGCAACGGGACGACGACGCAGAAAGGGAAGCAGGCGGCGGCACGGGAGCTCCGAGCGACGACGGGAGGAAAGGGCGCATGGGCGGCGCGGAGCTCCGAGCAGCGATGGGAGGGTGGGACGTAGGCGCGGCGCGGCGCGGCGCGGATGGCAGTGCAAGACGGCGAACTTCGCCCGAAATTCGTGAAAGCCGGCGGCAATGAACAAGAACAAATTTGAATTTGAACGATTTCGTGCGTACCGTGAAAACCGCGCCAAAAACCGCAATAACCACGCAAAAACCGCGAAAACCGCGCAAAACACGTGAAAACCGTGAAAACCATAATTTAAATTTGAACCAAATCTAAATCCGCGCCGTGTCGCGGTTTTCGCTGACCGTGCGAAAACCGCGTATATATACCGCGGTTTTCACGGCAAACATCACGAAATTTATATTTTTATAAAAATATATTTTTTGTGTTAAAATGAATTTTTCAAATTTTTTGAATTTCCATGAAATTATTTAAACGAAACCGCGGGGATGCCGTGCCGCACTCCCGCGAAACGACCGAAAACCGCAAAAGCCGAGCCGACTTTCACGAAATCCGAAACCCGGCGGATGGGGACGGGGGAGGAGGGCGCAGGAGGTCTTTTTTTCTATTCAAGCCCTTTCTTTCTTTTCAAGAGGACTATGGGTTAATTTTATAAAGACTCAAGGAATTTTCTCGCAAAATAACGAGATGGACGAAAATTTTAGGTAGAAACACTACTTGCATCGTGTGCCCGTGCGTTGCAACGGGTGAAGATGGGGCGCGACACAGATGGGGACGAGAGGAAGGGGTGTAGGCGTGACGCGGGAGCTCCGAGCAACGACGGGAGAGAGGGACGCATGCGCGGCGCGGGGCGCGGCGCGGATGGGGACGGGAGGGAGAGGCGCATGAGGTCTTTTTTTCCATCCAAGCCCTCCATTTCTTTTCAGCATTGGGACTACGGGTTAATTTTATAAACACTCAAGGGGTTTTCGCAAAATAGCCAGGCAAAACAAAATTTTGGGTAAAAATACTATTTGCTTTATAGATAGTTATAGATATAGACTAATGAAATGCACGTGAGTTGCAACGGGACGACGATGCAGAGAGGGAAGCAGGCGGAGGGCGAAGGTCTAAGCGGCGGCGCAGGAGCTCCGATCGGCGATGGGAGGGAGGGTTGTAGGCGCTGCGCGGATGGAGACGGAAGTGAGGAACGCATGAGTTCTTTTTTTATCCAAGCCCTCCATTTCTTTTCAGCATTGGGATTGCGGTTAATTTTATAAACACTCAAGGGGTTTTATGAAAAATAACCTCTTTTTTTCTTTAACTGGGTTTTTAAAATAGCCAGGCGGACTGCGGGTTAATTTTGAAAAAACTCAAGGGTTTTCTGTAAAATAACCAGGTAAAACAAAATTTGGGTGGAAACACTACTTGCTTTATAGATATATATAGCAAAATACCCGTATGTTGCAGCGGGACGACGACGCAGGGAGGAAGCAGGCGGATGGCGAAGGTCCGGCGACGGTGCGGGAGCTTCGAGCGGCGACGGAGAGAGAGCGCGCAGCGCGGTACGGATGGGAACGGAAGAGAGGGACACGGGAGGTCTTTTTTCATCCAAACCCTCATTTTCTTTTCAACATTAAGACTACGGGTTAATTTTATAAACACTCGAGGATTTTCGTAAAATAACATAGTTTTCTTCTTTAACTGGTTTTTTAAATAGCAGGCAGACTATAGGTTAATTTCAAAAAACTTAAGGGGTTTTCTACAAAATAGCAGGCAAAACAAAATTTGAGTGAAAGACTTGCTTTATAAATAAATATATATAGATATAGATTTGAAGTAGTATATAGGGAGAGAACTTAGTAGAGAATATATCAGAGAAGGGGAGGTGAAGCGTTCTACACCTCGCCATGGCCGTCTCCTCTTCTACCTCTACCTGCTCCAGCCTCCCTCTCCTCCTCCTGCTGCTGCTGCTCACCGCGGCGCCATGGCGGTCCGGCGAGGCAGCGGCGGCGGTGGCGACGACGACGGCGAGAGCTCTCAACTTCACGAGGCAGGATTTCCCCAGGGAGTTCGTCTTCGGGGCCGGCACGTCGGCGTACCAGGTTAGCAGCTTACATCAACTAAGAATTAAGCTCATTAATTGGAAGAACTAGCTGATGCTTTGCTTATTTTTCACATATATGCGTGGTCCAATTACTGTGTACACGAATACACAAGTGTAATTTGGACCAGTTAATCAAAAACGAACTGCATGCGTCAATGGTTTCTTTTTCCATTTTGGTTTTTGTTACAGTATGAGGGGGCTACTGATGAAGATGGAAGGAGCCCAAGCATCTGGGACACTTTTACTCATGCAGGTGAAACATAATCGTTCATCAATCACATAATTTTTTCAAACAATTCATTCATATATAATACTTGCAGATACATGATATCAAGCTAGCTAGCTAATTAACTCTAAGTTAAGTACAGTTTACATTTATATTAACTAGGTGATTATCATTTCCTGATCTCATTTATTTGGCTCTGCATGATGTGTTAATTTGCAGGGAAGATGCCGGACAAGAGCACCGGCGACCTGGGCGCCGGCGGCTACCATAAATACAAGGTACGCACAGTTCTCTTTGAGGTTTTCATTTGGATCGGCGTTAGTTCTAACATGGTTGGACAATATTGTAGCGTGTTCATTTGTTCGTTCGTTCCTTGGGATTTTGCTGAATTGTGGCGCCTGCTTAATTACCTGTCCTTTTCCAGTTTCTAGCCGTTTTGAGCCATTGGAAACAACGTGCCTTTTGTTTTTCATCGGTCTTTTTTTAATTCAAAAATATAATGGCTCTTCCGATTTTCATCGGCCTTCGATCACTGGCGGAGCGTCTGTTTGCCTGCAAAAAAAACAGGTTTTTTAGTATTGCGTGATTCTAAATTTTTCTAGTGTGCTGTTTAATTTCCAGCTAGTTAAATGTAGAAATCACTGTTCTTATTATTAAAGAAAAAGAAAGGTAGAATTTAATTCATTGTAGTTTAATTAGTACGGCTGGCAATATCGACCTAAAACCTTGGGAATTAAGCTAGTAAGACTATATATATTTCGGTTCTCCATAATCAAAACAATGCTTTGTGGATGTTGAATATAACCAAGTATCCTCTACACTTTCTTTGTTGAATTTAATTTCCAGAAAATCTTCTGGCACAATCTCTTTTGGACTATCTACACACATATAGATGTCAAGTTAATTGGAAGTATCTGAAATGAAATTTTTCAGGAGGATGTCAAGTTGATGAGTGATACTGGCCTGGAGGCCTACCGGTTATCCATTTCTTGGTCTAGGCTTATTCCAAGTAAGAAAAACGTGTACTAATCACAACTGACTTGGGGAGCTTAATTATCATACACTTGCAGAACATGTGTCCCTCATTGTTCATAAGTCGTTCTAATCTCGATCCCATTTCTATGATCGACACAGGAGGAAGAGGACCTGTTAATCCGAAAGGGCTCGAGTACTACAATAGCCTGATAGATGAGCTGGTCAAACGGGGTAATTTTCATCATGATTTTGTATTTTTAAACTGAAACGTATGATTTTATTTCTGCAATTTCACTCACTGCAGTTATATCACAGTGAAGAAAAATGAGAGATGAATAGAACTTTCCCATTTTCCTCCTTGAAGTTTTCTTTAAAAAAATTGTGTTTCCAATATATATAGTTGTTTCTCTACATGTATATAAACGACAATAAAAACTATGGAGATTCTTTACTGATATAATTTTTCATCATTTTTAAAAGGTATTCTGCCTCTATTATTAAATGTATGATGTTGTTGAATTTTGATGATCATTTGTCTTATTCAAAAATTTAGTATAGATATATAAAAAATATAAGTCATGTTTAAAACACCTTTAATATTAGAACAAGTTACAAAATTAATGATACTTACATAGCTTTTCTGAAAAAAGAGGAATGGTCAAATATTATGTAAAAAACTCAACTGCTAGTGCCATATATTTTAAAATGGAAGTAGTATTTGCTAGATTTAAGCCACCCTAAAATTTGTAAATTTTGGTCACCTAATTAAAATTGCACATTTTAGTAAGCCTAAAATTGCAGTCCTGTGAAATGTGCAATTTCAATCATTATATCTGCAGCTTTGTTGTTCTGTATTTTTTCGTTAATTTATTTTTATCCAAGTTTAAATATTTTTTATGTAACTGTGAGTTTGTTCCATAGGTTAGAATATTTTTTGTTCAAACTTTTATTTAAAAAAGAAGGGACTTTATTTAAATACGTAATAAGAGAGTGATGAAAATCAATAAATTGTCAATTTATCATCCAAGGGAGAGAAAAGTAAAGTATAATTTCAGTCATACCCCCATTTAAAACATTACAATTGTCTGAATAATTCCCATTGGGATTTTTTAGAAATTTCAATACTCCTGCAAAAACAATTGTGAAAGCTAAGGATGTAGCTGTACATATTAACCAATTAATCCAGCCTCACTGCAAAATTGCACCACTAATTTCTGACTTCCGATTATACTGCAGGGATTGAGATACATGTGACTCTCTACCACCTCGATTTCCCTCAAATTCTTGAAGATGAGTATCATGGATGGCTCAGCCCAAGGGTCATGTAAGACGATATATCATCAGTTTCATCACTGCTCCTCTTGAACCCTTCTTCTCCAAGAATTTACCATCTGAGGCTCTGAAATTTCTTCTGAAAATTTTTGCAGTGAGGATTTCACGGCATATGCGGACGTGTGCTTCAGGGAGTTCGGCGACCGGGTGAGGCACTGGACCACCATGGACGAGCCCAACGTTCTCTCCATCGCCGCCTACGACAGCGGCGCCTTCCCTCCGTGCCGCTGCTCGCCGCCGTTCGGGATCAACTGCACCGCCGGCAACTCCACGGTGGAGCCGTACGTCGTCGCTCACAACTCTATCTTGGCACATGCATCGGTTGCTAGGCTGTACAGGGACAAGTACCAGGTGAGTGACTGAAGTCACTGTTCACAATTTCGGATTGAAATTTCTGGAATTTTGGGTCTGCTGGTTGGTCCCAGTAGGATGTGACTAGGGATAAAAACAGTCGGAAACAGTAGCATTTCTTCGGAAAAGATTCTCGATCGGTCGAGAATTAACTATATTTACCAATTTAATTATTTAGTGACGACATCAATACAACTCTAAAAGCAAATTAGAAAAAATAAATGTTATATATAGATAGAATCGAAAACAGTCGAAACTGTACGAAAATGACGCTCAGTCAGTCACGAATTTCCGTGACTGTTTTCATCCTAGATGTGACTATGGTAAAAAATTCTAAATTGTTTTAATTTAGGAAAAAAGGAGCTCAAATTCGGTGAAAATCTGTTTCAATTTATTTCTTTCGAAATTTCTGAAATTTGGTACCCCTGCAATTTTATTGCATTCGGAGATTGTGAACCCTGAGTGAGTGAGCCCCATCCTGAACACAGAGCTGAACTCTGTTCAGATTTCAGAACCGAAAGATAGCTCAAAATCTTGCTACTGATCAATGGTCAGAAAAGCAGAAATGAGTTATGCAGATTGATCTTCTGTCACCAACATGCATGACATGAACATTGCAGGCTAAACACAAGGGAGTCGTTGGTATGAACATCTACAGCTTCTGGAACTACCCTTTCTCGTCCAGCTCTGCAGACATTGCAGCAACTCAGAGAACCTTGGATTTCATGGTCGGTTGGTGAGTGATCTTTTCTTTTTCTTTTTTCCTTTTTCATATAACAATTATACATGCAATGAAATTATCAAATGAGATGAGATGATGAGGAGACCTATGCTTATTAATTCTTGCATAGGATATTGGACCCCTTGGTGTATGGAGACTACCCTGAAATCATGAAGAAGAAGGCTGGATCCAGGATTCCATCCTTCACCAAAGAACAATCTGAGCTGATCCGTGGGACTGCTGATTTCATTGGAATAAATCATTACACTTCGGTGTACATCAGCGATGGATCCAACGGCGAAAAGGCGGGCCTTCGGGACTACAACGCCGATATGGCAGCAACCTTCAGAAGTAAGTTTAGTTTTTGAGGTGAAGAAAACAAGTTTTTCACTGCAATGTGGAACTTCACAGTAGCACACTAAAGAGAATCTGACACACTTATGAATTGTTATAAAAAATAGAGGTGTTATAATATGCTAGCTCTAGTAAGATGTACTTCATAGTGTAGTGGTAAGGGATGTGTGGTGTCAATTCTAAGGTTCCGCGTTCAACTTTTCATATGCTCACAATTTCTTGTTTAAAAAATGTTTGGAGGTATGCCTTTTCCTCCAAATCAATCTCGTTTTTTTATATGCTAGCTCTAGAGAATCATAGTAAGCATAGCTCAATTTAAGTATTGTAATTGTAGTTTGATTTTCTGTGCTTCAGTTTCGAGGAACGATACGCCGAGTGGTCAGGTATTTTAACCTTTTCCCCTGCTTTCATTCAATATGCGTATTTTGTACTGGAAAGCAAACTAAATATCAATTATTCAATGGAGAAAAAATCCATGAATGTTTTTTTTTCATTCAGCAGAGGTACTAAACATTTTCTTTTCAACTTTTGGCTTTTGGGTACAGTTTGTCCCAACCAGCATACCAAGCGATCCGAAGGGTCTGCAATGTATGCTCGAATACCTCAGAGACACATACCAGAGCGTTCCTGTTTATGTTCAAGAAAATGGCAAGTTTTCGAACTCAATATCTATCCATATACAGCCCAACGGTGTTCTTCACCGGTGACATATCATTATGTGATTATGCGCATTACAATATTTCAAAAGCATATGGTGCTTGGCCTGCAAATTTTGTGGAAGTTCTCTTGATTTGCAAGGAAAATTTATGCAGATTTTTTTTAAGAATGTAAATTCTGCAGGAGCTGAAACACTGAGTCTTTTACCTTATTCAGTAAAGAAATTTCCATATATCATGTAAAATTGTAATTTCATTGACATCTTTACAGATCTAAATTTTCTTGTTTGTTGATCTATTTACCATATTTTAGGTCTCGGGCATTTCGGTAAGGATGACGATTCACTCAATGACACCGAAAGAGTGGACTACTTGAGTAGCTACATAGGCAGCACGCTAGCTGCACTAAGGTAAGTTCCGTGTTCCTTTCAATTACATGATAGATGGTGATTTTGTCTGAACTTTTTACAAGAAAAATGGATTTGTGTTCATATGGTCATTGCAGGAACGGAGCCAATGTGAAGGGTTACTTTGTGTGGTCATTCCTTGATGTTTTTGAGCTGTTAGCAGGATATCATTCGCCATTCGGCCTGCATCATGTTGATTTTGAGGACCCCAATTTGCCAAGGCAGCCGAAGCTCTCTGCTCGCTGGTACTCCAAGTTCTTGAGGGGTGAAATTGGGATAAACATCGAAAACACGATTAGTCCTGATGAACATGAACATGCTGATCAATGAGCTCATCAGCAGTGCATGATGTTCAGCTGTGGGGATGAAGAAAAACAATGGTACTGTCATAGTGTTTTTTACTACCTTTCTAATTTTCTTCTCTTTCTTTTCTGGTTGAAAGAAACATTTCTTTCATAGGATCCTTATGTAGTTAGTCCTTACTCACAGTTAGGTGTTTACTGATGAGTTATATTCTCCTCAGTTATAGACTGTTATGGCTCATTACAGCCGAATAGTCAGATAGAAATAAGACGAATATATAGTTATTGATGACGAATATATCCTCTCATGTCTGCATAAATCCTCATGTCAATTGAACTGCTTTCTATAGGGATTTAGTTGTGTATTCTCCTGATTTTGTCAGTTTCCATCTCATTGTATCTCTCCCCGTCAATTGAACTTCATTCAGTTTTCCTTGTAATTCCTCCCAATCTCCTAAGTCCCCTTCTCCAAGAGTTCTTCTTAGCTCAATCCTCCATTCTCCATTGGTGCACATTTGTTTCACAGTCCCCTCAGGATCTGAACAGATGCTATAAAGGAATGGATATTGAATTTTCAAAGGAGTTTCTCCCAACCACACATCTTCCCAGAAGAATGTATCTACTTCATTTCCAACTCTATAGCAGCTAACCCAACCTCATCCAATCTTTCACCTCATGCAAACCTTTCCGAAATTGTGAACTCCCGTCAGGCTTGGTCTGGAAAAATCCTCCTCCACTAGACATATATTTCCTTCTCAGCAGCTCACAGCAAGGATCATCACATCCAGATTCTAGCTTAAAGATTCATTTCGATGCAGGATATTAATATATTCCCTTTTTAAAAAAGCTTAAAGATCCATTTACATAACTGAGCATTGTTCATCACTCTTGTATTAGTAAAGACTAACCTCCAATCTCTTTCGGCCTACAAAGTGCCTCCCATTTAATCATGTGATATTTTCTTTTGTGTTATGTGGGGAAAGAAGTATAGTCTTAGGACGAAAGGAAGTAATCTGGAATAGGAAATCAATCTAAGACTGATAAGGATAGGACGTATTCAAAATTAGAGAAGTTATTTACTTGTTGTTTTCATAGATACTAGTCCAAATCTATAACTATCTATAAAGCAAGTAGTGTTTCTATACAAAATTTCGTCCGTCTGTCTATTTTGCAGAAAACCCCTTGAGTGTTTATAAAATTAACATGTAGTCCTAATGCTGAAAAGAAAAGGAGGGCTTGGATGAAAAAAATACCTCATGTGCCCCTTCCGCCCGTCCCCATCCGCGCCGCGCACCGCGCCATGCCTGCGCCTCTCCCTCCCGTCGCTGCTCGGAGCTCCCGCGCTGCGCCTGCGCCCCTCCCTCCCGTCCCCATCCGCGCCTCGCCCCGACTTCACCCGTTGCAACGTACGGACACAGTTGCTAGTCAAAGTAGAAAAGGGATAAATCCTTGTAACACTATATATATGTCGGTTGTGGCACAGATGAACTTATCTATCAACTTCCTCCTCTCCTCTAACAAAATAGGGGACCGAGGGGCAAAACCTCGTTCCTCCTCTACCCACAATACGCACTCCGTAGTTCAGGATCTCCACCCCCATCCAACCTAGAAATACTAATCCAAGCCATAACATCTTGGTATCAGAGCTGCCAGGCACTTTCCTCCCACCTTCCCCTGCATCCTCCCATTGTTCGAACACCGTCGCCGACGTGCTCTCACGCCGAGATGTCGATCAGGCGAAGCCTTCATGCTGGCCGCACCGCACTTCTCCTTCGTCGATTGGCTTCGCCAAGCATAGGTGAACGACCCCGCCCTTGTTTCGCTCCAGGAGGATATTCAAGCAGGAAGTCGCTTTGCGCCTTGGGCTATCACCGACGGGATGGTCACGTTCAAATCCAAGCTTTACGTGCCCCCTCGTCGCCTCTTCTTTCCGAGTTGATCGCCGATGTTCACAATGATGGTCATGAGGGCATTCAGCTGACTCTTCATCGTCTTCGGTGGGATTTTCACGCCCCTCAACTCCGCGCCATGGTTTAGACCTTCATTCGAGGCTGCTCCACGTGCCAACGATACAAGACGGATCATCTGCTGTCGGCTGGCCTACTCCTTCCCTTCCGGTGCCGACCTCAGTTTGGTCCGACATTGCCCTCGATTTCATTGAAGGACTGCCGAAAGTTGGAGGGAAATCCGTAATTCTGACAGTGATTGATCGATTCTCAAAATACTGCCACTTCATTCCGTTGGGCCATCCGTACACCACGGAATCCATTGCTAAGGTTTTCTTTGCCGAAATTGTCAGGCTGCATGGCATTCCCTAGTCCATGGTCTCAGATTGTGACCCGGTGTTCACCTTCGTCTTTTGGAAGGAGCTTCTCACCTGTCGGGCACCAAGCTGCATATGACAACAGCATTTCACCCTCAAGCCGATGGACAAGCCAAATCTGTAAACAAGATCATTGCGATGTACCTTCGCTGCTTTACTGGCGATCGACCCCACCGATGGCTGCGCTGGCTACCTTGGGCGGAATTTGTGTACAACACAACCTTCCAAACATCTCTCTGTGACGCCTTTTAAGTTGGTCTATGGCCGGATCCGCCATCTATTAAGTTTTATGAGCAAGGGAATCCACGGTGGCAGCCATCGCTCAGACAATGGGAGAACGGCAGGAACTGCTGGCCGACGTCCGTTACCATCTTGAGCAGGCCCAGGCCGTGTATAAGAAGAGTTATGATCGTCGTCATCGTCCTGCTCGCTTTGTGGCTGGTGATTGGCTGTGGCTTCATGTTCGTCATCACACTCCATTGTCCTTGTCGTCCACTTCAAAAGGCAAATTACAGCCCCGTTACTATGGTCCATATCAGGTCAAGGAAGAAATTAACTCTATGGCAGTGCGGTTGGATCTTCTGCTGGGCGTCCATATTCATGATGTTTTTGACATTGGTCTTCTCAAACCATTCATTGGTCAGCCGCCTGCAAACCCTCTGCCATTGCCGCCCATGCACCATGGCGCCGTCGTTCCCACGTTGGCCACAGCTGTCAAGGCCCGGCTTGCTCGCGGTGTGTGCTAGGTTTTAGTCCAGTGGCACGGTGAATCTCCTTCAGCCGCAACATGGGAGAATGTGGATGATTTCATCGCTAAATATCCAGCTTTTCAGCTCAAGGACGAGCTGCTTGTCGAGGGGGAGTGATGTTATGTGGGGAAAGAAGTATAGTCGTAGGATGAAAGGAAGTAACCTGGGAATAGGAAATCAATCCAAGACTGATTAGGATAGAAAGTATTCAGAATTAGGAAAGTTATTTACTTGCTGTTTTCATAGATACTAGTCCAAATCAGAGTAGGAAAGAGATAAATCCTTGTAACACTATATATATGCTGGTTGTGGCACAGATCAAGACAAGAAAGAACTTATCTATCAACTTCCTCCTCTCCTCTAACAAAATAGGGGACCGAGGGGCAAAACCTCGTTCCTCCTCAACCCACAATTACGCACTCCGCAGTTTAGGATCTCCACCCCCATCCAACCTAGAAAGCCATAACATTTTGTTTTCCATCCCTTCCCAGAAAAACCTCGCTCTAATTGTGTCCATTCTATGATGAGTGCCCTCAGGAAGCAGATAGAAGCCCATCATATACACTGGAAGGCTGCTTAAACAAGAATTAATCAATACAGTTTTGCCTCCATGTGATAGATGGCCACATTTCCAATGTTGTATTAACTCTTCTCAATCTTGTCAGGTGGTATTGCCATCTATGCTGCTGCTAGTTTCCCCTCACTAACTGGCAAACCCTTGATTGACAGACCCCCAACTTTGCAATTGAACAAATTGGCCACTCTTTAAGTTTCCTCCCTCTCAGCCCCCACTACTATCACCTCACTTTTCAGATAATTGATCTTCATCCCTGACATAGCTTCATAACAGTATAAGAGAAATTTTACTATGAGCACATTTTCATCTGAGTTTGTCATGAACCAGGTGTGTACCTAGCCTTCCAAATGCCCTGCCTCTTTGGGCAGGTTTAGCATTTTCAGACAGTGCATCAGCTACCAAGTTGAACAAAATAGGTGAGAGGGGATCACCCAGGCCATATAAAGCACGACGTAGACGACAAACATATCCTGAAGGTGCATCAACATAAGGTGGTGGCTGCATATAGACCTCCTCATGTAAAGCACCATGAAGAAAGACATTCTTGATATCCATTTGAGAAATTGTCCAGGAAGATGCAGCAGCCACTGCAATCAATGTACGAACAATAGTCATATGGGCTACAGGAGCAAATGTCTCATCATAATCTTGTCCTTGTGTTTGCTGAAAACCACGGGCAACAAGGCAAGCTTTATATCTCTCAATGGAACCATCAGACTGATAGTGATATGCCCTAGAGGCAACATGGAGATGTTGGATATCATGGTCAATGTTTATGTATTTATGAATAAAGTGTTATTCAGTTCCATGAAATAGACATCTTGTATTGATCAATAAGTACGTGACTTATTTATGAGACTCTATATGTATGAATCTATTTCTAAATGATCCCTGATCATATATCATATTATTGGAACTAATATGATTCTAAGATCGACATGTTTATTGGTTGATGATCATGTCTCATAGATCATGGGTATGGAGATACCAAGTCAATAAACATGGACATATGTGTTAGAGAACACATTGTTGGATAGACCCACCATGAGACACTACAGGAATTAATGTGCCATTAGTTGGTCTCAGGTAGTGTTGGTACAAAGTCCTTAGACCCGAGATCACCATGGATTCCAACATGTGTAGTAGCCTACTTTGGGACTACCAAACGCTATTCCGTAACGGGTAGTTATAAAGGTAGTTTTCGGGTTTGCTATGAAACATGGAGTGGGATGTGAGTGATCAAGATGGAATTTGCCCCTCCTTTGGAGAGATATCTCTGGGCCCCTCGAGGTAATGGATTATGGAAATGCATGGCCATGCTAAGTTGATTGAGGAGTCAATCAACAAACAGATAATCCAATACGGTTCGAGTGAATGGTTAAGCTATTGAAGGGATGGCACACATCTTGCCTATAGCTTAATTGGTATCATGAGGCAAAGGGATTTGTGTACACATTACAGGTTCAGAGCCGATATTATATTCTTGTATACTATGGTGTCAATATGTGCTGCTAGGCATCGCTGTTGACAGGTTGGCTGAGTTGGAATCGAGCCGACGGTCGGCTAAGTTAGACTATAGCCGAAACCGAGTATACCTGAACCTACAGGGTCGCACGCTTAAGGGGATAGAATAGATATTCAAGTTGGACTCGGATACGGCTCGATCGGATAGGGATCCGATCGGATAGAGTCCTATGGGCTTACGACGTATGGGCGGCCAACTCTGTGAGATTCGGATAGGATCCGATTTAAAATAGAGTCCTAGTCCCAGTCGGCCAACTCTATATAAAGGGGCGAGGAGTGGAGAGTTGCGGCATCGCATTGAACCGAATCCGCAACAGAAGTCGCCGAGATCAATCTCCACGGAAACCCTCCCCACTTTCGAGCCAAACCCTAGCCTTGCATCGCGTGCTAGCACACGGGTATTCGGCGTTCTGTCCCCGAACGTGTGGATACCGGTAGAGGCGCTACTACGTTGTGCGCTGTTCATCGGCTGTGGTACTTCGGAGCAAGGCGGCTGCGGCAGATCGGCTGCGGTCGAGCACATCGGAGCGAGGCGCGAGAACGCGGTCAGACGACTCGGCGAATCGGCTACATCCGTGAATCGGCTGATTGGTGAATCGGCTATCCCCGGGAATCGGCTGTCGGCTTGCGGGAATCGGCTACACTGTTCCGGATCGGATAGTCCTGATTGGCTATTTCCGCTACATACTCTAATCGGTAACGATCTATCGGCCCTTACTTGCAAGTGTTCCTGGTTTGCGCGGTAGAAAAGTTTTTGTTTTCGGCTAGCATAGCTTCCGCGTAACCCTTCAGTGGTATCAGAGCCAGCTTGCTTAGTTTGGGTTTTAGATTGGATCTGGAACAAGTTTTGCGCACGGGTTGATTAGATCAATCGGTTTTACGGGATTTGTTGAGGAGAGTTCATGGTAATTGCGTTCCTTGATAGTGTATCGGAACGATGTAATGTGATTACGTCGAAGCAATATCCATAGAACTCGGTTTGAGTCGGCTTCGAGATAGCGTTCCTTGATAGTGTATCAGAACGGTATAATGTGATTATGCCGAAGCTATCTCGTAGTCCGATCTTGTTAGCTGCCTCGCGTCTACGCAAACCATCTCCCTTGATAGTGTATCGGGACGGCATAATATGATTATGCCGACATGGTTTCCGTAAGCGATTTCATAGATTGAATCTATGAATTTCGTGTTGTGTCGAGGTGGCTTCCCCCTCGACCCCCCGCCCGCTAACCGGCTAGCGGGACCGCCGTGTGCGCCCCCCTTATAGGTCGTCTCGATGCCGTATCTCTGCGATAGGTAGAAAACGTTTCTACGCCTAACTTGTTTTTGCAGGGAATGCTTTAAGATGGTATGGCCCTATTGTATGTATGAGATGTATGAGATGCATGTGATGCATGTAATATTCTTTCATATGTGCAATCCTTGTAATATTCTTTCATACGTGCAATGCTTGTAATATTCTTTCACGACCTACGAATCGATGTAATCTTCAATTAGAGCTTCTATAGTAGTAGCTTAGTTTGAAGATATCAAGCATTCGACACTCAGAAGAACGGTGATAAAGATGGAGATCCTCTACACCGACATGGAGTTGGAGATCACCATGTGAAGGGGGCATACTATTTCATAATATGCTATTCTACCAGCTTTCATATATGTGATATGTTTGTTTGATAGGATAGTATCCCTCACAAAATTAAGTAGCAATGATGCCCTTCCAAATGTTGCACCCGTCACCGTTATGCTCGTCAATGGTGGGTCTGCCAAAGCAGAGTGCCATTCTCTATCATAACACGAGGGGGTATATGTCAGACATATACATACAGGAGCATTTGGTTTACTTAACAAGGCTATCAAAATAGTTTTGGGCCTTGGGGCATAGGTTGGCGCCGGGGCATGGAGATGCCACACCAACAACAAGAGTCACATAGAGATGTGATTAGCAAGGAGTTGCTTACCGATGTTATTAATATTCTAGCAGTGATGCCAAAGCTCACTAGAAAATTAATTAACATGTGGATCTTGACCCAATACGTAACCTAGAGGGAAGGTGGAAAATACGTAATGGGAGTCTTATGTTAAATTGTTTAACAATAGACATAGCATAAACATTGTGCTAAACTTTGCTTTTTCTGTTGTAGAATAAATGGCGGCTAATACTACACCCAGTACCTTTAATTTGCGATCTATTCTCGAAAAGGAAAAATTAAACGGAACAAACTTTATGGATTGGTATCGCAACTTGAGAATTGTTCTCAAGCAAGAGTGTAAGGAGTACGTTCTTGAAGTACCATATCCTGAGGATTTGCCTAATAATGCCACTGCAACTGCACGGAGGGCTTACGAGAAGCACACTAATGATGCCCTAGATATAAACTGTCTCATGCTTGCTACAATGTCCCCTGATCATCAGAAGCAATATGAGAGCAGCGATGCTCATACTATTATTCAGGGACTGCGTGGTGTGTTTGAGAACCAAGCTCGGGCCGAGAGGTTCAACACCTCAAAGTCCTCGTTTGCGTGCAGGCTTGTTGAGGGGAATCCCGTCAGTCCGCATGTAATAAAAATGATTGGCTACATTGAGAGTCTCGAAAAACTAGGTTTTTCCCTTAGCCAAGAGTTGGCTACTGATGTGATTCTCCAGTCGCTCCCTCCGAGCTTCGAGCCGTTCATATTAAATTATCACATGAACAATATGGATAATGTAGGATCGAACAAGACCAAACAAACCTACCAGAGGGGGGATGAATGGTAGGGAAACCAAAAAAACCAAATCTTTTGCAGAATTAAAAGATTTACCTCTTACCGATGAAACCAATCTAAAAAACGACAATAAACAGGAACTGTTGAAGCCGCCGCCGGTCACACCGTCTTACCTGCCCCGGTCAGACCGCCCCTCCTGGCCGGTCAGACCGCCGCCTAGCCTCCGGTTGGACCGCCGCCACAACCCGTCGGTCGACCGCGCGCACACGCGGTCGACCGCGAGATCCGAAAACACCGAAAGATGAACTCTCGAAGAAGTAGATTAAACTATTTCAACTTTATTGCATCTAAAAGTGTTTACAAAGTGCAACAACAGCACTCCTCGACAAAATCTCGACCTAACTCAAAAACCCTAGCTATTCTCTCAAGTTTCGCTCTTGAAAATCGATGTCTAGGAGGCACACCATCCCTCTCTATTTATACATGCAAAATCCTCCTACTCAAAGTAGGAGTAGAACTCATATTCACAATAGGACTCAACCTCTCACTCATAATAGAAGTAGAACTCCTATTCCTAATAGGACTCAACCTCCCACTCATAGTAGAAGTAAAACTCCTATTCCTAATAGGACTCATATTCCCAATAGGACTCATTCAACCTAACTTTCCGAATTTAGACTCCCTTCCAAATTCGACTCCGCATACGATCCCTCTCGTATGCCATATAACTTCTTCATCTTCCATGTGCATTATCCTCTAGCCTTTTAGTATCCCGCGTGCTGGACGTCTACTTCTCCCAAGTCGACTCCAATCCGACACAGGCAATACTATCCGAGGCCTCAAGCAATACCTGCACATATATGACAAAGAAACAATATACCGAGCACAAGTTTGTCCAAACTTGACTCACATTAGCTTGTCAACAGTAACAACATGCACAGAAATCATCTAGAAATTAAATCCACAAAGAAACAATTCAAAACCGAGAAAACAAACCGAAATCGAGAGGGGTCGGCGAGTGCCGGCCAATCACAAATCCAATGTTTCATCACATAAACTATAAATCAAACTCACTTGATTCAACAATCTCCCCTTGATGAAACCATTGGCAAACCCAACAAAAATCAATTAGTTTGTGATGTTTTGTAAAGCAACCCAAAAGCATTTTCGAATGCAAGAAAATTCATTGAAAATTCATCTTTGAAAAATGAATGCACAATTACATAAATTTTGATGCACAATTTTGTTTCTTTGTTCTCCCCTTTTGACAATGAGTTCATCAATTATCGGAAGCATGGAAGAGCTTTGCATTATATCAAAAGTAACTCAAGTACATGTTTTGCGTAACAAGGTAGAAAAAGTGACTAGCTAATTAACAAGCATGCACTAGAGTAAAAACATAAACCTAAAACATTACAATTAAGATCAAGTCAACATTAATGATTCATGATTTCAACGATTTAACATGCAACATATTCACAAGTGCAAAGACGAAAGAAAAACTCACGTATATATACTTATGACATTGATACTCTTTCTCAAATTAATGCATTCTCCAAAAATAACCGAGAGAACTTTTAGCTCATTCTTTTGAACCTCTTTTTTTTTACTTTTCTCTCAATTATTACGGGTACGTCCTTGTCGTCAAGACGGTTTCCCAAGGATTCGGTACCCCTTTTTTTATCTCACCGTGAATACGTCCTTGTCGTCAAGACTGGTTCCAAGGATTCGGTATTCATTTTTTCTCTCATATAAATAAGCATTTATGTACTCTTGTGGTGATTGGACAAAAGGATTAATATGAGGAATAACAACTCATAAAGCATATACAAAAGCATTAATCATTCAACCTAAGCACTTGCTTCAACATTGCATATTTCATTAATTCAAGTAAAAGAATTATGTGTCATGTATCATATCTCTTAAAAGCAATATCAAAAGTTCAAGTAATTACTAAAATGCACACAAGCTAATATAGTAATCAATTTATCTAACAAGCATTGCTAGCAAGCACTAGAATATACTAAAGATATAAGACATAGCTCATCCACCTTTTATTTTCTTTTCCTTTTTCTCCCTTTTTTATCACACCATACATGAATTAAAACATGAATGCAAAAGAAGAAGGAAAATATGCATACAACAAAGAGCCAATAACTCTCCCCGAATTGATGCCAAAAGGATGAATAACACCTAATTCTCCCCTAAGAAAAGCAAAGCGAGAAGAATCCAAGGTTTGATGAAAATATCTGCAAGTTGCAACTTTGTATCCACAAATTTCAATTCAATGTCCCCCTTTTCAACATGATCCCTCGAGAAAAACATAAACTTCCCTCAAATTAACCTCCAATTTTCTCAAAAGAAAAATCAAGAAGAAATCAAGGATTTTTGAAGAAACCATCCAATTGCCAAAGATATCACCAAGATTCTCATAAATTGACATATATCCACTTGTATTAACAAAAACTACTACCTCTAACACTAGTATATGAAAAGTTAATAATCAAGAGAGTAGAACAAAATTATGTCAATCCAAATTTACCTTGATGTTACCTTGAAAAGCAATCGTTGTCTCTACATTGCACACACATGGGGAGTATGCCATCAAAATACCTACAAACAAGAAGATGTCGAGGCCTCCGTGTTGGGGTTATAAATAAGAAATTTTGGAATCCAACACCGAGTCACATGACCAGTAGAACCGTAGGTACATATGCACATACAAAATCGAACCGACTTACCGAAACCTTACCTTGTTGTTTCACAAAAGTCTGATTTGAATTATGCACAAAACTACCCGTGGCCGGTCGACCGCCGTTGTATCTGCGGTCTAACCGAGCTGGCGCGGGCCGATTGGTTTACTGCGGTCCGACCGCGCTCGCCGACCGACCGGTCGTGTCCTGTCCACCGAGCTCCTTAAACCAAGACCCGATTTTTGCCATCGTCGTTTCGCAAAAGTAATTTCACTTTCCTTTTTCTATTTACGGGTAAGTCTAAAACAAAATCCAACCAAATGTCCATTTTTTCCACAAAACGAACAAGTGTATTTCTCACGATGATTAGAAGCACAAGTAGAAACAGATGGTTTAGCAACGAAGTAGCAACAAGAGGTTTTGCAATCACAGGATTGGTTTTAGAAGATGATGCATTCAAAGAAGTCATGATACCAGCAGATTTAAACACAGTATTCTTAGATTCAGGTTTAATTAAAAATTTCTCCACTTCTAGCACCAACACCTAGAACAACAGGAGATGTCTAGTATGATGAGCATAAGGATCAAAACCTAAACCACGATTATCCGTGTTAATTCTTGATTTGTCTAAGATCATGTTGAGGTTCTTTTTCCATCGAAAAACGTTACAAAGAACTTTTTAAGTAAGAAACCTCTTGAGTCAAAACAGCACAATTTTTGCAATTATCCAAAAGACCTTTCGTTTTCTACAAGTTTGACAAGAAAGCACTTCATCTTGCTTAACGTTTCTTCCATATGCCTAACACGACCTAAGGCATCCTTTAATTTCAATTCATTAACAAGACATGATAAGCAAGGTTTTGCACTAGATTGTTTTAACCTTTTAGCGCTAATTGCATTAAATATAGAGCTAGCAAACAAGGCAACTTGACATTTCTTTAAAGCTCCTTTTGTTAAAAATAATTCATCAGTCAATTTAGTGTTCATGGAAAAGCTAAGAGCAAGACAAGATTCAAATTTTCGAGTTTTCTTAGATTCAATATCAAGCTTCTTGGCGTAAACATCTCTAATTGACTTAATTTCAGCAAATAAAACCTCACAAGATTTACAAGTCATCATCATCGAAGCAAGAGATCTTAATCTATTATTTTCAGCTTTAAGAGAATCAATAACTACTTCATGTTGATTAATCTTCTTTTCAAATTTAAAAATCTTGTAACCAAGTCTAGCAATAACATCTTGAAGATATTCAACACTAGGAGCAGGAGTTATCTCATTATCATCTTCGAATCTTCATCAATGCTACGGCCATGAAACAAACCCCAGCAATGTTCTTCTCCTTGTCATCATCTTCATCACTTTCAAAATAAACATCACTTGATTCTCGAATCGCATCATATGCTGCATCAATTGCCTTTTGGTAGAACTTCTTCATCTTCATATATTTCGTCGCTTCTTGCTCGCTTAGCGTCTTTGGTGCCATCTTGAGCTTTTACCTCCTCCTGTGTCCCTTTTCCAGCCTTGGGACATTGAGAGCGGATATGTCCGTTGTCCACATCCAAAGCACCGATTGGTCCTCCTCTTCTCCCGGTCCCGACATTACTCACACTCTAGAAATTCGTTAGCAAGAGATACCAAGTCCTCCCCACCGATTTCCTCTAGTTGATCATCGACATGGCAGAAAAAGAAGCAAAAATCGACGTGAGGAAGAATCGAAGAGGCGAAGAAGACACCAAAGCAAGAGATTTTGAATCGCTCTTTTAGAAAGAATGTTCATCTCATACGTTTTTAATTTAGTGTAAAGAACATCCAAAGTCAAGGTATTCATATCGAATGATTCTTGAATTGAGGTAACCTTAACTTCCCAAACTTTCATATCAAGACCATTCAAAAAATGACGAGCAACCTCGATTGAGAATAATTAGCATTGTAAGAAGAATCAACAGATCTAAGATTACTCAAAATTTTGTTAAAACGGCCCAAATAGTCATCCAAAGACTCCCATGTGTCATCTCAAATTTTATGTACTCCTTTTTGAAAATATCTTTTCGCAATTCTTTAATGTTTGAAGATCCAATGAAAATCATTCAAAGTTTTCCAAATTTCATTAGCGGTTGAAAGATGCGAAACACGATCAAAATCGAGCGAGAAATTGCATTAAGAATGATGTTCCTAGCTTTGCAATTATTTTCATAATCTAATTTGAGAGTAGGAGTATCAATGCGTTCAGGAATCTCATAAGATTGAGAAACTTTTAGCCAAATATATTAACCTTGAGATGTGATATAAGATTCCATTTTTTTCTTCCAATAGTCAAAGTCGGTTCCATTGAAAACATGAGGTTTATTTGAAAACTTTTCAGCCATGGCAAAAGATCGAAAAGCAAATAAAGAACGAGGCTCGATACCACTTGTAGGATCGAACAAGACCAAACAAACCTACCGAGGGGGGATGAATGGTAGGAAAACCAAAAACCAAATCTTTTGCGGAATTAAAAGATTTACCTCTTACCGATGAAACCAATCTAAAAAACGACAATAAACAGGAACTGTTGAAGCCGCCGCCGGTCACACCGTCTTACCCCGCCCGGACCGCCCCTCCGGCCGGTCCGACCGCCGCCTAGCCTCCGGTTGGACCGCCGCCACAACCCGTCGGTCGACCGCGCACACTGCGGTCGACCGCGAGATCCGAAAACACCGAAAGATGAACTCTCGAAGAAGTAGATCAAACTATTTCAACTTTATTGCATCTAAAAGTGTTTACAAAGTGCAACAACAGCACTCCTCGACAAAATCTCGACCTAACTCAAAAACCCTAGCTATTCTCTCAAGTTTCGCTCTTGAAAATCGATGTCTAGGAGGCACACCATCCCTCTCTATTTATACATGCAAAATCCTCCTACTCAAAGTAGGAGTAGAACTCCTATTCACAATAGGACTCAACCTCTCACTCATAATAGAAGTAGAACTCCTATTCCTAATAGGACTCAACCTCCCACTCATAGTAGAAGTAAAACTCCTATTCCTAATAGGACTCATATTCCCAATAGGACTCATTCAACCTAACTTTCCGAATTTAGACTCTCTTCCAAATTCGACTCCGCATACGATCCCTCTCGTATGCCATATAACTTCTTCATCTTCCATGTGCATTATCCTCTAGCCTTTTAGTATCCCGCGTGCTGGATGTCTACTTCTCCCAAGTCGACTCCGATCCGGCACAGGCAATACTATCCGAGGCCTCAAGCAATACCTGCACATATACGACAAAGAAACAATATACCGAGCATAAGTTTGTCCAAACTTGACTCACATTAGCTTGTCAACAGTAACAACATGCACAAAATCATCTAGAAATTAAATCCACAAAGAAACAATTCAAAACCGAGAAAACAAACCGAAATCGAGACGGCGGTCGGCCGACGTGCCGGCCAATCACAAATCAAATGTTTCATCACATAAACTATAAATCAAACTCACTTGATTCAACAGATAAGACCTTGGCTGAATTGCATGGGATGCTAAAGACAGCTGAGGAGAGTATCCAGAAAAACGGTCATCATGTGATGATGATGCAGAAGGCTAAGCGCAAACCACCTGTCAAGAAACTTTGCACCAAGAGGAAGTTAACTCCCGATGAGATCGCGAGTGCCTCTAATGCAAAGAAGGGCAAAAAGGGGTCGACGACATCAGATGCCGTTTGCTTCTATTGCAAGGAGACAGGCCACTGGAAAAGGAACTGCAAGAAGTACATGGAGGATCTCAAAAAGAAGCAAAGTACGACTTCTGCTTCAGGTATTAATGTTATAGACATTAATCTTGCTACTTCACCTACTGACTCTTGGGTATTTGATACCGGATCGTAGCTCATATTTGCAAGTCGTTGCGGGGATGAGAAGAAGTAGAGGATTGAGAAGGTGCGAGGTGAACTGCGCGTCGGCAATGGAGCAAGCGTTGCTACGCTTGTCGGCACGACAGCACACTTCATCTATCTTCGGATTAGTTTTGGAATTGAATAATTGTTATTGTATTCTAACACTATGTCAAAACGTTGTTTCCGCTTCATGTTTGCAAGCGGAAGGATATGATTTTAGATCGTGGACAATGGTAGTTCAATATATCTCGAGATATGTTCTATTTTCATGCTCCATTGGTGAATGGATTATACGTTTTGAATCTTGAAGCGCGTCTCCCATCTATAACATTAATACAGAAAGGCAACTCTCTAATGATATAAACCCCACGTTTATCTGGCATTGTCGCTTAGGCCATATAAATAAGAAACGCATGGAGAAGCTCCATAAGGATGGATTGCTTCACTCTTTTGATTTTGAATCATTTGAGACATGTGAGTCTTGTTTACTTGGTAAGATGACAAAGGAACCTTTCACGGGACACGTGAAAGAGCAAGTGACTTGTTGGCACTCATACATACCGATGTATGTGGACCAATGAGATCAACGGCCGAGAGGTGGTTATCGTACTTCATTACCTTTACCGATGACTTTAGTAGATATGGTTATATCTACTTAATGAGGCATAAGTCCGAATCCTTTGAAAAGTTTAAAGAATTCTAGAATGAAGTACGAATCATTTAGGGAAAACAATCAAGTTTTCACGATCGATCGTGGAGGGGAATACTTGAGCCAAGAGTTTGGTAATCATCGAAAGATTGTGGAATTGTTCCACGTTGACTCCGCCAGAACTCCACAATGGAACGGAGTGTCCGACGGAGAAATCGCACCTTGTTGGACATGGTGCGATCGATGATGAGCCAAAGTGATCTTCATTTATCCTTCGGGGATATGCTCTTGAAACATTGCGCTCACACTAAATAGAGTTCCATCTAAGTCGGTTGAAAAGACACCATATGAGATATGGACAGGGGCAACCCCTAGTTTGTCTTTTCTCAAAATTTGGGGATGCGAAGCTTATGTAAAACGTTTATCCGACAAGCTCACACCCAAATCTAACAAGTGCTTCTTTGTGGGATACCCTAAGGAAACTAAGGGATATTACTTTTATAATCGGAAACAAGGCAAAGTGTTTGTCGGCCGACACGGTGTTTTCTTGGAGAAAGAGTTTATTTCAAGAAGGGTTAGTGGGAGCGGGGTGCATCTTGAAGAAATTCAAGAAACACCGAAAATGTTTCGGACCACGAACCACAACAGGAGGAGCAAAGTGTTGCACCACCGGTTGTAGATACACCAGCCCCACGGAGGTCCAGAAAGATCACGTTGTGCGCCGACAGTACACAAGTGCGGAACAACGTGATATATTGTTGTTGGACAATGATGAGCCTAAGACCTATGAGGAAGCGATAGTGGGACCCGATTCCAACAAGTGGCTTGGAGCCATGAAATCTAAAATAGAATCCATGTACGATAATCAAGTTTGGAACTTGGTTGATCCACTGATGGTGTCAAAACCATTGAGTGTAAATGGGTTTTTAAGAAAAAGCCGATATGGATGGAAATGTTCACATCTATAAGGCGCGATTGGTGGCGAAAGGTTTTAAACAGATTCAAGGAGTTGATTATGATGAAACATTCTCGCCCGTCGCAATGCTTAAATCTATTCGGATTATTCTAGCGATTCGCATATTTCGATTATGAGATATGGCGATAGATGTCAAAACGGCTTTCCTAAATGGAAACCTAAGCGAGGATGTATACATGATACAACCTCGGGGTTTTGTCGATCCACAATCGCCGGAAAGATATGCAAGCTACGAAATTCATTTATGGATTGAAGCAAGCATCTCGGAGTTGGAATATTCGTTTTGATGAAGTAATCAAAGGGTTTGGTTTCATCAAAAACGAAGAAGAGGCCTGTGTTTACAAAAAGGTCAGTGGGAGTGCAATTGTATTTTTAATCTTATATGTGGATGACATATTGTTGATTGGAAACGATATCCCTATGCTAGAATCCGTCAAGTCTTCATTGAAAAATAGTTTTTCCATGAAAGACTTAGGGAGGCAACATACATATTGGGCATTCGGATCTATAGAGATAGATCCAAGAGGCTAATTGGATTAAGCCAAAGTACATACATTGACAAGGTGTTGAAAAGGTTCAACATGCATGATTCCAAGAAAGGTTTCTTGCCCATGTCACATGGCATTAATCTTAGCAAGAATCGGTGTCCTCGGACACATGATGAGTGGAATAAGATGGGTATGGTTCCATATGCTTCGGCAATTGGATCCATCATGTATGCCATGCTTTGTACACGCCCGATGTCTCGTACGCTTTGAGTGCTACGAGTAGATACCGCGATCCGTGAAGGTCACGGATCGCCGTAAAGAATATCCTTAAGTACTTGAGAAGAACTAAGGATATGTTCCTAGTCTATGGAGGTGAAGAAGAGCTCGTTGTAAGTGGTTACACCGATGCTAGCTTCCAAACAGACAAGGATGATTATAGATCGCAATCGGGTTCGTGTTCGCCTAAACGGAGGCGCATCACTGGAAGAGTTCCAAGCGGATACTATTGCGATTCTACAACGGAGGCCGAGTACATTGCTGCTTCGGAAGCCGCAAAGGAGGCTGTTTGGATCAAGAAATTCGTTTCGAGCTTGGTGTGATGACCAGTGAGACTGGTCCAATGTCTCTCTATTGTGATAATAGTGGAGCCATTGCGCAAGCCAAGGAGCCGAGATCACATTAGAAGTCCAAACACATACTTCGGCGATATCATCTCATCCGCGAGATAGTGGACAGAGGTGATGTCAAGATATGCAAAGTGCACACGGATCTCAACATAGCCGATCCACCGACAAAACCTCTCCCTCACCGAAACATGAGGCGCACACAAGAGCAATGGGTATTAGATACTTACATGATTGACTCTAGTGCAAGTGGGAGATTGTTAGTGATATGCCCTAGAGGCAACATGGAGATGTTGGATATCATGGTCAATGTTTATGTATTTATGAATAAAGTGTTATTCGGTTCCATGAAATAGACATCTTGTATTGATCAATAAGTACGTGACTTATTTATGAGACTCTATATGTATGAATCTATTTCTAAATGATCCTCGATCATATATCATATTATTGGAACTAATATGATTCTAAGATCGACATGTTTATTGGTTGATGATCATGTCTCATAGATCATGGGTATGGAGATACCAAGTCAATAAACATGGACATATGTGTTAGAGAATACATTGTTGAATAGACCCACCATGAGACACTACAGAATTAATGTGCCATTAGTTGGTCTCGTAGTGTTGGTACAAAGTCCTTAGACCTGAGATCACCATAGATTCCAACATGTGTAGTAGCCTACTTTGGGACTACCAAACGCTATTCCGTAATCGGGTAGTTATAAAGGTAGTTTTCGGGTTTGCTATGAAACATGGAGTGGGATGTGAGTGATCAAGATGGAATTTGCCCCTCGATATCTCTGGCCCTCGAGGTAATGGATTATGGAAATGCATGGCCATGCTAAGTTGATTGAGGAGTCAATCAACGGACGATAATCCAATACGGTTCGAGTGAATGGTTAAGCTATTGAAGGGATGGCACACATCTTGCCTATAGCTTAATTGGTATCGTGAGGCAAAGGGATTTGTGTACACATTAGAGGTTCAGAGCCGATATTATATTCTTGTATACTATGGTGTCAATATGTGCTGCTAGCCGCCGCTGTGTGTCGGTGAGTTGGACTCGAGCCGACGGTCGGCTAAGTTAGACTATAGCCGAAACCGAGTATACCCGAACCTACGGTCGCACGCTTAAGGGGATAGAATAGATATTCGAGTTGGACTCGGATACGGCTCGATCGGATAGGGATCCGATCGGATAGAGTCCTATGGGCTTACGACGTATGGGCGGCCAACTCGTGAGATTCGGATAGGATCCGATTTAAAATAGAGTCCCGATCGCCACTAGTCCCGTCGGCCAACTCTATATAAAGGGGCGAGGGTGGAGAGTTGCGGCATCGCATTGAACCGAATGCAACAGAAGTCGCCGAGATCAATCTCCACGGAAACTCTCCCCACTTTCGAGCCAAACCCTAGCCTTGCATCACGTGCTAGCACACGGGTGTTCGGTGTTCTGTCCCCGGACGTGTGGATACCGTTAGAGGTGATGCTACGTTGCGCGCTGTGCATCGGCTGTGGTACTTCGGAGCAAGGCGGCTGCGGCAGATCGGCTGCGGTCGAGCGCATCGGAGCGAGGCGCGAGAACGCGGTCAGACGACTCGGCGAATCGGCTACATCCGTGAATCGGCTGATTGGTGAATTGGCTGTCCCCGGGAATCGGCTGTCGGTTTGCGGGAATCGGCTACACTGTTCCGGATCGGATAG
Source organism: Oryza australiensis (assembly GCA_019925245.2). Taxonomy (NCBI): domain Eukaryota; kingdom Viridiplantae; phylum Streptophyta; class Magnoliopsida; order Poales; family Poaceae; genus Oryza; species Oryza australiensis. Next base: position 1,341,482 of record JAIFGZ020000265.1, on the reverse strand, counting down.
TCCTGATTGGCTATTTTCGCTGCATACTCCAATCGGTAACGATCTATCGGCCCTTACTTACAAGTGTTCCTGGTTTGCGCGGTAGAAAAGTTTTTGTTTTCGGCTAGCTTAGCTTCCGCGTAACCCTTCACAGACTTCGTCTTGATTTTGAATACCCATTTGCATGAAATTGGAACAGCTGTTGCTAGTAATGGAACAATATCCTAGGTATGTGTACAATCAAGAGTAGCTAGTTCTTCAGACATAGCAAGCTGCCACTCAGGAATACCAGCAGCTTCCTTATAATTGGAGGGTTCATCAATAACAACATTAACACGTGGAAAACCCAAACTGTCCGACGGTGCAATAGTAGTCCGATCTCGAAGATTGTAGTGAGAATAAGCCTATAACTCATCAAAAACAGCAAGTGACTCATCATTATTGTTAGAATCATCAAAAATAGGAGAGTCAGGACCAGCCAGAGAGGTTGGAGGTGAAAGCTGTGTAGAATAGCGAGTATAGAAATGTGTGATAAGTGGTTGAGGAGGTCGAGGTGGAGTTGGAGTTGGAGTAGTAGGTGGAGACTCATCAGGGATGATTGTAATGGAAGGAGTGGGATCATGAATATCAAGAAGACTAAGAAATGATGTGGACTGTGTTGGAAAATATGAGGACTGAGTAGAGGGGCTGTAAAAGAAAGGTCGGTCTTCAGCAAAGGTCACATCACATGAAATACGTATGCGACGAGAAGAAGGATCATAACAGCGGTAACCCTTATGCTCATGACTATACCCAAGGAAAACACACTCAATAGACTGGCCAGTCAACTTGGTTTCGCTCGCGTGGCGCAAGCAAGACATAACACATACATCCAAAAACAAGTAGATTATCATACTTAGGCGAAATACCAAAAAGGACTTCACCAGGACATAGATCAGACAATTTTGAAGATGGTTGTCTATTGATGAGGTAGACTGCAGTAGAAATGGCTTCACCCCAAAAATGAGATGGAACAAAAGACGAAATGAGAAGCATGCGAGCAATCTCTATAAGATGGGGGTGTTTGCGCTTGGCAACACCGTTCTGTGCATGAGCACCTAGACAGGAGAGCTGAGGAAGATTGCCCTATGAGGTTAGAAACTAACAAAATTTATCAGATAAGTACTCACCACCAGAATCAGAACGAAAAATTCTAATGGGAGTGGAAAACTGAGTGTGAACCATGCGAATAAAAGACTAATATATGGAGCACAACTGAGAACGATGCTTCATAAAATATATCCAAGTATAGCTAGAATGATCATCAATAAAAATAACATAATGTTTGTGACCTCCTTTTGTAGCAAAAGGAGCAGGTCCCCATACATTTGAGCGAATAAGATCAAAAGGTCTAGCACTATGAGAGATACTAGATGAATATGGAAGCTGTATTTGCTTTCCAAGTATGCAACCTTTACAATGAAAACTAGACTCAATGGATGTATGACCTAAACAACCTTTATTTATCAAGGTAGACAACCGAGACCCACACAAATGACCTAAACGATGATGTCACTTGGCAAAGGACGAAATGGAAGACATGGAAGCAGATGACACGAGCGGAAGACTGAGGAAGATGCAAAGTATACAGAACATAGAGGCTAGGTGAACCTCTATGGCGATGGTCAGTCCCAATCACAATCTCTGTTCGACGATCCTGAATAAAAAAGATGAGTCATCAAATCCAACAAAGCTATTTTGATCGGTAACTTGACCAACTAAGAGAAGATTCGTTGACAATTTAGGTACAAAAGAGACATCAGGGACAAAAAAATGAGATGTAGAAAGAGAGCCTTGATGAGTGATATAGCAAGATGTACCATTAGCTGTCTGAATAGAAGTACCATCAGTGATTGCTTTGCAACCAACAAGTTGGGACTAATCTGATGTCACATGAAAAGAAGCCCCTGAGTCAAGTACCCAAGATGAAACCGGTGCACCAATATGAGAGATAGCAGCAACAGACACTGCTCCTTTTGGAGTGGAAGTAGTACCACGTCCACAACCAGTCCTAGCAGCTCGACGAGCACGATACTCAACCAACTTATCTGGATGCTGAGAGAAACAGTTCTCACGAGAATCACCAGTCTTGCCATAGTGCTCTCAGGGATCTGAAGGAGGACCTTGTGGTGCAATTGTCCTCTGAGAGACAGCCAATACATTGTGAGATACTACTACAGGAGGAGTCGACATGGACTTAAGGTGAATCTCCTCAGCAAGTAAGTCAAACAAAGCATGTGCCATAGTCAAACTGGAAGAATCATGAAGAAGCCTTTTACGGATAGAATCAAATTCTTCCTTACTCCCATGACAAAGCGATAAATGAAGAACTCAACAAATTTCTGTGATGGACAATTGTCAGTTGTACACTGAGATATCATCGAGGTCAGTGAGCCCATCAGACGATCAAAAGCAGAATAATATTCATAAATAGACATGTCATTCTACTCTATTACATGAATCTGTTGCATTAGGGTATGCAAAAGTGCACCACTATCCTAAACATATCTCTTCTTCAAAGAATCTCATATGACTTTAGCTGTTTTAAACCTAGAAAGACTCATAATCATTGACTGTTTAATACTATTGACCATGACAACCATCACTTTCCCATCATTAATCTGCCATGTTTTAATTTCAGCTACAGTAATACCATTTTCATTAAGCACCGGTGGATCATCGGTCAAATGAAATAGCAAACCAAACCTCTCAATGCAGTTTCTACACAAAAAGCCCACTCAGGATAATTTTGACCATCAAGCACAATACTAATGGCAATTGTATTGATCTGTGACATATTGAACCTTCTGAAAAATTAACCAAAATACCAACAAAATACCAAACAGCCAAGAACAGATCCACACTTAGTGTTGAACAAATCCACACTTAGCGCTAGAGAGAATAGACTGTTACCACCAAGCAGAGCAAACGACAGTTGAGCGACTTTGGGTGTTGTCGGGCGCAACAACACACAGGGTTGGTGTTGTGGGTTCGTACTGCAACACAAAGCAGAGCTGCTGCTACTTCGGGATCCATGGCGACGGGCGCACACCTGAGGACAAGAGACGAGGCACAAACAATGGAGGAGACAATGCCCACGAGGACGGCGGAATCAGTGGAGACAGGCGCCGTGACGTGGAGACGAGCCGCGTCGTGTGGCGACACCTGCGACGCGCGGTGGAGAGATGCGCCACGATGTGCGGCAGCGACACTCGCGACGCTGCGACACGCACGGTGTAGACGGGCCATGCCCACGACCGTGACGGCTGCCAAAACAGAGCACGTGTGGCGACAAGCAGATCGGGGTGGGATTAGTTTAACCCTAACCCTAACCCTTGCTTTGATACCATGTCACTAACCTTGGGATTTGAGTCTACAAAACATCACTATATATATACATATATATATATATATTGTGGGGGTGTCATCGTGGGGTAGCACTAGGACCAGAGTTGAAGTCAAGCTAAAGTCGGATTAAGAGTCTTCGGTATATGATCGGGAGCCCGACCTCCCCTCGGGGTCGGCGCCCCCACGTCCCCCCAGTCCGACCTCAGCACTCCTTTCTCGACCTTGACTCCTTGACCCGACTTCTGGCCTCCTCGGGACAAGACTTGGCTTGCGTGGAGGCGAGGAGGGGACAACCCGACAAGGAATGACGTCACCCAACAGCACAATACAGGTGGTATCTGCAAAGGAGGGATCCCAGGCAAGATAAAGCACAAGACACCCACGACGCGCAGGGCCCAGAGAGCATCTTCGTGTACCTTTTTCAGATGTTGTTTGTGCTTACCTTTTTAGATCTTTAGTCTTAGCTTTTTTGGCCTCCAAGTCCCTTGTAACTGCCCCATTGAGTTATAAAAGGGAGGACAGGACGGGCCGAGAGAGGGGGAGGATTCATTTTTTTAGTTCTTAGCTTGTTCTTGGCCAGCTTGCTCTAAGCCCCAAGAACTCTCCCTTGTAATCCCTTTCATCATCCATCCCAATAAAGAACACTGGACGTATGCCTATTATCCTTCGGGAGGGTTGAACCAGTATAAATCTCGTGTCTCTTATTTCTTGACTCGTCTTAGTGACTTGAGTCGACCATCAGATCTTGAGAGGAAGCGCATTTCCGACCACTCACTCACCTCCTTGGGCACCCCCCTTGGAGGACTGCCGACCTACCCGTCAACAGTTGGTGCACCAGGTAGGGGAGCGCATTTCTTCTTCGTTTCTGGCGATTTGGTGGAGAATCCCTTCTTCATCGTTCTTACGTCTCTTGCTGTGGTGATTTTGGCTGTCGGGAGCTTGATGTGTCATGGCAACGGCTTTAGCTACTACGCTCTCCTTCGTCAGGCTTTTGGGGCTCTGAAGCACATAGGCACGTGGCATCAGCTCCCGCGGATTCGATCCTCAAACATATACGTACTCTGCACTCGTCTCTTTTTATAAAGCAGCTTCGATACCTTTCCATTTGTCGTTTGTTGCTTTCTGCCCTATCGCCGAGCAGCCTACAACTACTCAACAACTTCCGCGTTTCGCTTATGGCCAGCCCTGAGCTATGCAGTCCCAACCCACTATGGTCGGGGTTCCCCGGTAGGTGGTCTGTTGAGTACACGATAGCTACCCGGGGGCTTGGCGCGTTCTCCCGACCATCGAGTAATATTCCAATGGCCCGATAACTTCACACGCCGTACTCATGACCAGCTCTGAGCTTCGCGGCCCTGACCCCTTATGGTTCGGGTTCCCAGGAAGGAAGTTTATTGGATGCGTTTGTGTTACTTGATGGTTCGGCGGCTCTCCCAAGTACTAAGTCGGCGCGTCCTAGCCCGATGTTGTGGTCCAACCTCTCGCCCTTCGGTTAGAGCATGGAATCCCCTCCCGGGGTTGGCTATGGTTAGAACCCGATACATGATGGTCAAACGCAATGTCGAATTACTAGGGGGGCTCGGTCTTCCGAGACCTTCTGATTCGCTTGTGTCTAAATGAATGACTACTACACCGAGGCTCGATTCGAAACCTGTCGGCGCCCAATTGAGATTCCTCCTGGATGCTATGGGCAAGGATCGTGGTCTGAGGTATGGTAGTTGGGAACGGTGTGAACGGGTGAACTTAAGCTTGTTTCGCGGTTTTCTAAACTGCACTCTGGCTCGAGTTAAATTACAACAAAAGCAAGTTCTTGGGCTTTAGCCCTTGCTAATCAAACTTTGTTCATGACAGGTTTATTTACAAGAGGCACATCAAATGTCTATCTCACTAACTATTTTCTCGGTGGTCGACGCGACCTCAGCGTAGATGCCGTCCACGTCTTCTGGCTTCACGCTGGCAGGCCAGCCCTCGGCAACCTCCGTGACCTCCACCTGAGGGTGGAGCCTGCTCACGATGCCAAGGGTGTGCGACACGACGAGCTTTGCCGTGTCCCTCACAAGCACCACAAGCCGTCGGGGCCCATCCCGCAGGCGTTCCATGAAGGCCGCATCGGACTCCTCAGTCGGCGGAAGCTCGTTGTCGGCCTTATCCAGTAGTGCACGGGCACCTTCCTGGATTTGAGTCAACCGAGCCTCGGACGCCTCCAAGAGTTCCTTGATATAGACGATCTGCCGGTGGGAGGTCGACAGGCGCTCTATGCAAGTTAAGGAAGGAGAATTTGGTCAGCACCGGCAAGAAGACTGGAGGTGTAGAGGGAGCTGTCGATGTAAACACTTACCTTCTACGGAGTCCTTGGCGACCTCAACCTCCTTCAGCTTCTTCGCCATATCGGCCATCGACGCCTCGGTGGCTTGAAGCTCCTTCTCCACGGTGACCCTGGCCTCCTCGGAGTTGGCCTGCCTCTTCTCTGCCTCGGCCTGAGACGCCTTCGCCTTCGACACCCACCCCTCCGCCTTGGCTTTCGCGGCCTCGGCAGCCACCCAAGCAGTGTCCGAGAGCCTTAGATGCTCTCGAACTTTGTCCCGCTCGATCAAAGTGCCTCGGCCCGGCGCGCGAGCCTCATCGGCTTTGCATGACAAAGCGGGTCAACTGATGATCCTCGAGGAGAAAAGGAGGTGGAGAAGTGATGAACTCACGGCGAGACGCCTCGACCAGTTTCTTCTCCAGCTCCTGCATGATCTCGGAGGACTGGGGTGGACGGACGGCGTCCTGCATTATCATGGTATCAGAAGAGAACCTGGTCTGGGGGCAAGGTATAAATCTTACTAGGAATAGCTCCTGGGTGCAGTGTTGGTGGCGCTCGAGCTCCAGCAAGCCTGCCTGTTTGGTGTCGGACCCCTCTTTGACTTCTAGCGTGCTGCTGAGGGCTCGAAGGCTTGTGGCCCCAACGAGGCAGACTCCTCGACCCTCGGGTGGGGCTGGTCCCCAGCGTCCTCGACCGTCGAGGTGGCGGCGCCCAAGGCGAGAAGGTCCTTGGCTCCCGCCGTGGCCTGCTCGGTCCTAGTGTCGTCGCTGTCGCCCCCGTCAATGCGCGCGGGAGTAGGTCCTAGTTGATCCCAGCGGATACCTCCTCCGCCGCCGTCGCCTGGACAGGCCCAACCTCCACGGCCGCCCCAGGAGTCGTCTCGGCCATGCCGGTGGCAGCCGCCTCGACCCCTTGGATGGTTTCTACCGCCGGCTGCTCTCCCACTTGGTCGGCTGCTAGGGGTAGGGGTGGGCAGAAAAAACCGAGACCGAAGACCGAACCCAAACCCGAACTACCCGAAGTATCAGTCATCGGTCGGTAGTTTGTTCAGGAACTCTAGAAGACCTAAGTTTTTTTGGGTACTTCGGTCATTCTTCTTGGGTACCCGATGTACCCGATGTAACCGAATTAGGCATGCTTGCAATTCTAAAATGTGAACCAAGCTTGTATAATCTAAACGAAGCTTGCATTTGTTCTTTAGATTGTATGGTGTATCATGTATCAAGTGTCTTGCAACTGGTTACCATCAATTTGTCACTCATGTGAAGTCTTGTGGAAGTATACTTAATAATTTATTTGTGAGACTTAAATATTATGGATTATCTATTTGGTCTACCTGAAGACCGAGATCGAAGTTTCGGTTAACCGAACTGTCGGTCTTCAACTATGTGAGGGCAACTTCGGTTACCAATTCCAAATAACCGAACTTTTAAAAGACCGAACTAACCGGAACGAAGTTTCGGTTATGACCGAACGCCCACCCCTAGCTAGGGGCACAGCTTCCGAGACCACGTCAGTTGAAGCCGCGTCAGACTCCACCGTCTCGCTTTGGACGGTGTCCTTGACCATCCTCGCGGGTTCTGCCGCACGGGACCCAGCGCCCCTAGCGGCATAGATTGAGACGGTGAGATAATGTGCTAATGTGCGAAAACAAAGAAAAGGGGAAATCAGGACAGATTACCCATATTCCACTTACTTGGAGGAGGCCTTGTATGGTATCCCGAGACGCTTGGCCATCTTCTTCGGGGGTGAGGGAGGCATCCGCCATCGCACCAAACCCGAGTCGGATGACTCCTCCTCTAAGTCCTCCTCAAAGGAGACTATTGAAGAACGCAGAGGCTACGATAGCCTAAAACAAAAATTTTCTACCGCGCAATCCAAGATAGCTTGCAAGTAAGGGCCCATAGATGGTTACCTATTGGCGTGCAGTGCAGCGAAAATAGACAATCAAGAGCAATCCGATCTCGAACAAGTCTTGCCAACCTCGCGGATGTCCCAGCCGACCCCGGAAATACCTTGCCGACCCCAGGAAGTTGGCGATGAAGTGGTCCCTTAGCTCACTCCACGAGCTGATCGAGCCTCTTGGCAAGCTCGTGAGCCAGTTCTTGGCTGAGTTGGCGAGGGCCACAGGAAGGTAATTGGCCATGGCCTTGTTGTCGCCTCCTGCCGCACGGATGGCGAGAGTGCACACGGTTAGCCACGACTCGGGGTCGGTCTTGCCGTCGTACTTCTCGATTCCAGTCGGCTTGAACCCATTCAGCCAATGCACTCGGCGAAGCTCCTGAGTGAAAGTTGGTACTCCGTCGTCATTACTGTCGGGTGATCCCCTTCGATCTTCCCGGGTGCGTTGATCCCGTTCTTGGTAGCGACGATCGAGGACTTCCCGCAGATCACTCGGCGGGGTCTTCGGCAAGCTGCTTCGGTAATCGGAGCTATTATTGCGGCGGACGTGGTGGTGGACGGGTGGACGTCCATGTTGCTTCTCGCGGGAGTCGGCCGTTTGCTCCTGATGCTTCTGCGTGGACTCGTGGCGTGGGCCTCTTGGCCTGGTTGTCGACCGGTCTGGTTCGGGCCTCTTGTAATCCCTTGACCTTAGCGGCGGGAGTCGGCTTCTGTCGGGCGTTTCAGTCACGGACTCAGTCGGTCTTTGTGCTGAGGTGGAGGGACGACCATTGGCCGTAGCCGCGACGATGGTCTTGATTTTGTCCAAGATTGGAGTCACGTCGGGCGCCATCTCGATGACGGTGTCTAGGAGTGTGAGGGCAACAGCGTTCGCGGTGGCGTCCGGAAGATATTGATGTTGCGGACCCGCGTTTGAAGTATAGCCTCTTGAGCGGTCGTCCGCCGCCCTTAGATCCTGCTTCCTTCGTCGGCTTCCTCTTTGCGCTTCTTCTCTTTTTCCGCCAGCCTGCGTTCTTGTTTGATCCTGGCTCATTCTTCTTCCGCAAGCCTGTGGGCCATGGCCGAGTCGGTCTCGGCCAGCTCAGCCATGAGGACGTCAAAGCACTTCGGCTCGTAGTCCTTGTTGCAGTCGGAGTCGTCGGCTTCGTTCGAGGGGATGCCATAAAGGTCGTCAAAGCCTGAAGAGCTTAGATACTCGTTGAGCTCTGAGGATGAGCATGAGCCGAATGGTTGGAGGATGACGACGATCTCCCTTGAGCCCGGGTGGTTCGAATCTGGATCGTTCCAGTCCGAGTCGGAGCTTGGTGACATAGATCTCTCCGAGTGGGTCCTCCTCGACTCGGGGGAGAGGAGCCTGGAGTAGATTTTAGCGGCGTTTGGTAATCCAAACGGTGCCGAAAGGTCTTCTTCCGAATAGGTTGGCCCCGACGGGGAGATGAGAAGATCGCTGCAGATCTCGGCGGCGTTCGGTAGTCCAAACGGTGCCGAGTGAGTTCTTTCGTTGGGGTGGATGGAGCGCATCTTGGACTCCAAGATTTCGTCGTAGATCTCGGCGTTGTTCGGGAGCCCGAACGGCGCCGAGCGGGTTTCTCCTCCTGACTGGTCCGAATCCGAGTCGAAGGGGGAGAGCTTGTTGAAGTCGTTGGCGGCGAAGACGCCGAAGCTTGAAGAAGATCCCATCGCGCTTGTCGGCGAGATTGTCGAAGAAGTCTTGACGCGCGGGCCCCTACCTGGCGCGCCAACTGTCGAAACTTGGTTTCGGCAATAGAAAATTAGGGTGCAGTCAAGATCGCCAAGCACAATGGGTTAGATGAAAAATAAGGATTTAGACAGGTTCAGGCCCTCTCGTGAGGTAATACCCTACTCCTGTTTTGGGGATTCGATCCGCCGAGTGTATATCGATCTCAAGATCTAAGGCTGAAAGCTAATAGCTCATAAAGCATATGATATCCCTCAAGGGACACCCCTTACCCCCCTTATAGTCTTGGGAGGCGGGCTTACAGATCAGAAACTCTATCTTACTCTAAATCGATTTCCTCAATCTTACCAAACCGTGACTATGAGTCGTTGCCTTATCTAATCGGCAACGTAATACCCAAGTCGTAGTTGGTTTACATATTTGGTAGGCACAACCTATCCCTATCTCCGATCGGATAAGCTTGCCATGTGGATACCCGATTGCCATAATCTCCACACAAACACGGCCGGTAAGGGAGGTTCATGACAAGGCCTTCTGAAAGCTAACCTAGGGTTGTCTAATTCCGCTAGAAGGATCCACAGAGGACCGATGTTCAGGCAGGCTACCGTCGTTGTTTACATTGGAACCCACAAGCGGCAACTCAGATGAGTCCACTCCTATTGGCACTAAACTTTCCTAAGCCAACTAATTACTTAGCCAAGGATACCCTATAGTATCTGTATGGTCGCACTATAAGATGTTCGGATGGAATTCCCAAAGAAAACGGTCCTTAACAATAATACACAGTCAAGCCACAAAGGCACTGCCTTCGTATCATCATATTTAACAAACTAGTTTTATTTCACAATCATACCGATATGCGAAGTATCGGGTATTCAAATAATTGAGTGAAAGTCCATATTTCCCATGCGTCAGTACAAACACAGTAGGGCTAAGCCGATCTACCTTGGAAGTCGTATCTGGAAGATAACGATACCGACACATCATATGTGGGGTTATCAAAGATAGAGGAAATCAACATGCTACGAAAAGTGAGTGTTGCTACTAGCTAGGTCCGTCGGTTGCCCTCGCAATCCGAGGCCAAAGAGTTTAAAGTGTAACCTCAGGTTCACAAACAATATAGTTTTGCACATATAGGAAGCAAGATGGTCAAAGATGGCTTGCCTTGTTCCTAGGGTGGCTCTTCTCCCTCGTACGCGACGTCGGGATGGTCAAAGATGGCTTGCCTTGTTCCTAGGGTGGCTCTTCTCCCTCGTACGCGACGTCGGGATCTTCCTTGGACTTGGGAACTACATGTGTAAAAGAGCAAATCAATACAAAGGCAAATAAAATGAACAAAACATAACATAAACAATAGTGCCATTGGGTAGATCTCATTTTTATAAAAATTTTGGAAGTTGAACGGAGTAAAAAATGTTACGGTTTGTGAAATATGAATTTTTGAAGTTAAATTGTATTTATAAAATGGAGAAAAGAATTTATTAAAAAATTGAGGAGAATATTCCCCTCGGGCTTCTTGGGCTCGGCCCATTGAGGAGATGGGCCAGGCCATACGGCCCATTAGCCGGCAGCCCGTACCATGGGCCGGCCCAGTTGAGTGGGTCGACAGACCCCACATGTCGGTGATTCAGGTATTAAATGATGTGGTAATTAGAGACCCACAAGTATGTGAGAGAGGGATGAAATTAGGATGGTCATTACTACGTGGTAGATTAATTAGTGAGTGGGGCCCACCTGTCGGTCTCACTCTTCTTCCTTTCCTCCTCGCTTCTCTGCAAGGCACAGCGAGAGGGGCAGCGTTCCAGCGGGCTTCGGGGTGGGTAAGGGCGGCGATGGCTTCGCCTCGGTGTGAGAAGGGCAGGGGTGTGAGCCCCGAATGGCGCGGCGGCTCGAGGCGAGCGGCCCGCGGCCAACTGACGGAGAGGAAAAGGATGGGGGCGGTGGAGGCGCTACGGCGGTGAGGCGATGGAGGCACGGCGTCGGCAACCGCTCAGGGTGGTCGAGGCGATGGCCGCGGCCTTGTTTCAGCACGGGAAAGCTAGGGAAGGGCTCCTCGGCGGCGAGGCGGCTTGGGCAAGCGGGCTTCGGGCGGACAGAGGGGAAAGGGGAGGCGGCGATGGCGAAGGTGCTATACGGCGGAGATGGCGACATGTTTGAGGGCTTGAGTTGAGGAGGAGCAGGAACAACTGATAGCGAGGGAGCTCAGCGAGGGATGGCAGAATGGAGGACAACAGTGGTCGGCTTCGGTGGCATTGTGGCGGAGTGAGGAGAGACGGTGGCATGGTGCACCGGGTTTTATAACCGGTGGGGTAGGGGCGCGGAGGTCATGGCTAGCGTCACCTGCATGGGCGCAAAGCGACGCGGCGTGGTCGGCTCAATTCGTGGGTATGGCGCGGACTCAAGGCGGCGAGGCGAGGTTCGCGGCTGGCGTCACCGGAGTGGGCACGAGGCATGTGTGGTGATGATGGTGGCCATAGGAGCGCGTACGGGCGACAAGGGTCAGGCGGCGCGACGAAGCAGAGCGAGGACGGTGGCCGAGAATCGGGGGTGATGTGCGGCCAGGAATCACGGCGGCAGGCGGCCAGGAATCGTGGTGGCAAGAACACCGGCATGGGCAACGTACAGCGTGGACTTTGGAGCGGCATGGTACAGTTTATCCCAAACAGGCTCCCAAGAGATCCGAAGGGGCTGCAATGTATGCTCGAGTACCTCACAGACACATACCAGGGTACCCCTGTTTAAATTCAAGAAAATGGCAAGTTCTCAAACTCAAAGTCTATCCACACATTCAAATGTTGTTCTTCACCAGTGACATATATATCATCATGTGATTATGTGCATTACAATATTTCAAAAGTATATGATGCCTTTTCCCTGCAAATTTTGTGGAAGCAATCTTTGTCTCTTCGGCAGTTGTTCCAATTTTGTGGAAAAATTTACGCTGATTGTTTTCAAAAAATATAGATTCTTTGGCAGTTGAAGTATTGAGTCTTTTATCGTAGCAGCTAAATTTCTGTATCATGTAAAATTGTAATTTCATTGATGTCTTTACTGATTCAAAATTTCTTGTTTGTTCATCTACCATGTTTTAGGTCTTGGGCAGTTCTTTAAGGATGATTCAGTCAATGATGCCGAAAGAGTGGAGTATTTGAGTAGCTATGTAGAATCGTGTGATGATTAATTTTGGTGATGAACAATTGTCAAAGGTAAGTGTTTATGAAAATATGGTGAATAGTTTTTTTGGATTGTGAACGGAGTTGTCGGCTCTGGGAGTCCTGTCAGACTAGGCAGGTGTTGCCGTTTAGATCGGAGGTGTGTGACCGGTCTGACCGGATGACTCAGGGTTTGAGTCAGTTTCGGGTTGTTTTCATCAATTTTCTAGATTGCTTCATATTTATGACTTCTAGATGGTTTTTGTTCATATGTGATACTATTGTGTACTGATGTGGGTTAAGTTGGTGCAAACTTGTACTCGGATATACAGTTTATTTGTTGTTTATGTGCAAGTGTTACTTAAGGCCATGGGACTATAGATGATGATGTATCGAAACTAGGCTTGAGAGAAGTTGAGATCCAGACGGTCAAAAATATCATGCGGGATGCTCAGGCTAAAGAACAATGCACGTGAAGATGAAGGTTTTCATGTGGCATACACATGGTGTTGTGTGCGTATGAAAAGATGAGTCAAATTTGGATTGGAGTGCAAGTTTGAAAATATTAGAGTGTGGAGTTGTATGGTGGTGTTGTTTTCTTGGTTTGGTAGGTTTCTATGTGATTAGGAGTCCTAGTTCTAGTTGGATTTGTGACTAGGGGCAGCCACGTTATGGGTATAAATAGAAGAAGAGTTGAGGCTAGAAAGATATAGACTTTTGGGAGAGAAAAGTTAGGGTTTACTTCGAGGCTTCATTCTAGTTTGTGAGTTGAGAGAGGAGTGCTTTAGATGCATTTTGTAAACACATATTTATGTAATAAAGTTGATCTACTTTCAAGAGTTTCGTTGATATATGTTTTTCTGGATCCCAACGGTTTGATCAGAGTTCATTGTACGGTCTAACCGACAGCATCTAAGCGGTCAGATCGACAACGGCGAGCAGGCAGGAGGCAGAGAGGCGACGGTTAGACCGGCGGCAAAGGTGCGGTCAGACCGGTGTGTACAAGGCGGTCAGACAGAATCTCCATCAAGTTTGAGTGTAACTTTTATTTCTGTTACAAGTTTTCGATTTTTGGTGTCCCAACCATTCAACCCCCTCCTTTCTCTTTTTGGCTTAGTTCTCATGTATTCGATCCTACAAGCTACATAGGCAGCACATTATCTGCATTAAGGTAACTACTGTTTCTTGCAGTTACTAACATGGTAGTGCATGATGATTCCTAAATTATTTTCTTTAAGAAAAATATTTTGACTAAACATCAGAGTATTGATATGGTTATTGTAGGAATGGAGCCGATGAGAAGGGTTACTTTGTGTGGTCATTCCTTGATGTGTTTGAGCTGCTAGCAGGATATCATACGCGATTCGGCCTACACTATGTCGATTTTGAGGTCCCGGCCTTCCAAGGCAGCCAAAGCTCTCTGCTCAGTGCTACTCCAAGTTCTTGAGGAGTGAGATTGGGATAAACATAGAAAACATGATTAGTCCCGATGAACATGAACACGCTTATCAGTGAGCTTGTCAGCTGTGCATGATATTCAGTTGTTAACCTTCTTTTTTACTCTCTTTTCTGGTTTTCTAATAGTTAGTAATTGCTCACGGTCTGGTGTTTACTGATGGGTTATTGGTTATATGCTCCTCAGTTGTAGCAATCATGTTCATGTTATCATAACTCATTATAGCTGAGCTGAAAATAATCAGATGCTTCTTGTAGTTCAAATCCTGTTAAATGCTAGTGCCGTCTTCTCATCATGTCTGAATAAAAAACCCATATCAATTTAGTAGCAAGCAAATTGAAATATCACAGTGATAAGATTGTGCAAGTTTCACTCCAGATTGTGATAATTAGAGGAACCTAAGACATGAACTAGACTGCTACAATTATTCAGCCTGACAGCATGATCCTTCTAAACCTTCAAGCTTCTGCATGTTAACTTTCTTGCTTAGTAGATAGGCTTCCTTCCAACTTCCTGCTGAGCAGTTGACAGTTGACGCCACGGATCAACACTGTAAATCGGAAGAGCAAGATATGAAAATGCAGAGAAATATCAGAGTGACAAATAAATAAATAAATATTGAATGAACTTTTGAGAAGAAACAATTTGGTGTTATGCAAATATCCATACCACCCCAAGGACTTGTTGCAGTAGCATTCTCCTACATGTCGTCATGAGGAGGGAACTTACTGTTACTGAACTCCTTGTCACTCTGAACAAACATCAAGAACAGAACAAAATGAAAATTTGAATCTCAAACACCGCATGTAATGTTTGATATGGCTATTTACCCCGAAATTAACACAAGATAGAAGGCATGACAGACCAAAATTAACAGGACATCATGTGCAGAAAATTCAGAAGCAAGATTACCTCGACATGAGACGGCTCCTCGCCGTGCTGCTTGGACTTGCCAGAGAAGACGCTGTGCACAAAGCCACCAATGCTGCTGAACCATCAGAAGCAAACTCAAACATCTCTGTCACAAAAAACAAGAAAATACAAACAATGTCCAAATTTCGGTTTTTCCAAAAAAAAAACTTGGACAGTAAAAAGAAGGGGAAAGAGAGAGAGAGATAGACTCAGTAAAAACTCAAACTTTTTCTGTCCAAAAGCAAGTGACATACTCATCGCCGGCGTGCGCTGCGCGGTGGTCCTCGCCGTTGGTCTCTGCCCTGTGTCTCGTGTTCGCGGCGGCGATGCGGTCGAGCATCCGGCTCCCCTCCTCGTCAACCTTCTCCCAGTATCCCGTCGGCTTCTCGCCCTGCACTGCCCGCCACCAAGAATCAAACAGAAACCATCATGAATCACAGCGATTTGCCTCGTCCGTGTCAATCTCAATATTAAAGACGTGATTTTTTTTGCTTGAAAGTTGAGACCACACCCTTCTGAAATCGAAGATCTCACCTTGCCGTCAGACGGCTGGCCATGCTCGCCGCCGTCGTCGGTGCCCTGCCTGAGCAGGTCGGCGATGAACTCGTACGCGTCGCTGCTGAATTTGACGCTGCTCGTCGTCGCGATGATTGAAGTCAAAAATCCAAATCAATAAACGCGCCCGAATGGTGGTGTAAGTGTAACTCGCACCTGTCGTCGCCGAAGGGGATGTGGTGGCGGTGGTCGCCGCCGCCGCCGCGCGCCGCGGAGCCCGGCGACGACGACTCGGCGGCCATGCGGTCGAGCAACCGGCTCTCCTCCTCGTCGAACACGCGCCAGGAGGCCTTGACGTTGCCATGGCCAGGCAGGTTGAACTCGAACGTCCCTCCTGATCCCGCCGCCGGCTGCTGCTGCTGCTGGCGCTCCTCCTCCTCACCCGCCGCCGCTGCCGCCACCGCCACCACCGCGGCAGCGAGGAGCAGGAGCCCGCGGCCACGGCGAGCTGCCGGTCGAGCCATCGCACTCACAGTTTCTGCTGCTTACTACAGAACAATTCAATCGCAAGACCAATCAAAGCTACTAGCAAGCAATGCTCATGGCTTCCTCTATATATAGAGACGGAGATAATTGTTCTTTTTCCTTCTTTTCTGCGGATTAGTGTAGTGGGTGGCTGAATTCGTATGATCATGTCATTATCTGAAAATTTGTTGCTGATCAGGTCATGTAGTGTGTGCCTCTCAACTGTAAAAAGGAGGGTGTAACAAGTACAAGCAGTTTGTTGAGATGCATGTGAATTGCCTGGCAAAAAATTTGGCCGTATGTATCAGAGGCAGCGAATAAAAACGGGTTCTTTGCAGTTGCAGAGTTGCAGTTGCTTTGACTGCTACTCCATGCTACTTCAAGCAGTGGCACTTCAATTTCTTGGAGGAATTAAAGCATATATACGCATACAAGTATAGTGATCAGGGTGCAAAATTGGCAGCCTTTGCTGGAACACGCATGTGCTCTTAAGTTGCAGAAAAAAAAGAACTCAACTTTCCCAATCAAATAAAATGAGATAAGTTTTTAATAGGGCTTCTAGGAATTTTATAGAATTTTCACAGGAAACAATTCAGTTCCTTTAAAATTTTCGCCAAGTTCCTCCGAACCGAATAGGCTTAAACCCTAGGACCTCTTAAGCACCGTGCTCAACAAGCATATCACTGTTTTAGAATTAGAACACCTCTTGTTCTACTTGGCTTAAGACAAAATAGTTATCTTTTGATGATAAACACCTGATTGGAGATCTCTGCCTCTTCCCGTGCTTTCTTTCATTCCATGGCTGCGACCGAACTGGAGTCGCTTGGACCACGAAATCATGAGGCACTATCTTGATATCGCTGAGCAGAGAGGATTATAGTTGGCCAAACGGGCCTGGCCCGTTGGGCCGGCCCTGGCCCAGTCCGAGAAAGCACGGCCCTAGCATGGCACGGCCCGCCTTGGATCATGCACTCGTGCACGCCCGGCCCGACGGCATGCCCGTGCTGGGCACGGGAACCGCCCGTAGTGCCGGCACGGGCACGGCCCGTTCCAACGGGCGGCACGGCGTCGGCACGGCCGTTCAATCAGCTAGGGTTTTTGTGAGCCGTTGGATCGTCGATCGATTGGGGTATATAAGTTGCCGCATCACCGCCGCTCCACTCACCCGTAAACCCTAGAATATTCTCGTCCCCTCGGCTGCCGAATCGCGATCTGGATCTAACACCTCCTCTCTCCCGAAAACCCTAGCTTCTCGTCGTACGCCATCGCCGGCCGGCCGGACGGCTTCCAGTGGCTAGCTGGTGTACTGCCGCTGTCCTCTCCTTTCTCTATCTTCTTCTTGGCTTTCTCTATCTTCTTCTTGGTTGTGGTTGAGCGCAGGCGCCGCTTGGCTCTCTCTCGACTTCGTCGTCCTTTCTTCTTCTCCAGATCCGGTGGCCTCTTGAGCCACCGGTGACCGGCACGAGCACACGGCATGTCACTATAACCCCCTCTTCTTGATCTTGCATCATCCATGTAGGCTAGTCCTTGCCTTGTTGTCCTCCTCTCTGTCTTTGTCTCCCTCAACTTCACCGCCGTCACGGATCCCCTCTGGATCTGGTGCTCCAGAGTCAAATCCGTTGAGGAACCGGAGGTGCGGATCCGGGTGTTGTCCATGTCGTCGCCGACAAGACGCGGTGCTCCCTGCAAAGGTAACCCAAAGTCCTAACCCCTCTCTTCTCTAATCTATCTCTTTCTTTTTTTGTCTTTGTGACTTTGTCTAACTCTCTTTGTTTCGTTTCTTTCTTGTGTTGTTTGGCAGCTGTTGAGGAACCCAGTTGCCCCAGTGACCGTGTGACGATGTCCGTCTCCGACGACGACACAGTTGAGGTCCACGGCAATGATGAGAGGCAGATGTGTGGGATGGCCGAAGATGATGAGGAGGACGACATGCGCGAGGACGCCGAGGAGCTCTTCGGCCGTAGTGTGCAATCTCCCATTGATGTCGGCGATGGTCAAGAGGGCGGGGTCGATGAGGGGGACGAGAACAGCGCCAAGCGCTCTCGTCCCTCTACCTCGGTTGTGTGGGAAGATTTTGAGAAAATCTTTAAGTTGGTAAACGATAAGAACGTGAGGTACGCAGCTAAGTGCATCCATTGCTCTAAGCAATATTCTGCTCTCTCTAGTGGTGGCACTGGGCATCTCACCCGGCATAGGGACAAATGTCCCAAGCGGCGAGAAAAAAAGCGTATGTCTCAGTCTCAAATCTCTTTTAATCCATGGTAGTATGCGCAATTGGGAGTATTGTCCTGCTGTTGCTCATAGAGAACTTGTTCGATTGCTTGCTAGACTTGATGTTCCTATATGTTCGGGTGAAACTGATGCATTTGAGAACTACATTAGGACTGCTCATAACCCTAAATTTGTCTCTGTATCTAGGCAGACCACCACTAGAGATATTCAGAAATTTTATACTGATGCTAAGGCTAAGCTTGTTGATTGTTTTAGCAATGGTGGTGTTAATTGTGTTTGACTCATTTATGATATCTGGTCTGGTAATGCAAAAGAGGACTATCTTTCTGTAGTTGCACATTATGTTAACTCTGATTGGCAGTTAGAGAAGAGAATACTTGGTCTTAGGCTAATTGATGTGTCCCATAGTGGACAAAATATTGATGAGTGTGTTGCTTCTGTTCTGACTGATTATGGCTTATCTAATAAAGTGTTTGCCATTACTTTAGACAATGCATCCTCTAATGCTTCTGCCATCCAAAGACTTAGACCTTTATTGTGCACATATTTTGGTAGTGATGCCACTGTTGATGATTATGATGCCTCTAGTTCTAACTCATTGTTCTTGCATCAAAGATGCGCATGCCATATTATCAATCTTATTGTTAAGGAAGCTCTTACTTGTCTTAAGCCATTGATTGAAACATTTAGAACTGCTATTTCATTTCTTAATTCATCCAATCAGAGAATTGCTACATATACAAGTTATTTGCATTGCCACTGGTGCTAGGCCAAGAAAATTTCAGTTTGACATGGATGTTAGGTGGAATTCTACTTATCTCATGCTTAAACATTTGTTTCCTCATAAGCAACCATTTAGTACTTTCATCCATGCTCAGTATCCTAGGATTAAAGGTTCTCAGTTGCTTTTAACTGATGAACATTGGTCTATGGCTGAAAAAGTCTTATCCTTTCTTGAACTGTTTTATGATGCTACTGTTGCATTGTCTGGTGTGTACTATCCTACCTCTCCACTTATGATTCATTATCTAGTTAAGATTGCTATACACCTGAAGAACTATGCTAATGACACTCACATTAGGTCTATGGTTCAACCCATGATTGATAAGTATAATAAATACTGGAGGGACATTCCTTTGCTATATTCATTTGCATTCATCTTAGACCCTAGAGCTAAAATGAAAGGTTTTACTATGGTGCTTAGGAGGTTTGGTTCCCTCACCAAGATCGGACATGCATACTTGATTAGCACTAGAGCTAAACTAACGTAGAGTTTACAACAAATATGAGGATAAGTATGGCTCGTTAGGTTAAGGAGGCCCCCTCCTAACCTATACGGTAGAAAAGGTCCGCATGGGATGAAATTTATGATGATGATGATGATGATGATTGTGCTGGGTCTTTAGGTCTTCATCCCTTAGCTGCTACACTTAGTACTTCGCAATCGCTGATGCGGTGCAAGTTCTTCACCTCTAATGCTTCGAACTTGCATCCTACTTGGATTGTGACACTGTCGCCAGCTAAATGATGATTTCAACATCCTTAGCTGGTGGCATCAACACAAGCTCACATATCCAGTACTTTCAATCATGGCTAAAGATATTTTAACTGTGCCTGTTTCTACCATTTTTTCGGAATCTACTTTTAGTATGACTGGCAGAATAATTGAGGAGATGAAACCTGAAACGGTGGAGATGCTTACATGCATCAAGGACTGGGAGGCAGCTGAAGCAAGGCTACAACAAATGGTGGAGGACAAAGAGCTTGAAGCATCTTTTGAAGACCTATATCTTGATTAGTACTTTCATCCATCTCTGATCTCTCTTAATATTCTGCTCTGCCTCTGTAATGGGACTGTAATATGGACAGACATTGAAACTTATATTAATCTAAGGAGCTAGGTTGTACTCTTTTCCTGTCTAGGTTTTTTCTCACAAGGGTGAATTTTACCTAAACAGGTTTTTAATGAGGCAACCATTGCACAAGCTCCATTTAACATATAATATGTGAAGTTGTTTGATTGAGATGATCTGTGAAATTTCATTGAGATGATCTGATCTGTGAAGTATATGTGAAGTTCTGATTTGTGTAGTATATATGATCTGTGAAGTTGTTTGATTGAGATCAGATAAAGTTGTGTAGTATGTTAGGTATATATGTGAAGTTTGAAGTTGTGTAGTATATACGATCTGTGAAGTAGTTTGATTGAGATCAGATGAAGTTGTGTAGTATGTTAAGTATATATGTGAAGTTTGAAGTTGTGTAGTATATATGATCTGTGAAGTTGTTTGATTGAGATCTATAATTGTAAATTGAACAATGTGAAGTATATATGTACAGTTTAAAGTTGTTTGATTGAGATCTGTAATTGTAACTTGAACAATGTGAAGTATATATGTGAAGTTTAATTGCACAATGCTAGTTTGTGAAGTTTGAACCTTAGTGTCAGTGCCGACACTGACACTAGCGTGCCATCGTGCTTTGTGGCTCGGC
The DNA here is from genome assembly GCA_019925245.2 of Oryza australiensis. NCBI lineage: Eukaryota > Viridiplantae > Streptophyta > Magnoliopsida > Poales > Poaceae > Oryza > Oryza australiensis. The sequence goes on along the minus strand of JAIFGZ020000265.1, from coordinate 1,320,945 downwards.
ACGGTACGGTTTTAAGCCTTTAGTGTCGTGCCTGGGTCTGTGACTTAGCACGACGACACTACACGGCACGGCACGGCTTACCCACCGTGCCTAGCCGGGTCGTGCCTAACTATGCCGTGCCTAGCTATGCTAGTGCCCGTGCCGTGTCGGACGGCCCGTTTGGCCAACTATAGAGAGGATATTTGCTGAGCATAGAGGAGCAGATGACAGCCACATGCATTGACTCTGCATATCCATCCAGGCCATTGGAGCCAGCACTGATCACTGATCAACCTATAATTTCCACATAACAATTTCATTTCCTCTTTATACATTGATTAATTAGGATAAGTCAGGTTAGCATAAGTCAAAAGTAAATGCCATGGACACATGCATAATCCCTGACAAGGTATATCATCCACAGCAGAAAGTAGCAGAGACCAATTGGAGAGCCATATGCCATTGTTCAAAAGAAGGTAGCAGTTTTACCGTGAGATATGAGGATGGCCCATCGTTGATTTGATCATCTTCCTGCAAGCCACATCTTCAAATCTTTTTGACCGCGGCCTATATATGTTCAACACGGCGACATCTTTCACTAAGGAAAAAAATACAGCTTTCGTCACAAATTATCTAAAAGAATGAAGACGTGTCACTTGACCTATGCAATCTACTGTATTATTCAACTTTAAGGAAACAGGTAAGTGAAAGAAAAAAAAAGTATATTTTAACTCCCTCAGATAGAATCTAATTTATTTCCCTCAACCGTAAAACCAGATATATCGACCCTTCAACTGTTAAAATCATTCCTTTACTATTTTAAAGGTTTTTGTTGACATGACGTTTACGTGCTAGTCCAGTCATCAAAACAATTCAAAATAAATGTGAGGCCCACATATAAATGATAAGAGAACAAATAAAAAAACTATGAGGTCCACATCTCACCCGCTGCATACTAAAGTCAACGCCCTCATCTCACCCACTATGACGGCCAGGTTCACCTAGGCTGGCATCGTCGAGAGAGTCACGGTTTGTCTCACCCATTGCCCCCTTCTCCGTCGTGCCAGCCAGCTGCCTCATGTTGCACTGTGCCTAAGTGGAGACATCCATGGAGAGAAAGCTCGGAGACGGAAGATGGGAGAGAAGAGAGAAGGAAAATGAGAGGGGAGTACCCTGACATATTGGTCCTTGGAAGGTGTTGTTTTTCTCTAATGTAAATTCCACTGAGGGTCTTATTAGAGTTTTTATTTTTTATTTTTTTTCTCTAGTGCCACATAAGCATCACGTTTGAAAAAACTGGGTTCACCATGTCACATAGACGTCACATCAGCTAAAACCACCCTTAATACAATCGAGAGAGATGTTTTAAATGATTCTAATAGTTGGAGGAATTGATATATCCGGTTTTATTATCAAGGGATATAGATCAGGTCCGACCTATATATTTGAAGGAGCCAAATGGACTTTTTCCTAAGTGAAAAGTGGCATTTGAATTTGAAGTATCCAATACCCAAGGAGTCTCTTTATGCCCTTGGTTCTTGACAGGTGAGCCCAATTCTATTGTATCTGTCAATGGCCGAATTCTTAAGACAGCGAAGATGTGGGCCAGATAAGTCGTGGCCGTCCTGTGTGCTGAATTCGTTGATGTGGAGGTGGTGGGCCGAATTCATTCGTCCACCTAATTTGGTGATGATAATTAACCAGGCCGATTTTTGTCGTGGCCTTTCAGTGTCCCGAATTAGTTGAACAGAAGTATCTGGGCCGAATTCACTGGTAAGTTGAATTCGTTGGTTGCTAAGAGGTGGGCTCAATTCGCTCGGAGCTGGATTCCGTTCCCTCGTTGACCGGAATTAAGTGCGCTAAATTCATTCGTGGCTGGATTTTAGCCTTTCAGTTGATTTATACGTTCATGCTTCCTCCATTTCTAATCTTTAAAATTTATCACAAAATATAATAACTTTTTCATTTATATTTTTTTCTCAACCAGTTATAACCTTTCATCATTCAAGTTTTCTACCTACCTTTTCTTCTTAACCAGTCAAACATTTCTTTTATTTATCATCATCAATTTTTTAATATCCATGTTTAGCCCATAAATTTTTTATTTTTTGAGAAATTTTTATATCTTTATATTTGGGATCGTGGGATCGAGGTGGTAGTAGCTTGCCTTTGTAAAATCACGGTTGGAACGTACGTGTTTGTTGGTGCTTTGGTGGGAGAAATTTCTCTGTTCCAAATTGCAAGCACTTTTCAGGCGCAGAACGGTGTGTAACCTGAGCCAAGAAAGCCAGGTTGCTCTGCATCTCTCAGGGCAATATCACTGCAGAAAAAAATATACCAAATGATGTGGGCGTCTGGCATTCTAGACTTTGTACTATTACTGTTTTTCCCAGCTGACAACCATATATCAGGTCGTTCGAATAGCTAATGCATAGTACACTATAAGACTAAAATGTGCTCCATATCCCAGTTCACATTTGATGTCAACAATCATTGTCATTAACATCAGGTACGTACTGCATAAGTGCATATGCAGCTTCAATAATGTAGACCATTTCATACAAGTAACATTACAGCAAACATCAGCGATGCTATCTCATATTAGTATCAATTCAGACCATGAATACAAAGCTGTTGACTTAGCAGTTATATCAGTGCAACAGAAATCACAGCGAGGCCAGAAGGACCAGACAAATCCACCTTCCTGATCATCTCTTCTTAAAACCATACTTCTTGCGTTCATAGAAGAGATCGGTCTTGGCGCTTCCAAGGTTGACAATCTTGGGACATCCATCTCGGTCCTTTTCTTGCTGAGTGCACTCCTTGCAGTAGTAAGCATCTGAGATGCCAACCCCTCCACAGATGACACACCTTCCCTGGAAGGAGCCATAGTTGCACTCATCACAGACCCGAACAAGAGTACACGGGCGCACGTAGGAGTCACAGATGACACACTTGCCGTCACATTTCTCACACAAACGACCAATCGCAATGCCAGGCTGCTTCCTGCACATGATGAGATCAGGATGATGCTTTGCCATGGCTGTCAAATGCTAACCTGCAGAACCATAACAGAGTGCAAATATAGATCAGAATCAGGCCAAGTGGAGAATATAAGTCAGTAACAGGAAGAACAAGCAATATTGATTACATACTTCCAAGTGGAGAATATAATAGGCACATCAATCGAACGGAACAGTTTCTAAAAAAAAATCAAGATGAATGGGTTACTAACTTACTGGTACTGCTAGACCACAAAGGAAAATACATCCATATCGCTATTCACCTATTGGTTGAACGGTTCTATGACCTTTGAACATAGTATCCCTCAGAGAAGAAATTCTGATTACAGACTTTCCAGTGGAAAGTTTAACAGGCATTTCAATTCAACAACAATTTCTAAAGAAAAAAAAGTCAAGACGCATGGTTGAACAAATGGGTTACTGGTACTGCTAGACCTGAAAGGATCACTTCATTTTGTTAGACCTAAAAATATCACTAGTTCATCACCCGACCATCCAATCAACTCTAGGGCTGCAAGACACAACCAAGACGCCAAGTGTGGCATGCGAATTTACTAATAAGATGCACCAGCCAGCCAAAGACAGAAATGCCCATGCAGCTGATGACCCCAAAGAGTGTGGAGGTGTTGAAAGGAGATGCACTTGATAGTGCAATGACAAGGGGTGCGTGGTTTTAATCCCGAAGTCCCGTGTTCAATTCTCCACACGCTCACAATTTCTTCTTAAAAAATGTTTGGAGGGACGTCTCTCCCTCCAAATCTCGTTTTTGTGGAGGTGTTGAAAGAAGGAGATGGAGGCAGCTGGGGGGATGCCAAATGTGCCAGTCTCTCAGAGGCAGTGGTGGCTGGAGGCAACCTGGACACGCAGTGGAGGTGACTGGTGGCTTCAATCAACAGTACATTACCCAACCTTGCAACCACACTAACAAGAGTATTCAGAACAGAATAGATTCGTACAAAAAAAAGAGTATTCAGAACAAAATAGAGATGTCGGCTATGATTGATCCGCAACACTTTGAAGCACTAGTGGTTTATTATCGAATTAACCAGCTAAGCAAGTAGCAGCAGCACGCCAGTGCTTCTTCCCCCTACGATCTCAAACCTTCAGCTTTGCAATTTCTCATTTTATCATGTCTGAATCGTAACTAGACCTTACTAATACGCATGAAAATGCAGGCATCTACAGATGCTAAATTATCGAGGCGCTACGGCTCTTAATTCTATAGCGCATCAGTAAGCAGAAGCATTGACCCAATCTCTCTAAAACCCCCCACCTAATTCAAACATCCACCCCAAGTTCGCCCCCAAAAGTACGACAGCAATGGAAAGAAAGAAAAATGCAAAGATATTGCCGCCCGCATGCCGAGTTCCCTACCCCGCCGCACTAACACATCAGAAGGCAGCGCAGCGCGCCGATCTAGGGTTTGGTGCTGGTGGTGCTCGGCGCCTTCGGTTGGGAGCAACGTGACGCCGCCGGATGAGATGAAGATGCCAGCGGCGGTGGCCGGCGGGGGATAGCCCTGGGCGGCGGCATGCGGAGGAGGAGGCGTGCATACCTGGGGATAGAGTGGACTTGAGGAAGCTGCGGGGTCGCTCGCCGCCGGGGAACAGGAGGGAGAGAGAGGATGCTGCGGGGAGGAGGAGGCGGCGGCGCGGCCGGCGGCGAAGAAGAAGTGGTTTGGCGGCGGCGCGACTCCGTCACCCGTTCTGACCTTTATTGTTCCGCTCCGCGAGAACGAGAGGAGACGCGAGGGAACGGGAGGGCTCGCGAACTCGCGAGTAGGGCTCGGCAATTTTTAACCGAACCCATAAAAAAAAAAACGAACCTCACCGAACCGAATCAAAGCGTCCGATTTTCAGTTTTCGGTTTTGATTCATGCTATTGTATAAACCGAATAATTTGGTTCGGCTTCAGTTTTTTAAGTCAAAAACCAAACTCCTAAAGAAAACCGAACCCAGCCCATATCCTAAGTTTCTAACTACCGGTCGGCTCCTTCCTCCGCAGGAGCGCCCAGCCACCTCCCTGCGCGTGGCCGCGCGCGCTCACCCGGCTGGCCGGGGCCCTCTTCCTCTCCCTCCCGCCGCCTCCCCTTCCCTTCGCGGCGCCGCCGCCCGACCCCCGCGAGTCGCGAGCCCAGCCCGCCTCTCCTCCGCACGGCGCGCGCGCCTCGCGGCCGGCAGGGCCTCCTCGCCTCCCCCCTCTGTCGCCTCCCTTCCTCTCGCGCCGCCTCCTCGGCGCGACACGCCGCGCGCCACCTCTCCTCCTCCGTGACGCCTCGGTCGGCGAGCCTCTCCCTCTCTCGCCCCGGACGGCGGCCCACTGCGCGCCGTCGCCTCCGCTCCGCCCTAGCCGGCCCGCCGTCGCGCCGCCTCCGTCTCGGCCGCCGTTGCCACGCCGCCTCGCTCCGGATCCTCCCGACGCGCCGCCTCCGCGCTTATCTGCCGCTCAGGCGCTGTCCCGCTTGTGTTGTTCCGGTTTTTTTTGGTAAAAACCGAACCCGAAATTTGCTTTTTACACTATTGACATAAACCGATCGGTTTCTACTTCGTGCCAAACCGAAGTATGTGTAGAAAAATCGAACCGAATTGTCGGTTTAAACCGATTGTCCACCCCAACTCGCGAGGGTGAAATTGGAGAAGAAGGCCCGATTCCTTTTTTTACCTCCTTTTTCAAACAACCCTCATTTTGTTTTATTTCTTGTAAAAATTGATAAATCTAGTTTAGATTTATGTAACATGACTCTTGACATTTTTTTATAATAACAGTCTTCAAAATATATTTTTACTATATTTTTTATTTTAATATACTAGCAAAAACACCCATATATATATGCTGTAACGGGTATATATAATATTAATTATGAATGTGTACTCACATATTATTTGGATTTGTAGTAATTTCGCATGAAATTTGTTAGGAAATTAGAGGATTTGGTAGTGTTTATTTATTTAGAATGATGGATTTGATTTGAATATGAGAAAGATAGAAAAAATAATCTTTGCCATAGAATCCATGACGTATGAATTCAAACATCTATCCGAAATTTGTTTTCCTTTGCAAAGGCCCATACAAATGAAGCAATGAAGCACTAAGGCCACAGTAATGTCCTTACTTTAGAGTTGTTTTACAAGATTCGTGTGTTTACTCAATTCCTGTGTTTCAATTTTAACCTTCAAGATAATAATGAAATATAATTGATACTGAATCAATTATACTATAGATATCGTACGTGCTATAAATGTATTCCACATGCAAGCAAAGCATTACTATAAATGTATTCCACGTGCTTGGCCTCTTTTTAAAATTAATCAGCGTGCGTGTTTTGCTCAAGATCAACGCACGGAGCATTGGAGGTAGCTAGCCTGTGCCCTAAACTGTGTACGTCAGCGTACGTCATGTCTCTGGCGCGCGAGGCGCACTCACTGTGGCGGCGAGCGCCGAGCGAGACGCATGCGCGGGTTTCATGAGGCGACGCGGATGGCGATGTTGAACAAGCCTCTGTTTTCGTGTCGAGGCCGAAGACGGTGGCGATCGTGACGGCTCTCGCGCTCCTCATGTACACATGGCTGCCATGATTCCAACTTACCAACATGGCTAGTTTATACGATCATATTATAGGATAGATGCCATCGATGATACGCTCACTGCACGGCTCATTTCACAGGCATGCGTGTTCTCAACTTACCGAGTACAAGTGCATCGGGTTGTAAAATTGACACCAATCTCAAACACCAATTATGTGCATCATTAATTAACACCTTCTTCATTTTGGTAATTCTTTTCTTTGGCTATGTATATATTAGACAAAAGTTTTTTACATATATATATTGAAATATATTGAAGTGTCAAATGTGCACTCGGATACTTCGGACTCTCTTCGCCCCTGCTTCGAGGCAACACAAATGCAACCCTGCGCTTCTCCAGCTTGGTTGATTCGGATGCGCTTTGCAATGCATGATGCGGAGTAGACAAAATAGCGTGGATTTGAAGGCCTCAACAGGATCAAAAAGACTGATCTCTAGGCATGGGCCTCCCGACGCGACATGCACTCGATCTCTCGTCCGCATGCGCATCACAAGAAACGATCTAGGCGCGTTCCCGCAACGCATCCGCGGGTGCATGCGTGCTTGCCAACGAACGACAACGTACAACCGCCAAGCGTAATCCAACTCAATCGGACGACTTGGGGTGAGTAAGGAATCATCTTCAAACAGGCCAGGAGCGTTGGTACACGAGAATGGGAGACCACGTATCAAAAATTCTGACAAAAACATCTTTAATTTTATAAATAATATATTTTTATTTGTATTATAGTACTTTATATATATATATATATTGTCTTTTAAACTAATTTAAGTTATATAAGTTTAATCTCAACATTTAAAACGTCAATAATTATAAAACCGTCATAAAAAATTATAAAATCGGAGAGCGTAGCAACTTTTAGCTATATAGAAGTATGAGTATCTGCCAAAGGGATCATTTATAAATTTATCGATAATTTTTTCCTTCAAAAATTTAATAGATGTAATTATAGTATGATCATGATGTTATTACATCGTAACTTGCATATAACTACAAGGTATCTGTTTAAAAATTCTTTTGTAACATGCTATTTTCATATAAAACAGATGTGGTGGGACCAAATCCTCTCTCATGTACACGCGTTGTGGTTTTTTTCTTCCTCATCTTAAAACAAATCTACCAGTTCAAAATTATATAAAAGTTATATACAAATTACAATGTAATTACATTATGATTATATTATGATTATATCTGTTAAAATTTTTTAGAAGAAAGTTTATCGATAAATATATAGCAAAATTGCTTGTCAAATAGTTCAGATTTCTTGATTCCAATTACATCGAGTGCCAATCACCCACCTCCAGATTTTCTCAGATTTTCAGATCCAAATTGATTAGTTGTCATGTAACTCACGGAGAAGAATAGGTTGTCATGCTGTAACTCACGAAGAAAAACATAATGAGCAAACGAGTATGTGTTGTCATGAATCTTGAACAAACAAGTGGCGTTTCATCTTTCAAATTAAACATGATTCATCGTCAACTTGCCTCCATAGGGAAAGAAAAATCTACCGAAGGCGGAATCCAGGACTGCGAAATCCAGTTTTTCCGGTCGCTGAAAGTGACCCGAAGCAATCCTCGATTATGTTCCCATCGTGGGACCAAATACGAATAATAAAATACTACGAATAATAAAATACGTCATTCAACGTATTAGTAAAATAATTATAATTTATAGATAAAATTTTTATATATGTGTTTTTAATGACTTAAATGCCTATGCTGAAAAATAAACTTCAATGAGAAAACTTTCAAATTTTAACAACGGCTGATGCTGTATTAAGAAAACAATGAGGCCTATACTTTCAGAAATAACTAAATAAATAAATAAAAACAAGGAACAGAACTAAACAAGAGTGATCTTCACCACTCCTCCAACAATGTAGGAACTGCACCTAGGAACTGCACCCACTTATTAGATGTACATGAAGGAATAAAGCAGGAGATTACAGGGACGTTTGAGAATAAATCACAGGGTAAGTTGTTTAGTGCTAGCAAATTATAAGTTGCTAGTAATGAATCTAATGATGACAATCATATCAGTTGAATTCACACAATACCAAGCAAAAAAAGCACAGAAAAATTCTGAATAAGTTACGACTTTCATGATTTTCCTCGAGGTACAGAGTGCATGCCATCTTCTCTGACAACAGTAGTCTCCAACTACAGTATTGCATGCACCAATTTTCATAGGCAAAATTTTCTTCCCCTTAGTGGGGGCGGGAGGCATAAGGTACACAGTGAAAGAGTTATCAAAATACTCGTATGATACTACTACAGAGGATGGATGATGCTCTTGCCAACAACATGATATCTTTCACACAGCTTTTTCAGTGTACCAACTGAGTGCTGCATAGTGTTCAGCTTGATATCCATGAACATGGCCTGCAAACATAATATTTTCTCGGTTCAAATTTTCAAAATTCAAGCATCCATTGATCATGAACTCCATTAAGTAAAATGGCACATAGCACCCAATGTAATTTGAATACTTTCATATACCTTGTAGTCATCACCATGCTTCTCAATTAATCTGCCAATATAAATCCGTTGAACTTTAGTCAGTGGTTCCAAAGGTGCAGATTTCCCATCCCGCCTCTGCTTTCCAAGCGCGGATTTCAGATCTACAGTCCAAAGAAACTTATGCATGATTTTACAAAGCGTCGATGTTCCGCTAATAAGATCACAAGGATATTCTTATGCAAAATTCTGTGGAGTAATTAAAGTAACAAATTAATGAATGATAATAGCATACCTTGACCACTATGACAAGCATGAGATATTCACATGAACTGCTAATCAAAGAACATGCAAAACTATACCAATTGAACTTCTAACATGTTCTGCTGCCATATATCGACATGCCCAAAGAAAGCATAAAAGAACTATAATGTGATCGTACAGCTGGGATGAGTATTTCAGTTGAATACTGCAGATGTAAAATAGCAACAGAAAAGAGAGAAGATTATTTAAAACAATATGTCTCCAATAATTTTCAGGTCTACATGCAAATAAAATAGGCCACCGAAACTTCATTTGAAATGGAAAGGTGGGAAAAAATAATCTCGTGACATTGAAAGAAAATGTTAAAAGCATCTGTTTTCCAATACCTTGCATGTCTACACATATAAAGCAAATTCCACCCACGGGATTTGTGTTCTTATCTTCATTGGCGACCATTGTATTATTATTATTATCTTTGGTCAACATATCATCTTAAACATTTCTTAAGCAAATGCTCATAATTCATAAATACATGAAATTGGTCCGCTTATTCTGGGTAAACAATCAATAGATATATTTCAGATCGAATGGGCATATAATCAGAAATTAATATGGTTCAATTCCAATCAACATAATATGGCGCTTCTTTGATTATCACAGGTATGGTTTTCTTGTCCATAGACTACTGGCTGAACTCAAGATGATTCCAACCTGACATGACCTGTAATTTATCCAAACATTACATACATACATGCATACACTGCCAATGATTTTGCATACTAATGGGTCTACCTCTTTTTGATGCTATTTTGATGTTTAAAGTTGATCAAGCATTGCTGTATCACAGCAGCGACAGTGATTATGCTTGCCTGAAGCTCAGAACTAATCAGATTAGTACCAATTGCTTGTCAAAATGCTCAAAATCTCTGATCCCAGAGCATATTAGATTCAAATGAGCATGTTTTCGCAAAGGCCTCATCATACTGTGCATTTTAGCCACTTCAAAACAATCATTCAAAGTCCAACTGAAATCGAATATATTCCAGCATCATATCACATAAACCATACCCTACCACAAATATGATTTGAACAGCGCCAAGTCATCAGCTTTCACAAGACAGAAACTGGGCGACTGGGAAGGGAACCGGGGACTTACCGTTGGACTCGAGGTCGCTGCCGGAGTCGACGGGCTCGAACTCGTCGACGGGGGCGCGCGCCGCGTCGATGTCGGGCGCCTGGAGCGGCGCGCTCTGGACAAGGCGCGGCGTGCCGCGGGCGTGCGCGCCGAGGAGGTTGGGGTTTGCGACGACCCCGAACGCGGCGTAGTTCTTCACCACGCTTCCCTCCGAGTCCCAGCTCGGCGCGTGGCCGCCGCCCTCGGCTGCGGCTGCGGCGGCGAGCGCTTCGGGCAGATCGAAGGCCGGCTTGAACTCCCGCGGCTTCTTGCGCGGCAGGCCCACCTTCACCTTGGCGCGGGAGCGCTTGAGCTTGCGGCGCGATCCCCTCATCCTCCTCCTCGCTAGGGTTTGGACGCGCGAGCCGAGCGGCTAGGGTTTTGGGAGGAGGGAGACGAACGAGGAGGAAGAAGAGGAGATTTTAATGGGCCTCCAGGAGAAAAATATGAGGCCCATTAGATCGTCTTAAGCTTTGGTTGGATCCTTGAAACTTGATGCCTAGGGTATTCTAATTTGGACATCTTTTAAATCATTTTTTATTTAAAATTCATGTTTCCCTTCTTTACAAAAAAAGAAAGGAATTTACCATTGCAAAGAGACAACATGCCTCCAAAACAAGATGGTGTCGCACTGTCTTCCTAACAAGTATTATTCCAAAATAATATGATGTTATTATAGGATCAAATCAAAAGTGTGTTGCATTGTTCCTATCTGTGGTTTGGTGAGTGCAGATACTTGTATGCCAATAAATTTCTCAAGGAAAAAACAGCACTAATTTTTTAAAGCACAAAAAACTTATATCAAATGAGATATTCGTACGTTGCAACGGAACATAACTGCTACGAACGTATAAAGACAATATTCTCCAAATTTGCTTATAATAACATTCCACGACTTCATCTAAACAAACTTGATCAAGCTACGCTTTGGCACACGTGGTGTCTTTCTCATCACCCTCTCTGTTTACTTTTTTTTTAGTGTTAGATTTATTGGCTTATGTTTTTATGTTAATTTTTTAGTTCATATGTTTTATAAATCCGTAGTTTTTGAAGTCTTAAGTCCAATGTTAGAGTTATACCTCCGTTTCACATTAAAAAAAAAAGCTACTTCAACTCAGCTTTTGGCTATATAAGAGTGTCTTGTGATATTAAAAAAGCTAAACTAAAGAATTGTTTATTGAGGGTTAGACTTTTGGATTCACAAGCTAGCTTATAAATCTAAACAGAGGGCTAATATGCCCCTCAACTCTAACTCTGCACCCTGGTTATGCTCCATTGTGGCATGTCCTATTTTGTTTTTGTAATTGGTGACAGTAAAGGCAAAAAACACTTATATGGAAAAAGGTAAGAGTTATAAAACGTGGAAATTGCCCAAATTTATTATTTTAGTATTTAAAACTTGGATTTTTGAAGGTGAAGTGCAAAATTATTTTGGGGGAGAAAGACAAAGGAAAATCTCCATATAATTTTATTCCTACAAAATGCCTCAACTTTTATTTTATTCCAAATGAGCCCTTGAGAAAAGTAACAGACAATATCGCTTGTAATTTAGGGCAACAAATTAGCATAATACCTGCAGTTTAATCTTAGGAGCGATAAGGCACCATTACCACAATAATCAATCACATTGCAAGCTTTCCATTGAACACAGTCTAAAATTATCATCTTCACACACTTAGGCTGTGTTTGTTATTATAGATTGGGAACTAATCCTTCACACACACATAACGAAACGATGAATTAGTGCATGATTAATTAAATACTAATTTAAAAAACTTTAAAAATAAATTAATATGATTTTGTAAATCAACTTTCGTTTATAAAATTTTTTGAAAAAACATACCATTTATTATGAGTTCAGCAAGCGTGTGCATAGAAGACCAGAGAAATCGAGGGAGTAAAAGTTAGGAAAGGATACATTCAAGCTCACTCTAACACAGGAATATATAGCTTCTTCAGTCCTTCCACTGTTTTTCCACTGTTTATGTAAATCTCCAGATAAAAGCCAGAGACGTTAGATAAAAATATCTTCACTTCTCCATTTGCCAGACCCAGAACAGAGAAGCAAGAAGGGCTTAACTGCATGTAAAGATTATGGTAATCGGGTATCTACATGGCAAGCTTATCCAACTGGAGGTAGGAATAGATTACACTCGCCATATCGTAAACCAAACATGACTTGGGTGTTACGATTGCCGATAGAGATAAGGCAATCGGCTTATAGTCACGGTTTGGTAAGATTGAGGAAACCGACTTAGAGTAAGATAGGGTTTTCGATCTGTAAGCCCGCCTCCCAAGACTATATAAGGGGGGATAAGGGTCGTCCCTTGAGAGATATCCTATGCTAGATGAGAAGGAGATCAGCTTTTAGCTTTCAACCTTAGATCACGAGATCAATAAAGACACTCGGCGGATCGAATCCACCGAAACAGGAGTGGGTATTACCTCACGAGAGGGCCTGAACCTGTCTAAACCTTCTTTTCCTTCTAACCCATCGTGCTTGGCGATCTTGATTGCGACCCCAAAAATTACATTGCCGAAACCAAGTTTCGACGGTTGGCGCGCCCAGGTAGGGGCCGCGTGTCGAGACTTCTTCAACAAATCTCGCCGACAAGCGTGATGGGATCTCCTTCAGGATTTAGCGACTTTTCGCCGCCAACTTCTTCGACGACTCCTCCTTCGACTCGGATTCAAACTTGTCGGAAGGAAAGACCCACTCGGCGTCGTTCGGGCTCCCCAATAGCGCCGAGATCTTCGACGACATCCTCAAGATCGAGATGCAATCTGCTCACTCCAACGAAGGACTTCACTCGGCACCGTTCGGATTGCCGAACACCGCCGAAATCTGCACCGATCTTCTCGTCTCCCCGACGGAGATGATCTACTCGGAAGAAGACCTCTCGGTGCCGTTTGGGTTACCGAACGCCGCCGAGATCTACTGCAAACTCCTCTCTCCCGAGTTAGGGTTGACCCACTCGGAGGAGCCCGCATCCCCAAGCTCTGACTCGGACTGGAACGATCCAGACCCGGGCTACCCAGATCGAGGAGATCGCCGTCATCCTCCCGTCATTCGGCTCATGCTCATCTTTGGAGCTCAACGAATACCTCGGCTCCGCCGGCTTCGATGACCTCTATGGAATCCCCTCAGACGAAGTCGACGACTCCGACTGTCGCAAGGACTACGAGCCGAAGTGCTTCGATGTCCTCATGGCTGAGCCGGGCGAGTCCGACTCAGCCATGGCCAGGAGGCTCGCGGAGGAAGAACGAGCCAAGATTGAGCAGGAGCGCAAGATGGCCGAAGAGGAGAAGCAACGCAGGAAAGAGGCTGACAAAAGGAAGCAAGATCTACGCGCAGCCGGACGATCTGCCCAGGAGGCCATCCTCCAAACACGGGTTCGCAACACCAACATCTTCCAGACGCCACAGCAGAACGCTGTTGTCGCGCTCACGCTCTTGGACACCGTCATGGAGACGGCACCCGCCAACGTGACTCCAATACTTGACAAGATCAAGACCATCGTCGCAGCCACAGCCAACGGCCACCCCACCACCTCGGCACGAAGGCCGACTGAGTGCGTGGCTGAAATGACCGACAAAAGCCGACTCCCGCCTCTAAGGTCAGGAGACTATAAGAGGCCCGAGCCAGACCGGTCTACCACAAGGCCAGGAGGCCCACGCCGCGAGTGCACGCAGAAGTACCAAGAGCAAACGGCCGACTCCCGCGACAAACGACACGGACATCCACCCGTCCACCACCGCGTCCGCCGCAACAACAGCTCCAGCTACCCAACCAGCCAACCGAAGACCCCGCCGAGTGATCTGTGGGAAGTCCTCGATCGCCGCTACCAGGAGCGGGACCAACGTACTCGGGAAGATCGGAGGGGATCACCCGATAGCGGCGACGACGGAGTGCCGGCCTTTACTCGGGAGCTTCGCGAGTGCATTGGCCGAGTGGATTCAAGCCCACAGGGATAGAAAGGTACGACGGCAAGACCGACCCCGAGTCATGGCTTACCGTGTACACTCTCGCCATCCGCGCAGCAGGCGGAGACAACAAGGCCATGGCCAACTATCTGCCAGTGGCCCTCGCTAACTCCACCAGGAACTGGCTCACGAGCCTGCCAAGAGGCTCAATCGGCTCGTGGAGCGAGCTGAGGGACCACTTCATCGCCAACTTCCAGGGTACCTTCGAGAGGCCTGGCACACACTTCGATCTACACAACGTCATCCAGAAGCCGGACGAGCCTCTGAAGGATTACATCCGTCGTTTCTCCGAGAAGCGCAACAAGATCCCCAACATCACTGATGACATCATCATCGCCGCCTTCCAGAAGGGAGTCCGTGATGAGCTGTTAATCGGGAAGTTCGGGCACAAGCCACCGAAGACGGTGAAACAGATGTTCGAGACGACGAACTCATACGCCAAATCCAACGACGCCATCAAGGCTGCCCGTCAAGACCGGCCCGACAGGAGGGAAGACAAGTAGGCGGGAGGAAGCCGGAATCCTAAGAAGGATAACGACAACAGCAACAACTAGGGCCAAAAAGACCGCAAGCGCCGATCTGAGGACCTAGTGGCCGCAACCTCCAACACTCAACGCCGCCCCCGAGTCGCTGCCTACGACGCCATCATGAACGCCCAACGCACTCACCATCCCAATCATAAGCACGCGGCTAAGGACTGCTTTTCTACAAACAGTTCGCCGAGCAGTATGCGACGCAGCTCAACAAGAAGCCGACTGAGAGCCGGTCCTTCGGCGCCAAGAAAAACAACACGGCCGACAACGTCGAACCTTTCCAAGACCCGTGGGAGAGCTCAACCACATCTTCGGGGCCGCTAGCCTATGAATCCAAGAGGAAACGAAGCTAACCGACCGAGAGGTCAATGCGGCTCAACCCGAAGTCCTCGCACTCCTGCGATGGTCGGAGGTGGCCATCACTTTTGACCGCTCGGATCACCCCGACCGAGTGGTTCACCCGGGCGCTATCCACTCGTCCCGGACCCCGTGGTCCGCAACATCGAGCTCAAGCGCGTCCTCATCGATGGGGCGGCGCCCTCAATATTCTCGTTTGCCAAGACCATGGACGAGATGCGATTCCGAGGCGGGTGAAGGCAAGCTCAGCCCCTTCCATGGAGTCATCCCGGGGTATCGTCTACACCACTCGGGCACATCTCCCTCCCTGTCACCTTCGGGCTCGAGAGAACTTCCGAACGAAGAACGTCACTTTTGAGGTGGCCGACTTGAAACAAAGATACCATGTCATCATCGGAAGGCATGCGCTTGCCAAATTTATGGCGATCCCACATTACACCTACCTCTGCATGAAGATGCCGGGTCCCAACGGCGTCATCACTCTTCGTAGCGATGTGAAGCAAGCCTTCACTGCGATAAGGAGAGCTGCGACATGGCCCAATCTCGCTAGAGATTGCGCGGCAGCAAGAAGTCGATTGGCTGCATCGACTTCGGCGGAGGGCGAAGTCCCCGAAGAAGATAGCCAAATCGGGATCCGGCGATGCCAAGACCAAGAAGATCTCCCTTGATCCGTCGGATCCCTCAAAAAGCTGCTGTAATCGGCGCCGAACTAGATCCCAAATAGGAAAGCACGCTCGTCACCTTCCTCCAAAATAATAAAGATGTTTTGCTTGGAAACCATCGATATGCTGGAATTCCTAGGGAGGTGATCGAGCACTCTTTGCACGTCAAAGATGACGCCAAACCGATAAAACAACGATTACGCAGATTCGCGCAAGACCGAAAAGACGCTATCAAGGAAGAGCTAGCAAATCTCTTGGCTGGCTTCATCAAAGAAGTCCTTCATCCCGACCGTTAGCCAACCCGAGTCTGGTCCGCAAGAAGACGGGGCAATGGCGCATGTGCGTTGACTATACCGACCTCAACAAAGCTGTTCCAAAGATCCATTCGGTGCCTCGCATCGACCAAGTCGTAGACTCAAGCAGCATTGCCAACTCCCGAGTTTCTTGGATTGTTACTCGGGCTATCACCGGATCGCTTGAAAGAATCCATTGCTGAAGACATCGTTCATCACGCCGTTTGGGGCCTCTTGCTACATCACCATGCCTTTCGGCCTGAAGAACGTCGGCGCCACATACCAACGCATGATCCAAAGATGCTTCCAGACGCAGATCGGCAAGAACGTAGAAGCTTATGTCGACGACGTTGTCATCAAGACCAAGCAGAAAGAAGACCTGATTGCTGACCTAGAAGAAACTTTTGCAAACATCCGGGCCTTCAGAATGAAGTTGAACCCGGAGAAGTGCACTTTCGGCGTTCCATCAGGCAAACTACTCGGCTTCATGGTGTCACATCGCGGCATTGAAGCCAATCCAGAGAAGATCAACGCCATCTTGAGCATGAAGCCCCCGAGTAACCAGAAGGACGTCCAGAAGCTCACCGGCTGCATGGCGGCGCTAAGCCGCTTCATCTCTCGACTCGGCGAACGAGGCATGCCCTTCTTCAGATTGTTAAAGAAGACAGACGACTTCCAGTGGACCGCGGAAGCCAACAAGGCCTTTGAAGATTTCAAAGAGTTCCTTACAACGCCGCCCGTCCTAGCCTCGCCTCGGCCCGGGAACCTCTGGCTGCATGCGTTTCAGCCACTCACCAAGTGGTTAGTACGGTCCTCGTGGTCGGCGCGAAGAAGAAGGACGGACTCGGAAGATTCGAGAGGCCGATCTACTTTGTTAGCGAAGTGTTGGCGGGAGCCAAAATTCGCTACCCTCAGGTACAAAAAATGCTCTATGGTGTTCTGATAACCGCGAGGAAATTGGCACACTATTTTCAGGGTCACTCGGTCACCATTGTCACTTCCTTCCCACTCGACGATGTCATCCACAACCGGGCGGCCGGGCACATCGCTAAGTGGGCCTTAGAGCGATGCCATTGGACTTGACTTTTAAGGCGAGGACGTCCATAAAGTCACAAGCCCGGCGGACTTCCCGCCGAGTGGATGAGCAACAAGAGAACGTACCTCGGGAAGACCTCCAACACTTGGACCATGCACTTCGACGGATCCAAGAGGATCACCGGCTTGGGAGCGGGAGTTGTGTTGATTTCCCGACGGGGAAAGGTTAAGATATGTCCTTCACCTCCACTTCTCCGCCTCACACAACGTTGCCGAGTACGAAGCCTGTTACACGGATCGCCTCGCGGTTTCACTCGGGATACGTCGGCTCATCGTGAAAGGCGACTCCCAGTGGTCGTCAACCAAGTAATGATGGATAGTCTGTCTAAACGACACCATGGAGGCCTACCGACAAGAGGTCCACAAACTTGAAGACAAGTTTGACGGGCTCGAACTCTCACATGTCTTGAGACACAACAACGAAGCGTAGATGAGTTGGCACGGTTCGGGTCCAAGCGCGAAGCTGCCCCAACGAGATGTTTTTGTCGAGCACCTCTATGAGCCAACCATCACGGCAAAGACAACTTTCAACGAACAAGCCGCAAACGAAGTCGCCATGACTGATGCCGACTGGAGGACGCCACTCATCAAATTCTTAACTCAGCAAGAGCTGCCGGAAGACCGGGATGAGGCGGAGCGCGTCCGACGTCGTTGCCAAGCATATGTCATGGTTGACTCCGAGTTATACAAGAGAAGCCCCTCCGGAATCCTAATGAGATGCATCACACCCGAGGAAGGGAGGCGGCTACTCCAAGACATCCACTCGGGCATATGCGGAAGCCACGCGG
The DNA here is from genome assembly GCA_019925245.2 of Oryza australiensis. NCBI lineage: Eukaryota > Viridiplantae > Streptophyta > Magnoliopsida > Poales > Poaceae > Oryza > Oryza australiensis. The sequence goes on along the minus strand of JAIFGZ020000265.1, from coordinate 1,302,749 downwards.
CGGCACGCACTCGGTGGGCAAAGCTTACAGACAAGGCTTCTTCTGGCTTACCGCGGTCTCCGACGCGGACAAGGTCGTACGAACTGTGAAGGCTGCCAATTTTTCGCCCGACGAGCCATGTCCCGCCCAGGAGCTACAAACAATCCCACTATCCCGGCCGTTCGCGGTATGGGGCTGGACATGGTCAGCCCTTTCAAGAAAGCTCCAGGAGGATTTACACACCTTTTCGTCGCAATCGACAAGTTCTCCAAGTGGATTGAAGCCAAGCCGGTCGCCACAATTACTGCTGACAAGGCACGAGATTTCTTCCTCAACATCATGCACCGCTTCGGCGTCCCAAAGAGAATCATAACTGATAATGGGACTCAATTCACGGGAGGCATCTTCAAGGAATTCTGCGAAGACTTCGGAATCAAGATTTGCTATGCGTCAGTTGCCCATCCCAAAAGCAATGGACAAGTCGAACGGGCCAACGACATGGTCCTTCAAGGCATCAAGGCCCGCGTGTTCGATCGTCTGAACCCTTACGCAGGCAAGTGGGTCCAAGAGCTTCCCTCGGTCCTATGGTCTCTGCGGACCACACCCAGTCGGGCTACCGGCCAAACTCCCTTCTTTTTGGTCTACGGCGCAGAAGCCATGTTGCCAAACGAGATGGAATATGAATCCCTCTGAGTCCGCAGCTTCAACGATGAACGCTACGACCCCGACCGAGTGGACGATCTCACCCGACTAGAAGAGGCCCGTGAGGCAGCCCTCATCCAGTCGGCCAAATATCTTCAAGGGCTCAGACGATACCACAGTCGCAACGTTCGAGCACGAGCTTTCATCATCGGCGACCTGGTTCTACGCAAGATTCAAACCACCAAAGACCGTCACAAGCTATCCCCTTTATGGGAAGGACCATACATAATCGCTGAGGTGACTCGGCCCGGTGCATACCGACTAAAGCGTGAAGACGGATCTATGGTGGAGAACTCCTGGAACATCGAGCATCTTCGACGATTTCATGCTTAATGTGACTAAAGTTTCGTGTTTTCCTTGACTGCCAACCTCAAGCAAGATGACTTCTTGAGTTAGCAGTCGGGGGCTATACATATGTCAATAAAGCATAAGTTTTCCTCATCAACTTTTGTGCATAATTTGGTTTATCATTGTTTAATGTTTCTCAATTTGAGTTCAGTGTTTAAGGACTGAGAGTTTTCCGATGGCCTAATCGAGCCTAGGCTCGGTGACAGTCGGACGAAAATTACTTAAGAAATTTCACACAAAAACTCGGATCAAGGCATTAACATAAATAAACTAAATATATCACAAGTTTGTGTCAGAGCATCACGACCACACGACATTTACAAGACAATGTTCGAGAGATAAATCAAATCCGGAAGTTGTTCACTACATCAACGGAAATTTTCTTCGCCGACTCCTGCGCCTCACTCGGCATGTCCAGGGCACTGCTCATCCGTGGTCCCATCGGCGAAGCCCTCTCCGACCGAGTTGATGTCTACTCGGGGTAGAGACTTGGTCGTGCAAGAGCGGACCAGCCCCATGTTGGCGGCTTCGGTGATGTTCGCGGATATTGGTCGGGGCCCTCCGCAACTTGTCAAAAATCTCTAATGGCTCTAGCGAACAGGCCCGACCCTTGGTGAAACAAGGACAACAAGATTGGCGCAGCGCGTTGGCGACCTCTTCTGGACCTCTCGGCTCGTTTGACCCGCTCGAGCAAGACGTCGTATTGAGCTCGGGTCTTAACCTTGTAAGCTGCCAAAAGAATCTGATCATGCAAAGCACTCGGAAATAAAGCAGCGCCAAGGACGTTACTTCGAAGAGGCTTACCTTCAAACTTGGCCTCCAGTTCGGCCTTGTTGAGGCTGACTGCCTTCAGCTGGACTTGGAGCGAGTGGACCTCCGACGAATTTTCTACAAGCAAAGAAGATCATCAGCAACCGGGATCAACATGAGAATCATAAAGAAACTCGGAGAGATGAGCTTACTCCCGACTGATCCTTGGAGGTCGAGGTTCTCCTCCCGAAGCTCCGCGATTTCCCTCCTTAGGGCCGCCTCCCTCGACGCGGCCTCCTCCCGAGTGGTCTTCAGTTTCATCTGGATATCCTCCAGGGAGTTCAAGTGCGGGACCAGCTTCTCCAGCACCTTCGACTTGGCCATGGAGCGGCAATACTCTTTCTGCACGCAAAATCCAAGGATTGATTGACTAAAAAAATGATGATACAAGACAAAGAGAAGATCTAGGCTTACATTGAGTAGCCGAGTCGCTTCGTTCAAGCTGTTGACCAGGGCATCCCTTTCTTCGCTTTCGGCTTGCCTGTCCAAGACGATGCCCTGCCTCTGGCCTTCCGAGTCCCGCCACTCGATCTTGATCGGGGGAACCCAGGTTTCAGAAGACTGTAACCTGGGGATTTCCTCCACTGTGGCTGGCAGTTAGGAAGAACAAATGAAGGCACGAGAGATTCAAACTAAAGAGCAAAGACAAAACTCTGATTCAAGACTCACGGCTTGTGGGCTGCGCTCTTGGGTGGAACAGCCGGTTGGTCTCCTTCCTCGGCTTTTCGCCGGCGATCCTCGTCGGGCCGACCGAGCCGTAGCTGAGGTTTCCTAGCTGTCGACTGGCTTCCAGTCGGGATGTCCCGGCTGGCGGTCGGGGGCTCCTTCCTTGGAGTATCCTTCTTCGGAGGCGAAGGTTTTTGCCGGAGCACTCTCGCTCGGAAGCGGGCTCAGGGGCCTTGGCTCCGCAGGCTTGAGTGCCTCGGGAGCAGCAGCGGGAGTCGGCCCCTCACCCTTCCCGGCAAGATCTATGTCCTAGGGCCTCCTGCAATAACGAATACGGCTGGGATGAAGACAAAGAAAGTTTTCAACGAAAAAAGTTCGGACTTCAGTCATAAAGCATACCTGGACGACCGGCGGATCTTCGGCGCCGCCTTCGGCGATGGCCTTGGAGGAGGAGTCTCGACTGGAGGAGCTGAGACGTCATCGTCCGAGTCATCAATGATGAGCCTCCTTTTGCTCACCCGCTTATTGGTGTCCTCACTCGGGCCGCCCTCTTCCCGACCGGGTCGCTTTGGATCTTTATGCCGCCGCTTGGCTTCTTGGTGGGGCGATGCGGCACGTCATCATGAGGCACCTTGTACGGTTTTGAGACGACAGAAGCATTTTTCTGCAAGAGAAGTTCGCACAACACTAAGAGACAAGATGTCAAGGTTACAAGACGATACGAAGAAGTCAGTCGGCTTACCGGAGGAGGAGGCCGATGGATGCTGAAGGGAAGAACCGGCAGAATGAGGGCGCGCTCGACTGCGATTCCAGTCGAGAAGATCTTGTACATCCGGATCTTCAGGATCTCATAACTGAGTGGATCTTGATCTTCCCGATTGGGGTCCTTCCCGCCTTCGTATTCAAAGGCTGGCTTCGACCGCTCTTTAATGGGAGCCAGTCGGCACCGGATGAAGTGCCGAGTGATCTGCTCGCCACGAAGACCCTTCTGCTTCATTGCCAGGATCTTTGCAAGCAGTTTATTGGCCTCGTCCCAATCTTGGGCTACTGGAATAATGCTCCAAGTTTGCCTGGGTACAGGGGGAAGTCCGACAAAGGTTAGCAGGCTGGGTTCAAGATTGCTGATGTAGAACCAGCCCGCGTGCCATCCCTTATTGGAAGATTTTAAGGGAAGAGAAAAGTACTCCTTGCGGAGGGATCCGCGGAGTTGGAAACCCGCCCCGCCAACGACGCATGGGTGGTCCTTATTCGGATGCGGCTTGAGGTAAAACATGCGGCGGAACGGTTGGAAGTGGGGGAGGATGCCAAGGAATGCTTCGCATACGTGAATAAAAAGAGCGATGTGAAGCATGGAGTTGGGGTTCAGATGGTAGAGTTGAAGGCCGTAATAATCTAAAAGCCCCCGGAAGAACTCGGAGGTGGGAAGGCTGAACCCGCAATAGAAAAAAGAGGTGAATACAACGAGCTCACCGGTGTTCGGGGTTGGGAAGTCCTCACCCGCCGCCGGGCGCTAGCCCACGATCTCCTTTAGGGAAGCACGCCGTGCTTCACCATCTCCTTGAGGGTAGATTCCCTCACATCCGATGTGGCCCATTGGTCAAAGGGGATTCTCTTTTCCTCTCGCCATTGAGTGTGGTTTGGATGGGAAGTGGATCTGGTCGGAAAGGATGGAGATTTGAGCGGGGATTGGCGCGGAAGCTGGTTTGTGGCAAGAAGCGAGCTCTGGATGGATGGATTTGGGTGCGCGCGAGTCTAGGGTTCTTCGCGAGAACCGGTGAACGATCTTTGCGAAAAGAGGAACTCTTTGGAAGACGAAGAGGCGGGGACGACCTCGAGCCTTTATAGAAAGATTTGAGGGTTGCGCTAGGTTTTCTCGTGATTGGGCCGAGCCCATGAGAGAATCTGCGGTCCAGTTAAGGTGTGGCCCGACGCGTGTCCTTAGGGACTTAAGCGGATGAGCTTAAGCAGATTTGCTCTGGCAATATGCACGTGTCCGAATGCCCTATACCTTTGGAAATCCTTTCATACCGCGGTTTGCTTGACTTCATGAGAAGCAGGCACGATGCAACTTGGAAGATGACCAACAGTTAAGCTTTTTATAGCTGCCTTGATGACAAGGGCTGTTTGCTTTTTTGGCATTTGATTAAGTGATTATATCAATGCTACTTTTCCACCTTGGTGAAGATCTTTATAGATTAAGACCAGTATTATGGCAAAAGCTATTTAATGACTTGGTCATATTTTTCATACGATTGAAAGATTCGTATTCCCATGAGGGACGATTAAAATACTTGTTCCGGGATGACTCGGGCAGATCCACTCGGATAAGCATAAGCTTACCGAGTGCTTTTCACCCACAAGGGTTGGTTGGGTTATTTGTTCTGAGATAACTCGGGCAAATTCACTCGGATAAGCACAAGCTTGCCGAGTGATGAGGTTGCTTTAGCTTGAGCTAAGCATCTACATGAGAATGATTTTTATAGTTCTTGACTATATGCTTAGTCTTTTTGACTAACCACATAGTCGGGGGCTACACCTAATTAGGTGCATTAGGAGATGCACCTAGATATTTATTTTTGAGAATTTTTTAGATGTTATCCAGCCCTTCACAATCTTTGGAGCCACTCGGGAAGATTCAGGCAGAGATGATGGAATCACTCGGCGCCAAAAGCACTCGGCCAAAGAGATTTTTGGTCGTGTACTGTTTGGGTTTGAAGCTGAGTTGTCTCGTCGACTGAAAAGGACTCGGGGGCTACTGTGGAGATTATGATAATCGGGTATCTACATGGCAAGCTTATCCGACTGGAGGTAGGGATAGATTGTACCTGCCATATCTGTAAACCAAACATGACTTGGGTGTTACGATTGCCGATAGAGATAAGACAATCGGCCTATAGTCACGGTTTGGTAAGATTGGGGAAACCGACTTAGAGTAAGATAGAGTTTTCGATCTGTAAGCCCGCCTCCCAAGACTATATAAGGGGGGGGTAAGGGGCGTCCCTTGAGGGATATCCTATGCTAGATCAGAAGGAGATCAGCTTTTAGCTTTCAACCTTAGATCACGAGATCAATAAAGACACTCGGCGGATCGAATCCACCGAAACAGGAGTAGGGTATTACCTCACGAGAGGGCCTGAATCTGTCTAAACCTTCTTTTCCTTCTAACCCATCGTGCTTGGCGATCTTGACTGCGACCCCAGAAATTACATTGCCGAAACCAAGTTTCGACACTGCAAATATGACAAATTACTACTACACAGAAAACAAATGGATTATGAGTGTAGTACATATTTGCACACACCACACAATGGCTCAAATTCACATCAACGTTGCTGTCAACAGTATCAAAAAGCCAACTACTGGAGAAAACCAGAGTAAAAACTAAATACGGAGTACTTTACAGGCTTACAGCAGATGAGCAAACTGTGTATAAATATAGCAGTTACAGTTATGCTAGGCTTCATTTGATATGCCATGGTCCTGAATAACGTCAAAATGTGAGCAAAGCATCAGTTCATCTGCTGGTAAAAGAACTCGTATATGTATCCATGTTTATGTTGAACCATCACTCTATTTAAAACCCCACCAGGAAAGTACTGGTGAATTGTTAAGTCAATAGGTATCGTCGAAGAACAAACAGAAACTAAACAGCTAAATATGAACATAGGGATACTGAAGATATTGCTTCACTAAAAGGATATCATACTTTACATAGGTTCATGACACACTCAGTAAAAGATATCCATAACTTCAATTTGACTACCAAAATGCTTGTCGGCATACTGAAGTCATACTTGTCAGCAGTATTTGTTCTAAAATTATGGTAAAGAATGTGAAATAAAAGATAATTTGACTACAACGGCAGCAACAATATGCACTTTTGTGATACGCACATGCTAATATACACCTCAAATCACCTGTTCTGTATCATTCTTTCAGCTCATCCAAGAAGCGGATAGAAAATACACAAAAACTGAGTAATGGAAGAGTTGCTACGAAATTAGTGCAAATGAGAAACAGAAGAGCAGCAGCTCTGAGCATTTCATAGAACATCTGGATGGATGAAGAATCCATGGATTAGAGAAGAGATGAGTCAATACGTAAACAAGTGAGGCTGCATGACTTCATAGCTAGGATAAGTCAAGGTCACGGAACCAGAGTACCAGAATGTCAGAGCTCTGTACATACTGCACTGGCAGTCAGTGAGCTACTGCGCTACATCCTACAACAGATAACATCAGCCCATCTCATCTCATACTACTATCAGAGATAAGATCAAAAAAAACTACCCCTAATAACTTAATGCAGTTCAGGCATTGTTCCTTAATTTGTTGCTTTCTGCTGGTTTTCCTGGCTCTTTGGTAGCTCCAGAATCTCTCCATCCATTGCCTTCAAGCGTCTTGGCCAACCGCTGCTCCATGGAGTCAACAACTTCAGAGATCAGGGAGTGAAACTCGGGCCCCTGCGAGCGGACAAACTGACGGGTATCCATACCTGACGGCTCACGCAGGCCCTCGATGCCCCTTTCTCGACACAGCAATGCCGCGATCCCAAACGTCAGGCTGCTCCTGGCTAGACTCAAGCTATGGCTGTGAGACACATGCCTTAGGAGAGACACCAGGGCTGTCATCTGCTTAAGGCTCTCCTCCAGAGAGTCAGCCACATTGGGTGGGGGATCCAATATTGTGCCCAGCCTAGCGAATGATGCTCCCATGCGCATGGCAAGGCTGTTCATGGCAGTAATGGCGGTCGCTCGGTCTGATTGTGCCTCCAGCTTGGCAGCCTGGGCCTCCTTCAAAATTGCACTGGTCACCTCAAGCTTCTCCTCGGTGCTACATAGCTTCTTGGACAGCACCTCAACCTGCTGCTCAAGCTCTGAAACCTGGGTCACCAAAGCAGCAGTTTGTCTGCGTATTTGCAGAGGGACTTCATCATGGAGGCCGGCAGCTATAGAGGTGGCCTGCACAAGAAGGATAATTGGATGTGACTTGCTTCCTAGGCTACGAAAGGCAGAAGATTCTTAGGAAGGTCACCTGGACAAGGAATGAGGTGATTTTAGACAAACGGCTCTGCAGAACTCCTGGCTCTGAGACACCTTCCATTAACTCTTTGACTTGCTTGTTGACAAAAGTTCTTGCTAGCTGTACTGCTTCCTCATCTTGAACAAGGGGAATTGATTGGAGAGGCTTGCCAGGGCCTTCACTATCCACAGTGATCACTTCATTGTCCCTCAAATCTTCAACAGGCAGGTCCTGTACATCAGCTACTGCCATCTTCATCACAGAATCTCCTTCATAAAAACGAGAATTTTCAAAACTCAGCAAGGACACTAAATACGATTAACACAAAAGCAACAGAACAGGTAAACCTAAACTTACCAGTCTTAGATAGAACCACACCTGGAGAGTACTCCCCTTTCTCATAATCATCCTGCTGAAGCGTAGCTTCCGTGCTATCAGGGGTCAAGCAGCCAAGGCCATCTGAATCTGCAGGCTCCACATATCATAAAAGGTCATTTCACAAAAAAAGAATGCCCATCCGATGAAGATACAGCTTTTCAACTCAACAAGTGACAAAGGCATATTTTGACCTGAGCTGGTAACAGCAAGGTTAATCCCCATCCAACAAAGATGCAGCTTTTCAACTTAGCAAGTGACACAACACAAAAGCATATTTGGACCTGAGCTGGTAACAGTAAGATTAACTGATCCGCCTCTTACTCAAATTTTGAATAAAAAGGATATCGGCAGAGGAAAATGCTATAAATGTTAGTTACCCGATTGATAGCGATAAAAAATAATGAGCCAGTGGATCAAAAAATCTGTATGCGCATTGTAGCTTGAGGTTGAAGCAATAGGTCACCGCTACTATTGTTTAGGTCTCCAAGTAAGGGCTCTGTACTAAGCTCAGTAGCTCAGGGGCCTGACCATCAGAGTCAAGGTCGCTGCCAGGACGCAGCCGCATGAACATTGGAGGCCAGGATTACCGGACATGGAAGAGGAGCTCCCTGCCGGCATCTCACCTTTTCACACCTCAGCTCAGAGGTGGGGGCGGGACGAGCGGCAGCACCGGGCAGTCAGAGACCTTCGGACTCTTGGGCAGCAGCCCAGCATCCACCTTGGTGTGCGAGCACTTGTGCTTGCGCCCCAGCTTCCCTATTCGCGCTAGGTTTTGGGGGCAGGGAGACGACGATAAGGTCATTTCTTTGCTTTAGTAAATTTCACTTTGGGCCACCTTTATTAACCAAAGTTTCATAATGGCCTAACTTCCACTTAAGACCATCTATCATTACCATTTTTGCACTTTGGACTAGGGTTCATAATTGGGCCTTCATCCCTGCTTCAGCCAAGCATCGTGCGAGTTTTTCTTTTGAAACTGAGCATCATGCGAGTAAAAAGATCAGTAGCGCAGCAAACAAAAACGCAAAAGTGCAATGATTTGTTCTTGCAATTGGGTGTTTCACAAAAGTGCGAGTTGAGAAAAAGAGAGAATAAATTTGGTATTTTGGTATTCAGTGACAAGGGCTTTGGTTGTGGTGGAATCCCTCAGAACTATCCCTGTGACTTATGCCAGCAAAAATGCAAACTTTGTAGCACAATCCATGTCACTCTTGGACCAAAGCCAGCTTGGTAGCCCAAAGTTCTCTAACCCCAGTCCAAAGTGCAACAGATGGTAAACATATGTGGTGTTAACTGAACAGATGGACTTGTCCCTAGTCCATTGTGAAATTATGTTTGATAAAGGTGGCCAATGTGATTTTTGCTCTCTCTTTTTTTCACGTGCTAGAATCGGTTCTAGACTTACAGTGTTAAATGGACCTGACTAGAAGTAAAAACTAGCTTTTCTAGTGGTTGGAAATATTGGTAGTAGTTGGAACATACTTCATCTGTTGTTTTTTAATAGAACACGTTTAACCATTCGTCTTATTCAAAAAATTATCACTTATTTTGTTGTGAGTTGTTTTATCACTAAAAGTACTTTAAGCATGATTTATATCTTATGCATTTGCACAAAAATTTTGAATAAGCCGAATGATCAAAAACATATCCAAAGTTCAACTGTGTCATCTATTAAAAAACGGAGGACGTATAAATTTGTAGTACTCCTACCCCACATCAACCATGTACCAGCATCAATTCTTGCTTTCTTTTTTTCTAATCTTTTTTTTGCAAAGCCTTTTTTCCCTAATCTGATATGTTCTTTTCTTGCTGTCTATCCAGATTAACCACGTCTCACCAACAATACTCCAGTATCAAACCATTGCTGCTCGATCTTTATACAGTAACTATACATAACAAAAAAAAGTGAGGAATCGGCATAAATCGAAGCAAAAACGCCGCGGGGGGTTCCTAACCTTCCGTCTCGAGGTCGCTGCCGGGGGCGACGGGGCCGCGATCGCTGGAAGCCGAGGATTTCCTCGCCGCGGGTCTCACCACGTCACGCCTTCGAGTCTCGAGGTCGCTGCCGGCGGCGAGCGGCGCCAACGGTCGCTCGGAGCTCCTCGGCTTCTTCGGCGGCGGCGGCGCGTTCACCTTGCCATGCGAGCCCTCGTGCTTGCAAACCTGCCGCCCCATTCGCGCCTAGGGTTTTGTGGCGGGGGAGAGGCCGAGGAGGACGAGGACACTACTCCCTTTTTGTTTTGTTTTGTGTTTTCGAGTTTGGGGAGATTTTGGAGACGACGAGGAGGTCGTTTAGGACGCCGGGCCCACCTGTCAGTGAAAGAGATTCGATGCTGCTACTGTGCGTTTTTTCTTTAGCTGCAAACATACGTATCCAATTGAAGGAAGCGTAAAGTGGCAAACCGAAATCCATGCACACTTCGGAAACTCGTAAACAGAAATATTATCAAATATTTCATTCAGCTGAAAAGAAGTAGGCGTTTGAATCGACATCTCAAAAAGAGGAAGCATTCAAATTAAACTATAACAAAAAAAATGCTGGAATCAGTGAATATTCCTATTAACCGAAATCCATGGTATAGCAGAACAACCGTAACTGATGCTTAACCATTAACAGGGCCATCTTTACTCCGTGCCTCACTCTTACCATGTGTTGTCAGTGTAGAATTCCCTTAATACAAAATTACAAATGTACGAAAATTGAACTTTGCTTAACAAATACAACGGGTTCTTTACATTACAGGTATAATTTGGTGACGTGTTCACAGATAATTTTGTGCAATTACAGTGCAAAGATATGTATTTAGAGACGTGCCAAGTCAAAGTTACATATTAACATTTTCACCAGGTTTTAGTTACATCAGATGCAATGGATGTTTTCGCTGTTCTACTAACGGCAGAACTCAACGACGTAAAATAGATGGGAAAAAAATGGAACTATGGTACAATTATTCTACGTATTGCAAGAGTGGCCCCGGAGCGATATTGTCCAAATCAGGTCAGAATCTGAAGTGATCGTAACAACAGTACTATCCTCTTTCACAATGTTTGATGTGCTAACAAGTCCACCAAAGCTCATGCTGGTATTATCTGGAGACGAAGTTTACAGAGTTAAGCACCAATTATTGTCAATATCGAATTGATGAAGTGGGAGGCTTACCTAAATTCCATTTGAGGCCAGTGGTTGTGGTGGTAGCCGAAGGCGCGCCGATGGGAATCAATCCACAGTGGGGGCCCTCAATAGACCGTTCAATATGGATGTTATGAGTGTGTGTTCTTGGCAGCAGAAAGATCAAGCAATCATCCGATAGGAGTACGATCCTGTTGTTTGGGAAGAGATGAAGCACATTGATGTTTCCCATCTCATGGTCAAACCTTCCCCCAAGGGCCCCAAGAGCAAGTATACACAGCTGCAGTTAAAAGACATGGCAGTAAATTTTTTGTGAAGGTGGTGGGCAATGACACCATGTTATTGAGCTTAAGAAGTTTACATTAGATTTGTTGGGGATGTCCAAATTCTCGGTGATAAAAGCTACACATTTGTGTAAATCGGTGGTGTCCTGATCATGCGACTCATCCACTATTTGAGTGCCCTGCAATTTTCACAGAAAAACAATTGTTTCATCAGATATGCATGAGAAAGAAATATTTTTGTATGAAGTCCTATACCAAGATATTTCCTGCCATCTGATAACTGAAGCATGAAACATATCAATCAATGTAAATATTTGCATGATCTTCACATCTCTTGCATTACAGAAAAAAAAGAGATGTGAAGGTCATGAGAATCAGCAAGGTTATTTATACTACTTTAAAAAAAAGGTAGTGATGGTGACAGTGAATCGACCACCCTACCTACTTCTATTGTAAATTTTAAATTATCCCTTGAACTTCTTAATATTTAAAAAATCAAATGTAAATGGATAGCCATATATAAAATTAAATTGAGGTGACTATTCTCTATAGCAAAAGGAGGATGGATAACACATTTCATAGAAAATATTTTTTTATTTATTTCAGACGATATTATAATATATTTTCTTCTATCTGTAGCAAAGCACGGACATTCAACTAGTTATTAAAATAGATACTACCGTGGCAATGTGAGCTATATCCTATAGTAGATACCAGCAGCTGCCTTATATTAGATACAAGGATAAAACTAAATGTACTTAAGTAATCTAAAACAACTCTTAACACTGTTCTTTTGTTCCTACCAGAAAAAAACTATTCTGAGACAAAGAATAGACCAGCTTGAGTGCTCACAGCATGTAAATCACTTTGGCATTTTCTGTAAAAATGCAAAATGCCATGATGTGCCCATTAGAAATAATCTGGAATATGACTTCCATTTAGTTCCGTTGTGTCAGTCATTTGTTTTAAACAAGATATCATCATCATTTGGTTGTTCCCATTGCTACAATAGAATATTTTTTTCATTGTTTGTTAGGCTTCTGTGTTCTGACTAGTCAATACTAACCATTCTAGTGCCCGTCATGGTTTGAAACCGTCTTATTTTGTTCTGCTTAAAAAACACGTGCCAAGAGAAAGCAGTAGCACCATTGTCAAGGGCGTCGAGGGGCCAAGTGGGCGGACCTCGGCTACATAGATCGTAGCCTCGCTCCATTGTTGGGGTGAGGTTTTGCCCCTCAGCGCCCGGTTGTTAGAGAAGGGAAAGATAGGATAATTATTCTTGCTTGCCTCCCAAAGAACGGATTACAGAGACTCTATAGGCTTGTTGCTTTAAGAGACCCTATCCAAACATTCCTAATTAATAGGTTGGCTTTTCTCTAATTTAACCTGCCTTAACAGACCCTATCCAATCATTCCTAATTAATAGGTTGGCTTTCCTTTAATCTAGCCACTTTCTAACCAAGCCCTACGCCGGCGCCTGCCGTGGTGGCCGCGGCTGCTGCACGCCGCACATCTTGGGCCCTTCTATTCCTGGAATATCTCTCCCCCTGTCAAGGAGCAGCTCGTCCTCGAGCTGAAAGGCCGGTACTTGGCGGTGAAGGCCTCAACATCCTCCCATGTAGCCGAGGCAGCCGTCTCGCCCTTCCACTGGACCAGGATCTGGCAGACACCGCGCGCAAATCGGGACCGCACGACCCGCTCCGGCTCTGGAACCGACGCACCGTGGTGGATGGAGGGAAGGGGTGGTGGAGCATCCGATGGTGGCCCGCGAAACTTTTTGAGGAGACCGACGTGAAACACATCGTGCAGACGGGCGCGGGGTGGGACGGCCAACCGGACAGCGACGTCGTTGATGAGCTCGACGACGTGGTAAGGACCAAAGTAGCACGGCTTGAGCTTGTCGGTGACGGTCTGGGGAATGGACGAGGCCGCCCGCTGACGGAGACGAAGGAGGGCCCAATCGCCCACCTGGTACACGACAGGACGGTGGAGCTTGTCGTAGTGCTGCTTCTGGACCGCCTGCGTCTGCTCTAGGCGCTAGCGAATGTCTGCCAGGAACTCGTCACGCTCCTCCATACTCGAGTGACTGCGGCCACCCGTGTGTCCCCGGCTCATAGGACCGAATGGTCGGCGAGTCGCGCCCGTAGACAATGCGGAACGGCGTGTCCCGCAACGAGGACTGGTAGGCGGTGTTGTAGGCGTACTCCGCCCAGGGCAGCCAGCGCAGCCACTGGCAAGGGGCGATCTCCGGTGAGGCAGCAGAGGTACATGACGATGACGTGGTTGCCAGCTTCCGACTGACCGTCGGACTGAGGGTGGAACGCCAAGGTCACGTGGAGCTTGGCGCCCATCAGGTGCATGAGCTCGCACCAGAACCACGAGGTGAAGACTGGGTCGCGGTCGGACACCATGGATTGGGGCACGCCATGAAGCCACACGATGTCGGCGAAGAAGGCTTGTGGGACGGACTTGGCAGAGTACGAATGCGCCAGGGGGATGAAGTGACAGTACTTGCTGAACCTGTCGACCACCGTCAAGATGACGGATTTACCATGGACGCGCGGCAATGCCTCGACGAAGTCGAGCCCGATGTCCGTCCAGACGCCCTGGGGAACCGACAAGGGAAGGAGAAGACCCGCCGGGTGGAGGTGCTCCGACTTGTACCTCTGGCACGTCGGGCAGGAGCGCACTAGATCCTGGACCAGCAGACGCATGTTAGGAAAATGAAAGTCGCAGCGGAGGCGATGTAGCGTGCGCTGGACCCCTTCATGTCCATCCTCGTGCACGGCCACCATGATCTCCTGGACGAGCGGGGAAGCCGATGGGATGTAGAGGCGCCCGCCGAAATGGATCATGCCGTCGACGATTGTCCAAGGCGCGCCACGGAATCCCGCGCGGAGCTCGTCCCGTATGGCGACGAGGGCAGGGTCGGTGTCGTGCACCTAACGGAGTCGCATGACGAAGTCGAGACGCGGAGCGGAGATGGCGAAGATGATCCCCTCGTCTTTGTCGCGACGGGACAAGGCGTCCGCCACCACGTTCGCCGCACCCAGCTTGTACTCGACCGAGAAGTCGAAGCCCAACAATTTCCCCACTCAGTGGTGCTGGGGAATCGTGGCGAGGCGCTGATCCAATAGGTACTTGAGGCTGTAATGATCCGTCTTGACGAGGAAGCGACGGCCCCAGAGGTACGGCCGCCAGTGCCGTATGGCGTGGACGAGGCTGATGAGCTCCCGCTCATAGGCGGCGAGGGAGTGATGGCGGGGCGCGACGGGGCGGCTGAAGAACGCAATTGGATGCACGTCCTGGATGAGCACCGCGTTGAACCCGTGGGACGAAGCGTCGCACTCCACGACGAAGTCCTTGGTGAAATCCAGCATCGCCAAGGTCACCGCCTCCTTGAGCGCGTCGAAGGCTGCGGCTGCTGCGTCGGATCAGGAGAACCCGTCCTTCTTGAGGAGGGCGGTCAGTGGCGCGGCGACGGAGCCGAAGTTGTGGACGAATTTGTAGTAGTACCTGGCTAGGCCAAGGAAACCACGCACTGCCCGCGCGAACGAGGCACCGGCCAGTCATGGATGGCCTGCACCGTGGCCGGATCCATGGCGACGCCCCCCTTCGGAGATGACGTGGCCGAGGTACGAAATAGAGGTGACGCCAAAGGCGCACTTCGCCCGCTTGACGAAAAGCTGGTGCTGTCGCAGGTGGGATAGGACGGCACGGAGGTGGCGAAGGTGGTCGGCCCATGTCCTGCTGTATATCAAAATGTTGTCAAAGAAGACAATGCCGCAAAATGTCGTTCATGAGTGCTTGGAAGGTTGCCGGGGCGTTGCACAGCCCAAACGGCATCATCAAGAACTCGTAGAGGCCCTCGTGCGTGCAGAATGCCGTCTTGTGGACATCACTCGGCCGCATACGAACTTGGTGGTACCCGGATCGAAGGTCCAGCTTGGAGAAGAAGCGGGCGTCGTGGAGTTCGTCCACCACCGAAATGGGGAACACGTCCTTGACGGTGAGGGCGTTCAGGGCGCGGTAATCGACGCAAAAGCGCCAGGAGCCGTCCGCCTTTTTGACAAGGAGGGCCGGCGAGGAAAACGCCGACGCGCTGCTACGAATGATGCCCTGCTCCATCATGGCAGCGCATTGCCGCCCCAACTCGTTCTTGTGGGATGCTGGGTACCGGTACGGCCAGACCGCCACCGGCTGCGCGCCCGACTTGAGGACGATGCTGTGGTCGTGGGTGCGCGGGGGTGGCAGCCCTGTGGGCTCGGCGAAGACGGCCCCGAAGGATGCTAGCAGCTCTCCAGGCGGGACTCGCTGGCCGTTGCGGTCCGGACGCCGAGCGCGCCGGTAGTCGCCATGCCCGTCCAGCACACGGCGTGACCCTGGCGCTGGAAGGACATATTCCGGGTGCGGAAGTCCCAGAGCACCGGGCCCAAGGTCGCCAGCCACTGCGTCCTGAGAACCAGGTCATACCCGGCAAGTGGCATCACGAAGAGGTCGACGCGGAACGCGTCGTTGTCGATGGTGAGCGGGGCCTGCCAAATGACGCCCAGGGCAGGTGACGCGCTCACCATTCACCACTGCGGCCGTGAGGCGTGGGCGACGCTGCAGGGGCAGCCCAGTGCGGAGAGCCGCGTCCTCGGCGATGAAATTGTGCGTGGAGCCGAAGTCCAGGAGCACGGTGAAGACAGCGGCACCCACGGCTACCTGGACCTGCATGGTGTCGCTGAAGGAAACCCCCGCGATCGCGTTGAGGGAGAAGTGTGAAATCTACTCCTCGGCGGCGGCAGCCCCGGCGTCGGTGTCGTCCTCGATGACGCTGTAGAGGAGGAAAAGCCGCTTGCAAACACGATTGTGCCCACGACCGAAATTTTCGTCGCAGTTGTAGCAAAGGCCAAGGCGACGACGCTCCTCCTGCTCCACCTGAGTCAGCCGACGAACCGGCCGGCCTTCCATTGTGATCGAGGGCGGTGTGGCCTTATCCACCTTGTCCCAGGGCGCGGGAGGCGAGCCGCGGCACAGCGCCGGCAGAACGGCCGATTGCGTGAGGGAACTCGTGCGCGCGCGACGTAGTTATTCCGCAATTCAATCTTGCGGGCGAGGCTCATGGCCGCCGCCAGCGAGTGGGGGTTGTGGATCTCCACATCATGGCTGAGCGGAGGGAGGAGGTCGACGGTGAACAGCTGGACACGCTGCGCTTCGTCCAGGCGGCCCGCGCATGGGAGCAGGGCCTGGAACCGGTCCTGGTATTCCTCCAAGGTACCGGACCGGTGGCAAGCCGCCAACTCGCCGAGAGGATTGGATCGGAGAGGGGGCCCATAGCGCAGGTGGAGGAGCTCCTTGAAGTGGCGCCACGAGGGAGTACCCTCGTCCTGCTGGACTTGGTAGTACCACGGTGGACGCCGTCCTCGAGGTTGTACGATGCCATCCAAACCTTCTCTTCCTCCATGATCCGTTGATGAAAATAAGACTCACAACGATAGATAAAGATTAGGAGATCGGACTTGCCATCATAGCATGGAAAGTCGAGCTTTTGAAAACGCGAGGGTCGATCTTGATGATGCTCCCCCGGCTCAGGGCGGAAGGAGGACGGCGCCGCCGACAAGCAGTGCGCCGCGCGCCTGTGCGCCGGATGGCTGTGCGTTGGCCTCCACGGACGTCCGGAGGGTCGTGATGGATGCGACCGGGGAGTCTAGGGTTGCCTGTAGGACGGCGTTGTTGTCTCCCATGGCTGGTGGTGGCAACGGCACGACGCAAGTGGTTCCGTGGCTGGGGTTGGTGTCGGGGCACGGGAAGCACAGGTCGCCTAGACCGTGATACCAGGTTGTCAAGGGCGTCGAGGGGCCGAGTGGGCGGACCTCGGCTACGTAGATCGTAGCCTCGCTCCGTTGTTGGGGCGAGGTTTTGCCCCTCAACACCCGGTTGTTAGAGAAGGGAAAGATAGGATAATTATTCTTGCTTGCCTCCCAAAGAACGGATTACAGAGACTCTTATAGGCTTGTTGCTTTAACAGACCCTATCCAAACATTCCTAATTAATAGGTTGGCTTTCCTTTAATCTAACCTGCCTTAACAGACCCTATCCAATCATTCCTAATTAATAGGTTGGCTTTCCTTTAATCTAGCCACTTTCTAACCAAGCCCTGCGCCGGCGCCTGCTGTGGTGGCCGCGGCTGCTGCACGCCGCACATCTCGGGCCCTTCTATTCCTCGAATATGTGCGGCCCCACATGACAACCATAGTAGTGAGGCACATGAACTTCCAAGAGAGCATAAAAATTATCTAGCAAGAATAGTTGAAAATGGTATTGCTACATAATGACTGAAATATGCATACTGTTTTGACTAACTGAAACTGAATGGAAATATTAAAGTAGATAATGAATTAGAGCGATATCGTGTTATTTCTGGTTATACTTGAGTCCATATCCCATTCTAATTACATCCGGTTTTAATTAACCATGACTAAATGGACAATGTTGAATTACTTTACCGTATTGGAATAATATTCCTTCACTTCTGGTCGTATCGAGTCCAGATCTCCTTTGATTACATCTGGTTTGTATCTGCACCGAAAAAAACAAGAGCAACTTGTGAATTTTTACATGATAAATCTATACTTTTTTAAGAAAAGGCAAACCCAAAATACTTCAGTATTTGTTTCTCATTATCAGCCATTACGATCATCTGAACTATGTGATCATCTCTCAAACTCTGATTCCGCATTAGCAATTTGGAACATAGGACGGATTCTTGTTCAACCTTTGTCTGTGCGGATATAATAAACTCAGTATAAAAGCTTCTCATAGCTCAAGGATATTCATTCATAACATGACAATAAATAATAAATAACTAGGGTAATGCATCAACCACTAGTTCTGAAACCACTGCACCTCAACCAGTAAGCGGAAGTTCTAACATACAAGAATAACCACTTGCGGGTAACAGTTATTTTAGGAAAAAGGCCTTTGGTGTACCCAAGAGGCACTAAGATGGATGAGGGTGCCTAAAACATAGTATCCACCGAAGCTGCGCCCCCCACTTCCCAAACAAATGTCAGCACCAGCATAAGCAGTTTGTTCTTTGCACAATTGAAAGGCAGCTTACTCCTATGACTGAATTCTCATTTCTTAAGAGCGTATTATCTCAACTAGTGGTACACCTTTTCCACACGAATATACTACCATACACCTATACTCGTGTCAAGCTCTAGCATGAGGGAAGCACAAAGAAGGCATTCCATCAAGCACATAGTGGCATGCGCAGCAGAGACCAACCAAACAGATGTATACATCCACCGCCCACAGGAACCGCATCGCAAACGCGTCCAACGAAACAAAATTAACTTATCTGTCATGCCATGTGCGTAACCCCTGGCATCTCCCATCTCCAAGAATCCAACTTCTGCACTTCTGAGCACGAATGCCGGCGTCTCATAGACATGAACAAGATGGAAGAGCATCAGCTGCTGAGCCGAGAATCCATTGGGAAACCTAATTATTGCAGTAATGTTACTTGCGTGCCATCTCGACCAATCCAAAACGCCTCTCTGCACGGCCGTCGCCACCCCGACCGGACAGAGGAGGACGAACACGAGGAAAGAAACACTGGAACACACCCGCGCACGACACGATCCATCCAAGAAACTGAAGCGGGACGGTCAAATCCGGGATCAGATTGCGTTACCTGCGACGAACCTCGTCGGGGTCCTGTCCAGGGAGCAGCTCCGGCATGCCGTCGAACACCCGGTTGGCGCCACCGTCCGCGCACACCCGCACCTGCGCTGCACAGAGAGAGAGAGAGAGAGAGAGAGAGAGAGAGAGAGAGAGAGAGGAGGCGCCCACGTCAGTCAGCGTCAATAAGAAGAGAGAGCCGCGCGCGAAGCGACGGCCGGTCGGCGAGCGGGCGGGCGAGCATTCTACCGCGGTCCCAGAGGAGGGGCGCGAAGCGGGGCAGACGCTGGTTGAGGACGAGGAGCGCGTAGGCGGCGCCGTCGGGGCCAGCCGCCGCGGAAGACGAGGAAGACGAGGGCAGCAGGAAGGCGGAGGAGTGGGACATGGCCGGCGTCGGGGCCATGGCGGCGGAGCGGCGACGGCGACGGCGACGGCGATGGCGACGTGGCTGGTTCCCGATCGATCGATCGGGCGGAGGCGGCGGGAGGGAGAAGGGAAGGGAGGGGTCCGAGTTGTCGCGGTCGTGCGAGCTGGCGTGTTGAATGCGCAGCGCGTGTTTGAAAATTGGGGTTTTGGTCAGAGTTTTGGGATCGTCGTCGTACTAGTACTACTACCGGAGACTTCCCAGTCCCAACTACCCACTGCGGTGTGGGGTCCACTGCATTTAACATGTGCAGGAAAAGTTGCAGATTGTCGCGTGGGTGTCCGGTTTATGTCCCACATCTTTAAAATATAATAATTTCTAACATTTAAATTTTATTTTAAAATATAAATTTTTATGTATATTTTCTTTTCAATCAAAACTTTCCAACATTCAATTTTTTTATTTTAAAGAGTATGGAATTCTTCTCTTTAGCTTCTTGATGCCAGCAAAGGAATGTATTAATCACGAAAAGTTATACGGAATTTCTCAAAAGTCGAGCTTTCGATCATCCAATCCTTCTCGGGTTCTTATACCAATCAAAGGCGCTCCTTCCAACTCGTTGGATAGTGAAACGAACTTTCTTTCCATCTGAGCACTAAGTAATCTCTAGTTTGCGTTTCCTGGTACGCATCCAGTCTTCTGCATCAAGTGGAGTACCCATTCCCTTAAAGGTCGGCGGCTTGGTGCGTGAAAACTCAAACATCTTGCTCTGTGGAGGTGGAGCGTCTTGGGGTTGTTGCTGCGATTGTCGCTGCTGAAGTTGTTACATCATCATCCTCATGAGCTTAGTCTGGGTCTGCATGAAGACTTCAAAGTTTTGCTGATTCACTTGTGGTGCTTGAGGCGGTTGTTGACCAGTGGCGTGGGCATCATTGTTCTCGTTCTCTCCATCATGACCTCCAGTCCTAGTGTTCACCATCTGTTCATCATGTGACTGGTCTGAAAGATACTGAAAAGAAAAGAACAGCTCTAAGAAAAGACAACTAAGTGGGGTAAAACTGCACATCCTGACAAAACACATATACGACTGTTTGGGAGCCGGAGGGCTACAAACATATCGTATGACAAATTGAAAGAACCAAAACCAAGAAAAACAAGCAACGCTTCTAGCACACAAGCTTAACGTCTTACTAACGTGAGCTACTAACTAAAGGCAAAGCGACTCAAAGACAAGAGCCACTCCTAGTACTAAACCTGGTCCACAATGAAGCTCCTTCGAAAACCAAAGCAACACCGGTGAAGATCATCCTTCCATAGCTGGAGATAGAAATTAAAGTAGATAGAAGAATGCTCAAAATCAGGGTGAGTCATGAAATAATAAGGAAAGAGAGAACAATTTATATTGTTTTGTGTTTCTTAAAAACAATTTTGAAATACGACTATGCTAACTAAGACGTGTGCCTACGATCGACAAGGCCCGATACCAACTACGTGAGAACCCAAAATAGGACCTCCTATGTATAAGTGCTAATCTAGGATCAAGCTAGCACACACAAACACGAAGATAATATCACATCCTACATCATAAAGGAAACCTAATATTATTAATAAAGCGACTATGATAAGCCTTATGGCCTAACTTTATATTTATTCTGCCATGAAGGGCCTAAGGAAATAAATAAGCAGCAGCGGAAAATACGATAAATGCATAAAAGCTTCATTCAACTTGCCACATGCAATCGATTGGAACACACGACATATTCCTCATCTTCAGCAGAATTGGGGGAATTGCAAGGTGAGTACATGGAATACTTAGCATGTACACAGAATTATGCATATGGAAGGTCGTAAAAAAGGCAATGGCTATTTTGCATAACACGGTAATTTGTAGTTATAAACAATTTATAAATAAAGATTTAAACAACAATTATAAATAACGGATGTTACCAACCATCCGTCCACACATGATCTGTCCACACATAACCACATAGCTATATTCATTAACCCGCACACGTCTCATTCCCAGTTTTCACAAATTACCCCTCATGAGAAATCACCGAGCATGTCCATGACCGCGAACGCGGTTATTCGAATAGATTAGTTTAACACTCTGCAGGGGTTGTACAACTTGACCCACAAGATAAATCGTCTTTTTAATGGCCATGCGCAAATGTCACACTTTAGGTTGTGTGTGGCCAAGGAGTCTGTAACAAAGCATTTTTAGAAACTCCGCCCCAACACTGCTTCCCCCACGAGACACCTTTTCCTCACACAAACAAAAAAATACCTGTAGCTAACCTTAACGCCTATCATCTAGCCACATGGGCCTGTAGTGCCAAGACTCAGAATCTTACTGGGCCAGGTTCTTCCATATGAAAACATGGGGTTGTACGGTAGGCTTAGATCAATGGCTTATAAAGTGAAGTCCTTAATTGACCAGGGCAACTTGCCAAAACTATAATAGCACACAACATAGGGTAGCAACTTAAGGACACGTAGTTGGCCCTTTGAGCAACTAATTAGCACGGATCTTGATAGTAGGCTCACATGGAGACCTATCATGCCCAGAAATTCCTACCGGAATTTCCAAAGCAGAATGTGTATTAAATACCTTGTCCAGGACCAGCCAGGGATACACAAACGACAAATTGTATATACAGATCCACGTCTTACAAACATATAAAAAGTCTTACAATACAGCGAAAAGGAAAAATAAACCTAAAGACTAAGCTTCGACGCTTGCGGCGCGGCGACACCACTCCACATGCATCCCTTGACGGTAGCGACAAGCCTACTCATCGGCGAACTCAACTGCAGCTTCATCTTCCAGCTCTGAGGTTGGGGAAAAGGAAGCAAGACTGAGTACAACCACCGTACTCAGCAAGTCATACCGAAAGGAGGTATGATACAGGGTAAGTCCAAGGGAAGGCTAAGGGTTAACTTTTGCACAAAGCGACATTTCACAATATTAAGTTGAAAACAGTAAAACAGTGATTAAATATAATTAAACAATATTAATCATCTCTGCTCAACGCTAAACCACGTTGAGTCAGGCCCAATCCATCCAACTATTCTATCCAGTTCCATTGAATCAGGTTTTTATCATTAGTGAGACTAATCACGGTAAATCTGGTCGATAGCCCATAACCGCGGGCGCGGCTATTCGAATAGTTTCTAACTCTGATTAAAGGTGTACGTATGTACCCACAAGACACAGCCCAACACGTTCACGTGCGCCGACATGCCACCACGACATATCGAACGAAAAGGGGTCTGTGACAGGCCCATTCGCATAATCCTCCGTGACCAAGCGACACCACACCTCAGGTTTCGCCCCTGCCTTTATATCCAAGGTAGGCAGCCCCCTCTCATGCCTAGGTGAATTTGGGAGCCGCATAGACCTTGCCCGGTCCATCCGCACTCCATCACGCTCACCCTTGCCTGGATGCGTCGGCCAAGGAAAGCTACACTACAAGCCTAGTCGTTGCCCATGCTGGCTTGTGGTACGCACTAATATTTCTTCTAGGGTTTCCCGCGAACCGGTCCTTAATTGCTATGGGTGCGTCTTGCAAAACCGTGCACCCACAGCCCACCATTTAGTCAACTTTTTAATTAACCGTTATCCTTTGCCAACGGCATCTTCGGTCTGAAACCGTCATTTCATGTGAATAAAATCTAGTAAAATAATTCTTCCATTAATGATCTAATGGTACTAAGCAAACAAAGCATGTCCTAAACCTGAAACTAGTCAATTTAATTACCAGGCAATCAATAAAGTGGGGTAAACGACCTAGGCTGAGTACTGTAGGTCCCATCCCTATTACATTATAAAACAATGCAATTTAATAGGTAAAGTGCGAATAATTTATAATATGGGTACAACATGATCAATGGAAGATGACTTGCCTTGGTCTTCCTCTGACTGAACTTCAGCGACTACCTCAAAATAAACGGGAGCGTCCTCGGAACCGGAATATACCGACAAACAAAGCACACCAAAATAGGCTATTAGACTACTGAAACAGACAATTAAACTATTTTTAATGTGTTCTAGACATTTTTATGAATCCTCTGCAGCTTGAACGGACTCAAACGGAGTTCGTATGAATTTTCTATGATTTTTACAAGTTTCAGCCTTTTTACTAATTAAGAAAAAGAAAAACACGATTTACGGCGCAAGCGCCCTAGGGCTGATGTCACGTGGGGGCGGCGCTGACCAGCGGGGCCCACTGCAAGGCGACACAAGGAGATGGGTGCACGGTAGGCCAGGTCCACCGGCCCAGGGAAAGGAGTGCCATGTGGCGATACGTGGTTGGTCGGCTCGGCTGGGGGTTTGGGTGGCCCGGATCAATCCACCGAGGGATCCGATGGTCACGGGAGGCCTGGCCGACGCACACCGGTGGCAAAGCATGCACAGCGGCTGACGGCACGGTGCCGGAGTCACTGGCGACGGGAGGGCGACGGACGGCGGTCGCGGACGGTGGGAAGCACAGTATGAGGCCGGCGATAGGTGGAAAGGGAGACCGGCGCGGCTCGACGGTCGGTCGACGCACAGGGGACGGTGACACAGGACCCAAAGGCGGCGTCCCACGACGGGAAACGGTCCACGCGGCACGCGCGCGGCCGGAGCTAGGCTAGGGTGGCACCGAAACGGGAGAAATGAGGAACTAAAGGGGGTGGAGAGGAGAGTTTCTCACCGGCGGCCGGAGACGGAAGAGACAACGGCGATGGCGCAAAGCGGCGATGGATTTTTGGGGAAAAGCACGGGAAAACGTGTTCCCGAGAGCGGCGAAGGTGGTGGCGCCGTTGGTTTTGTGCGGAGTGCGGTGGTTCAGCGGAGCAGTCGAAAGTAAAGCTCGGCGGCGGCGGAGTGAGGTTGCTCGGTGTGGGAACACGGGAGGGCTCGAATGCGTGTGATTTCGAAAGGGGAAAGATGCACCGGGATGTGGAGATTCTTTATAGGGGGTCAAGGCGGTGCGGCATGGCTGGGTCGAGCGGGAATGGTGGCGCGACGTGGCACGGGTAAGGCGGCGCCCGAAATTTGAAACGCGGCCGATTCGGTGCGCACGGGCGATGGAAAAGAGGGGAGAGTGGGGAAGTGGGGGAGGTGGCCGGGGACGCGGGGTGACGCGGGCGGGAGAGCGGGAAGTGGCCGAGCGGAGGCACGGTGCGGACGTGCGCACGCACGGCGCGAGGCGGCCGGTTCGGTTGGAGGTCGGGGATGACAGGTGGGCCCCACCTGTCATTGCCCCAACCCGAGGGGGAGGGAGAGTGGACTTCGGCGCTGGCGGCTTAGGGGAGCTCGGGCCGGCCCAATGGGAGCGCGGGGAGAGAGAGAGGGAGGGAGGAGGTTGGGCCGAATGGGAGGGAAGGTGGGATGGGCCGACGGGAAGAAGGAGAAAGGAGTGGGCCGAAGGCCCATGGGAGGGGGGAAAAGAAGAAAAAGAGAAAAAGGGAAAAAAAAGAAAAGAAAAGCCTTTTTCCTTAAGGAATTTAATTTCGATTAGCCTAATTTAATTTTTAAAATTGTTTCCGGTGCTCTGAAAATTCCGATGAAAATCCTATTAGCGTATTTTGACACGTGGAATTCAAAAAAAATTCCACCAAGCCATTTCCAATTATTAAATGGATTTTAAAATTCTGGGTTTGTCTTGCTTTATCTTTTCCGGCGATTTCTTTTGCACAACTTTACCACAGGTGATTTTTAGGGTAGGGAGAAAAAGCGGAGCGTGACAAACCTACCCTCATTAAACAGAATTTTGGCCCCGAGATTCGAAGGTGCTGGCGAAGAGGTGCGGATGGGAGGCCTTCAGCTCATCTTCTCTTTCCCAGGTTGCCTCTTCTTCGGAGTGGTGACTCCATTGCACACGACAGAACTTGGTGACTCGGTTTCTGGTTCTCCTTTCACTAGTGTCGAGGATGCGAACTGGCTTTTCAACATAGGTCAAGTCCTCTTGAATTTCAATGTGATCGGGACTTGCTTGCTCATCAGGCACTCTCAAGCATTTCTTCAACTGAGATACATGAAACACGTCATGGATGCTTGCCATGGAGGGAGGAAGTTCCAACTGGTAGGCAACTTCTCCGCAGCGTTCCAGAATTCGATAAGGTCCCACGAAGCGTGGTGCCAACTTCCCTTTTGTCTGGAAATGGTGCACTCCTCGAAGCGGGGTGACACGAAGATACACATGGTCTCCAACCTCAAAGCTTAACTCCCTTCGACGGTTGTCGGCGTAGCTTTTCTGACAAGACTGGGCGGTTTTCAATCTTTCCCGAATCAGTTTGACCTTTTCTTCAGCCTCATTCAAGACATCAGTCCCAAGCAACCGACGTTCTCCTGTTTGATCCCAGAAAAGCGGTGTGCGGCACTTTCTGCCATACAATGCTTTGAACAGAGCCATTTGAAGACTCGCCTGATAACTGTTATTGTACGAGAACTCGGCATAAGGTAGACTCTTATCCCAAGCTCCACCAAAGTCAAGTGCACAAGCTCTCAACATGTCTTCCAAGATCTGATTGACCCTTTCGGTCTGCCCATCAGTTTGAGGATGGTAAGTAGTGCTGAAGTTTAAACGGGTTCCCAATTCTTCTTGCAACTTCTGCCAGAACTTCGAGGTAAATTGACTCCCTCGGTCTGACAAAATCTTCTTTGGCACTCCATGCAAACACATGATCCTTGCCAAATAAAGCTCTGCTATTTTCTTCCCAGTGTAGGTGGTATGTACAGGAATGAAATGAGCGACCTTGGTGAGGCGATCCACGATTACCCAAACAGAATCATGACCGGTGAAAGTTCTGGGCAGACCGGTGATGAAGTCCATCCCAATTTCTTCCCATTTCCACTTGGGAATCTTAAGGGGTTGCAATAATCCTGCGGTCTCTGATGTTCTGCCTTGACCCGCTGGCACACATCACACAAGGCAACGAATTCTGCGATTTCTCTTCTCATGCTAACCCACCAGAATTTTTCCTTAAGATCTTGATACATTTTAGTGCTTCCGGGATGAATTGAGTACTGAGTTTGGTGAGCTTCTCTAAGAATTAGGTCTTTCAACTCCTTGTTCTTGGGCACGCACAATCTTCCTCCCATCCAGATTGTTCTGTGTTCATCCTCTGAGAAATCTCTGGCTTTACCAGTCCTCATATTTTTCTTTAGCTCAGCTATGTCAGGGTCATTAGCTTGAGCCAGACGGACTTGCTCCACGAGTGTCGGCTGAGCTTCGAGAGCAGCCACGTATCTGTGTTCGATGATTGCCAAGTTCAACCTTTCTAATTCCCTTTGCAATTCGCTGCACATCTCTTCTGAATGAGCGGTGTTGCAGTAATTCTTCCGACTCAAGGCGTCTGCTACCACATTAGCCTTGCCGGGGTGATAGTGTATCCCCATGTCATAGTCTTTAATCAATTCCAACCACCTTCGCTGACGGCGATTTAGATCTGGTTGGGTGAAGATGTACTTCAGACCCTTGTGGTCTGTGTAGACTTCGCAGCGATTACCAATAAGGTAGTGTCGCCAAATCTTTAAGGCATGAACCACTGCTGCTAGTTCCAAGTCGTGGGTCGGATAGTTACTTTCATGAGGTCGCAACTGGCGTGAAGCGTATGCAACCACTCTTCCATCTTGCATCAAAACACATCCTAACCCACGACGAGATGCATCACAATAAACTTGGAAATATTTCATCTGATCTGGCAAGGTTAGAACCGGTGCCGTGACCAATTTCTTTTTAAGTTCTTCGAAACTTTTGTGGCACTCGGCGGACCACTTGAACTTTTCGTCTTTCTTTAATAGCTGTGTCATTGGCCTTGCAATTCGGGAGAAATTATCGATGAACCGGCGGTAATAACCCGTGAGTCCAAGGAAACTTCGGATTTGAGAAACAGTCCTTGATGGGGTCCACTTAGTAACTTACTCCACATTTGACGGATCAACTGCTACTCCTTGAGCGGTTATGACATGACCAAGAAACTAAACTTTCTTGAGCCAAAAGTCGCACTTACTGAACTTGGCGTACAACTAGTGTTCCTTTAACCTTTCAAGCACTAGGCGGAGGTGTTGCTCATGCTCTTCCTCAGACTTTGAGTAGATGAGAATGTCGTCTATTAAGACCACAACAAACTTATCCAGGAAATCCATGAACATCTTGTTTATTAGGTTCATGAAAAAGGCCGGTGCATTGGTGAGTCCAAAGGACATGACGGTGCACTCGTACAACCCATAGCGAGTGATGAAGGCCGTTTTTGGGATATCTTCTTCTTTGATCTGCAACTGGTGATAACCTGATCGCAAGTCTATCTTAGAGAACACTTTAGCTTCTTTCGTGGTTGAACAAGTCATCAATCCGAGGTAACGGTACTTGTTCTTAATAGTGACCTCGTTGAGTGCGCGATAATCCACACACATCCTCTTGGTTTTATCTTTTTTCTCCACGAATATCACCGGAGCACCCCAAGGCGACGTGCTCGGGCGAATATATCCCTTTTGTAGTTGTTCATCGACCTGTTTCTTGACCTCGGCCATCTCGTTGGCAGCCATTCTGTAAGGTCTCTTATAGATCGGGGCGGTTCCTGGTACCAAGTCGATCCGGAACTCAATCTCCCTCTTTGGTAGCATGGTTGTGAGATCCTCTGGAAAGACCTCCGGATATTCCTGGACTACGGGTATGTCCTCCAGTTTCTTGGGTTCTTGCTTCTCTGCCACTGGTTCATCCTGACCGGCAATCTGGTTCAGGCTGACTCCTTGTTCTAGAGGCATCGAAGATTGGAAGGTAACCACTTCTCCTTCCGGGTTGATTAGGGTGATGGTGCGCGACGTGCAGTTTATCACTCCCTTGTATCTTGTCAACCAATCCATCCCAAGGATGACATCTAGGTCTTTGGATTCGAGAAGGATGAGATTGGCTAGAAATCGTGATCTTTGGATTTCTATTGTCACCGAGGGACTATAGCTGACAGACATCAGGCTATTCCCCTGGGTGTGAACCCGCATCAGTGTGACAAGTTTCTCTTTTCTTAACCCATGCTCTCCAACAAATCTCTTTGATATGAAGGAATGAGTTGCACCAGAATCGAACAAAACTGTAGTAGGAACTGAGTTTACGGGAAACGTACCCAAAATGACGTTTGGTGCTGCCTGAGCTTCCCCTGCTGTGGCGTGATTGACCCTTGCCTGAATGAACCTGGGAGCATTGCGCTTCGGCTTCGGACACTTGTTGACGAAGTGCCCGGGCTCGTTGCAGTTGAAGCAAACCAACGGCTTGCTCCCAAAGTCCTTCTTGGGTTGAGCTAGCGGGGCTAGTGCCATTGGTGGGCGTGGAGCAGGGTTCCGGTGGGGCTGGCCACCACTGTTGCTGTTGCTGCCACTGAAGTTGGGGTTGTGATGGAAGTTCCCCTGGTGAATGGGCGGCGTTGACGGACAACCATGGTGTAGGGTCCACCATGCTGCCCTGGCATGAAGCGGGGTCATTGGTTGTTCCCTTGGTTCGACTGGAACTGGGCTGCCTTCCTTTTGCGGTCCATTTTGTTCCGCTGGTCTTCGTGGCAGATGGCCTTGTCGACCAGTTTCTCGAAGTAGACATAGTCACCCGAGATCGGTTGGTTGGTCAATTCATCGTCAAGACCGGCGAAACTTGTCCCGTCTCTCGGCGTCGGTGCGCACATCTTCCGGTGCGTAGCGCGCGAGGTGGTTGAACTCATGTAGGTATTCTGTCACTGTTCGATTGCCTTGATTCAGGGCTCGAAATTCCCTCTTCTTTTGTGCCACAATACCGTCAGGGACTTGCGCCTTCCGGAAGCTACGGCAGAACTCTGCCCAAGTAACCTCCGTCCCTGCCGGACGAGTCATCAAATGGTTGTCCCACCATGCGAAGCGGGGCCTTGAAGGCCGATGAGTGGTGAACGCCACCTTCTCCCGTCGTTGCACCGCAGAGGTTAGCTTCTTCTCGATGGCATGGAGCCGTCGTTTGCCTCCATGGCGTTGGTGGTGCTCGAGAAGGTAGGAGGACGAACGCAGAGAAACTCAGGTAGCTTGGACTGCAGTGGTGGGGGTGGACCAACTGCCTGTTGCTATGGTTGCTGAGCTTGCTGCTGCTGTAGTTGTTGGAGCATCTGCCGATGTTGCTTTCTGCATCTACCGTATCATGGCAGCCATCATGAGTCCGGGTTGCAAGGACTTGGGCGAGCGTCGGGTTCTCTCGGCGGCGGAGGAGGACCGTTGTCGCAGCCCGTTGAGGTTGTTGCCTCCGTTCGATCCTTGCTTGTTGTTGACATTCCCATTGAGAGGCACGATGTTCACCATCCGGAGAGGACGGGCGAAGGAAAAAGAAAGACAAGAAGAAAAACAGACTGCTCAGAATCTCTTAACGCCAAAATTTGGTAAGCCCCGAAGTCCTTATCGGCTAAGCGTTAACATCGGCTCGAAGCAGAATCGGCTGAGAGTTTTGCGATAGCCGATGGAGGATCCATATTTCCAGCAGTCGGGTTCTTGTTAGAATCGGTTTGAGAAGATCTTATCCAAAAGAAACCGAGTCTAGTTTTGGAGTATGAGAAGTCATGCTTCAAAATTGTCCTTGTCTTGATCGCCCAAAACCGATTCTTTTCTTCTTCTTGACACCGGCTCTCATAAGCCGATACCTTCGTAATAGCCGAGCAGTGTCAAACTCATGGTTGAAAAACCTGCCTCGGTTAGCTGCTGACAACCCTTGGAATGCAAGATCTGCTATCTGCTCATCACTTAGGCTCAAACTATAACAACGGCTGTGGATACTACGAAACCTTTCAATGTATTCCTTAGCCGATTCCCCTTCTTGCTGTTTAACTGATATCAAATCTGCAAGCCTCAACTCACTAACCCCAGCAAAGAAGTACATATGAAACTACTTCTCAAGATCGGCCCAACTTCTGATGGAATTCGGTGGCAATGATGAAAACCATGTAAAAGTCAATCCAATCAAAGACAATGGAAAAAGCCTAACCTTCAGAGCTTCTTCAGCCGATGCTTCCCACATTGAGCTAAGAATCGGCTGATATGTTCCATTGTGGATATACCATCTTGCCCTGAAAACATGGAGAAATCTGGAACCTTGTATTGGCTTGAAAGTGGAACCCCATCAAACCACTCAGGATATGGCGGCCGATACACAGAAATTTGATTTTTGCGTTTAATTTCAAACTGCTCCTCCATTATCTTTGCAATTATATCGGCCCAATCCTCTTTGGACGGATATCTTTGAATTTTCTCTGGCCGATATTGCTGATGTGGCTCTGCATATTGATATCGATCAACTTGCCCCCCGAGCCAATTTTGTTGTTGCCGATAGTGTTGAGATTTCTCACCAATTTGCCCCCCATGCTGACTTCTTAAGGAAATTACCCTGGGAACTGTTTCCTCGATCAAACCATACAATGCACTCATCAAGACTCCAGATTTATCGAACATAGCATGATTAATGACGTTATTAACCATCTCTTGAAGTGTCTCGTCATCCATCGGCTCAGTAGACTGTTCCCTATCTTCATCTGTCAGCTTGAGAGATTGTTCTTCCTCGGCCTTGACTTCTTCATCAGACATTATGGCAATTATGGATCCGCTGAGCCATGTAAAAAGATGTCTTATCCAAAACACAGTCCCACCGAGCGTGCCAAAAATGTGTTGACGAGAAAAATCAACACGTCGGCCTAGGAGATCTGCTTAGCTCCAGTGCAGGTCCTAGAATAGATGAAGCGTGGGCGTGCCAGTCAGTTTGATCCTGTAACCGACAAGTTATGCAAAACAGCAGAACATAAATCATATCGGCCGATAGACCGATACCCAAAAACTAACTGATCGGCTAATAAGCCGATGGTGCAATTCCAGCCGACGCCGATGCCAGCCGATGGTGTAAAATGTGTTTGAATCCATCGGCTGTACACTGAACAAATATTTATATAAAGGAGATCGGCTGACAATAACATGATATATATAACATTGCATGAACCAACCACATGATGAAATAAATACTAATTTAAAGGTTAAAGCACATATCGGCTTGAAGTTCGATGTCATAAATTCCAAATGGTTAAATATCCAATGAAGCCTCTACTGCAATTGGCCATATCCAACTTGTGTATATTCCTTGCAAGCCGATGCAATATCCAGATAACTCACCGGCTGAAACCCCGATGAAACACTTAGTGGCAGTCAACAGGCAGGCTAGATATTACGGTTCTAATCACGACTTAGTAGATCAAACTGATGCAGCACTAAGTATGAAAAGAAAAGCAATATCTAGACAATCAAGCCCTTGGCTGATTTTCAGGATGGTAGATGCCTAAGCTAATCTAATCTAATATAATGATTTAGCCGGTATCCGCAGAAACCCTAAAACGAGAGACAACCGATAGGACCAAATCGAGATACTAAAATTAGATTCAATCAGAGACAGATGGTAAATAATCAGGCAAAGATATCAACCGAATCGATGCAATCCAAGAGGTCAAATGTACTGATGCAGCCTTGGACAACGCCAACGTAGCCAATACAATTGCCTGAGCCGACGGGACTTTGGACTTACCTCTTCGCCGGAGATCGACGCCGATGCAGGCCCGCGTCAGGTGCCAAGTTCCGTCGGATGACAAAGTACAACAGATAAAAGAAAGGTGGCGATGTGCCGAGTTGTATTGATCGAGAGATATATTACATGAACCCCGGGCTTACATATTTATACCCGTGGGATGACAAAGATCCTAACAGATTACAATACAGACTTTTTTAAAGATAAAATAGAAAACTAACAACCTCTTCCTAATTAATAGATACAAGCCGTATCCTTCCTGGACTCGGTTTCTTTTGGATAAGATCTTCTCAAACCGAATCTAACAAGAACCCGACTGCTGGAAATATGGATCCTCCATCGGCTGTCGCAAAACTCTCAGTCGATTCTGCTTCGAGCCGGTATTAACCCTTAGTCGATAAGGACTTCGGGGCTTACCAAATTTTTGCGTTAACAGAATCGTAAACTTTATTACAAATTATTCTGGTCTGAACTTAAACATTATGGAAAGAAAAATAGTTCAACTCCTAATTAATGGCAGTCATACCACAACCAATTGGTAAGGTCAGCCGACTATCCCACAAGCAAACACACCTAAGCAATGACTAAGGAAAACGAGAAACTAGGGTGACGTCCTAGTGCTCGGAACGGCTCCTGCGGTCGGTGGTGGTCGAAGTCGGACTCGTGCTCGTCTCCAACTTCCGCCGAGCGGCTGCGGAGTCCAACAGTACGTCTCTCCACGTCCGGCTCTACCGCCACCGGAACGCCACGGAGCCGCACGCTCGAGCTACGCTGCACCGGAGGTGCTACCGCCGATGACGTTGATGAGCTGGGTGGAGGGGCTAGGCGTCGCAGACAACCAACCTCCTCTGCTGCGGCCCACTGCCGCGGACGCTGGAGCAAAGGTCAGCACTGGCGCCTGAGCTGGTGAAGGCGGAGGCGATGGCGGCACGAACACAGGGAGTGGCTCTGGTGCTGGAGGAGGGTTCCGGTGTGCAAGCTGGATGCGCACGGGAGCTGTAGTAGTCTTCCTCGGAGTGGTGCAGATCCTGACGCCCCTGGGTGGCGAGCAGCCCTGGAGAATGGCATTCTCCCTCTTAAGGCGGGCCACCTCGTCCTTCAACCTGACGATCTCCACCAGCTTCTGATCATTGAGGGCCTTGGCTGTCCTATGCAGATCAGCGTGCAAGGTGTCCAACACCTGCAGGCCTGTGGTCATCCGCCCAAAAGTCATGTCGTTCTCCGACATGGTCGAGCGGAAGGAGCTGGTGCTGTCGTAGTCGCCACGTCTGGGGTGGTAGCGGTAGGCGGTGTGGCGGAAGTCGACATCGTGGCACTCCCGAAGTCTGGTGAGCATCAGGTAGGCAGCCTCCTGACAAGCGTGCTCGAAAGTGCCTCTGGAGGCCTCCACCACCATGTTAGGCCACACAGTGGGAATGCCGTGCACCTCCAAGCTGACACGGTACGGGAACTCGCCGTTGAGGTGGCGGATCTTGGTGTACTCGGGGAGGCTGGGGTACCCGACCAGGAACGTCATCTTACTCATCTCGGCCAAGAAGTCTCCAAGGCCCTGACCGTGGGGCGTCGGGGGAAGGCCTGCCATCTATAGAAGAGAAAGGAGGGGGAATCAATGAGACTCAAGTAAATAACCAAGTAATAAGCATATTTTATGCATGAAATAATTTTAGCATGATCGCAAATAAAGTACTACAGACTCTGCTAAGCAATAAATTAATAAGCGAAATAATTACATATTAATAATAAGAAGCATGAAATATTGCATCTCGCAAATTCTAGACGTGACTTAATGCATAGTCCCGACGATTCCCCAACGACGGTCGAATAAAATTCACTCCGACTCAGACCCTGTCTAGGAAGAACGATTAAGATTTTTCCTGCGAAACGAGAACCCCAAATTTTTCCCGAAACAACTCCAATTGCAAGAGGGCAAATGCATATGAAGGGTTTTAGAGGGCTCTTAGGGTTTTCCATTTGGCTTATCCTACGGTCAAGGTCGGCTAAATTCCTACCGGAATTTCCGAAGTTGAATGTGTATTAAACACACTGTCCAGGACCAGCCAGGGATACACAAACGAAAAATTGTATATATAGATCCACGTCTTAAAAACATATAAAAAGTCTTACAATGCAGCGGAAAGGAAAAATAACCTAAATACTAAGCTTCGACGCTTGCGGTGTGGCGACACCACTCCACAAGCATCCCTTGACGGCAGCGACAAGCCTACTTATCGGTGAACTCAACTGCAGCTTCATCCTCCAGCTCTAAGGTTGGGGAAAAGGAAGCAAGACTGAATACAACCACCGTACTCAGCAAGTCATACCGAAAGGAGGTATGATGCAGGGTAAGTCCAAGGGAAGGCTAGGGGTTAACTTTTGCACAAAGCGGCATTTCACAATATTAAGTTGAAAACAATAAAACAATGATTAAATATAATTAAACAACATTAATCATCTCTGCTCAACGCTAAACCACGTTGAGTCAGGCCCAATCCATCCAACTATTCTATCCAGTTCCATTGAATCAGGTTTTTATCATTAGTGGGACTAATCATGGTGAATCTGGTCGACAGCCCATAACCGCGGGCGTGGCTATTCAAATAGTTTCTAACTCTGATCAGAGGTGTACGTTTGTACCCACAAGACACAGCCCCACAACACGTTCCCGTGCGTCGACATGCCACCACGACATATCGAAAAGTGGTCTGTGATAGGACCATTCGCATAACCCTCCCTGACCAAGCGACACCACACCTCAGGTTTCGCCCCTACCTTTATATCCAAGGTAGGCAGCCCCCTCTCATGCCTAGGTGAATCTGGCAGCCGAATAGACCTTGCCCGGTCCATCCGCACTCCATCACGCTCACCCTTGCCTAGATGCGTCGGCCAAGGAAAGCTACACTACAAGCCCAACCGTTGCCCATGCTGGCTTGTGGTACGCACTAATATTTCTTTCAGGGTTTTCCGCGAACCGGTCCTTAATTGCCATGGGTGCGTCTTGCAAAACCGTGCACCCACAGCCCACCATTTAGTCAAGTTTTAATTAACCGTTATCCTTTGCCAATGGCATCTTCGGTCTGAGACCGTTATTTCATGTGAATAAAATCTAGTAAAATAATTTTCCCATTAATGATCTAGTGGTACTAAGCAAACTAAGCATGTCCTAAACCTGAAACTAGTCAATTTAATTCCCCGACAATCAATAAAGTGGGGTAAACGACCTAGGCTGAGTACTATAGGTCCCATCCCTATTACATTATAAAACAATGCAATTTAATAGATAAAGCGAGAATAATTTATAATATGGGTACAACATGATCAATGGAAGATGACTTGCCTTGGTCTCGCTCCGACTGAACTTCAGCGACTACCTCAAAATAAACGGGATCGTCCTCGGAACCGAAATCTACTGACAAACAAAGCACACCAAAACAGGCTATTAGACTACTGAAACAGACAATTAAACTATTTTTAATGTGTTTTAGACATTTTTATGAATTCTCTGCAACTTGAACGGACTCAAACGGAGTTCGTATGAATTTTCTATTATTTTTACAAGTTTCAGCCTTTTTACTAATTAAGAAAATGAAAAACGCGATATACGGCACAAGCGCCCTAGGGCTGACGTCACGTGGGGGCGGCACTGACCAGCGGGGCCCATTGCATGGTGACACAAGGAGATGGGTGCGCGGTAGACCAGGTCCACCAGCCAAGGGAAAGGAGTGCCATGTGGCGACACGTGGTTGGCCGGCTCTGCTGGGGGTTTGGGTGGCTCGGATTAATCCACCGAGGGATCCGACGGTCACGGGGAGGCCCGGTCGGCGCACACCGGCGGTAGAGCATGCACAGCAGTCGGCGACACGACGGCACAGTGCCGGAGTCGCCGACGACGGGAGGGCAACGGACGGCGGCGGTTGACGCACAGGGGATAGTGGGAAGCACAGTATGAGGCCGGCGATAGGTGGAGAAGGGAGACCGGCGCGGCTCGACGGCCGGTCGATGCACAGGGGACGGTGATAAGGGACCCAAAGACAGCGGCGCACGACGAGAAACGGTCTGCGCGGCACGCGCGCGGCTGGAGCTAGGCTTGGGCGGCAACGAAATGGGAGAAATGAGGAACTAAAGGGGGTGGAGAGGAGAGTTTCTCACCGGCGGCCGGAGACGGAAGAGACGAAGGCGATGGCGCAAAGCGACGATGGATTTTTGGGAAAAGCGCGGGGAAACATGTTCCCGAGAGCGGCGAAGGTGGTGACGGCGTTGGTTTTGTGCGGAGTGCGGTGGTTCGGCTGGAGATTCTTTATAGGGGGTCGAGGCGGTGCGGCATGGCCGGGTCGAGCGGGAATGGTGGCACAACGTGGCACGGGTAAGGCGGCGCCCGAAATTTGAAACGCGGCCGATTCGGTGCGCACGGGCAACGGAAAAGAGGGGGAGAGTGGGGAAGTGGGGGAGGTGGTCGGGAACGCGGGGTGACGCGGGCGAGAGAGCGGGAAGTGGCCGAGAGGAGGCACGGCGTGGAAGTGCGCACGCACGGGCGCGAGGTGCAGCCGGTTCTGTTGGAGGTCGAGGATGATAGGTGGGCCCCACCTATCATTGCCCCAACCCGAGGGGAAGGGACTGTGGACTTCAGCGTTGGTGGCTTACGGGAGCTCGAGCCGGCCCAATGGGGGGCGCGGGGAGAGAGAGGGAGGGAGGAGTTTGGGGCGAAGGGGAGAGAAGATGGGATGGGTGGCGGGAAGAAGGAGAAAGGAGTGGGCCGAAGGCCCACGGGGGAAAAATAGAAGAAAAATAGAAAAAGGGAAAACGAAAAGAAAAGCCCTTTTCCTTAAGGAATTTAATTCCGATTAGCCTAATTTAATTTTTAAAATTGTTTTCGGTGCTCGAAAATTCGAAGAAAATCTGTTAGCGTATTTTGACATGGGAATTCAAAAAAATTCCACCAAGCCATTTCCAATTATTAAATGGATTTTAAAATTTTGGGTTTTTCTTGCTTTATCTTTTCCGACGATTTCTTTTGCACGACTTTACCACGGGTGATTTTTAGGCTTGGGAGAAAAAGCGGAGCGTGACAAGACCATACTCGGTAACGATCACACAGATACATCACCACCTAACTAGGTTCACACAAAACCACCCATCACCCCGGTCCAAAATGTTTTATCCATCCGTTGTTCATTATTCGGTGCAACACATGCTACCGGAAAGATAGCACACATCCACACAGTTTATATAAAAGTAATTGTAAATATATGATTAATCATGATTATTTTTTGCTTGTAAAACAACCTTAAATGGGGCTAATCATAGCTACTCTACCCTGAGTTGAGTCCAATGTTCAACTCACAAAGACTGGGGTGACAAGGTATCACAAGTAATCAATAATTATCAAAGACATGGTATAACAAAAATTAGGTCACATTACCCATCGATACTTTATAGATAAAATAAAATAATGCATGTTCAAAACAAAACATGTTATAAACTGGGTTCAATATGTTCAAAGAGTGCACTTGTCTTGCTCCCAGTACTCTCCTTGCACTGCGTCTTCTGAAGCGAACTGCTCCTCTGCTCCAACGTCTACACGATTGCAAATGAGAAACAAATAAATAAAAGAAAAGGCTAGACAAATAATACCAAATAAAATAACCAACTAAACCAGAAGGTAGAGCTATATTTTAGAAGAATTCAGAAGAACGGTCAAATCGGAGTTCGGACGAAAAAATTATGGCCTTCGGAAGTTTGAATTCAAAGAAAATCCAAGGACAAAAAGAAAAATATTTCGGGAATATGCTCTGGATTTTTAATTCAGGAATTGAATTATTTTTGAATAGCAAAATATGTGGGACCATTGGTGAGTGGCTTGGTGTATGGGTGGACTCGGTGCACGGTGAACTTGATGACGTGGCCTGACACATGGCGACACTTGGACAAAAAGGACAAAGTGGCGATGACGTGGCGATGATGTGGACGGATCTAGGGCTGACGTGGCAAGGTTTAGGGTTAGGTAGATCGACGGTTGAGATTTGATCTAGAAAATTGGACGGCTCAGATTAGATGGGGCTTTTGAACTACGGGTCCCACACGTCAGTGGCACAAAGGGGAGGAGGAGGTGCTCCACCGCACGGCTCGGCGCCATGGCACGCTTCACGCGCGGCGAGATCAGGGATGGTGTGGTGGCGTTCGGTGGCGACGATGGACGGCAGCGTCGGCAAACGGCGACATCGGCAAGAGGAGGTGGCAGCGACATAGGTGGCGCGGCACGGTGCTCTAGGATGAACGGAAGATGGCGCTCGGTGGTGAACGGCGTTGGCCGGAGATTGGGAAGAGAGAGAAAGAGAGCAGCACTAGGGATGGAAGAGCTTGGCCTGGGGGCTCACAGGCAGCGGCGACAGAGAAAGGAGGTGGCAACGACAACGACGTGGCTCTCGGTGGCGGCACAAAGCAATGGCGGCGGCGGTGGTTCGCGGTGGAGATGACGACGACGTCGGCTCGGGAAAAAGGGAAAAAGAGGGCCGCGTCAGTGGCTATTTATAGGGGATGGAGAGGGACTAGGGTTAGGGTTAGGGTGGCTCGGATTTAAGGAAGGGCGGTGGCTTGCAGAAGACCAACGACAACACGATGCTGTGCGACAGCGCAGCTTGGCGGCGCAGGCTAGGCTGGGTCGGGTCGACAATAGCGTGGGCTGAGGACGACGCGAGGAGGAGAGAGGCCGGGCCGAGGCGACCACTTGCGGCTCGAGGCTTGAACTCCCCGAGCATGCCTCTTGGGAGGAAGAGAGAGGAGCTTTGGCTCCATGTCCAGAGGAAGAAGGAGGAGGGAAAAAGAAAAGGAAGAAAAGAGAAGGAGAAAATTGGAAAAAGGGAAAAACTAGAGATAGAAAGAAAGGAAAAGGAGAAAAGGACAAGGACTTTTGTGGAAATTTCCAAATTTGGAGTATTTGGAATTTTTTTGAGAATTTAGAATAAGAATTGAATAAGAATATTTTGGATTTGGGTAAAATTTGATTAGGAATTTGAGCTGTACTTTTGAACTATATATTAAATCCAATTAACTCTAGTTAAAAATTACAAAGGGAAGGACGTAATTAATTAATTAATCAAATTAAACCCTTTTGATTTAACGAAATTTTTATTAAGCTATTTTAGCTGAACTAAACAAAGGTGAATTTTTGCAAACAGGAAAAAAACAGAAAACGAAAAATTTGGACGTGACATAAATGATATAATTTTACAAAAATATAAAGTTCTTTAAAAATTAAATAGACTTATTTTTAAAGTTTGTAATGAGTCATATTTAATTATTTATGAGCTAATAACTTATATTGTTTTGTGTGCCACTAAAAATCTTCTTCCTTTTCATTCTAAACGAACGCTGCCAAACAATGAGAATGTACGTTTTTCACGTTACTTATGGGATCATCTTAACATTTTGCAGCAGAGATTGTGTATGCAAGGCGGTTCCTTTTCATTCAATAATAAAATAAAGAAATTCAAGTTTTATTCTAATTTTCAGACAGGTTAAAAATGAAGAAAAAGACAATGATAAATATATTATTACATATGACCAACAATAATGCACATGGAACCCATGTAGATAATAAATAAAAAACTGAAACAGAGAAGGAATTAAACCTCATTGTTATTCCAATGAACGATAAAAAAAACTCACCGAGTAAAGCAAAGCGGTGCACACGGAATTACGATGAAGCGGAGAAATAAATAAAAAATATACAAGATATGCAATTCTTCCATATAGTTCCAACCAGAAGTTGGATCATCCATTAAAACCGCTTTAAACTGATCAAAC
The DNA here is from genome assembly GCA_019925245.2 of Oryza australiensis. Lineage (NCBI taxonomy): Eukaryota > Viridiplantae > Streptophyta > Magnoliopsida > Poales > Poaceae > Oryza > Oryza australiensis. The sequence goes on along the minus strand of JAIFGZ020000265.1, from coordinate 1,263,045 downwards.
ACTTTGAAGCCTCGAGTTTGAACCGAATTCTTCCTAAATTTGACCTCCAAATCATCGACATGTAACCCACATCAAACATCTATACTACTCTTGTCCGAATCTGCCTCCAACCCTACAAACTGACATGTAAAGTTCCTCACACATAATATTTTTTAATATAACATTATATACCTAATCAACTAACGCTTTTTTGCTTTTGCTTTTGTTTTTATCTTTTATAAGATCCGTTGTAACGTATGGGTTTTTAGCTAGTCATGTTCAAATATCCATTAATAAAAAACATATTCACTATGTTGCAAATATTACAACTTACGCATGCTGAAAAATGTCATGGATCGACAATTTACCTATCATTCTCTTGTTTTGTTTTGTGAAGAGAAAACCAACCGATTTTCCACTGATAGCACACAGTCGAGGTCGCACACTCTTGAGTTCGGACAGGTATATTATAAGGATAATTTTACCTTGAGAAGATACCAAGATATATCATATTTTCTATGTAAATCTTAAAGTATGATAACTCGAGGTATCAACGTTTTTAGAGTAAAATTTTGACACTAAGATATTTTCTCAAGTACAGTAGAACTTCTCATGTCCTAATGGGATAGTTTGGCTTATGGCACTATTCAGTACAAGCATACAAGAGGATATACGAGAAAACTATAATTTTGTTTCGAAACAACCTGCATCAGACAATATAAAGTTTTATATTGATACATGAAAAATTACAAGATTACATACCCTTGTTAACGACCAAATTTGATAATCCAATTATTAGATTTGGGATTAAAGCCGAAGCAGAATCGGCGAGGGCCATGATCGTCGGAAATAGAGTGTGCACCAAGTCACAAGCCGAATCGGCTAAGGTGTCATCGGCTGAGACTGAGGCGGATAATATAAGCCGATGTAGCCGATTCCGGTAAGACAATATTGGAGTCGTCTTTGGATTCATTTGAAGTGCTTTATGAGGATTGCCATACATGGATAAAGTTCAGGAAAGACAATTGTATCTATTAATTAGGATATTTTAAATAGTTTTTTTATAGATAATGTCGGCAAGAGTTTGTTTTAGGCAATTGTCTGTAATTTGAATTGTAATAGAGATAGGAGTCGTGTTTGTCAAGGACTTATCTTGTATTTGGGTATAAATACGACTCAGGACCTTATAAATTACCAACAATCAAGTTCAATACAATTTCGGCATATCGCCACCCTTTTCTTTTAATAGTTTCAACGAGTTTTTGCTTCTAGTTAGGCTGCATCGAGTTCGATCTCCGACGAAAAGGTAAAAGCTTGTTATGGCGGCTTACGCTCTCGGGATTAGTGCTTCCATCATTATGATACTCTAATCTTGTTTACGTAAATTGTCAAGTTATCATATATGCCATATAACCTAGATCGATATTGTAATCTAACCCTAATCGGCTAGTCTGTTATTAGATAACAACCAATAGAGTTAGATATCATCGTCAATTTAGATTATATGGTATATCCACCATCTCGAAACGTTTTCATAGATTTGTTTAGATCTTATGCTTCTTCTTACGCTTAATGCTGCATCGATTAGGTCCGATCTGTTAAGTAATACTTAGAATCATAATATCTATCTTGTCTCATAATCACTATTAAAGATAGTATCGGGGTTTCAGCCGATTTTACCTTTTTTAGTTGTCTTGTTATTTTATGTTTACTTGATATGCTAAAGCTACCCTTTATATTAAGATCTTACTGAAGTAAATACATTAAGCTTGTTATCTATCTGTTAGATTATCCTAACACTCGATCGGTTCATGTTTAATGTATTTAGTCTACAATGATATCTTAGTATAAAGCGGTATCGGAGTACTAGCCGATACACATTAAATCTATGACATCGGCTATACTATAAATTATATAATCTGCATAGTAAAGTACTTTTGGACTTAATGGTTTATACTGTCTTGGTACACTACCGATCTATCTCAATCACTTAGTTTAAACGTATCTTGATATTTAGATTATGTAATATGAATATCTATAGCCGATCGATTAGGTTTAATTTCCCTGGCCGATTCAGTGCATACCGCATCGACTTAATACCAGACGATACGTCATCGGCCACCAGCCGATCGGCTATCGTTTGCAGACTAATACTTGTTTTTTCTTTCTTTGTCCTCTTGTTGGTTGCAGGATCAAACCAACTGGCACGCCTACGAACCTAAGAAATAATATTTTGGACCTGCACTAGAGTAAAGCAAACCTCTCAGGCCAGTGCGTGGTTTTCCAAGTCAACACACTTTCGGTACGATTTGGGATCAACAACCCGGAAGGTTGTAAGCGAAAAAAGAACAAAAAACAAATACACACCACCATGCTAGCAACTCCTCACACAACCACGAAGAAGATACAACACCAAGCTTACCACCGCTAAGCATGACCGATCACTACTAAACCAACAGAGGGGTCACAACGCCTCACTGAACAACGATTTCACACACAAAAGATTATCAACGATCTCCCAGACATCTTCACCTAGAAGGGTTGAGGAGGGAGAGGGCAAAAGAGAAGAAGATCCACTCATCCCTCTTGCCAACCTAATGAAGACAACCAAGAAACGACCGAAGATCAAGTTGAGCAGAGGCAACAAAGGCAAGGAACGTAGACCTCCAACACAACGCCTCCGAGGAGGTCAAGACACCTTTGGCTCACCCGTTATCCATTCAATTGGACTGAGTATTCACTAGGAGAGTACTGTCAAGAATCGGGAAGGAGATAGCTCGGCAACGCCCAAACGAGTGATCACGGCGCCCGAAGGCGTCATCATTGTAGGCTTAGGTAACCCCGTGCTAGGCTTTCGCTACAGCACCCTCCCCCTCACTTGTTGTTGTCTCCCCAGAGCTCCGCCACCCAAACAACCTCTGCCAACCTACAACTTTATCTCACCGGTGCGACAATGTTGGTCAGCCCAGACCCGCTGTCTGTTAATGCCAAAATTTGGTAAGCCCCGAAGTCCTTATCGGCTAAGGGTTAGTTTCGGCTCAAAGCAAAATCGGCTGAGAGTTTTACGTCAGCCGATGGAGGATCCATATCTCTAGCAGTCGGATTCTTGCTAGATTCGGTTTGAGAAGATCTTATCCAAAAGAAACCGAGTCCAGGGAGGATACGGCTTGTATCTATTAATTAGGAAGGGATTGTTAGTTTCCTAGTTTATCTTTAGGAAAGTTTGTTTTGTAATCTGTTAGGATCTTTGTCACCCTATGGGTATAAATATGTAAGCCCAGGGTTCATGTAAATCATCTCTCTCGATCAATACAATTCGGCGCATCGCCACCTTTTATTCTTCATCTTCGTTTAACATCCGGCGAGACTTGGCACCCGACGCGGGCTGCATCGGCTTCGATCTCCGGCAAAGGGGTAAGTCCAAGGCCCCGTCGGTTCGGCAATCGTATTGGCTACGTCGGCGTCGTCCAAGGCTGCATCGTACATTCGACCTCTTGGATTGCTTTGATTAGGTTGATATCTTTGCCTGATTATTTATCATATGTCTCGTTGAATCTAATTTTAGTATCTCGATTTGGCTCTATCGGCTGTCTCTCATTTTAGGGTTTCTGCCGATACCGGCTAAATCGTTTTACTAGATTAGATTGGTTTAGGCATCTACCACCCTGAAAATCAGCCAAGGGCTTGATTGTCTAGATATTGCTTTTCTTTTCATACTTAGTGCTGCATCAGTTTGATCTACTAAGTCATGATTAGAACAGTAATCTCTAGCCTGCCTGTTGACTGCCACTAAGGGTTTCATCGGGGTTTCAGCCGGTGAGTTATTTGGGTATTGCATCGGCTTGCAAGGATTGTATACAAGTTGGATCTAGCCGATCGCAGCAGAGGTTTCATTGGATATTTGACCATTTGGATTTTATGACATCGGACTTCCAGCCGATGTGTGCTTTAATCTTTAAATCAGTATCTACTTTATCATGTGACTGGTTCGTGCAATGTTATATATATCATGTTATTGTCAGCCGATCGCCTTTACATAAATATTTGTTCAACACACAGCCGATGGATTCAAACCCTAACACCATCGGCTGTCATCGGCATCGGCTGGAATTGTACCATCGGCTTATCAGCCGATCAGTTAGTTTTTGGGTATCGGTCTGTCAGCCGATATGATTTATGTTCTGCTGTTTTGCATAACTTGTCAGTGGCAGGATCAAACTGACTGGCACGCCCACGCTTCATCTATTGTAGGACCTGCACTGGAGTTAAGCAGACCTCCCAGGCCAGCGTGTTGATTTTTCTCGTCTACATATTTTTTGGCACGCCTGGTGGGACCGTGTTTTGGACAACATATCTTTTTACATGGCTCGGCGGACCCATAATTGCCACAATGTCTGGTAAAGAAGTCAAGGCCGAGGAAGAACAATCTCTCAAGCTGACAAATAAAGACATGGAACAGGCTACTGAGCCGATAGATGACGAGACACTTCAAGAGATGGTTAATAGCGTCATTCATCGTGCTGTGTTCGATCAATCTGGAGTTTTGATGAATACATTGTATGGTTTGATCGAGGAAACAGTTCCTAAGGTAATTGCTTTAAGAAGTCAGCATGAGGGGCAAATTGGTGATTAATCTCAACACTATCGACAACAACAAAATTGGCTCGGGGGGCAAGTTGATCGATTTCGGTGTGCAGAGCCACTTCAGCAATATCGGCCGGAGGAAATTCAAATATATCCGTCCAAGGAGGATTGGTCCAATATAATTGCAAAGGTAATGGAGGAGCAATTTGGAATTAAACGTAAAAATCAAATTTCTGTGTATCGGCTGCCATATCCTGAGTGGTTTGATAGGGTTCCACTTCCAAGCCAATACAAGGTTCCAGATTTCTCCATATTTTCAGGGCAAGATGGTATATCCACAATGGAACATATCAGCCGATTCTTAGCTCAATGTGGGGAAGCATCGGCTGAAGAAGCTCTAAAAGTTAGACTTTTCTATTGTCTTTGATTGGATCGACTTTTACATGGTTTTCATCATTGCCATCAAATTCCATCAGCGGTTGGGTCGATCCAGCGTTCACATGTACTTCTTTGCTGGGGTTAGCGAGTTGAGACTTGCAGATTTGATATCAGTTAAACAGCAAAAAGGGGAATCGGCTAAGGAATATATTCAAAGGTTTCGTAATATCCACAACCGATGTTATAGTTTGAGGCTAAGTGATGAGCAGATAGCAGATCTTGCATTCCAAGGGTTGTCGGCAGCTAACCGAGGCAGGTTTTTCATCCATGAGTTTGACAGCCTGGCTCAGCTATTACAAAAGGTATCGGCTTATGAGAGCCGATGTCAAGAAGAAGAAAAGAAGAATCAGTTTTGGGGCGATCTAGAAAAGGACAATTTTGAAGCATGACTTCTCATACTCCAAAACTGGGGGGCATGTGTTAACGCCAAAATTTGGTAAGCCCCGAAGTCCTTATCGGCTAAGGGTTAGTTTCGGCTCGAAGCAAAATCGGCTGAGAGTTTTGCGTCAGCAGATGGAGGATCCATATCTCCAGCAGTCGGATTCTTGTTAGATTCGGTTTGAGAAGATCTTATCCAAAAGAAACGGAGTCCAGGGAGGATACGGCTTGTATCTATTAATTAGGAAGGGATTGTTAGTTTCCTAGTTTATCTTTAGGAAAGTTTGTTTTGTAATCTGTTAGGATCTTTGTCACCCTACGGGTATAAATATGTAAGCCCAGGGTTCATGTAAATTATCTCTCTCGATCAATACAATTCGGCGCATCGCCACCTTTTATTCTTCATCTTCGTTCAACATCCGACGAGACTTGGCACCTGACGAGGGGCTGCATCAGCTTTGATCTCCGGCGAAGGGGTAAGTCCAAGGTCCCGCCAGTTCAGGCAATCGTATTGGCTACGTTGACGTTGTCCAAGGCTGCATCAGTACATTCGACCTCTTGGATTGCTTCGATTCGGTTGATATGTTTGCCTGATTATTTTTCATATGTCTCTGTTGAATCTAATTTTAGTATCTCGATTTGGCTATCGGCTGTCTCTCGTTTTAGGATTTCAGTCGATACCAGCTAAATCGTTTTACTAGATTAGATTGGTTTAGGCATCTACCTGTTAGTGATATGCCCTAGAGGCAACATGAAGATGTTGGATATCACGTCAATGTTTATGTATAAATGAATAAAGTGTTATTCAGTTCCATGAAATAGACATCTTGTATTGATCAATAAGTACGTGACTTATTTATGAGACTCTATATGTATGAATCTATTTCTAAACGATCCCTGATCATATGTCATATTGTTGGAACAAATATGATTCTAAGATCGGCATGTTTATTGATTGATGATCATGTCTCATAGATCATGGGTATGGAGATACCAAATCAATAAACATGGACACATGTGTTAGAGAACACATTGTTGGATAGACCCACCATGAGACACTACAGGAATTAATGTGCCATTAGTTGGTCTCAGGTAGTGTTGGTACAAAGTCCTTAGACCTGAGATCACCATGGATTCCAACATGTGTAGTAGCCTACTTTGGGACTACCAAACGCTATTCCGTAATCGGGTAGTTATAAAGGTAGTTTTCGGGTTTGCTATGAAACATGGAGTGGGATGTGAGTGATCAAGATGGAATTTACCCTCCTTTGGAGAGATATCTCTGGCCCCTCGAGGTAATGGATTATGGAAATGCATGGCCATGCTAAGTTGATTGAGGAGTCAATCAACGGACGATAATCCAATACGGTTCGAGTGAATGGTTAAGCTATTGAAGGGATGGCACACATCTTGCCTATAGCTTAACGGTATCGTGAGGCAAAGGGATTTGTGTACACATTACAGGTTCGAGCCGATATTATATTCTTGTATACTATGGTGTCAATATGTGCTGCTAGGCGCCGCTATTGACAGTCGGCGAGTTGGACTCGAGCCGACGATCGGCTAAGTGAGACTATAGCCGAAACCGAGTATACCCGAACCTACGGGTCGCACGCTTAAGGGGATAAGAACAGGCATTCGAGTTGGACTCGGATACGGCTCGATCGGATAGGGATCCGATTGGATAGAGTCCTATGGGCTTACGACGTATGGGCGGCCAACTCTGTGAGATTCAGATAGGATCCGATTCAAAATAGAGTCCTGATCGGCCACTAGTCCTAGTCGGCAACTCTATATAAAGGAGGGAGGGGTGGAGAGCTGCGACATGTCAATTGCATCGCGTGCAACAGAAGTGGTCGAGATCAATCTCCACGGAAACCCTCCCCACTTTCGAGCCAAACCCTAGCCTTGCATCGCGTACTAGCACACGGGTGTACGGCGTTACGTCCCCGTACTGTGGATACCGGGTGAGCGCTGCTACGTTGCGCGCCGTTGATCGGCTTGATCGGCCGCAATCGGAGCGATCGGGCGTGGTGGAATCGGCTGCGGTCGGGCGCATCGGAGCGAGGCGTGAGAACGCGGCCGGACGGTTCGAATCGGGCGATTGGCGAATCGGTGTCTCCGGGAATCGGCTACACTGTTCCGGATCGGATTGCCACGATTGGCTATTCCGCTGCACTACACTCCAATCGGTAACGATCTATCGGCCCTTACTTGCAAGTGTTCCTGGTTTGCGCGGTAAAAAGTTTTTGTTTTCGGCTAGCGTAGCCTCCGCGTAACCCTACACTACCACCCTGAAAATCAGCCAAGGGGGTGATTGTCTAGATATTGCTGTTCTTTTCATACTTAGTGCTGCATCAGTTTGATCTACTAAGTCATGATTAGAACAGTAATCTCTAGCCTGCCTGTTGACTGCCACTAAGGGTTTCATCGGGGTTTCAGCCGGTGAGTTATTTGGGTATTGCATCGGCTTGCAAGGATTGTATACAAGTTGGATCTAGCCGATCGCAGCAAAGGTTTCATGGGATATTTGACCATTTGGATTTTATGAGATCGGACTTCCAGTCGATGTGTGCTTTAATCTTTAAATCAGTATCTACTTTATCATGTGACTTGTTTGTGCAATGTTATATATATCATGTTATTGTCAGCCGATCGCCTTTATATAAATATTTGTTCAACACACAGCCAATGGATTCAAACCCTAACACCATCGGCTGTCATCGGCATCGGCTGAAATTGTACCACCGACTTATCAGCCGATCAGTTAATTTTTGGGTATCGGTCTGTCAGCCGATATGATTTATGTTCTCTTGTTTTGCATAACTTGTCGGTGGCGGATCAAACCGGCGCACGCCCACGCTTCATCTATCCTTGGACTTGCACTGGAGTTAAGCAGACCTCCCAGGCCAGCGTGTTGATTTTTCTCGTCAACACATTTTTTGGCACGCCTGGTGGGACCGTGTTTTGGACAACATATCTTTTTACACGGCTCGGAGGACCCATAATTGCCACAATGTCTGGTAAAGAAGTCAAGGCCGAGGAAGAACAATCTCTCAAGCTGCCAGATAAAGACAGGGAACAGGCTACTGAGCCGATAGATGACGAGACACTTCAAGAGATGGTTAATAGTGATCATGCTGTGTTCGATCAATCTGGAGTTTTGATGAATACATTGTATGGTTTGATCGAGGAAACAGTTCCTAAGGTAATTGCTTTAAGAAGTCAGCATGAGGGGCAAATTGGTGAGTAATCTCAACACTATCGACAACAACAAAATTGGCTCGGGGGGCAAGTTGATCGATTTCGGTGTGCAGAGTCACTTCAGCAATATCGGCCGGAGGAAATTCAAAGATATCCGTCCAAGAAGGATTGTGAAGGGTTACGCGGAGGCTACGCTAGCCGAAAACGAAAACTTTTCTACCGCGCAAACCAGGCACACTTGCAAGTAAGGGCCGCTAGATCGTTACCGATTGGAGTATGCAATGGAAGTAGCCAATCGGGCTATCCGATCTGGAACCGTGGCCGGCCGATGACACTGATTCCCGCAAGCCGACAGCCGATTCCCCGGGGACAGCCGATTCACCAATCGGGCCGATTCCGCCGATGTAGCTGATTCTGGCGAGTCGTCGCTGACGCGTTCTCGCGCCTCGCTCCGATGCGCTCGACCGCAGCCGATTCCACCACAGCCGATCCATAGCCAATCAACAGCGTGCAACGTAGCAGCGCCTCTACCGGTATCCACACGTCCGGGGACGAAACGCCGAACACCCGTGTGCTAGCACGCGATGCAAGGTTAGGGTTTGGCTCGAAAGTGGGGAGGGTTTCCGTGGAGATTGATCTCGGCGACTTACTGCGGATTCGGTTCAATGCGATACCTCAACCCTCCACCCCACGCCCTTTATATAGAGTTGGCCGACGGGACTAGTGGCCGATCGGGACTCTATTTTGAATCAGATCCTATCCGAATCTCACAGAGTTGGCCGCCCATACGTCGTAAGACCATAGGACTCTATCCGATCGGATCCCTATCCGATCGAGCCGTATTCGAGTCCAACTCGAATGTCTGTTCTTATCCCCTTAAGCGTGCGACCCTGTAGGTTCAGGTATACTCGGTTTCGGCTATAGTCTAACTTAGCCGACCGTCGGCTCGAGTCCAACTCAGCCGGCCGTCGGCTCGAGTCCAACTCACCGACACTCAACCGGCGCCTAGCAAGCACATATTGATACCATAGTATACAAGAATATAATATCGGCTCTGAACCTGTAATGTGTACACAAATCCCTTTGCCTCATGATACCAATTAAGCTATAGGCAAGATGTGTGCCATCCCTTCAATAGCTTAACCATTCACTCGAACCGTATTGGATTATCTGTCTGTTGATTGACTCCTCAATCAACTTAGCATGGCCATGCATTTTCATAATCCACTACCTCGAGGGGCCCAGAGATATCTCTCCAAAGGAGGGCAAATTCCATCTTGATCACTCACATCCCACTCCATGTTTCATAGCAAACCCGAAAACTACCTTTATAACTACCCAGTTACGGAATAGCGTTTGGTAGTCCCAAAGTAGGCTACTACACATGTTGGAATCCATGGTGATCTCAGGTCTAAGGACTTTGTATCAACACTACCTGAGACCAACTAATGGCACATTAATTGCTGTAATGTCCCATGGTGGGTCTATCCAACAATGTGTTCTCTAACACATATGTCCATATTTATTGACTTGGTATCTCCATACCCATGATCTATGAGACATGATCATCAATCAATAAACATGCCGATCTTAGAATCATATTAGTTCCAATAATATGATATATGATCTGGGATCATTTAAAAATAGATTCATACATATAGAGTCTCATAAATAAGTCACGTACTTATTGATCAATACAAGATGTCTATTTCATGGAACTGAATAACACTTTATTCATTAATACATAAACATTGACGTGATATTCAACATCTCCATGTTGCCTCTAGGGCATATCACTAACAGATTGGTCCAATATAATTGCAAAGGTAATGGAGGAGCAATTTGGAATTAAACGTAAAAATCAAATTTCTGTGTATCGGCTGCCATATCCTGAGTGGTTTGATAGGGTTCCACTTCCAAGCCAATACAAGGTTCCAGATTTCTCCATATTTTCAGGGCAAGATGGTATATCCACAATGGAACATATCAGCCGATTCTTAGCTCAATGTGGGGAAGCATCGGCTGAAGAAGCTCTAAAAGTTAGACTTTTCCATTGTCTTTGATTGGATCGACTTTTACATGGTTTTCATCATTGCCATCAAATTCCATCAGCAGTTGGGTCGATCCTGAAAAGCAGTTCACATGTACTTCTTTGCTGGGGTTAGCGAGTTGAGAGTTGCAGATTTGATATCAGTTAAACAGCAAAAAGGGGAATCGGCTAAGGAATATATTCAAAGGTTTCGTAATATCCACAGCCGATGTTGTAGTTTGAGCCTAAGTGATGAGCAGATAGCAGATCTTGCATTCCAAGGGTTGTCGGCAGCTAACCGAGGCAGGTTTTTCATCCATGAGTTTGATAGCCTGGCTCAGCTATTACAAAAGATATCGGCTTATGAGAGCCGATGTCAAGAAGAAGAAAAGAAGAATCAGTTTTGGGGCGATCTAGAAAAGGACAATTTTGAAGCATGACTTCTCATACTCCAAAACGGGGGCATGTGTTAACGCCAAAATTTGGTAAGCCCCGAAGTCCTTATCGGCTAAGGGTTAGTTTCGGCTCGAAGCAAAATCGGCTGAGAGTTTTGCGTCAGCAGATGGAGGATCCATATCTCCAGCAGTCGGATTCTTGTTAGATTCAGTTTGATAAGATCTTATCCAAAAGAAACCGAGTCTAGGAGGATACGGCTTGTATCTATTAATTAGGAAGGGATTGTTAGTTTCCTAGTTTATCTTTAGGAAAGTTTGTTTTGTAATCTGTTAGGGTCTTTGTCATCCTACGGGTATAAATATGTAAGCCCAGGGTTCGAGTAAATCATCTCTCTCGATCAATACAATTCAGCGTATCGCCACCTTTTATTCTTCATCTTCGTTCAACATCCGGCGAGACTTGGCACCTGACGCGGGACAATCGTATTGGCTACGTCGGCGTCGTCCAAGGCTGCATCAGTACATTCGACCTCTTGGATTGCTTCGATTCGGTTGATATCTTTTCTTGATTATTTATCATATGTCTCTGTTGAATCTAATTTTAGTGTCTCGATTTGGCTCTTTCTGTCTCTCGTATTAGGATTTCTGCCGATACCGGCTAAATCGTTTTACTAGATTAGATTGGTTTGGGCATCTACCACCCTGAAAATCAGCCAAGGGCTTGATTGTATAGATATTGCTTTTCTTTTCATACTTAGTGCTGCATCGCTTTGATCTACTAAGTCGTGATTAGAACAAGAATCGTCAGCTCCGTTGACTCGCCACTAAGGGTTTCATCGGGGTTTCAGCCGGTGAGTTATTTGGGTATTGCATCGGCTTGCAAGGATTGTATACAAGTTGGATCTAGCCGATCGCAGAGGTTTCATTGGATATTTGACCATTTGGATTTTATGACATCGGATTTCCAGCCGATGTGTGCTTTAATCTTTAAATTAGTATCTACTTTATCATGTGACTGGTTCGTGCAATGTTATATATATCATGTTATTGTCAGCCGATCGCCTTTATATAGATATTTGTTCAACACACAGCCGATGGATTCAAACCCTAACACCATCGGCTGGCATCGGCATCGGCTGGAATTGTACCATCGGCTTATCAGCCGATCAGTTAGTTTTTGGGTATCGGTCTGTCAGCCGATATGATTTATGTTCTGCTGTTTTGCATAACTTGTCAGTGGCAGGATCAAACTGACTGGCACGCCCACATTTCATCTATTCTAGGACCTGCCTGGAGTTAAGAAGACCTCCCGGGCCAGCGTGTTGATTTTTCTCGTCAACACCATCATGACCTCCCTCAGTCCATCATGCCACCATCTCCCTCGAAGCCATGCAGCTGGAGCGCCCTCTTTCCCAGCCACCACCGCCAACGTCTCACCAAAAGAGCTCCCCACGACCAAAGGGGTCGGCCATAGCATGTGAGGAGCTCCCTGGAGAGAAAATAGGGGTGTGAGTAGCTAGCAAGGATGGACCTATCGTGCCCACCTCAATGAAGCCAGCGGCATCATCCGAGCGGTCATCCATTGTCCACGTCTGCTACCGCTGGCCACCACCAGCTATCGTGCCTGTCATTCTTCGCATCGGACGCCAGACTACACCATGCGCACTGGTCACTGCTGATTTGTCACGCCGACCTCACCTATTGCCGTTTACTACGCCGACTTTCCCACTGCCATTGGCCACTCCGACCTCTCTTGCAGCCCTCAGCTACGCCAGCCTCTCTCGATGCCCTTGGCCATGCTGGCCTCCCATGTCCCTTTGCCACGCCAGCCTCTCCTCTCGTCGTTGGCCATGCCAGCCACTCTGTCGTCACCCCTGTCAACCCTAACCGCGTCGGCCGGTCGCTCTCGTGTTTGCTCACCCTTGGACAGGCCTACTCGGAGGTGCCGGATCCAGTCATTGGGAGACCAGATCTAGCCATGGAGTGCCAGATCCACAGCCTCATTCCTCAGGTACGTCACCGCTGCCTTTAGCTCACTAGCTCGCCGCACGCTATGCCATCTCATCCGCACTAGAGATGGCGCACCGCCGCGATTGAGCCCTACTGCCACCTTCCAGCTCAACGCGCGGTTATCCAGCGACGACGAAGCGGAGGGTAGTAGTGAGAGGGGTGGTGCAACGACTAGGGTTTCTGTTGCAAATCTAGTCATAATTCGGTATATTTTAATCTAAAAAATAGTAGAATAAACATGATAATTGTATAGGTGAGTGATTCAAAACTAGTGCTAAACATGAACATGCTAACATGGACTATAGCATCTAATAATATGTTTCATACTAAGCAGAGGAACACATACCCAAAAAAACCTCCAGATCTAGAAGCACAGTTGTTGTTGAGGTTGGTGCCATTGCCATTGCCATCTCCTCCATTAGCAGCACTAGTGTCGATGTTACCGTTGCCGTTGCCCGTAGACATCTTGCTCCCATGAACATACCAGGAAGCCGATGCAGAGGAAGGAGATGAAGCCAAATTCAATGCAGAGAGCAGTCACGCAAACGAATGCGCTCCTCAAAAACTTGATCACCTGTCTACCCATGCAGGTATTCAGAAGGACGGAGCTCCGGAGGCCTGCTCGTACAGGAGGGCAGTGTGCACAGATCATCTGAACCGGAAATACCAAAAGCACAGCGCAGAAATAGTGGCTAACCGAACAGGGGAAGAACCAGGATGGGAAGAACAAAAAAACGGAGAGTCTGTCTCGACCAGGGGAAGGATTTGAAGATATTCTCAGAAAAATGAACGGGACGGGTTTGATGGCTCTTCATGGTCCTGATCTGCTTCATGAGTAATGCAACCATAAGCGCTCATTGGTTTCACTTTTGCTCATAAAAACAAAACGGGTGAAAACGAGCAGCTCGTTCCGCCTCCGTCACGTCGCACGCCCGCCTTGCCTTGCCTCGCTCATGGCCTCGGCCCGACCGGCTAGGCTCAGTGCGCGTGCGCAAGTGGTAGTCCATCCGCTAGTTTAACCGGTCAACATGCACTCAATTTGTAGCCTATTTAAGTTAAAGATCTTTTCCCGTCCAGTATTAATCCCCATTAGATGTTGCTTTGCAAAGTTCTCATGTAGAGATATATACAAGTTGCAAATGAAAATATTTTGAGTAATAGTATATGCCTACTGAAATATTGATATCAGAGCAATATATGAATTGGCATTAATACTCCAGATATTATGCAGTGAATCAGACAATAGGACCAGTCGAAGTAATTTACAAGGTTAAGAAATATTATATACCTTATGAATTTGGATGTGTTTTAGATATTATTTGAGAGATTGCTCCATTACTCTTAACCATAACTATATACCTTATGAATTTGGATGTGGTTTAGAGATTATTTGAGAGATTGCTCCATTACTCTTATATGGTTAATATTCTTAACATTCTCGGGATTACTCCAATACCCGAAAAACATGGTACATGGTACATTGTTATATGTGTCCCTTAATCCCCTTTTATGCCTTTATCCTAGAAAATCCACAATAATCTCTGACATCAATGCGATATATGTCTGAAGAAGGGGGGACCTTTTAAGATCATATGCCACCAAACCACTATTTCATTTGGCATTTTAATTTTATCCAATGAAAGTAGATAATTTGTGGCACGGTTCAAGTTATTAGAAGAATCGGAGCTATTTACTTGATACACTTTTGGACATCTGCCATTTGACATTGCAAAACACCAAGATGACTTGATAATTTCTGCCAAACAATTGACTGAATCAACATCTAAGTATCATAGACAGGATGCAACAAACAAGAAATTTCATAAGCTGTTATATCATCTTTGTTGTATTGTAGAGGTTTACCTTGACAGTCTGACCCTGCAATAGACTAAATGTCACATATAGAATAATATAAGCAAAACAATTCTACTTAAGCTCACACCCACCAGTCCTTCGCTCTACTGGAGGCTCAAGTACAGTACTGAATCCATCAAGAACATAATCGAATAAGGGACCAGACGGTTCAAGAACATAATGAAATTAGGGACCAGAGGAAGATTTAGAGTAGATTACCAAATCAAGATAGTGAAAGAAAGGAGCAATTAAACACGATGGACAAGAGATCCGGCTAACAAAGTTAGTAAATCAAGTCTAGGTATATCAAAATCCAACAGAACATATAAATAGTAGAAAGTGGCTAAAGCTAGATCTACCGCACATGTGCATGAATAGATGAGACAGAGAGGGAGACCTCAAATTTCAATCGCTAGATCCCAGAATTCTATCGATAGCTCGGTGGAGGAAACTAATTAATCGCATTGCCTAGCCGGATCTGATTGGCCGCAATGGGGATACCTGTGGCTGTGATTGCTCCGTGCAGGGACGTCGGTGATGGCGTTGGCAACAAGGCCATCAGCCAGAGGTGGATGTCAGGCCGCTAGAGTGTACTCTGTCAAAAAAAATCAGATTCTAATGGTAGATCTGGATAATAATATATCAATTCATCCTTAAAATTGATCTTTTTTTAATAGAGAGAGTACACCGCATAGTGTTCCACACAACAACACACGATGGTCATGCCATACCTACTCACAGACTCATTACTACCGAGGCGCCAACACTGTCAATGTGCCCCAGCCAGTGCTACATGTCCTCCTCCTCTCACCCATAGTCGTATGGGTATTTCTTATGATTATCTAGTATATTTCAATGTTATAGAAGTAAAGCTATATTTTAGACAACGACATATTGTATACCTAATCGTATAAAAAACATATCACACCCTCGAGCACATAAAGAACCCGACAAGCATATGGACAGGACTACCAAGTCCGAACCGGAGATGACCAGGACTGCTCAAATGTTTCCTACCATGATATCCATGTTCAACTTGAACAAATGGTTACCTTTGGGTATAAATTCCAGTCCTCGAGAGAGGATCAAATATCAAATCAAGACACAAGCCTACATCAACCACATCAAGTCGATATCTTGAGTAGCCCCACAATCCTCCACCGACCACATCGCCTCCCATCTCTCCGGATTAGTAGAATATGCTAGATTAGGGTTCCAATCCACATACTTGTACTCAATGTGATCTCCAAGCCAACACATACTGTAACAACCCACCCTGCATAACGTTGCAACCCAGCCATCCGACAGATGAACCCACTTACACGTAGCATCCCACTTACATTTTTGTTTTCGTTTCATATAAAAAGGTTAACCCAAGAATGATATAGTTGGAGAGACAAGGTCTTATAAGTGAATTTTACTCTTACTCAACTAACAAGATAGTAATAATCAAGTGTGCACAATACTTACGGATCACAATGCCACATCCTAATTGGGTCAGGATGTCACACATGTATACACAAGTATGGCTACTGCACACATCGAGGGACCCAAACCTATATAAATCTATGTTTTGTCTCTCCATTCACATGCATATTCGATAGTATTCTTATATCAGTCGTACCCTTAATACACAAATACTGAAGACAAGATCGTACCTATTGACAATATTCGTAAATTATAATACCATTGAAAGGTTCCAAATATTTTTAGGTAAATATACCACATTGTGCCTCTAGTTATTTGATTCCCCTTTTTGGTTTTTTCTGAAAAAAAAGATGAATTTGCCCCTTGATTGGATCAAGAATAACATACACCTTCTATCTTTTTTCTCTTCATGTAGCTAATTAACTACCTAGCGGTTAGGGCACCTCCTCTGTCGTCCCCCTCAACATGACAACAAGTGGCATGAAGAGCCTCTTGGAGATGTCACCGAATTCACACACTCAAAACGGATGGTGGCTATTTCTTCTATTCTTTTTTATATTATAAGTCGTTTTGAATTTTTTAATTAATTTTTTAACCAAATATTTAACAATATTTTTATACAAAATAAACATATTATTAAAATATATAAATGCTAGTTTTAGTTAAATTTTTAGATGCTGCTAAATTTCTTATAAATTTGATCAAACAAAAAAATTAATTAAAAAATAAAATAAACTAAAAAATTAATTAAAAAATAAAATGATTTATAATATAAAACAGATAGTACGTAACTGTGGGATAACGAGTTGACGACCATGGGTGGCGCTAGTGGGGAATTATTGATCGAGTGCATAGCTGACGTTGATGAGGTCGATCGCTGTTATCACTTACTCAATAGAGCATAGGGCATTGTTGTTCTCGTGCGAGCTTTACTCGAATTTAGAAGAGCATGCCATTTTCACTAACAAACTAATCACAAAGAAGTGGAGTGTTACAGTACCAGAGGTTGCTTTTTCATATGTATAGAATGCCGTGTAGCAAAGCTATTTATTTGTTCCTACATGACTCACTACCAGACTTAGGCTATTTGTCTAGTGTCCGAGATACTCGACAAAGCCCATTTTCCACTCGACAAAGGGTTTGTCGAGAGCAGCACTTGGCAAACCTCTCTCGACAAACACAGAGTCGGCAAAAACCTATTTGCCGAGAGCTAAGCTAGGGGCACTCGGCAAACTCTCTACCGAGAACGTGACACTTGGCAAAGAGAAGACTTTGCTGAGTGCCAGCCACTCGGCAAAGGCTCTATGTTTTGCCGAGTGCGGCCACACTCGGCAAAGGCTCTACTAATTTGCCGAGTGTCACGCACTTAGCAAAGTCTTTTCTTTTTGCCGAGTGCCAGGCACTCGGTAAAAATGGTAGAGCCTTTGCCAAGTGGCCGGCACTCGGCAAAAAGAAAAAAACTTTGTCGAGTGCACGACACTCGACAAAATGGCAGCACTCGGCAAATAGGGTCTAGGAATAGGTCTGGAAAGCCTCTTTGCCGAGTGCTGCACTAGGCAAACCCCTCTTTGCCGAGTGCTACACTAGGCAAACATGCATCCTGATCCCCTAATGTATTTAATCCTTTTCATAACTCATCACAAATACACAATCATCATAGGCATTCCACAATCATCATCACAGACATTCCACAATCATCATCACAGGCATTACTGGCAGTAATCATCACAAACATAACAAATATATCACAAGAAGCATCAAGGACTACAATATGTAACCTCAATATCACAAGGAGCATCATAGGCAAATATATCACAACAATCATCCAGAACCATAATAACTCCGGTGTGACAAGTACACAACATCCAGAACCACAAATGGAGATATAGTGCTTTGTTTCACATGCAAGTAGAACTTGTTCTCTAGTAGTTTCACAACATCCAGAACCACAAATCGAGATAGGGTGCTTACATAGTTGGTGACCTACGGTGCGCTGGCGACAAATCCACATCCTGAGGCCCAACATTCGATGCCAACGAGGTATACTGCACAATGGGAAGAAGAATACATGTGAAATAAAGCTACAATGTTATGCTATATAAAATGAAACCATAATATTCTCAAGTGACTCACAGGAGTGCCCATAAGAGCTGGCGGAGTGGCCATAACAACTGGTAGAGGTGGCAAGACTATCGTTGGTGGAGGCGAAGGCTGACCCATATTCTGAGAAAGAGTCTGCATGTATGATATAACTACTGCATTTAGGCCTATTGTTGCCGCTGTACCTCCATTAGCTGGATTTGATGCGTATGTCGCATCTCCTCCCGTAGCCTCCTTTCTTCGTGTAGCTGGGCCTACAAAATTAATTGCATCCCAATGATACAATACAAATCAAACATTTGTAAAAATCAATGGATGACGAATGAAACATAAATAACCTGTAGTGTCGCCATCTGGAACTGTGTAGGGGTCGGGCATGACCGTATGACTGGGACTGACCTCGTGCTCCTCGCTCGAATCTCGGCGAGACTAAAGTACTAGCCATCTCGATCACGTTGTCGCCCATCCATAACCACTGTCTTGTCCCCTCCCACCCTCATGATGATTTCACCGTCAAGGTCATGGGTGCTCGGATCGAACTCGGCCCGTGGATCTCTCTTGTCATCGCGAGTAATCGATGAGGCGCTTGTGCACGCCTGGGTTGCGTACACCGAGGGCGGGTCATCCGGGTTGTAGGAGACATCGAACATCGCCCGCCCTTGTGGGCCAGAGCATACGCCTGGAACATGTTAATAGGCTGGCCACCATGTGCTTCTGACTGTGAAAACAACCAATATGATTAGAAATTATACAGAATTCAGCGTTACAATAAAGAAATGAATTTCATACATATTTTTAGGCATAGCGTCTAAGGCTCCTGTTGCCCTGACGGTGTGATGCACCTTCCATCATCAAACACCGACCCCGGCACACGAGATGCTGGGCCTGCCAATCGGGGGAGCACCACCTGTCCACCATGGCTGCCCAGCATTCGTCTAGGCCCGCACACCAACTCGGAATCACCTGCACGTCATCAAGTAAATGACATAAGACATCAAATTGAGTGTACTAAACCTAAGGGAAAATCAGTCTGTTGGCTCTATATTTACCGCCAAGTATTGTTCCCGGGTCAAGCTCTTGGTTCTTGCTTCGGTTTTGCTGATCTTATATCCTTCATCAGCCCAGTGTGATATGACAGCCTGGAGGCGCGCCTCATAATACATGTCATTCACGCGGTCCTTTGCCACTTTATCAATCACGACTAGGGATGAAAGTGGGGACGGGAAAATCCCGTACCGACTGTCACCGAATACCGAAAATCCCGACCGAATACCGTATCCGCGAGAAAAACGGGAACGGGAAAAAAACAGGAACGGAAAAACGGGAAACAGGAACGGGAACGCTTGGAGTGTTTTCCCGACCGTATTCACGGATCCCGTATTTATCCGGGAAAATTCCCGAGAAAATTCCCGTTTTTGAGCTCATATGCATAATAAAACATTCACTTTAGTCTATTAAAACTTTAGAATTTTTGGAACATAGTAAGCTCATGTGCATAATAAAACCTTCACTCATACTTGTGAGATTATGTATGTTTGCAATTGTTGCATCTAGTTAACTCTTTGAATTGGTTATATGTGTGTCGACGTTCCTGTTTTTTTACCGATTCCCGATCGTAATTGACATGCTCCCGACCGTTCCCGACCGTTCCTGATATCTCATATTACCGAATTTGTTTTCCGTCTGTCTTTCCGTTTTCATTTCCGTTCCCGCTAAAAAAATACGGAAACGAGAATGGTTAAGGTCTTTTCCCGACCGTTTTCATCCGTAATCACGACATCTGCAGCGGCCTATGTACAACTTTCATCAAGTGCGTAGAAATCCTACATACAGACACACTTTATCCAATCATTAGTTCAAGAATGTATACTAATGAATATCTTGTGTTGAACAATGTAATGCGACGAAGACGTACCCACAACTCGGCTTTGATCCGCTCCGCTCTCGTTGGCGAAAACCGCCCATTAGATCATGGACATCGGGGCGGACTTGTAGTAGGCCCACGTCCGGGCGGGCTCCATTTTACCCGCATGGTACACCAAGCTAGGGAAGTGTTCCTTGCACAAAAGACCGATGATGCCGTTGACGAGGCGTGTGTGATCACTTGGTCTGACCACCTTCCAATCCCTGCCCAAGTGATTAACATAAACTATTAGTTTCTATTATAATTTTCAATTAGAAAAAGTAATGAACACATGAAAATATTACTTATCCCCATCGGGTCGAATCACCGGTCGTTTGTGAAGAGGTGGTCGCCTTGGCAGTTTCGAGGGACCTCTCAACCAAACAGTCGGTGGTCCACTACCTGCCGCCGCCACCTCCTCCGTCGTTGCCTCCTCAGACTGCGACACCTCCGACTCATGATACACCGCCTCCTCCGATTGCGACTCCTCCATCTCCTGATCCTCCTCGGAGTGCTTTATTGAGGGGCACTCGACAAAGTAATTACCTACTACATGAAAAAAGTAATTAAAAAATTTTAAATTGATTGAAAAAATCTATAACTTGGTATGGGGCCATGTATGTTATATATTACGTGCACAAAAAAATTTGGAGCCAATTTATAAATTCGACCATCATTATGGCTCTAAATGTGTGAGATGAGTATAAACTCTAATATTCTTATTCGGAGATGCTTCGGTTTATAAGCGCCGTACGTGACAAAATGTACGAAACCTTTTAAATTTTTTACCACAGCCTCAATGTCTGATTTCATGATACTCTGACAAATCTCGTGATTTTCAGACTTTAATTGTTTTTTAATAATTTAAAAACCGAGCGGACTTATTTGACTCACGGTCTTCCCGAATAAGATCTTTGAAATTACTTTCTATTTCGTAGATATGGCCTCAAAATGGACTCAATAACATGAATATCATTTTTAACACTTTTTATTCCATTATTCGAATCACTTATAGTTCAAATGTGGCACTATTAAAGAAATTCCTATATATTATAAAAAAATATTTAAATATAGCAAACAATTAGAAAAATATATCAAATTTTAACATATAGTAATTCATGTTGTATATGGGGACGTGAAAAAGTTTAGAGGGTGTTATACAACAAAATCTTAAAATTTTGCCGAGTACATCGGCGAAGCACTCGGCAAACAATAATCTTTGCCGAGTGTATTGGCGAGACACTCGGCAAAGTCCACCTTTTGCCGAGTGTCTCCTTGTGACACTCGGCAAAATTAAAGTTTTGCCAAGTGCCGTGAAAAGACGCTCGGCAAAGGTGAAGTTTTGCCGATAGCCCTGCTTTGCCGAGAGCCCTGCTTTGCCGAGAGCAACACTCGGCAAACAAGGATGTTTGCCGAGTGTTCGGCTTTGCCTCGGCAAACACATTATTTGTCGAGTGTCCGAGATTATGTACTCGGCAAACTTCTAGGCACTAGGCAAACATTGGGATTCCGGTAGTGACTTGATGTTATTTTTTTCCGAAATCCTTCCTTTAGTCTTATTCAGAGTTAATGAGTAGCTGCTACATCTGTTATGGCAGACTGAAGCTACTTTGCAAGCAGCTGTCATGGCCTATTTCCGGTTCAACCGCCGGATTTACCAAAAATAGATCAGGGTTTGAACCCCAAAACTCACGCAAAACCCAAATGCATGGAAGCCAACTGGGCTTTTTTTTAAGAACTCATGCATTTATTCGATATAAGAGATTACATATAACATACTTGAGTGATGATCACATCTGTCAAAAGATATATTAATTTGTCTACAAGACCAGGAGGTAAACATACAACACGATTTACACAAAGACCCCACAAAGATGAACAAGTTACATAGAGGTCCTGAAAATAAACAAAGGAATACTCCAGAAGAAAGTATAAAAGCAATCAAGTCCCTATTTCGCTTCTTCTTCCCATCCAATGACCAAAACGATAGAGCCGACAGTGGCGACAATGAGAACGAGGTTGACTGCAGAAGAAAGTATCCAGCCCACAAATCCAAGAGGGTCTCACAAGTGGAGGCTGAAGGTGACTTGATAAACATGAGAAAATCAGTCTAATCTTGAAGATATCAAGGACAAAGTAGGACACCAAAACGACAACAACAAACTCGCCGGAGTGATTTTGAACGGCCGGCACCACCTCCTTGTGATGGAGGAAGAAGATTTCCACCCGCTGCATCTGTCGACCCAAACACCGACGAAGAACTGCATAGCTACCATCTAGGCTTGAGATGTAAAGCTCTGGCTAATTCAGAGCTCGATCCAGCCAGGGAAGGACGAAGGAGATGGATATTGACATCTTCCTCGAGCTATACAAGAAAGGGGCAGAAGAAAATCTAGTACGACAATAATGAGATGAACCTGACGCCCCCCTCCTCAGTCGCTGGCAGCCAATGGCCGCCGGAGACGGAGGGGAAAGAGAGCCTCATGGAGAAAAGGGAAGATCGCCTGCTTTTTCGGTTCTCAGAACTCACGACAAAGAGAGAAGCCACCCACAACTGAGCTAGTGATTTTTGGTGCCCCGTCTTGGAGTATGTAGCTCTAAATATATTTTTGTATTATATGCCATTTGGGGTTCGAACGGTGACCCAATGACCTAGAGTCATGTCTGCATCAACGTCGATCCAGGTCTAATAATGCTATTCTAGAGTTGACTAGATTTGCAAAACAATTAGTTAGGACTAATGGGAGTGGTAAGAAACGAAGTAAAGTCATAAACACTAAAATAGTTGTGTGAGTTAGTAGGCAGGTTGTTTCTGGTGATTAAGGCATTCTAGAACTATTTGCACTGAGGTTAATCACAAGTGATTTGCGGCTTTGAGCTGTCATTCCATGAGGGATTTTATCTCGTTTCTGACCAACGGCCTCCCGTAATGGCTCCCAATCTCAGTTTTTAGGAGTTTTGTAGAAAAAACTCAATCCAACAGTTACCCTAAACAGGAAAAATGAAATTTGCAATCCCCATTTCCGGAGTCCTCGCTCTCCAAGGTTCGTCTTGACGTCGTCCGCCGCCGCCGAGAGCTGCACCGACGCCGGCCCCATCTCCCCCGCAGCCAGCAGGGCTTGTTGCATGGTTCCTCCAAGCACACCCATGCACATCAACACCTCGATTTGTCTCGTTGCTGTCTATAGGTTGTCCACCAACGGCCTCATCTCCCACGCAGCCCGGTTGGGAATTCGTCCCCTCTCTCCTAAGCTCACCAAGACTCCCCGTCTTGGCCTGCACCGCCGCCCGTACATCGTGTCGGCTTGGCGCCTCGCAGTCCCGGCCACCGCCGTTCTCCCAACTTCCCAAGACGCGTAGGTGCATGACAGCAGCCCGAGGCTACAAACCGGTGACTCTTGGAGACGCCCACGTAGGCCTCTAGTCTGTTCCGGGCGTCGACACGCTCCTTCGCCCTGCGGTCCTCGTCGGTGAACTCCTCCGCCTCGCTCACCATCCGGTCGATCTCCTCCTGGCTCAGCCGACGATTGTCGCCGGAGATGGTGATCTTCTCTGACTTGCCGGTGGCCTTGTCCGCCGCGCTCACGCTCAGGATGCCGTTCGTGTCCACCTCGAAGGTCACCTCGATCTGCGGCGCGCCACACGGCGCCGGCGCGATGCCGGCGAGTCGAACTTGCCGAGCGCAGCCGGTTGTCCCGGGTCATGCTCCGCTCGCTCTCGAGACTTTGACGGTCACCATCGTCTGCTTGTCATTGTAGTTGGAGAACAGCTGCGCCTTCTTCGTCGGCACCGGCGTGTTGCACAGGATCAGGGTGGTCATCATGTTAGGGTTCTAGGGTTCCTTAGATACTGATCTAGAGATACTAGCTCATCGGTGTAAGAGTATTTGCTATAAAAAGTAAACGGGAGAAAGAGGGAGAGGGAAAAGGAGCCCATCCCTGCGTCGGCCTTGGAGCTAGATGCTGCCATGTCGTCGGCGATAAGCAGCGGCGGCACGGGGTTTTTCTCCTCACTTCAGCGCACGTTTTGATCGGTAGGTCTAGGGTTTGTTGGGGAGCACGATTGCGACGGCGAATCTCGTAATCCATGCGACGGCGGCTCCCCTTTCTTTATATTACGCTGCGTGAAAGGGGCCCACAGCCAAGGGTGGCTGGCGCCCCCGATCAGGGCGCGTGAGCGGAGTGGGAATTGGATCTTTGATTTCTCGGGGATCGCAACTAACATTCTCCCCTTCGATCTTCGCCTTTCTTACTTCTTTTACTTGATATTTATTTCTAAATAGATCGATGCATAGGGCATGCTCCATCATGAGAGTCACCACTGAACCATCAGACGCAACAACCATAACGCACCTTTCCATCTTGAAATAAACACTAGGTCCTTTCTTAATTCAAGGATCATAGGCTTTCCTGTAAACCCATGCCGGCTAAGTGTTCTCTGAACACACTGGGCGGTAAGTCTTTTATAAGTGGATCCGATAATATTGCCTTTGTTCTTATATGCTCAAGACTAATGGTGTGATCCTGCATTTTTTCTTTCACAACATAAAACTTAATGTCAATGTGTTTGGCAACACCACTTATTGTTGTGAGCATAAAACACTGCTGGTTCATTGTTGCAGTACATCTTAAGTGACCTTTGAATGTTGTCGACCACTTTCAACCCGGGTACAAACTTCTTTAACCATTTTGCCTACCCCGTGGCCTCATAACTAGCTACAAACTCGGCATACATCGTGGATGATGCTATGACAGTTTGCTTGGAGCTTTTCCACGAAATTGCTCCTTTTGCGAGAGTGAATATGTAGCCTGACGTGGACTTTCTATCATCTAGATCTCCCGCAAAATCTGAATATGAATACCCCTTTATCTCTAGGGAATCAGATCTTCTGTACATTAGCATGAGGCGTTTGTGCCTTGCACATAACACAAAGCTTTCTTTACCATTCTCCAGTGATCTATTCCTGGATTTTCCTGATATCTGTCAAGTATCCCCGTAACAAAAGCTAAGTCAGAGCGCGTACATACTTGAGCATATTGCAAGCTTCCGACATCTGAAACATATGGAACCGCTTTCATTTGATCGATCTCATATTGGTTCCTGGGACATTGAAATTTTCCAAATCTATCGCCCTTGACTATAGGAGCAGGTGTAGGCTTACTCGCATGCATACCGTATTTCTTTAGAATCTTTTTCAGGTATGCCTTTTGCAATAATCCTAAAACCCCTTTTCTTCTATCTCGGTGAATCTCTATTCCTTAAACAAATGAGGCTTCACCAAGATCTTTCGTATGAAAATTCGAGGACAAAAACTTTTTCGTCTCCAATAGCATATCAACATCACTACTAGCGAGTAGGATGTCGTCACATATAGGATAAGGAAAATGAATCTCCCATTCTGAACTTTGCATAAATGCAATTGTCCTCCTCATTTTCATTAAACCCAAACCTTTTTTATTACTTCATCAAAATTCAAATACCACTGTCTGGAGGCTTGTTTTAATCCATAAATGGATTTCTTCAGATGACATCCCATTCGTTCTTTTCCTTCCACAATAAAACCTTTTGATTGTGCCATGTATGTTCTCATATAAATCCCCATTAAGGAATGTCGTCTTTACATCCATTTGATGTAACTCTAGATCATAATGTGCCACTAGTGCCATGATAATTCTGAAGGAATCTTTGAATGACACCAGAGAAAAGGTCTCATTATAATCTATTCCTTCTCTTTGAGTAAAACCTTTTGCCACAAGTCGTGCCTTATACCTTTTTACATTTCCTTTGGAGTCACATTTTGTTTTGTAGACCCATTTGTAGCCTACTGTTTTGGCTCCTTTAGGAATTTCTTCTAAGTCCCAAACTTTGTTGGTACTCATTGATCTCATTTCATCTTCCATGGCTTCAAGCCACTTCGATGAATGAGCACTTCTCATGGATTCGTCAAACGAGGTGGGATTTCCCTCTATTTGAACTTCTTCACTAGCATAGACTTGGTAGTCACTAGGAATAGCTGTCCTTCTCTCTCTTTGAGATCTTCTGAGTTGTGGTACTTCTTCTGTTTGGGGCTGATGTTGCTCTTCCTCTTGTGTGACAACTTGTTCTGTAGGATCCTGTTCAACAGGTTCCTCCTGTTCATTCGTTGTTGTTATAGGAGAACTAACATCAGGTGCTGACATCGCAGCGTTCTGTGTTGTCGGTGTAGCAGCAACAGTCATCGAGAAAAAGGTTCCTGAATCATTGGAGTGGGTACATATACCCGCTTCTCTTCAAGACTAATTTCTCAGGGTGTCATGCTCCCCTTGACTATCTCATCCTCCAGAAATACAGCGTGTCTCGTTTCTACGAACTTGGTATGTTTATCAAAACAGTAAAAACGAAAATCTTTTGATTTCTCAGGGTAGCCAATGAAATGGAAACTTATTGTCTTGGGATCTAGCTTCCCAATATTTGGGTTAAATAACTTTGCCTCAGCTGGACAGCCCCACACCCATACATAATTTAGCGTGTGTTTCCTTCCTGTCCATAGCTCATACGGTGTTTTAGGCACCGACTTACTTGGTACTCGATTAAGAATATGGGCAGCGGTTTTTAATGCCTCCATCCATAGACTTATCGGTAAAGTGGAGTGGCTTAACATACTTCGGACCATGTCCATTAGAGTGCGGTTACATCTTTCAGCCACTCCGTTCTACTGAGGCTCGCCCGGTATGGAGTACCGGGCTACTATGTCATTCTCCTGTCCTTGCAAAAGGTCCAGTTATTTGGCCATAAGGGGTATGCCGACCGTAGTACTCTCCTCCACGGTCGGATCTTACTACTTTGATCTTTAGATCATTCTAATTCTCTACTTCAGCCTTGAATATCTTGAATTTATCCAAGGCTTCTGATTGTTCTTTAATTGGATAAATATAGCCATTGCGTGAATAATCATATGTGAATGTTATAAATGAATCAACCATCCACAGTCTTAATTGGAAATGGACCACAAATATCTCTATGTATGATTTCCAATTTTCTTAGACTTCATATGGCTCCTTTCTTTATTTGTTTAACATACTTTCCCTTGATGCAATCGATGCAATGTTCTGAATCCGTAAAGTCTAATGGATGCAAAATTTCTTCTTTGATTAATCGTTCAATTCTCCCCTTTGAAATATGGCCTAAACGAGTGCCACAATTTTTAAGATGTTTCATCATTCTATCGTTTGCGCTTACTTCTTACATTCGTAGATGAGGAGGCCTCATTATTGCATGCAACATTCTCGTCATTGCATACAACATTCACATTCTCATGTCGAGGCAACATATAAAGTTGGCCTTGTCGGATGGCAAGGCTCACACACTTATTCTTGAATATAATTGAACATAAATATGGTTCAAAGTAACAATTATATCCATCATCCGCCAAACATAATACAAAAATCAAGTTCCTACTTAAAGACGACAAATAGAGCACATTCTGCAAATGAAGTATGAAGCCATTATTCAACTTCACTGGATGATCTCCAATTGCTTCAACTTCGGCCTCGACTCCATTTGCAACTCTAATGCATATTTCTCCTCTTGTTAGGATCCTCCTCGTACGAAATCCCTGTAATGAATTTGCAACATGAATAGTCACACCTGAATCAACCCACCAAGTGGATCTAGAATAACTTACATACGGGGATTCATCTACAAATGTAATAATGTCCTCACCTTTCTTTATGAGATGCTTCAGAAAATCTGGCAATCTTTCTGATAATGCCCCCTTTTCTTGCAATACCTGCAAGTGTCCTTGTCCACTACCGTGTTGTTAGGTCGTGGACTTGGATTACTTGGTGGCACACTTCCTTGTGCCTTAGGAGAGGCGGTATTCTAGCTATAGGTGCTCCTCTTCTTGTTGTGCTTTACATAGTTGGCGGAGTCACCACGACCCTTGAGCCTATCCTCTTCTTGCACACACATGGTAATGAGCTTCTCAATGTCCCTATTTTCAGGCTGTGAGTTGTAGTTCACAACAAAAGCCTCAAAATCTGAAGGCAAGGAGGCAAAAATCAGGTGAACTAGGAACTCATCAGGGAGCACCAAGTCCATCTTCTTAAGCTTTGAAGTGATGCCACTCATCTTCAAAATGTGCTCTCTAACCCCTCCACCAGTCTACTTCATAGTCACCAAGCTCTTAATGAGGGTGCTAGCATAAGCCTTTGAAGAACCAGTAAACTGATTCTCCACCTTCTGAAGGTATTCAGTGGCGGTGGTACATAGTGGGATTGCTCCCCTTATTGCCTCCACAATGGATCTCTTAATTACCAACAAGCACTTACAGTTCGATGACTCCCACTTCGCACGATCAACATCATACTTTAATCTTATTGGGGCATGATCAAGCATCCTTTGCTTGAAATCATCTTCGCTTTCACTATATTCCCTCACTGGAGCAACTGGCTCAGTGGGGCAAGGCTTAGTGAGAGCTTCATCTATGTCAGACAGCGCAAGTGTTATCTCTATCTTCTCTCGCCATGAGCCATAATTGTTCCCGTTAAGGGGCTCAACGGCCGAGATGTATACTAGATGATTAGTTGTTCCTGAAAGCAAATTAAATAAATTGAGAAACATTTAAAATGCTTGTATGTTTTAATTCAAGTTGGCCAAAATTAAAACATACAACATGCTACCACATTAATTCTACGTCACCGTTGTGTAGAAATAGAACCAATGCATGGAAAACTAATAAAAATTATTTTAATATTGCTATTAACAATGTTGGTCTAAATAACAACATTATCATCATCTAATCAATATATCATAGTGGCAGAATAAATTTTCATAAATGTTCAGAAGCAATTCTCACATTTATCTACTCTCTAAACAAGTTTCACGTTGGTTAAAATTGCTTAGAGATAAAACATTCAATAAACTAAAATAATAAAAGCTTCTAAATAGAGGGACCAAAAAAAACTTATTTTGCTTCGGTCGAGGGATCATAATCAGACTTATTCTCATTTCGTCTCGGAGGGACCAAAATTAGACTTAACCTTGGCATGACCCATTTGGCCCGTGTCCTCCAGCCGGCCACTTGATCTCGGCCGTCCAATCCTAGGGTTTCAATCGAACGATTGGGCATCAAAATCGTGGAGACAAAAACCCCACCTCGCCCACCTACTAAAAACCCTAGGCATTCGGAGCTCCTTCCTCCCCTCGGTGAAACGTGGCGGCGCCGCTCCACGCCCCCTCACTGGCGCACGCGTTCGCCCTAGGGGGATTGCGCCGCCATCGAGCGGCCGTGCCGCGGCGGCATCGGAGCTGCCGCATTTCACCGACAGTAGATGGGGTACATCCCACGCACGTCGGCAACAGCCGAAGGTGGTGGACCTCCCGCACGGCGTCGGCGACGACCGGCAGTGGACTCCCGCGCGCGTCGACGAAGGCCGAAGACGGCGGTTGATGGGGGGCTTCCTGCACACGTCGACAACAACCGACGACCATGGTGTATCTCCCGCACGGTGTCGGCGACGACCGTCGGTGGAGAGGTTAGAGTTTTGCATTTTTTTGAGCTTTTCTTGATCTGTTCTTCGGGGTTCTGAGTCCCCTTCCTTCTTCCCTACTAGATCTACACCTAAGCCATGGCTCTGTACCATTGTTAGGGTTCTAGGGTTCCTTAGGTGCCGATCTAGAGGTACTAGCTCATCGGTGTAAGAGTGTTTGCCATAGGAAGTAAACGAGAGAGAGAGGGAGAGGGAAAAGGAGCCCATACCTGCGTCGGCCTTGGAGCTAGATGCTACCATGTCGTCGGCGATGAGTAGCGGCGGCGCGTGGTTTTTCCCCTCACTTCAGTGCACGTTTTGATCGGTAGGTCTAGGGTTTGTTGGGGAGCACGATTGCGATGATGAATCTCGTAATCCATGCGCCGGTGGCTCCCCCTTCTTTATATTGCGTTGCGTGAGAGGGGCCCACAACCAAGGGTGGCTGGCACCCTCAATCAGGGCGCGTGAGCGGAGTGGGAATCGGATCTCTGATTTCCTAGGGATCGCAACTAACACATCAAGCCGCCGGCCGTCTCGAGGCCGAGGGTGAGCTGCGTCACGTCGAGGATGACCATGGTGCTGGTGTTGTTGTCGGTATCACCGCTGACGATGTTGGCCTGGATGGCGGCGCCGTAGGCCACGACCTCGTCGGGGTTGATGCCTTGGTTGGGCTCCTTACCGTCGAAGTAGTCCTTGAGCAGCTGCCGTAACTTGGGGATCCTTGTGCTGCCACCGACGAGGACGATCTCGTCGATGTCGGCCTTGTTCAGCCTGGCGTCTGCCATGGACTTCTTCACTGGCACCATCGTCTTCCAAAACAGGTCATTGTTGAGCTCCTCGAACCGCACCCTAGACAGTGGCTTCGACAGGTCGACTCCGTGAACAACGACTTAATCTCGACGCGCACCTGGTGCTGGATGCTGAGCGCGCGCTTAACGCGCTCGCACTCGTGGCAGAGCTTGTGCAGCGCGCGCGTGCCGATGATGTCACGGCCGTGTATGAGCTTGATGAAGTGCTCCATGACGTGCTGGTCGAAGTCCTCGCCGCCGAGGTGGGTGTCGCCGTTGGCAGCGAGGACCTTGTACACGCCGTCGTCGATGGCCAGCACGCTGACGTCCAACGTCCTATCGCCGAGGTCGAAGACGAGGACGTTCTTCTCGGCGCCCTTCTTGCCGATGCCGTACGCGACCGCGACAGCGGTGGGCTCGTTGATGATGCGCTCGACGGCGAGGCCGGCGATGGTGGCGGCGTCCTTGGTGGCCTGCCGCTGCGCATCGTTGAAGTAGGCCGGCACGGTGACGACGGTGCGGGTGACCTTCTCCCCGAGGTAGGCCTCCGTCGTCTCCTTCATCTTGGCGAGCACCATGGTGCTCACCTCCTCAGGGCTGAACAGGCGCACGTCGCCCTCCCTCACCTCGACGCGGACGTGCGGCTTGTTGCCCTTGTAGATGACGGCGAATGGCAGCAGCTGTTAGAGTTGATCTCCTCCCGTTGGGCCCAACGGCCCAACGGGGATCCTTGACCGCGCCTGATCGGGGCGCCCAGCCTCCTCTGGCTGGTGGGCCCCTGTCGCCTGCGCCATATAAAAGGGGTGAGGGCCGGGGCGGCACACGACACGAGGTTCTCCGCCGCCACCAACCTCACCCACAAACCCTAGCCGATCTAACCGCGGGGGCGCAGTAGCGACGGGAAGCACCACCACCACGCCGGCGCACGACGACGATGGCCGACGGGCAATCCTCCTCCTCTCACTCGACCGGTAAACCCTAATCCGCCTCTCTCTAGTGTACTACTCGTGATCTACATGCATGAACCCAGCTAGAACCGATGCCTAGTGATCCTAAGAGTCCTAACAATGGTATCAGAGCTTTCTAGTTCATCGATCTAGGTAGGGATTGAAAATCCGAAAGCGAGAGAATGGATCTGAATGGATCGAAAGAAGGAAAGGCAGACTCACCTCGCCGGTTTCGGCCGCTGGGGCAAAGGGTGCTGCGACAGAGCCGGTCGACCGCGGCGCTCGCACCCGAGGGCACACGCGCGCGTCGGCGACAGGGCCCGCGACAGCGCCGAAATGCCGAAATCCGCCGCACTCTGTGACTAGCGTAGTCCCACGCTAGTCACATAGAGAAAGTGTGGAGAGAGAAAGAAAAGTTGGCTGCCGGCCATGGCTCGCCGGCCGTGGCGTCGGCGGCGAAAGGGAGAAGGATGCGGCGGCGATGCGGCCGGCCCGAGGGATTCGGAAAACCCTAGGGTTAGGGTTAGGGTTTCCGGCCGGCGCTCCTTTTAATCCTCCCGCAAACGCCGCTCGGCCGTCGGATTCATCGCGCGCGGGCGCGTGGCGCTGCCCTGGCTGTTTGGGCCGATTCGGCGGCCCACCGTCCGGTGCCGGGCCCCGAGCTCGTGCGCGTGTGGCCGAGTAGGCCGAAACGTTTTGGGCCGGAAAAGAAAGAAAGAAAAAAAGAGAGAAGGCTATGGCTGTGTACAGTTTTGGGCCCTTTTTGGATCGGCCTAATACTGAATTTGGTACAGTTTAATTATATATTTTATTTTAAAGTTTCCGCTGCAAAATTGACAAATATTATTGAAATTGATGTTTCTAAAATTGAATTTCGAACCAACGGGAGAATTTTAATTTTAGGAATTTCATTTATGGTATATGATGTTGCTATTTTCTGACCAACGTTGTTAATTATAATATCATGCTATGTATTATGCCTAATTTCTGCCCAACGGTGATGTAGGCTTAATGCATAGGAAAGTTATGTGATATTTTGTTTCTCACTTTTCATGATCATTTTTTTCAGGAGGTTACTCATTGATGGGATGCATAAAAGACATCCCAACCTTACAAGGGGATAACTACGGTGAATGGAAAAGAAAGCTTGACCTTGCTTTTATCTTGGGAGAGGTGGGTGGGTGCTAACAACAACTTGTCCTATAGAGCCCTCTTGCACTAGTCGGAGGCAACACGAGTCTAATGCGACTTTGAGAAAAGAGAAAAAGAGAATGCTGACCTTAGACAACTATACATAGTTGAAAAGGCAAAGTGGGCCTCAGCCAACAAGAAATGTATGGCTGTGGTAAAGAATACAATTGAGCAGGCTATTGTAGGCTCAATCCCAGAGACTGACAATGTCTTTGAGTATCTAGAAAGGATAAAGACCCAGTTCACTGGTTCTTCAAAGACTCATGCCACAGAACTCATGAAGGACCTCGTCACGGACAGGTACACTGGAGGTGGCATTAGAGATTTTATGCTCCAGAAGAGTGCACAAAATGCAAGGCTAAAGCAATAGGACTTGGATTTGAAGGAGGATTTTTTGGTTCACTTGATCATGTCTCGATTGCCAAAGAAGTTTGATGTTTTCATTCTCAACTACAATGTGCACCCAGAGAACTGGACCTTTGATACTCTTCTTGCACAATGTGTACAAGAGGAGGAGAGAATTAGGCCTAAAAATGGTGGCGTTATCAACTACGTTGGTAGCCCAAAGAAAAGAAACTATAGACCGTCTCAATCAAAAGACAAACAACCTCAAAAGTCCTAAGGTCAGCACCAACCTCAGCAAAAGCAATTTACAGTGGGGACAAACCAGTGCCTCTATTGTAAGAAGGAAGGACATTTCAAGAAAGATTGTCTTGATTTCTTAAAGATGATAATGGCAAAGAAAGGTGAGAATTTTATCACTTTCGTAAATGAATCCTTGTATACTAATTATTCGAAATCCACATGGTGGATCAATTCTGAGCAACCATTCATGCCTCCAACTCATTACAGGGATTCCATTTGACGAGGACTACGCAAAGAAACGAAAGCAACGTTAAAGTCGCAAATGGAGTTGAAGTGAAAGTTGAAGCCGTCGGAAATCTCAATCTCAAACTTGATAACGGCTTCATCCTTCCACTTCGAGACGTTTTTTATGTCCCATCTTTGCATAGAAACTTGATTAGTGTGCCATGTTTGGCAGAAGATGACTATTATTGTTATTTTGATAAAGTACAATGTCGCATAATTCATAATAATAAGTGTGTGGGTCTCGCCTTCCGACGAGACAAACTTTATATGCTGCCTATGCATGAAAGTGTGAATGTTATATGCAATGATGCAAATGATGTAAATGATGGGTCCTCGTTGACAAAGGAACAAAAGAAAAGAAAGAGAACTCCTAATGTCTCATCAAAATTGTGGCACTGTTATTTAGGCCACATTTCGAGGGGGGGAATTGAGAGACTTGTTAAGAATGAAATTCTTCCTCCACTGGAGTTCTCAGATTTTGAACAATGCATAGAATGCATCAAAAGAAAAATATATAAAGCACATTAAAAAGGGTGCAAATAGAAGCGCAGGAATATTAGAGATCACTCACACAGATATTTGTGGTCCATTTCCTGTAAAGAGTGTGGATGGTTATGACTCTTTCATAACATTCACAGATGACTACTCCCGATATGGTTACATTTATCCAATAAAAGAAAGATCGGAAGCTTTGGATAAATTCAAGATATTCAAAGCTGAAGTTGAAAATCAACATGATAAAAAGATTAAAATAGTAAGATCCGATCGTGGGGGGGAGTACTACGGTCGGCATACTCCTTATGGACAAGTCCTAGGACCTTTTGCAAGGTTTCTAATGGAAAATGGCATAGTCGCCCAATATTCTACACCGGGCGAGCCTCAACAGAATGGGGTGGCTGAACGGCGTAACCGTACCTTAATGGATATGGTGCGCAGCATGATGAGCTACTCCACCCTACCATTGGGTTTATGGATGGAGGCGTTAAAAACCGCCGTTCATATTCTCAACAGAGTACCTAGCAAATCGGTGCCCAAAACACCGTATGAGCTGTGGACCGGAAGAGTACCCTCGCTAGCTCACCTCCGTGTGTGGGGGAGTCCTGCGGAGGCTAAAGTATTTAACCCAAACGTTGGGAAATTGGATCTCAAAACAGTCAGTTGTCATTTCATTGGCTATCTTGATAGATCAAAAGGTTATCGTTTCTACTGTCCGAACAGTTATACAAAGTTTGTAGAAACGAGACATGCTGTCTTCTTGGAAGACGAAATGATGAAGGGGAGCACGGTAGCTCGAGTGATTGATCTTGAGGAGAAGCGGGAACATATACCCACTTCGACGATTCGGGAACCTTTCTTCTCACTACCTGTTGATGTTGCGCCTGCAATGCCTGACATTGCGGCTCCAACACCTATTGTTCGCTCTCCCGTGGTGGAAACGAATAGAAATAAGGAACCTGTCCTTCAGGATCCATCAGAAAACACTACCGCACATGAGGAGGAGCAACAACAGCCTCAAATAGAAGATGTGCCAAATCAGGAGACTTCACAAGAGTCTCAAACAGAAAATGTGCCAAATGAAGAGGCCCCTAGAAGGTCTGAAAGAGTAAGAAGAAAAGCTATACCTGATGATTATCAGGTGTATAACACAGAAGAGTCTCATATAGAGGATGATCCCACCTCATATGAAGAGGCCATGAGAAGCGCCCGCTCATCCAAATGGCTAGAAGCCATGGAAGATGAAATGAAATCCATGAAACTAAATGATGTTTGGGATTTGGAGGAAATTCCTAAAGGAGCCAAAACAGTAGGCTGTAAATGGGTCTACAAAATCAAATGTGACTCCAAAGGGAATATAGAAAAGTTTAAGGCACGACTTGTGGCAAAAGGATTCACACAAAGAGAAGGAATTGATTACAATGAGACGTTTTCTCCAGTCTCTTGTAAAGATTCTTTCAGAATAATAATGGCACTAGTGGCACATTACGACTTGGAATTACATCAAATGGATGTAAAAACGGCATTTCTAAATGGAGATTTAGAAGAAAGAGTCTATATGGCACAACCGAAAGGTTTTGTCATAAAAGGAAAAGAGAATATGAGATGTCGATTAAAGAGATCCATTTATGGATTAAAACAAGCTTCGAGACAGTGGTACTTGAAGTTTGATGGAACTATAAAGAAATTTGGTTTTTAAGAAAACGTTGAGGACAACTGCATTTATACAAAGTTCAAGAATGGGAAGTTCATATTCTTGATTCTGTATGTGGATGACATTCTACTGGCAAGTAGTGTTGTTAGTCTTCTACAGGGAACAAAAGAGTTCTTGTCCTCAAACTTTGATATGAAAGACCTTGGTGAAGCATCATATGTTTTGGGCATAGAAATTCACCAAGATAGAAGAAAGTATGCACTGGAATTGTCTCAAAAGGGATATATAGAAAAGGTATTGAAGAAATTCAACATGTCGAAATGCAGTGCTACGCCTGCTCCTATAGTGAAGGGCGAAAGATATGGGGAATGGCAATGCCCCAGAAATAAGTTCGAGCTCGATGAAATGAAGTCAAAGCCATATACTTCGGCTGTAGGAAGTCTACAGTATGCACAAGTGTGCACACACCCTGACCTATCTTTTGTCACCGGGTTACTTGGCAGATTTCAAAACAAGCCAGGCCCAGAGCACTGGAAATTGGTAAAGAAAGTCCTACGATATGCGCAAGGAACGAAAGGCCTTATGTTGACATACAGAAGATCTGACTCACTCCAAATAGTGGGTTATTCAGATTCTGATTTTGCTACAGATAAAACAAAGTCAACATCCGGATACGTGTTCACTCTTGCAGGGGGAGCTATTTCATGAAAAAGCTCTAAACAGACTATCACTGCAGGGTCTACAATGTATGCTGAATTTATAGCATGTTATGAGACCAAGGGGCAGGTGAACTGGCTAAAGAAGTTCATACCCGGTTTGAGAGTGGTTGACAGTATTGACAAACCACTAAAGTTATACTGCGACAATAAACCTGCAGTATTGTACTCTCACAACAATCAGTCAAGTGGTGCTGCTAAACACATTGATATAAAGTACTATATTGTGAAGGATAAAGTCCGGGATCACACAATAAGTCTCGAGCATATAAAGACTGAAAAAATGCTCGCGGATCCGCTAACGAAAGGCCTACCACCCAATTTGTTCAAGGAACATGTAGCCGGCATGGGTTTAAGGGAAGCCTTATGATTCTGGACTCAGGGCCCAAAAGTTAAAGTATAAAGTATCTGTTTCTGAACAGAGATGTGCATAGTAGCTATTCAATCCATCGACGATTGATCGTGACAATGAAACATGCTCTATACGTTAATTTGTGATGAAACAGACAAAGGTTAAAAGTAATAGTAAAGAGATCAAGGGGGAGAATGTTAGAGTTGATCTCCTCCCGTTGGGCCCAACGGCCCAACGGGGATCCTTGACCGCGCCTGATCGGGGAGCCCAGCCTCCTCTGGCTGGTGGGCCCCTGTCGCCTGCGCCATATAAAAGGGGTGAGGGCCGAGGCGGCACACGACACGAGGTTCTCCGCCGCCACCAACCTCACCCACAAACCCTAGCCGATCTAACCGCGGGGGCGCAGTAGCGACGGGAAGCACCACCACCACGTCGGCGCACGACGACGATGGCCGACGGACAATCCTCCTCCTCTCACTCGACCGGTAAACCCTAATCCGCCTCTCTCCAGTTTACCACTCGTGATCTACACGCATGAACCCACCTAGAACCGATGCCTAGTGATCCTAAGAGTCCTAACAGTAGCTTCATGTCGCACTGCACCTCGGCGTTGGCCAACTGGCGGTTGATGAGGCGCTTGGCGTCGTAGACGGTCCGCTCTGGGTTGGCCATCGCCTGGTTCTTGGCGGCCTCCCCGATGAGCCGCTCGCCGCCATTAGTGAAGGCGACCCAGGAGGGCGTGATCCAGTTGCCCTGGTCATTAGCGATGATCTCGACGTGCCCGTTCCGGTACACCCCGACGCAGGAGTAGGTGGTGCCGAGGTCGATCCCGATCACGGTGCCGCCACCATCGACGACGGCAGCTTTGCTTTCGGCGCTGGTGCGGCGGCCGCAGTGGAGCCCGTAGGCACCGTGAGGAGGAGCAACACGGCGATGAATAGGCTGTGCAGGTGTAGCCACCGCGCCGACGTCGTGCCGCGCCCCATGGTTATGTCTCTTCGCATGGTGAGTCACGGGACGTGGGGACGGCTCAAATATATAGCGTGGGGGGTGGCCGCGGCGCACGCGTGGTCGAGTGAATCAAATTGGGAACTCAACCAATGGGAAGCTCATGACAGGCCGTTCGCGTCAGCGGCGTGATCTGGGCCATCCGTTGTTCCGATCGGATGGTGATGGTAGGGAAGCGACGTGTAAACACGTGGCCATCGGCGTCGTTCCGGACATGGAAAGCGCGCGCGAGACGGACATGGAGATCAGCGTCGTTTCCATCTGGAATAATTTTACTTTAGTCCCTCGTTTCACGTTGAGTTTAAATCATACTTTTAAAACACAATATCAAATATAACATGACTCTCAACTTATAAAATTAGTGTAAAAGAGGTACAAATTGGTTAAACTGATGATTTTGATTGACGTGATGTCTACGTGCTTGGTTTAACTTGATCCTCGTTCTATGTGAAGTTGACATGACACTAAAAGTAAAATATTAAAAGTTTAAATTAAAACAAAATATGTAAAGCCCATATGTCAATCAAACAAATTTATTTTAAAAAAATAATGATACCAATCTGCCAATGGGTCACACTCTCCTCTCTATCTCCATCAGATGACTTGTCTATGCTTCCTTCCCCTTATTTCCTCTCTCTCCTGACCTTTCCTTCTCTCTCCTCGACCCTCTTCGTCGGCTTTCCAGCAATAAGGATTAGGTCCTTAAAAATTATTTTTGGAAAAACCTTTTTAATGATTAAGTCCTTAAGAATTTACAAATGAAAGAGGCTAATAATTATTTTCTAAAAACCATTTAGTGAAACTAAATTCTTTTAGAAACTGTTTTGTAAATCTAAAGCGAAAGTTTAGTTTGTTTTTCCTGGTGGGTCTAGCCCAGCCCACCTAACCCAAAATCCTAAAATTTCTTACAACTTAAGTCACCCCCTCAAGTTTCCACTTCTCCTTTTCTTTTTATCCCCTCTTTAACGCAGCCCAACTCGGCAGCCTACATGGCCGAGCCGCCCTGGCGAGCTGTTAAGGCGCATGCCAAGCCGGCAGTCGCCCTGGCTCGATCCCCTTCCCTCTATACATGGCCAAATGGGCCACACGACACGGCTACGGCACGGCCCGTTAGGCACGGCTACTTGTGACGGGTCGTGCCGTGCCAGCCCACGTTCCGCGCCCACGGCCCAAGCACGGCCCACGGGTGGCCGGGCTGTGCTCGTGCCGGCACGGCACGCCAACGGCCCATGGGCTGAGGTCGGCCCGTCTGGCCCGGTAACACCAAATTACCATTTTATATGAGTAGTTTTGTAACTGTGCTACATACACTAAGGATATTCTAGTAAAATCATATATTTCTTGATCTCCATCCTAACCCTAGCTCCCTTCAATCTTTGCCCGTCCTCTCCTCCTATCGTGCCGCCGCCGCCCACGCCCACATGCCGGCCAACCGCGCGCTCGCGCCGCGACCCTCGGCCGCGGCGCCGCGCGCCCGCGCCGGACCACTCCTGCCTCTGCTTCCGCCGCCTCCGCGTCGACGCCGAGCTACTGCTGCGGCAGCCGCGCCGCCTCCTCGCGCCTCGTGCCGACGCCGGCCGACGTCGAGCCGCCTCTGCACCTAGCCGCCTCCGCCGTCCTTCCGTGCCGCCCTCATCACCGACATCCTCACCTCGAGCTCCCGCGACCCGGCCGGCCACCCCTACGACGTCGTGCCATCCCGTGGGTTGTGCCGTGCCCGGCCGACATGCACAGGAGCCATGCCGTGTCGTGTCGGCCCACGGGCTAGGCCGGCAGCCCAAGCACGGAACGCCCAATCGTGCCGTGCTGGCATGACCCATCTCCGTCCGTGCCGTGCCGTGCCCATCAACAGTACAAGCATGCCCGTGCTGGCCCACGATGGCCTGGCCCATCTGGCCATCTATACTTCCCTTCGACCCGTGGAGTCCGGCCGTCGCCAAATCGCTAGAGCCCGAGCTACCGCCCTCGCTAGTGAGCTAGCCACGATGCGCCGCCCTTCCCGCCGTGCCTCGATGCCACCGGAAAGCGCCAAGCCGCGTCTCCAAACCCTAGCCGCGAAGCCGTGCCTCCGAGCGGTCACTGCGTCCAGCTCCCGTGCACCGCGCGACACGGCCCGCTCGACACGGTGCTGTGACAAAGATGGTTGCACCACGGACGCCGACGCGCCGTGCCACTGCCCCGTGCGTCACACAGCGCCGTGACGCCGCCGCTCCGTGACAAATCCGGGACGCACACGCACCTCCAGCTCCGTACACGCGCGCCTAGCCACAGCGCCATGCCTGGCACCCCCTCAGCTCGCCAACTCGCCCGAGCGGCCCCGCTTTTACCCCGACGTCGGCGCCGCTGCCACGCGCGCGTTAGCCGGCCGAGTGGACCGCCCAAATCCTCACCGCACGATAGCTAGTCCTACCGCACCCTTTACTCTTCCCCTTGTGCCTTTTCCTGCCGCTGCTCTTGGTCCAGCACGCGGATTGCTCGCCGGCTCCAACGAATTTCCCTAGAACCCGAGCTCGCGTCGCCGCCCCATGGCCGTCGCGAGCCCCCACCTCCGCCGCCGGCCGCTTTCGCGAGAGCTTCGGCGAGCCCCACCGGTGCCCTAGAACCCGGCGCCCACCGCTTAGACCCACCGCATCGGCCGCTTCGCCGATGCCCTCCTCATCCCAAGCCGCCGCGCCGCCCCCACCCAGCCGCGGGACTGCCTCACGCCGTCCCAACTGCTGCGCCGCCGCCCGTCGGTGGACACCTTGTCGGTCGCCCCAGGCTCCGCCCGGCCAAGCCCCGACGCGTGCATGCCCTGGCTCGGCCCTGCCGCCGGTGTGTGAGAGCGCGCGAGAGGCAGAGAAGAGAGACTGACGAGTCGGGCCCACTAAATTTGATCAAGTTTGATGGAATTGTTAAGTAAATAATTAATATATATGTATGACATGTGGGCCATGTCTACTAATAAAAAGTGTTTAGACCTTATTATGAAAGTTTGTGTCACTGATAAACGGCCCCAACATTTTATAAAATATGTTTAAACCTTGTTTAAGTCTCTGTGAGACCGACATGTGGACCCACGGCTAGGGATAGGTCAATACTGACCATGGCCCCACCTGTCATTGACTCAGGGAATTTTCCTTTCAAAAACAATTGTTTTATAAAATAAAAGGGTGTGGGAATGTAATTTGCTATATAAAAAATTTCCAAAATGTGAATAAATGGCAGAATAATGGGTTTTTGTAATTGATTTGAATTAAATTTGAAATTTTAGAAGGCCATAACTCTCTCATTTTAAATCGGATTTCAATGAAGCTTTCATCAAAATTCTTATAAAATCAAGACCTACCCAATGGCATTGGTTTTGCAATTTTAAACTTTTCTAGAATTTTTCTCCCTTTATGTTAGAACAGAAAATACAACCTTTGACCTCTCGTTCGTCAAGCAGGATAATTCTGTGAAGGAGAAGAAGCCGCAACAGTCAACGAGGAGGTCTTGATTGAGTAAGACAAGTCACTATGCTCCTCTCCTTGAGCATGTTGATCCTATTTTGCTAAATGTGTTGATTGCAAATGAAATTGCATGCCAAGTGTAAAATGCATACCCAAAATTCGATGTGTAAGCCATCTTTAAAATTGCTACCCGTATTCCTTGTTCCTTGAGACTATAATTATGTGTGGTCAATTATTGACACTGCTTAGCATTGCTTGTTTAGATGAATAAGCACTCCATGTTTGGTATATGGATGTGGTTCCGGTGATCACTCGGTGTGAGTGATTGTCGAAAGGCGGGTGTAGACAGGAGTGCCACCTATAATTCAAAACCTTTGCGAAAATATAAAACTTAATAGAACAAAATAATTTTGATTGAGGCGGCATGGATAGAATATGGGTGGTTCAATGAAACGGTAAGCCACCGACACTGGTCAGGTAAGGACTGAGTCAAGGACTGAGTCAAGAAGCTATGCAAGAAACAAACGGAGTACAACCACATTTCTCGAATGGGTATATACCCGACGGATTAGGTAATCCAAGTGGGTGGCACCTGAGTCATGGACTATTCTGTATGTGAATGGTTGTGATGTTGTGACTAAGTGTTGTGGTGATTAATGACCTCAAACCTAAAATGCATCCTAATTATATATATAATGTAACCGCCTAATATGTTGGAAATGCCAGGACTCCTCTCACCGTCGACTCGAGCTAGGGTTGGGCACGCGGGGTGCATGAGGGTTTATAATCCTTGAAGCGGGTGCCGCAATGTGAGGGGAACCAAAAAACCAGGCCGTGACAAGTCTCGTGTGTTGGGTACATCATGGAGTGCAGGATTAAAAATATACATCCACTGTAGTGTAAGTAAATAAATATATTCGAATAGCCGTGCTCACAGTTAATTGAGCGTCGGGACATATACTCCTGTTGACTAGCCTCATAAGTTCTAATCTTGATTACAATAGGATTGGAAGGGAATGTCTGACCTCTCCCAATGCGCGGGATGGTCGAGAGAGGTCGGAATGGTGGGAAATATGAAAACCTGGACGTGAGGGTAAACCAGACCAAGCGAGGCTTGGAGAAGGTGGATGAACCCTCATTGATTAACGACAACTTGAACTCAACATTGTTTTTAGTTAAAATCGTTAAGTGATAGGTTTGTGAAATGATTTGTGAAATTTGGCTTTATGCAAATAAACCAAGCCATCCTTCAACCCTTGTGTGCACTAATGCATTTTATAGTTGTGGCTTGCTGAATACGGTTGGTACTCACCTTGTGTAATTTATCTCTTTTAGAGGGATATATTGGATACGCCCTGTAAATGTGCTACGCCAACAAAGAGGAACTGAAGAATATGGATTATAGACCTATGTTCATCAATCGCTCTCTGTGAAATAAGATGGACCATTGCTGCTTCACTTCTGCTACCTTATCTACTTCTTTTGGTATTTCGTACTGTAATCGACCATGCTTTGTCTATTTGGGTCCCACTCGGATAACCCTTGTCTTATTAATGTATTGTAAAACCTTTATAACGATATTAGCTATGTGATATGCAACTTTGCCAAGTGTGTAACATCTACTGAGTTTGGGAATTGTATTATAAAGACATGGGGTTCTCGGTGTACAAACCCGAAGGCCCACAGACGACGACGACCATGGAGGGAGAGTGAAGATGGAAACGCTTCTCCTCGCCTCTTGAACCGTGGCATTGCCACTACATGCGGCCGACAATGTCTCCTTCGCGAGGTCCGCTATTGCTAGAGGTGGTGGCCAAAGGAGGTCGAGGTCAGGTGGCAGCCCATGATGACGACGAGGGACTAGAGCCCTTGAGGTCAATAGGTCTGGCGGCTGTTGCAGCATTTGAGGTGTTGGCAAACAATGAGGTTGTGGAGGCGGTGTGGCACTGCCATGGTGGTGGGGTGGGGTCTGCAACGACAAGCATGCTTTTCCCCAAGCTCGATGACTCATCCATGCTCCATAGTCCACGTGCGGATGAGCCTCTGCCGGGATCTCGACTTCTAGGTGGTCTGAGTTGCCGTCTTAGGTTGTGTTGCCTTGCCTATCGAATGTGTATCGCTTTAATGCTTCCAATGGCTCCTCGATCCGGTGTTGTTGTTTTATCTGTGCATGCTCGTTGGAAGAGAGTCAAAAATTTTGGGTTGTATTGATGACAATGTTACGAATGGTAGGGGAATGTTTGCTCTTGATTTTTTTTGTTGGGAAAGGATTTTGTGCTTGATTCAGGCATAGTGTTCGGGATTCATGGTTGATTTTGCTCAAGTCTTTGTTTTTTTACGACCTAAAGGCGATTG
This sequence comes from Oryza australiensis, assembly GCA_019925245.2. Taxonomy (NCBI): domain Eukaryota; kingdom Viridiplantae; phylum Streptophyta; class Magnoliopsida; order Poales; family Poaceae; genus Oryza; species Oryza australiensis. The sequence goes on along the minus strand of JAIFGZ020000265.1, from coordinate 1,219,427 downwards.
ATTAGATAGCCTTTTATTTTTGTAACTAAGGCAAGCGCTCTCCCCGAGACCACGCCGCCGATGTGGAACACCTGTGTTGGTCCCGAGTTTGAGGACGCCGTCGTCGCTCCTCCCTGTTAACGGCAAAATTTGACAATTTTTGTTAGTCAAGACCGAGTCAAAGATGGAATTCGTGCTGTGATTTTAGTGGATTAGATTGGCAAGATTATCTGGAAAAAGGAAAGTGTATTTTAGTTTCTATATTTCTGCTAGAGTCCTGAGCTGATGGAGTTGTGTTATAATCGGGCTCAGATAGTTTTCTTTATTCTTAAGCCGATCATAGTCGTGTCTGAGTCGGAGTTGTAATAGTAGTTTTCTTAGAGATAGAGTCATATATGAATCCGATCGAAATACAATCAGACTTAGTTTAGCCTATGGCTATGAATATGTACACCATGGGTCCTTGTAAAAAACAACAACAGTTCAATATACAACTTCTGAAGCATCGCCACTCTAGTTTTTTAGGTTTTCGAAGAGTTCTTAGTTTTGAGGTTGTGCTGCATGGATTAAGTTTGATCTCGAGCGAGAAAGTAAGTCTTGTCAACTTCGCTTGTATCAGCCAAGTTTGTACTTCCATCGATTAAGTTCGATATACGGGTTGGTCTTTATTTGCGTTGCTTATCAGATATATCGACTTAGTATAGATTGTCTTTGCTATTTTTACTTAATCCGTTATATCAATCATCTTATACAAATATATCAAACCTTTAAATCTATTAACCTTGCTGTCGATCTTATACTGCCTTGGTTGAATCCAATCTATTAAGAACGTAGCTCAGTTGAGTCTGATATTTTTGTATAAAGTTGTATTGGAATTTTAGCTGATACATTATCTATTATTGCCGATGTAACCCCATCGATTATTGATTGGATTTATTTAATCATAAACTTATATGATCTTTGTTAGTAGCAGTTAGATACTGTCTCGGTTGAGTCCGATCTATCATAATTGGTAATGATAAAGAAAAAGTTAAGCCTTTGATTGCATAATATCTATTTATAAGCCAATATGTGCCAACTATAATTTCATGCACAAGCTAGTCGCTGTGGGGCGTGTCACCCTGGGGTAGCTCACAGCGTGGAGTTAAGGTCAGCTGAAGTCGGACCAGGAATCCTCGGGATAGGGTCGGAAGCCTGACCTCCTGTTGGGGTCGGCCGCCCCGACCTCCCCCTAGGTCCGACCTCGGCGTTCCTTCTCAACCTCAGCTCATCGGCCCGACCTCAGATCTCCTCGAGAAGGAAGGCTTGCTTTGCAAGGTTTGGAGAGGAGGCAAGGAGGGGACAACCCTGTAGAAGATGATGTCACCCGACAAGACTGCGCAGAGGGTACCTGCAGAGGACGGATCCCAAGGCAGGATAGAGCACGAGATGCCCACGACACGTAGGACCCAAGGGATTTCTATATACTTTTCATATGTTTTTTGTACTTGCTTTTTAGTCTTTAGTCTTAGCTTTCTTAGCCCCCAAGTCCTCTTGTAACTACCCCCTTGAGCAATAAAAGGGAGGGCAGGATGAACGGGCAGGGGGATCACTTTCTGAGAACTCTTATTTGAACTCGAGCCTTTGGGAGCTAGATCCAATCCCTAGAGCCCCAAGAACTCTCTCCACTGTAATCCTTGTTCATACTCCACCCCAGCAAAGAACACTGGACGTAGGCCTATTATCCTCTGGGAGGGCCAAATCAGTATAAACTCTCTTGTCTCTTGGCTCGTTTGGTACTCGAGTCGACCATCGGATCCATTGGTGAGACACCCCGACCACTCTCTTTCAGCTCCTTGGGTAACCCCCCTCGGAGGACTATTGACGATCCTGCCGACAGTTGGCGTGCCTGGTAGGGGCACTTCTTCGTCATTCCAAACGATCCGATGGCTGTTTTCTTCTCCACCGACTTCATGACGTCCGCTGGACGATGTTCGTCTTCGGGAGCCTGGTCTACTGCACTGGCGACTCCAACCGCCTCACCCCCCTCCGAGAGACCTCCGGTGCACTAGAGTGTGCGCGCATGACAAGCTCATGTAGATTCTACTCTCGAACAACTATGTATTCTGCACTCAGCTCTTTTTATAAAGCAACTTTGATTTCCTCCATTTATCGCTTTTTGCTTTCTGCCCCGCCGCCGAGCAACATATGTATACTCAATAACTTCCGCGCTATGCTTATGGTCAGCCTTAAGCTATGCGGCCCCGACCCGCAATGGTCGAGGTTTCTCGGTAGGAAGTCTATTGAGTACGCCCAAGCTGCTCGTGGGCTCGGCGGCTTCTCCCGACCATCGAGTAGCACTCATATGCTCGATAACATCCGCACTGCACTTATGATCTACTCTGAGCTGCGCGGCCCCAACCCGTTATGGTCAGGGTTCTCTGGAAGGAAGCCTATCGAGCGCGTCTGTGTTACTCGGGGGTTCGGCGGCTCTCCCGAGTACCTAGTCGACATATCCTAGCCAAATTCAGTGGCTTGGCCCGTTGCCCACCAGTCAGAGTATGGGCATGTTCCCTCCCGGGGTCGGCTAGGGTCGGGTTCCGACGCAAGACAGCTAGGTGCAATGCCAAATTACTCGGGGGGCTTGGTCTCCAGTGACCTTTTTATCCACCTATTTGCAAAGTAAACGACTACAGTGCTGAGGCTCGATCCGAAACCCGTCAGGGTCTAGTCAGATCTTTCTCCCTGTCGTTACGGGCTAAGATCGTGACCGGACATGTGGTAGTCAGATGCAGTGCGAGTAGATGAACTTAAAACTTCATTTCAGTCTAATAAATGGTTATCTAATTCGGCAAAGAATTCAAACTTTGTTACATTGAAAAAGTTTGCAGACTATGAACCTTACTAACTCAATTTTTCTTTACAGTAGGGTTTTTACAGGGAATTCCTAGAGGACCAAGTCGCCGACTAACTTCTTGGCAGTCGGCTTGACCTCTGCGTAGATGCCATCCACGTCACCCTCCGCCACGCCAACGCGCCAGCCCTCAGCGATCTCCTCGACCTTAACGTGCGGGTAGAGCTTGTGTAGGATGCCGAGGGCATGTGTCACAGCAAACTTTGCCGCGTCCCGTAAAAGCGCTCGGAGGCGTCGTGGCCCATCCTGCAGCCGTGTGAAGAACGCCGCCTTGGTCTCCTCGGTTGGCGAGAGCTCGTTGTCGGCTGTGTCCAAAAGCGCCCGAGCCCCTTCCTGGTACCGGGTCGATCGAGCCTCGGCCGCCTCCAAGTCGACTTCGGGACTACCATGGGCCTCGGGGCAGTAGTCCTGACGAACTCGGCAACCATCCTCAGCCTTCGGGTAGTGGGCTTGTCGAGCTCGCTGACCGTCATCGGCCTCTGGGTTATGGCCTTGCCGACTCCGTTATCAGCCTTCGGGCTATGACTAAGTTGACTTCGGGACTACCATGAGCCTCCGGCCAGTAGTCCCGACAAACTCGGCAACCACCATCAACCTTCGGGCAGTGGACTTGCCGAGCTCGCTGACCGCCATCAGCCTCCGGGCTATGGCCTTGCCGACTCAGTCATTAGCCTCCGGGCTATGACTAAGTCAAATTTGGGACCACCATGAACCTCCGGGCAGTAATCCCGACGAACTCTGCAACCACCATTAGCCTTCGGACAGTGGGCTTGCCAAGCTCGCTGACCGCCATCAGCCTCCGGGCTATGACCTTACCGACTCAGTCATCAGTCTCAGAGCTATGACTAAGTCAACTTTGGGACTACCATGAGCCTTCGAGCAGTAGTCCCGACAAACTCAACATCCACCATCGGCCTTCAGGCAATGGGTTTGCCGAGCTCACCGACCGCCATCAGCCTCCGAGCTATGGCCTTGCCGATGCAGCCGCCTGCCTCTGAGCTATGGTTGGTCGGCTTCACCGACTACCATCGGTCTCCGGGCGATGGCTTAATCCGAAGATGAATGAAAAATAGTACTTTAGGCTTGACCCTAGGCCTGGATGTACCATCCGATCCCAAGCTCGAGGGCTACACCTGGCAGGTGCACCTAGGCGGTGCACCTGCTAAAGCATGGTCAAGAGGCTTCGAGAACCCGCTGGAGTCTGCAACCTGGAAGAATTCAGACCCTAAGGTTAAATGTCCCATTCGACCTTAGGCTCAGGGGCTACACCTGGCAGGTACACCTAGGCGGTGCACCTACCAAAGCCTCATCGAAACACTTTAGGAACCCGCTGAAGACGGCGACCAGGAAGAACTTGGACCCTAAGGATGGATGTGTCATTCATCCTTAGGCTCGGGGGCTGCTGTGGGGGGTGTCACCCCCGGGTAGCTCACAACGCAGAGTTAGGTCAGCTAAAGTCGGACCGGGAATCCTCGGGATGGTGTCGGAAGCCCGACCTCCTCTTGGGGTCGACCGCCCCGACCTCCCTCCCAGGTTCGAGCTTGGCGTTCTTTCTCGACCTTGGCTCATCGGCCCGACCTCAGATCTCCTCGGGAAGGAAGGCTTGCTTTGCAAGGTTCGCAGAGGAGGGAAGGAGGGGACAACCCGGCAGAAGATGATATCACCCGATAAGACTGCGTAGAGGGTAACTGCGAAGGACAAATCCCAAGGTAGGATAGAGCACGAGATGCCCATGACGCGTAGGACCAAGAGATCTCTATGTACTTTTCAGATGTTGTTTGTACTTAATTTTTAGTCTTTAGTCTTAGCTTTCTTGCCCCCTAAGTCCTCTTGTAACTGCCCCCTTGAGCTATAAAAGGGAGGGTAGGACGAACAGGCAGAGGGATCGCTTTTTGAGAATTCTTCTCTGAACTCGAGTCTTTGGGAGCTAGATCCAATCCCTAGAGCCCCAAGAACTCTCTCCACTGTAATCCTTGTTCATACTCCACCCCAACAATGAACACTAGATGTAGGCCTATTATCCTTTGGGAGGGTTGAACCAGTATAAACTCTCTTGTCTCTTGGCTCGTTTGGTACTCGAGTCGACCATCCGATCCATCGGTGAGACACCCCGACCACTCTCTTTCACATCCTTGGGTAACCCCCCTCAGAGGACTGTCGACGATCCTGCCGACAGTCGTTTAGGCTATATAATTGTGCAGTGTTTGTCTTTATTATTTTAATATTATAGTGTCTTGATTGGGTTCAATCTATCAAGATTAAGAGTAATAAAGATAATTTGCTGATAATTATATTGAAACTAAATTATGCCAATGTATAACTTGTACATTGTGAACTATTTTGATCATAGTCGATTCCTATCAGCATCGGCTAGGCAACATGATATCTTATCGGCCCAACAGTCGATTGGCCATCGTAATCGAACTTTTCTTTGTCTATCTTGTTAGTTAGAGGATCAAACTAACTGGCACGCTCTAAACCCAAATTAATAGGACCTACACTGAAGTGAAACAAATCTTTTAGGCCGTTGTGTTAACGACGAATTTCACGTCAACACTCCTAAAGATGAGCTCCCGGCTTCCTTTGGTGGGAAAAGCTGAGAGGTGAGGAAAGATGGGGTAAAGGGAGAGAGATGGCCCACTGACACGTGAGCCCACTATTTTTAATATTTTTCTTTGATTGATATATGGGTCCTACTATTTTTTTATTTTTATCCTAGTGCCAAAGACCAAGTCAACCCGCCACGTGATGCCATATAGGACAAAACTGTTGCGCAAACCATGGAGGTACTAGATTTGCACTAGTTTTAATAACTAGGGGATGGTCCGTACCCGGTTTTATGGTTGAGGGACACGAATCAAACTCGACCATACTTAAGGGACCTAGAGTGGACTTTTTCCTTTCCATCTCGGTGTGTATACATCTTGGGCTTGATTCGCCAGATCGAGACATCCAAATCGGCTCGTTTGTCAATGTATGAATGAACAATTATGTTCACCTCAGCTACCACAAAGCTAAGGACCAAATTTCTACTACTCACTAGTCACTAAGCTAAGCTTAGCTGAGTATAAATTATGACACACAAGTATACAATGTGTAGCTTTTTTTAAAAAAACATCGTACCTAGGCTCTCACACTATTATAGATTTTGTTTTTCTAGATGAGACCCCGGTAAGTTGCGGGCAAGATATAAGTACTCACGCCTGCAAAAACTGGTCCCTGGGAGCCGGTTGATGGACCGCATGCGGTAATGCATTATTGCATGCGGTCGCTTAAGAAGCCTACATACGGTCCCTTAAGAGGCTCGCTTGCGATGATCAACCATATATCCCTCCCCAAGCCCGAGCTGTAGTCATTTGAACCTGACATTTCTCTCTCCAAAACGAAGCAAGAAATAGGGGGAAGTTTACAACTTGAAATCTTTGCTTCAGCTTCATATAGAATGTTACATACTTGATTTCCTCTTTCATTTGCCTCCATTTATTTCAAATTTCATCAATGCAATGCGGCAAATTTTGCAGTTTTGGAAATGAACCTTTTGAGCTATTTTATGCAAATTTTAGCTCAAATATAATGTTTAGATGAGCAAATTTATATTGTAATCACTAGTGAATACTACTTCAATGTAATGTTGGTTTAATTTTTAGGAGATATTTTTTTCATGTTTTGTGGAAAACACCAACACTCTAATTTTATTCGTACTCTAATTATGTATAGATGAATTGAGCATGGATGTACGAGACACGGAGAACTCATCCACCGTTCATGAAGTAAGCATCAAAATTTGTTGATCGGGCTAAGGCACATGCTTTGAGGGAGAATAGGAGGGACATTTTCTGTCTGTGCTTCAATTGCAAGAATTAGAAATTATTTAAAGATCCCACTAAAATTTTGGGGTACATAGTGGAGCGTAGATTTAAGGATGACTACAATGTTTGGACCTATCACAGAGAAATCATCGTTCCTGAAGAAATCGCCGTCCTTGAAGATGCTTGTTTTTTCTTAGATGCAGCAGAAGATTTCGCAATTGAGGAATGACCTGTGATGCAACGAATGAATTTGCTTGCTCTAGTGGTGATGATATTGATTTAGAGGCTGATTTTGGTTTGGAGGATATGTTGTGCCACGCTGAACCAGAGGTGCTAATGGGTACAACAAGACAGTTAGATAATTGGGAGGCGTTACAGAAATCAGGAAAGGATCTTCTTTACGACGAATCCAAGGGATGTGACAAGGATTATACTGTGTTGTGTTCGGTCTTGAACTTCTTATATTGAAGGCTAGGCACGGATGGTCCCATAGCAGCTTCAACAATTTGATGGGTCTCTTGAGAGTTTTGCTTCCTAAGTTTAACTTATTGCCATCCAACACGTATCAAGCGAAGAAACTCATATGTCCATTATCTTTAGGTGTTCAAAAGATTCATGCATGTGTAAATCACTGTGTACTGTATCACAAGAAATATGTTGACTTGGACAGTTGCCCAACCTGTGAGACAAGTTGGTACAAAACGAGTAACGAGTCCTCTGATAGCGAGGTTGTTGACCCAGATTCATCGATGCATACAAAGAAAAACATTTCGGCTATGGTGATGTGGTAGCAGCGAGTGAAAGATCACATGAAGTGCCTGTTCTCAAATGCTAATGACACCGATTTGATGAGATGACATCATAAAAACCAAAAGATAGACGGTATGATTCGACACCCCGTCGATGCTCGCCAGTGGAAGACCTTTGATTTACTACATCCAAAATTTACTAATGATCCGAGAAATGCAAGATGTGCATTGAGCATGGATGGAACGAACCTATTTGGTGACCTAGATAGCTCACAAAACACATGGCTAGTTCTGCTCAACATGTATAACCTTCCTATATGGATTAGTCAAAAGCGAAAGTATGTTCTGTTGACTATCCTAATACAAGGGCCAAAACAACTTGGCATCGACATAGATGTATTTCTTAAACCTTTGATGGAGGATATGAAAGGTCTATGGAAAGAGGGGCTACGAGTGTGGGATGAATACCGATGGGAGTACTTTACTCTACATGCTATCATATTCGTGACCATCAACGACCTACCCGTGAACTTTTTCCTCTCAAGCCAGATCAAAGGGAAGACTGGATGTCTTATCTGTCTTGACAACACGTCATACAAATATCCGACATCCTCAAGCAAGGTAGTTTACATGCGACATCATCGCTTCTTACCCGAGAAACACAAGTACCATAAGATGGTCAAATTTTTTGATAAGACATTAGAGAACGTGATGAGCACTCGATAGCGAGCGGCCTGATTTTTCCCTCTCTTTCATGACACCAATCAGCAAACAAGATATAATTCAAATAACAGCAATAAAATTAATAGATAACTTAGTTTGGCTTACAAGTACTGTAATCCAAAACCCTAGAAAAGTCTCCACCCGTGCTTGACCAAAACAAATAGAAGATGAGATCCTCTCGAGGATCAAGTGACAAACCCAGGATTTAATCTCCTGATCTCGTGAAGGGGATTAATCTCCTGATCTCGTGTTCTACCGCACCATCGACACCTTACTAGACATCCCTAGTAAGACGAAGGATGCATTAAAGTCACTTAACGACATGGTAAATTTAGATATAAGGAAGGACCTTCACCCAAAAGAGTTGGCCAATGAAAAAATAGAGATTCCTCATGCATGCTACACGATGACACCAGAAGAGAAAAAAGCTTTCTGTAGATGCTTGCATAGGGTGAGAGTGCCCACTGGTTTCTCATCAAATATTAGGAAGCTAGTCTCAATGAAAGATTTGATCATCTCTCAATACAATGTTCATGACTATCATATGATGCTAAAGTTCTTCCTCCCTATTTTTTTGAGGGAAATAGCAGGGGAGGCCCCTACTGGGATTTTCATTAATTAATAGATATTTACATGTACAAGGCCTTAAGCCTAAATAAAAACAACAAGTCTTATGTCTTTAATGGAAATCACAGAACCAAGACTCCAACTCCAATTTAAGAGAAGGTTTAGCACGATGAATGACAAGGCTAAACTTTCTTTTAAACAGAAATTTCCACCTATTCAAAGATAGGGGAATGCCTTCAAAAATAACTTCATTATGATGCGACCAAATTGCCCAAGCCGCCACAATGAGAATTTCCCTGAAGATTTTGGAGTTGAAGGCACGCGGAGCTTGTATTATCATGGGCGATAAAATGTAGAGTAGGAATCCATTGAATCTTAAGGAAACCACAACACCATTGACTGAAAGGGCAAAAGAAGAATAGGTGATCCCTGCATTCTTCTAGGCCGTAGGCGCACATTGGACAAGAGAAATCATCCAATAAACGCCTTTTCCTGCGAAGAAGACTCCTCGTGTTAAGCCGATCTTTCAACAATAATCAGAATGTAATCTTGTGGCGGCCTCGGCTGCAAGATCCCCATAACCAACTGAACAGGGGCGAAATATGCAGGGAACCTTGTAAAGAACTATATGCTTTCCGACTCTCATAACCATTAGAACCCCAAATATAAGCCCACACATCCTGAGACAAAGGATCCATAGTTAATTCATTTAACCGAAACTCCAAGTCCAAAAGTTGATTGGCAGCTTCTAGTGAAAGAGGCAATTGAAGCTGGTTGGAACGTTCTGATGAGAGAAAGCTAGATACCGAAACCCTCTTATCCAGTGCAAAGGAGAATAACTGCGGCCAAAGTAATTTGGGAACACCCAAATCCCATTGATCAGACCAGAACGATGCTGTTGTTCCATTTCAAATCTTGCACTGAGCTAATCTCAAGAAGGTTTTTTCCAAAGTCATTACATCTCACCACCAAAAGGAACCCACTAGGCGTTTGAAATGTGGCACAACTTCAGAGCGATAGAGATGCTGCCATGTGATGGAAACCCATGGAATATCTTTGTGATTATAAAATTTATGGAGAAATTTCAGCAAGAGTTCTTGGTTATGTAGACGCAAGTCTAGAATTCCAAGCCCACCCATTTTCTTTGGCCTGCAAGCAGTTGTCCAAGCGACTAAACACCCACCTCTTTTATTAAGGTCTCCTCTGTCCCAAAGAAAGTGCTTGCGGTATCTATCAATTTGCTCTATCATAGCAACTGGGACTTTGAAGGTGCAAAGATAATAGGTTGGCAACAAAGAGAGCATGGATTTACCAGAGTTAAGCATCCAGCATAAGACAAGAATCTACTAGTGCCCATCAGTCGATTTTCAATACAGTTTAGAAGAGGTAGATAATTTGCAACTACTGAACGAGTAGTGCCGAGGGGCAAACCCAAGTAAGTGAAAGGCATTGAGGCAACTTGACAACCAATGCTCATAGCTAACATCTCTGCAGTTGCTTGAGGAACATTAATAGGGACCAAAGATGCCTTTGCAAAATTCACTTTCAGCTTGGTGGAGGTGGCAAAATCATCCAATAGGGACTGCAAGGCAAGAAGTTGTGAAGCATCCGCCAGCAAGATAATGATGGTGTCATCGGCATATTGCACAATTGGATCATCCCCACCAAACGAGTCCCCCAGAGGATGCTTCAGCACATGTCGAGTGGCTGCATCATTAATAATAGTTTGGAGGAGATCAGCAGCAAGCACGAAAAGAAGGGGAGATAAACCAAAGATGCCTTTGCAAAATTCACTTTCAGCTTGGTGGAGGTGGCAAAATCATCCAATAGGGACTGCAAGGCAAGAAGTTGTGAAGCAGCCGCCAGCAAGATAATGATGGTGTCATCGGCATATTGCACAATTGGATCATCCCCACCAAACGAGTCCCCCAGAGGATGCTTCAGCACATGTCGAGTGGCTGCATCATTAATAATAGTTTGGAGGAGATCAGCAGCAAGCATGAAAAGAAGGGGAGATAAAGGATCCCCTTGTCTAACTCCTTGTTTACATTTAAATGGCCTTCCTGGAACACCGTTTAGTAGCACTGAAGAGGTTCCCGAGGAGAGAATCATCTCCATCCACCGAATCCATTTAGGTGAAAACCCTTTAAATTTGAACATATCCAGGATCATCCTATGTTCAATCTTGTCGAAAGCTTTTTCAAAATCCAGCTTAAGGAGGACAACTGGTTCTTTACTATGATGACAGAAGTGTAGGAATTGAAAGGCCCAGGCTAGACAATCATGAATAGTACGTCCTCGGAGAAACCCATACTAGTTCGCCTTCAAGACTTGAAGAATAACCGTTTGAAGTCTGGTGGCTAGAATTTTTGTGAGGAGCTTAAGTGACGAATTCAGGAGCGAAATTGGCCGAAAATCATTCGCCGATGAAGGACTTGGAACCTTAGGGATGAGGGCTTTAAAAGAGCCATTAATACATTCAAGATTCACTGATCCGTTGCAAAAATTCTCACACAGATGATAGAAGACATCCGATACTATGTGCCAACACTTCTTCAAAAAGAACCCATTGAACCCATCTGGTCCCGGGGCATGGTCTGCCACCATTTCCTTCAAGGCAAGATCAATTTCTGCCTTTGAAAAAGGGAGGTCTATAACCGGCAATTCAACAGGGAGAATCAGAGAAGTAAGGTCAAAAATTACCCGAGAGAATTCAGAGACACCTAAACGATCTCGAAAAGGATTGCCAGAGGACCTCAGCCTTTGCATTGTGATCTGTAACAATGACACCATCCCCACGCATCAAAGAAGAAATGGAGTTACGTCGAAAGGAGTAAGTAGCCATTGACTCGGAAAAATTTAGTATTTTCATCCCCTAGTTTAGCCCATCCGATAGACGCTCTTTGTTGGCAATACTTCCGTTTTGCCTCTGAAAGAGTGTTGAGATACACCTTAACAATTTTCCTGAAGTTGAACTCAGCAGCATGAAGAGTTCTTTGTTCTTCTAAACCATCAAGCAATAAAAGCACGAAATGACAATTTTCAATGAGCTTCGAGAGGTTGGATAGCTGCTTACTCCATTGCCTCAGGCCTTGCCGAACTTGTTTGAATTTTGCACTAACAGTTTGTGCCATATTCCCAAAGAAAGGACTAGAGTGCCAATGAAGGGAAACCACATCCAAAAAACCTAGGAACTCTACCCAAAAGTTCTCAAAGTGGAAGCTCTAGGGATTGTAGTGCTGAGGGCAATAACAATAGGGAAATGATCCGAAGTGGGTCTGGGCAGGGGAAGCACTTTAGTCGAGGGAAAAGAGAGTGCCCACTAAGCCGAAGTGAAAACCCAGTCCAATTTTTGAAGGAGGGAGTCTATTTGCATATTAGACCAAGTGAAATGCTGTTCCTAGAAAGGGATTTCAACCAAATCCAAGGTTTGGATGACATTGTTAAAGGCAAGCATATTCTGAACACAACCTCCTGGCTTATTTCGGTCAGAAGGCGAGCGAATGAGATTGAAATCCCCCAGAAGGATCCAATCATCAAAAGAATTGCCTTGAAGAGAGAGTAGCCACTGAAAAAACATTGCTTTGTTATCATGAGAGGTCGGGCCATAAATGTTTGATAAGTGAAACACATTATTTGAATCCAGGATCTTGAACTTGATGGTGAGAGCAAATTGGTTCGAAATAACCTCATCCCCATGAAACATCAAACCACTCCAAAGTTCTTCCTCCCTATTGCTATAAGGGCAGTCAAGCTAGTGCATACTAAGGTAGTGATAACCAAGTTGGGTTATTTTTTAATAGGATTCCATAGAAGGTATTTGATCTTTTCGAATTAGGACCTTTTGTTAATAGGATTCCATAGAAGGTATTTGATCTTTTGGAATTAGGACCACTCCAGACATTCGCAATCGAGACAGTTTGTCAGCTTGAGATGTATTTTTCTTCATCTTATTGGGATATGATGGAGCATCTGAGTGTTCACATCGTCCCTCAGATCATTGAACTTGGTCCACTATAATTGCATCAAATGTGGGCGTACGAGTGGTACATGTCGATTCTGAAAGGGTATGTCCGTAATCGTGCTCACCAGAGGGATCGATGATAGATGGATACACAACTAAAGAGGTGGTTGAGTGTTGTATAGATTACATAAAGGATGTCAATTTCATTGAGATACCCCTAACTAGACACGAGGGATTAAGGGACCATAGGCAAAAAATGCTTCTATGATAACGATTGCAAATCCGTAGCCGAGGCACATAGCAGCGTACTGCAACAACTTGCCATTGTTGAGCCCTATATTGAACAGCACATGAATGAGATCAGAGCATGCAACGTCAGACGGTTCGCTGATTGGGTCTCAAAAGAAAACAAGCGTAGATTTCCTCAATGGTTGAAGGATCAAAACCTGCCCATTGGTGAATCCTTGGAGGAAAAAACTTTACAAAGGTTGGCATCTGGCCGTCAAGTCTAGTGACCTCATGGCAAGGGTATGACATCAACGGATATACATTTTACACGATAACAAAGAGCAAGAAAAGCACATCCCAGAATAGTGGAGTTCATGTCAAAGCTTTCGACACAATGGGCTAGAAGAAATCATACTATGGGATCGTACAAGGAATTTGGGAACTTGACTACGGACTTAACATCCAGATCCCTACGCTTTGATACCTACTGGTGAAAGACACAACATGTGTTTCCCTGGATAACTATGGCCTAACGATGGTGGAAAGCACCAAAATAGGCCACAAGGATGATACATGGGTCCTTGCTGAGCATGTTGCGCAGGTTTTCTATGTGAAGGACCCTTCGGATGAAAAGATGGACATTACTGCATCTGGAAAGCAACAAATCATATGCATCGACAACATTGAAAACATGGCTGATTACAACCAATACGATGACCTACCATTATTCACCGATCTTCCTACTCGGATCAAGTGCATAGAGCGAACCCTTGACGAAGAGAAGATTCCGTATGTGCGGGCCAACGGTGTTGCAAAAACTGTTAAAGGGTAGTTTGTTTTTTGTAATGAAGTTGTTTTTGAAATGCATGTATTATATTTAAGAGTTTATGTACTTAATGTGTAATGAATGTGATCTCTAGTTGATGAGATGAATATTGGAGGGACATGTGAGTTTCTGTTATTTTGTAGACAAATCAGTTAAAATTTCTAATTTTATATGGGATATACGATTGTATGGATTTACAATATTTTTGAGACCATTTTTCATTTTTGAAGAAATAACCAATTAGTTATGCTTTAAAAAATTAATAAATATTTAAAAATTATCTTTGCATGCGGGCAGCTTAACGACCTGCATGCAAGGATAGATTTTGTATGCGGTCGTCTTAACGACCCCCATGCGAAAATGATCTTCCCATGCGGGCCACTTAAGAAGCCCGCATGCAAAGATCATTTTCGTGTGCGGGCTCTTAAGTCACCCACACGCGATGATCTAGCCCTATATAAGGTGGGCGTGGGACTTGGAAATTTCCAAGTCCCGGAGCCCGCGAACCCTAGAGCCGCAAGCTGCCCAAATTTCTCACGCCATCACCACCGCAACCCGTCCAAGTCCTCCACGTCGGCCGTCGCCCTCCTCCACACCGGTCGTCCTTCTCCATGTCGGCTGCCGCCTCGGCGTCGTCGTCCTCCACGCTGGCTATCGCGTCGTCACCGCCCTCCTCCACGTCGACCGCCGCACCGCCTCCTCCTCTCCACCGACCCCCCCGCTGGCCCCATCCTCACCAAGCCTGCGGTGGCCACGTCCTCCCCGAGCCCGCATCGGCCACCTCCTCGCCGAGCCCGTGTTGGACACCTCCTCACCACCCCGATACTTTGATTATTGTCAAAGTTAATTTTTGTGAAATTTTGTGTTGTGCATATGTGATGTGATAATTAGTGATTGTGAGATGTGATATTTGTTGATGCAAAATTAGTGGATTGTGAGATGGTGAGACGTGGAAAATTAGTCTTTACATTTGAGACGGTGAGATGTTAAATTTTGTGTTCTGCTAAATTCAAGATGTGAAAATTTGTGATGCAAAAATTGTTGATGTGAAAATTGGAGATGTCAAAATTAACTAATAGATGTCAAAACTAGAGATGTGAAAATTTAAGATGTGCTAAAATGGAGATGTGAAAATAATATATGTGAAAATTTGTGATGTGAAAACTATTGATGCAAAATTTAGAGATGTCAAAATTAACTAATAGATGTCAAAATTAGAGATGTGAAAATTTGAGGTGCTAAAATAGAGATGTGCAAATAATAGGTGTGAAAATTAGAGATTTGAAAATTGGAGATGACATGTGGAAATTTTATTTTCTAGATGAGTTGTGCTATATTTAATGTTTATATAAAAGCATGTCATACTTTAATTTTGATGATTTAATGTTGGCCCCGGTTTTTGAGACTGGAAACCTCATGTGTATTCCGTACCAATTCCCTGATCAGGAGTTTGGTACACACATAATAGTGATATTTTGCCTTCATCGTCATAAAGTCTTACAATATAACAAGGATTAAAAGGTTGCCCAACAGGGACCCAAATGGACTGACACACACTAGCAAAATAGATAGATAAGACAGTGGAAGCTAAACCGCGGTGGCCCTGCGCTTGTCCACAGGCATCGACTAGGAACTTAGATCCTATGGCACCTCCTTTGGTTCCTCCTCTTTCGGGATCTGCTCACATGGGTCACTTGCGGTATCTAGCACTAAAAGGGGGGAAGATAGCAATGGTGAGTACATAGAGTACTCGCAAGCCACCATTACAACCTGATTAATGCTCATAGGTTTCAAAGATGGCTATAGGGTTTCTGCGTAAATAAAATTTTCACAAATCATTTCGCAAGTCTAAGACTTAGCCATTTTACCAAAAGAGTTTGTTCAAGTAGTTTAGCCATTCCACGAAGGTTATGTCCACCTCACCAAGCTCCATTTGGTTTGGTTTACCTTCGTGGTCCAATTCACATGTCTCATACTTCACTCTCCCGTCTTTCGAGAGAGTTTACCCAAGTCTCCATTTAATCCTAATCTATTTGATATTTAATAGTTTAGTCAAGAGTAGTACAAGTCCTGATACTCAATTAACCACGAGCACGACTATTCGAATAGATTGGTTTTATTCATACTGTAGTGGATGTATGCTTTACCCGCAATCTATGACATTGTCGATGCAAAAACACAACGGCCTGGGAGTTCTGCTTAGCTCCATTGCAGGTCCAAAACACTGGTAAAATATACAGGTGCACCAGTTGGTTTGATCCTGCAACCAACAAGACATGGTAAATGTTAGAAGACGATAGCCGATCAGCCGGTAGGCCGATGATGTATCATAATGATTTAGCTAATGCGATTGAGTCAAATCGGTAGTAAGGTAGAAATACTGTTCATGAACTAGATTTTGATTAGATATAACCATAAACAACTTTTTCTTAACAAAATCAATCTTATAGATTGAACCCAATCGATGCAGCATAAAATTGATACTATTAAAGTCAAGTGTTATATAATTATATGATCTAAATAACTAGCCAATGGACATATGTTGAAGATTAGACCCAAAACAATCATGATCGGTCGTAGATATAAATAACATACAGTTGCTAATTTAATCTTTCTCTTAGCTATGATAGTCGGACCTAATCGAGACAGTATTAATTGCTTAACCAAGATTAAATAAATTAATAATTATATAGACTTAAATCATAACCGATGAAATAACTTGGGCAATTGGATAACATATTGGCTAAAACTTCGATATAACCTTATATAAGACTATAAACCTTAATTAAATCTGCTAAATAGGTTATGACCTCAACAGATTAGACCTATATAAACTTAGATAAGATGAAAGATATAACTAGTTAAGCAAAATAAAATATGTAATTTAAAGTAAAAAAAATTGTATCAGGTAAGATCGGCTAAAACCCTAATAATATCCTTATTGGCAATTCAAGGCAGGTTAGCTTTTATGATTCTAAGCACGACGTAGTATGTCAAACTCAATTGATGCAGCACTAAGTATGAAAAGAAGCATAAAGTCTAAACAATCAAGTCTTTGACTGATTTTTAAGGTGGTGGATACCTTAGCCAATCCAAATCGACAAAATAATTTAATCGATACCAGCAAAACCCTAAGGAAGGCCTAGTCGATACAACTAACAAAGCCATCAATTTGATTGATTAAGATATATTATAAATAGGCAAATGCATAAACTAGATTAGAGTGTTGAAACAATGTAAGCACTAATCCCGTCAATACAAACTGTCATGACAAGCCTTACCCCTTGTCGGAGATTAAAGCCGATGCAGCCCAACTCAAAACAAGAACTCGTCGAGATGAAAACCTAGAAAACTAGGGTGGCGATGTGCTGAAAGTGTGTATTGAACTATTGTTGTCCTTTTTTACAAGATCTTGGCGTCTATTTATACCCAAATATACAAACTTTTCCATGCTGGACATGACTACAACTCCTAATTACATAAATATACGAACAAGTTCCTTAAGCGCAAAATATCTCTAATAAATAGGACTCATTGATATTCCTAATTAATAGATACAATTGCCTCTAATGGACTCTATCCTTGTTTGACACATAATTTCAAATCCTTAATCTAAGCCTAACTTGAACCCGAAGCCAACCATATCGCGTGCCTTGCCCATATGAGTTGGCCAAGTCCGACTCTATATCGGTCGATACAGCCTTCAGCTGATGCACAGTCAATTTGGAAACAACTCTTTCTCCCACCAAATCCACCTTGTCTGTTCTTTGACTCCGAGTATCTTTCCAAATTTCGGTTTTAACAGACATTCCCACCACATGAGCCTCGTCCCAACACATGAGACGAATCACGGCCCAGCTTTTCAGATCTTGTAGTATTCTGCACCCGCTCCAAAGACTATGAACCCCCATGCACCCCTTGGCACTTCATCCCGCCACGCCAATTATGAGGGAGTCTTGGACCCAAGGTATCAAAGGTAAGGAAAGCCAACAATGGTTCATTTTACTTGACATGTGTGGACCCCATTTTTGGAACGGGAATCATTCGTGTTCACAGTATCATTTCCTTGGATCGAGTAGTTTGGTACCCACGAATACAATACTGAATTATCAGGTGCAAAGTGCACGAATAGCCTTACACCCAAGATATTACAATATTAGGCCAGAAGGCATTATTCAATACATGCAGGACCTACTGGTCCGGATACAACCAAAAGCAGAAAATAGATAAGATAGCAGACGGAAGGCAGCGGCATGTCGATTGCCACAGGCAACGACCGGGGACTAAGACCTAGTAGGCGCCTTCTTCTCCTTCTTCGCCCTCCTGGCAGTAAGCATAGCGGTCCTCCAGTTCTTTGTTCCCACCATCTGAATGTTTATGCGTATAGCAAGGGTGAGTACCCAACGTACTCAGCAAGCCAACACGGAAGTGATGCACATGATAGGGTCATTCAAAGGATGGCTGAGGTTTATTTGCGCAAAGCCAATTTTCATAAATCATTTCACAAGCCTAACATCTAGCCAAGTCAAGTTTTAGTTCTAGAGTATATTAAGTCGGTGATGGTTCTGTCTACCATCCATCGTGATACCAAGGATGGCTTCCCGCCTCCGAGTCGTCATGGTTTTCTGGGGAGTCTACCCCTTCTCGCAGGTCAAGAAGTTGAGTCTACAAGCACACAAAAATCATTATGCATACCCACCCATCATTTTAACACTTATGAGTCTAGCCACGGGAGAAACTTGTCACGCTACTCATTATCGGCGAGCACGGCTATTCCAATAGATTGGTTTACTCACACTCAGTGGATGTACACTTTACCCGCACTCTGCAACTGCTCATTGAATGAGCCTTCATCCCTCAATATGTGACAATCACGGCAAAGTTTTTCGGTAACCTTACTTTGGCAGTACCCGCTCCATGAACTTGATTCCTCTTACACTCTAGATGTCCTTTCCTAGCAGTGAAAGGAGTTCTGGCGCTCCCGGGGTAAGGGAAACTCTCTCAATCTTTACGTTATAATTAATTTCAATTTGATTTATTACTTCAGTATGTGGGCCACAGCCTCATCTCAACATCACAAAACACTTCTCATCATAAGAACCACTATGTAGGGATACTGCCTCCGCTCGGCTATCTACTCTGCTAGGTCTACACCCATTCGAGAAGTACGGTTGTACTGGCTCGTTCCAGGTTATAAGTCTCATGGCTCGGTCCTTAATCGACCAGGGACGGTACTTGCCTTTGCCGGAATCCACCCAAATCCATCCATCCGCGCAGTCTAAAAACATTGGTGTTGTATTTTTATTTTTCCATCAAAACTATTTTCATCATGTTCAAGGCATTGTGGCGCTCATGTCTCCACATGCCGTATCTCAACTACCTCCCCCAAGGTAGTTGCCCAAGCATAAAGCTTTTTTGTAAAGTCATGAGCATGCATGAATCTAATATGAGCATAGCTAAGCATTTTACCAAAGATATCCTTCGAATATATCTCATCAAGGGTTACAAAGATTATATCTAAAGGTAAACAATGTCAAGGCATGGCATATCAAGCATAGGTACCAGTTTGTGTATATAGCATGCATATTTGAAGTTTAAAACAACATTATTTCGCAATTGGGATCAATATGTTCGAAGAGGTGTGATGACTTGCCATGCTCGCATGCTTGTTGGACGGGGTCTTCCGCGT